>JAVANC010000007.1:6602500-7250000 GCA_033319125.1 Parnassius glacialis | reverse complement strand
AAGTTGGCACTATGTAAGGCTAATGACTTTTAGCTCATAGAGCCAATTTATATTTTTAATGGAATGAATGAATAAATAATATTTCTATCACTTCCCCTTATTCATTACAAAAAAATTACGAAAAAATAATAAGGACATCACAGTTTCAAACAGAAAATAAAATTATATGCAGATACATAACATATCACAGTTTGTAAAAAATGTCTACAGCTTTAACATTTATCCTATTTATAAAATGTTTATGCTTCATGGAACTTAAAGGCTTCGTTAGTATACCTGCCACCATTTCTTGTGTTGGAAAATACTTAACATCAGCAAAACCTGTATTTATTAAGTCTTTTATGTAATGGTATCATAAATCAATGTTTTTTGTTCGTTTGTGGCAATACTCTTTACATTCTAACAGCTTTTGTGCACTCTGATTATCGTTATACACTACAATAGAAGGTGATTCATCAATTATTTCATTCAGAAAAATTGAAACAAAACGCAAATCTTTAGACACATCACAAATCGCTAAGTATTTGGCCTCTGTGCTTGATAGAGCCACACATTTTTGTTTACGGGCTTCCCAATTTATAGTATTATTCCCAGGCTTTATTACAAACCCTGTATATGACTTTCTGTCTACAATATTTTTAGCCCAATCGGCGTCAGTATATGCAGTTATATTTTAGTTACCAGTCTTATAAAAATATAAGACATTACTTAAGGGTTTTTTTTTATAGGATAAGGTTGACAAACGAGCACACAGTCCACCTTATGGTAAGTGGTTGCTGCGGCCCATAGACTATATCCTCGTCGACTATATCATAGAATTTATCCTCGTTTGCGAATCAAAATGCAGATGAGTTGTCACCCGTCAGGACTAAGATGGAATGCCTCATTTCCAGTAAAAAGGGCCACCGGACACCTGCACTCACCGAGCGAAACGCAGAGGTAAACCTCTACCTCACGCTGCTATTCTGTGAGGTCGTGGTACCAAACCGGTTCGAGCCAGCCCATCCGTGCGACAGTAAAAGCTGCCGTGTGGCTCTACCACTAATATATCGAATACATACAGCGAGGTACATTAGACTTCCAATTAACTCCCTATATGGGTATACATTTTCATCTAAATTATCACCATTTGGTTTATCTAATTTATTGTTAAGCATCATAGGAGTTAAGACTGGATTACATTTTTCCATTTCAAAACGCAACATAAGTTTCTCTATATAAACTTTTTGATTCAGAGTTAAAATACCAATAACAGTGGTAGAGCCACGCGGCAGCTTTTGCTGTCGCACGGATGGGCCGGCTCGAACCGGGGTGGTACCACGACCTCACAGAATACCAGCGTGAAGTAGAGGTTTACCTCTGCGTTTCGCTTGGTGAGTGCAGGTGGCCGGAGGCCCTTTTTACTGGAAATGAGACATTCCATCTTAGTCCTTACGAGTGACAACGCATCTGCATTTTGATTCGCAAACAAGGATAGATGTAGATGTGTATGGGCCGCAGTAAACACTTACCATCAGGTGGACTTTGTGCTCGTTTGTTACCCTTATCCTATAAAAAAAAAAACCTTTAGATTTGTTACGATAGACATCAATACCCAAACATGTTTTCGGAATGCCCAGATCTTTAACAATAAATTCCTGTTGCAATAATTTTATCAATTTATTTTTAATTATAGAGCAATTACCTAGTACATAGAAGTCATCTACATATAAGGCTATTATGGTTAAACTTATATCACTCTTATTTATATAGACGCATGGTTCACATTTGCTCTGTTTCAAACCATTATTAGATAACAGCTGTTGCACTTTTTGATTCCACATGCGACTAGCTTGCCATATATACTTTTTAATAAGTAACGTACTTTATTATCATCTAAATTAAAACCTTACGGTAGTTCCATGAAGATATGATCACTTAGATCACTATTTAGAAACCCAGTATCTACATCAAAATGACTGATATCTAAATTATATTCATTAGCTAAAGCGAACAAATTTCTAAGTGTAGTGTGTCTAACGACCTGTGAAAAAGAATCACTGTAGTTGACGCCTTGCTTCTGAGAAAACCCGCGTGCTACCAAACGAGTTCTAAATCTATCCTTACCTTCGCAGTATTGTCTGATTTTGTAGATCCACTTACATTTTATTACACTTTTATTATGTGGTCGATCTATGAGTTTCCAGACAGCATTTTTAAGGAGAGCATTATACTCTTTCTCCATTGCACGTCGCCATTCTTCTTTGTCTGGCGACGACATAGCCTCCTTATAAGAGAGAGGCTCGATCTCGTTGTGAACCAGCAGAGAGAGATCCCAAAAAAGATCATAATCTCCATACTTGAGTGGAGGCTTTCCACGAGTAATACGTATAGGGCGCGCAGCACCAGTTACCGAACCAGGATCCTGAAGGCCGGCACTAGACATCGCTTCCCCTCGACGTGACGACAGGTCATCCTCTGACAAGCTGCAGTCCAAGTCTGCATGATTTGGACTAGCAGCGGTATTTGCTCCCTCGTCTCCCGTACAGTACTCCGAGTCCACACCTGATCGTATGGTAGTATTAATATCATTCTGATTAGATTCACTATTATCATTATCATTTAAGCTAATATCACAGTTAATTGCATCATTATTTAAATTAGAATTCTGACTAGATACATCAACAAAGTGATTAGCAATGTTTTTATTTTTACAATAAACACAAGGATTATCATCCGTGTCCTTCAAAAACTTGTGCTCGAGAAATGTCACATTCCTAGCATAAAAAATTCGCCTTGAATTTTGTAGATCTGTCAACCTATAGCCTTTAGTTGAATCACTGTAGCCAACAAAAATATATCTCTTAGATTTGGTGTCTAATTTAGAACGTTTCTGCTCAGGGATTAATGAGTATGCAATGCAGCCAAAAACTCTAAGGCGACTATGGTCGAAATCTGAACCAGTAAACACTTGTTCAGGCATCAGTCTAACAATGGCAACTGTATGCCTTCTATTTTTTAAATAAAGGGCCGTCATGACCGCTTCTCTCCAATATTTCCGGCTAAGACCAGATTCCTGCAGCATGCATCTTGCTTTCTCTAACAAAGTCCTATTTAGCCTCTCAGATACTCCGTTCTGCTGAGGGCAATACGGAACGGTTATTTGATGAATAATTCCTTGAGACTTAAGAAAACATTTGAAACGATCATTACAATATTCACCGCCTCCATCAGTTCGTAGACATTTTATGTTAGCCCCGGAGTAGGCGGTGTTTCACCTCCGTGCCTCGGAAAGCACGTAAAGCCGTTGTTCCTGCACCTGATCTCTTTCCGGTCGTGTCGGTTTACCGTCCCATCGGGCTATGAGAGTGAGGGAATAGAGACTATAATCCTGCCCTGCGCCGATGGCTAGTCTCCGTTGAGACTGGCCGCCGTGGCTGAAATTCAGTCTTGATTATTATGTTAGCCCCAGCCTGTTTCTCAACAAGATTTTTAAAATCTATAAAACGGGACATTACCTGATTTTTTTCTTGTAGAAGATACACCCAACTTTTCCTACTGTAGTCATCTGTCAAGGTCAGCATGTACTTCGCACCGCCCCAACTTTCAACCGGCATTGGTCAACAGATGTCGAAGTGAATGAGCTCGACTAGTGGCCCGTTTGGCTTCATCAGATGGATAAGCTTTTGAGACTTGCTTGCCCTTCAAACAAGCCACGCACCCAGAGAGCTCGTGTTATTCATCCTGAAACATAAGAGCTTTCTTTTGTCGCAACGTGCACGTACCTCCATAACTCATGTGTCCCAGCTGCTTATGCCAGAGCTCTGCTGATACTAACATTGCACTCTGCTTCTCTTGAATTCTATTCTTCAGGAGACATGAAGAGCACCCAATTGGCTGCGAAGTATTACCTCCAGGTGTGATGCTATCTAGCTTATAAACACCACTGATATCAGCTGCATGACCATATACCTTACCTGTGACCTTACAGTCCCATCTTTATAAAAGTGACACCCATTCTTGTCAAAAAGAAGTACTAACCAGATTTAATTAGCCTACTACCGGCAAGTAAATTAGTAGCTAATTTAGGAACGAGCATAGCTTCTATTTCTATATTAAAACAAGGAATAATAAATTTACCTGATCCCTCACTATCCAGATACGTATTATTAGCAATACAAACATGACTTTTCTTATTATTAAAATTTTGAAACATATTCTTATTATTTATCATATGACTGCTACACCCACTGTCAACTATGAAGTCGATCTGTAACACTGAATAGGCACAATCAGTCGCAATTGTAGCTTTCTCAGTCTTCTCCTTCTCAGCCTTCTCTTTCTTCTGCTTCCTGAGCTTAAAGCATCTGTTACGGACATGTCTACTTCTTCCACAGAAACTGCAAATTACTTTCTTTTTGGCAAAATAGGCATTATCTGTTGAAGATGTATGTTCATTGCCATTCTTCCGCATTTCTTCTTGCAGTAAGCGTGTTCTAACAAGCTCGCTCGAAAGAGATATAGTACTAATACATGCAGTTTCCAAATTGTTGACGAAAATATCGTATTCGCTTGGAAGACCAGATAGTAAAATCTCCGCTACCTCGTCGTCTTCGATGCTCCATCCTATATCCGCTAACTGTGACACTAGGGTCATAACAGCATTGATGTATTCTTGCATGTTAGAATATTTTTTCTATTCTATATGGTGAATTTGCCGGAGTAAGGGTACTCGCCTGTATAGTCCACGATCCTCAAATACCTTGGCTAAGTTCTTCCAAGCCTCACTAGCAGTTTTGGCGTCGCGAACATACTGGTACAAGGCAGGCTCTACACTAAGACAAACCCTTGCTAATGCTCTCTGGTCACGTTGAGTGTCTGTAGTAGTTGCTGGTTAACCCGTTGATTCCACACAGCTCCAAATATTTTCTAAAGTTAATAGCATTCGCATCGAGAATTTCCAAGACACGTAGTTTGATGAACCACGTAATTTCTCAATTGATATAGGCCCGGCGCCGTTTCCCGGTTGAGGGGCCGGCTGCTCAGCACCAGATGACGATCGGCATTTTGTCAATAGCGTGATTTTTCGCACACTCTCTTCCTCTGCCCTTTGTTCCGATTGTAATCTTCTTCAATAATGTATTCTATATTATATACGAGTACTCACTGGGCATATAACCTATTAAGATTGGTATGCCGTATAAGCTGGCAATGGAAGTTCGGGAACGGGCGAGTGTGCAGACCGATGAAAATAAAACGCGCTATGACATTTTGCGACAATTTATTTTTAGAATAAATGCGAAACTGCTTTACATTTTATAAGATTATTAACAAATTAAAAGATTAGAAATTACACATTTTTCAGCTTCAAGTTAATTGTTAGGAAGGTGACGAGACAAGTGAAGGCTATGCCTTTTTAAACTTGACACTATGTAAGGCTAATGTCTTTTAGCTCATAGAGCCAATTAATATTTTTAATGGAATGAATACATTAAATAAATAATACTTCTATCAATATCTACCATAATTTCATTTGTTCATTTCTAATAATTTAATCCAGCTCTCCCACACTTGAACGCTTTTTCAGGCATATTAATATTTCTAGGTCGCCTAAACCTAGCATCTAGATGTTTAGAACTTGTTATAATGTCCAGAATTTTTAGATGATAAAAATTCAACTTGCTAATTGACATTAATTATAATAATACCTCAAATGTCAAAATCAATTCATGAGTATATTATATCAATTATAATAACCATATTAAAAATTCAATGTGTGTATGTTTAAATAACATAATAAATGTTAATATTAAATAATCATTAATATTGTTTAAAAGATGTTTAGAACTAGTTATAAAGTCCAGAATTTTTAGATGATAAAAATTCAACTTGCTTATTTACACCAATATCATAAATACATACATATAAAAAATACATAAACACTCACGCCTGTCACCCAGAGGGGTAGGCGGAGACTATGGACTTCCATTTGGCACGATCCTGACAGACCTCTCTCGCTTCCTCCACATCCATATACCTACGCATACACGCTCGTCGGTTAAAGGTACTCTTGATTTTCAATATATCGCCAATTTGGTCGATAAACTTTCAATATAATAAATGTTAATATTAAATAATTATCAATATTTAATATAAATTCCAATTAATATCATTTCCGCTCTCCCACATATTTACAGCTATTTCCGTTAAATGTTCAGTGCTCAGGTTTTATTTAATAGCTAGACTTCTAGATATTTCAAAGTACTAAGTAAGCTCACTCAATGTATTAAAATTTCTTTCAAATTTAAAATGTATAGCTACAAATTGTATTACTTTACTTTCATTGCTATAATTTCATCTATAAAATTGTAGTAACTTCATTTAATTTCAAAAACAACTTGCAATGTATTTAAGCTTAAGGTTACTTTGTTGTAATAACAGTAATAGTTATTTATAAATAACTTAAAACAATCAAAGCAATAATTTTAAAACAATTGTCTAATGAAATCATGTGTAATATATAATAAAATATAAATGTATATATAAATGTCTCGCGTCTGCCGCACCTTGTCAAAATGCATAATTTGTAAACAGCTAACAATTAGTCATAAGTTTAGTGATAAGACTGATAACAATATTTGCTGTGAGTTTTTGGCTAGGCGTGCATATATTTTACTGTGTTCATTCATATTTCCTTTGAATTGTATTCACTTTTTTGCTGGTTTATTGGCCCCCCGCATTATTTCGAGACACTCACAGCACCGATTGTAGTACATCACTATTTACATGGTACAAACCTATTGTAACCTTGTATATAGCTGTCAATTCGACATTTCTCTCTCTTTTATTAGCGAGCCGTGTGCAGTACAGACGCAATTATACATAATTTGTACAGTTTTTAAATTACACAATAAAACAATTAAATTAGTTGTTCACCACTAATACAAACCCCAACAGATACTTTATACTTGGATCTAAAGAGGTGGTGGTAATCACTGCATATACTTAATTACCTACTTTCTTAATTAAAACTGGTATACGTACACACATGCGATATAGAGCCGAGGTAGCGGAATAGATTGACACTCGCTCTATTTAATAGTACCTACACGAGGAATTGAGTTCGATCCTCAGCTGTATCAATGAAATTTTAAATTGCAATATTAAGTGCTCACTTACAGCGTGCTCCATAAAAAAACTTCGTAAAGAATTTTCAACGGGTAAATTTCACTCAAGACGCATTGAAGTAGCAAGCCGTACACTTCCATGATTAAAAAGTTTCAAAAATGAGGTCTTCTACCTGTGCCCAAGTGTGGGTCGTGTGCAGACTGTTACATTTAACTCATATACTATATTTAGCAAAAAAATTAGCAAATATAATTGAGGAATAAATAATAAACTTCACAAATATATTAATAAAATAAAGCTGTAGCTATTTATTTTGACATTAATTTAAATGCTACGCAATAATAATTTTCATTTCACCCGATTAATACAATATATAAACGTATCTTAAATTTTAAAAGGTGCTCAAAATAAATGAGGACATTCATATGTGAAATCAGAAATGTTTATTTGCTTTAAACATGGTAGTACAAAGATCTTAATATAATGATGTCCTCATGTTTGACTTATAACTGTAATGTAAATTTAAAAGTAGTTACATTTTAATCTACTAAGAGTTAAAAATAAGTTACAGACTAAATTTAAGCCAATGGTAAACATGAATCATAGACAGAACATTACATTACATTTATAAATTGTATAATATTTTATGTCAAATCATTAAATTCAGAAATAAAATAAACACAGAAAAGCTACAAACACAATTAAAATTCACAAAAAATCTCTTGGTCATCTAAGTATTCCTGGACTGAATAAAAGCACCTAGTCAAAAGCCAGGAATGTTAATTTTCTTTTAAACAATGGTAATGGCAGAGCCTTGAAACTTGGATGAAGCTTATTATAAATTTTGATAGCCGTACAATAACAGCTTCGTCTGTATAGTTGAAGTCTTATTCTAGGTTGCATGATCCTTTCTCGATGTCTGGTAAGTTTATATTTTTGTATTCCCCTCTAGTAACAAAATAATGAGTGTTGTCGTAAAAAAAAATACATTTGTTTTATATACAGACACGGTAGCGGTAGGATTCCAAGATTTTGGAAAAGGGGTTTACAGCTTTCAAGAAAATGTACTCTGCAAATAGCCCTAATACATTTCTTTTGGGCTAAGAAAGCCCGGTTTATATCCACTGAACCTCCCCACAATATAGTGCCATAACTTTATAGTGATGACACATAGCCATGGTAGGCCGATAGACTAGTTTCAATGGATGATATATTACTGAGTCGTCGTAGCGCTTATACAAATTTATTTATTCTCATACATAGATTGCTTATATGTGCTTTCCAGTCACAGTGTTTATCTAAAATAAATCCAAGAAATTTAACTTCATTAACAATTTCAATGGTATTACCGCAGTAATCGACTAGCGCATCCATTGACCTTGCTCTGTGAGTAGTAAAGTGGATGGTCTTCGTTTTTGTATGTTTATTTTGAGATTTTTTGAATGTAGCCAATTGATTAGTTTGTGTAGAGTCTCATTAATAATGATATTGGATTTTTCTATTTCATCACATCTTATTACCACTGTGGTGTGTTAATGCTGCTGTGTTTTGTACGGTGAGTGTAGACAACAGGAGACCCTTTTTCCTAATCCTCAAGGCTGACAATACGTTTGATTTTTATTTCGCAAACGAAGATAGATGTCTATGGGCCACAGCAACGACTTACCATCAGGTGGACTTGGTGCTCGTTTGTCACCCTGATTGTATAAAAAAATATTTTAAAATGTATACTACTAACTTTAATAAATATAACATAAGAACGGCTAGATAATTAACATATTTTATTTATTTATTAGCAATTTCTTCCAGACAAGCAATGAATGGACAGGATTGCACGAATATGACAAGGGCAGGGCAAATTGGTGTGTTAGAGAAAAAAAGGGATAAAAAAGAATAAACACACATATACATATTATACGTACTCATACTATCAATATATATACATAAAAATTATATATATATATATATATATATGTATATTGAATTATTAAATTAATTAAATGAAATTTATATGATACATATAATATAATATTTAATGGCTAGTGTGGAAGTCAAGTTAGAATTTAAAGTGCGAGGTACTGATTCTTTTTTTTTTATAGGATAAGGGTGACAAACGAGCACACAGTCCACCTGATGGTAAGTGGTTGCTGCGGCCCATAGACATCTACATTTATCCTAGATTACAAATCAAAATGTTGTCACCCGTGAGGACTAAGATGGAATGCCTCGATTCCAGTAAAAAGGGCCTCCGGCCACCTGCACTCACCAAGCGAAACGCAGAGGTAAACCTCTACTTCACGCTGGTTTTCTGTGAGGTCGTGGTACCACCCCGGTTCGAGCCGGCCCATCCATGCGACAGCAAAAGCTGCCGCGTGGCTCTACCACTGTTCGTAACTAGTTTTTTAAATACCGGTAGGGATGATGCGCGTTACACGAATGGGAATCACAAAGAAACTGAAAACGATTTTTGAGGTAAGAAGGGTAAGAAGGATTAAAGAGAAAACTATAGAGAAGATTAAGTATATGAGCATTCCGATGAAGTCATATTGGCAACCATTTGAGTTTAGTACAAAAAAGGGATACGTGGTCATATTTGCGCAATCCATATATAAACCTTATGCAAAAATTCTGAATTCGCTCAAGTTTATCGAGGTGAACTTCGGTGAGATCAAGATAGCTGACGTCTGCGTAGTTGAAGAGAAGGGACTTGGCAAGCATAGTTTTGGTGGAAATGGGAAGAAAGTTACGTAATCTACGCAAGGAGGCTGCCAAGGCATAAACTTTGCGATTAATTTCTTTGATGTGCTGTCCCCGCGACAGATTCTTATCTATGTGAATATCTAAGTTCTTTACTAAATCTCTGTAAGGAATAATAGTTTTACCAAATACTAGATGCAGGTAAACTAGGCTGCGCTCAGGATCTGTTGCTCCAGAGCATGGCGCAGTGGTCGATTAACATCGCTGTGGTCGCTGAGCCGTATTTTGTCTGGCCTAGGGATGACTGGGTGGCGGACCTTAACGGCTCAGTGGCCATCATTTCTTCGGCCGCCGCCGGTACCCCGACCCTTGAAGGTGTCAGGAGGGGTCAGGGGTGCGTAGCAGCACGGTTCGGGGAGTTCGTCGTTGTGGGGGTGTACTTCTCCCCGAACCGATCTCTCGCCGAGCTCCATAACTCTCTTGCAGTGCTGAGAGCAGTCGTCGTCGGAAGCTATCCCCTCCCCGTACTTGTCCTCGGGGACTTCAATGCCAAGAACTTGGCTTGGGGTTCTCGTCGTACAGATGTACGGGGTAGGATGGTGGAAGACTGGGCTCTGGAGACAGGCCTGGTCGTCCGACGCCCCGGGCGTTGGGGGCTACGTCGTGGCCCCCGGCCACCGTAGGCGCGGGCCTGTGGATGGCGAGCAATGGGTAGCTCGCCGTCCGTCCGCCTAACGACGACAGGCCGTGTCGACGGCGCGTTTTGTTCCACGCGCGCCTCAAAGAGCTGTCAGTATCGTGAAGGGGCCCGCAAGGGCCGACACCTGCCGGGGCTGCGGGCTGTTCGAAAGAGATACCGCGGCTCCGGAACGTAAGGGCACTGAAGGAACACGGATGGTTTTTAGTCAGTAAAAGTCTGACACTCCCTTCTGCTCCACCCAGAGCGAAAGGCATCATTTGATGATTTTCCATCCGCAAAAAAAAAAAAAAAGTAAACTAGGCTCGACTTAGCCAACATTTGTGCGCTGCCCATGATAATTAATTGCGATTTTTCTGGGTTAACGTGAAGGCCGTATACATTACTCCACTCAAGAATTCGATCGAGATATGCATTAACGACATTGATAGCATTGGGGAGATCGTTGGGACAAGCTTTTGTATCATTTGTAGATCATCTGCATAAAGGTGGTAGGAAGAAGTTAAATTATTGGATATTGAGTTTATAAAATCTGCAAAAAGTAAAGGAGATAAAATACCTCCCTGCGGTACACCAACACGTATGTTACACCAAAATGATAATGTATCGTCGATACGTATACGTTGCTGAAGACCAAACAGATAACTCTGAAACTCTGTTTTCCATTCCTAATCGGATATCATCGGTGATGTTCACCAATGCTGTGGTAGTACTGTCATCATCATTCATCATTACAGCCCTTCACAAGTCCACTGCTGAACATAGGCCTCCCCCAAGGAATGCTACAAAGCACGGTCCTGAGCCACCTGCATCCATCGACTTCCTGCATATCTTACCAGGTCGTCACTCAATCTAGTAGGGGGACGCCATACACTTCGTCCGCCGGTACGAGGCTGCCACTTGAGGACCTTTTTTCCCCAACGGTTGTCGGTTCTTCGAGCTATATGACCGGCCCATTGCCACTTCAGCTTACTAATCCGTTGGGCTATGTCGGTCGCTCTCGTTCTACTGCGGATATCCTAATTTCTAAGTTTATCACGCAGAGAAACTCCGAGCATAGACCTCTCCATAGCTCGCTGAGCGACCTTGATTTTCCTCATCCGGCCAGCAGTGAAGAACCACGTCTCAGTTTCATATGTTGAATATTTCAAGTTTCTAGCGTATCGGGAAGTTAGTTTAAAATCAATTACTAAATTCCACCCGAACAGACATACAACGTGGTAAAATATACTCAACAAAAGTTTCTAGCATATTTTTATTCGTCGATACAATGAAACTCCAGGGGCGCCAGTGGCCCTTTTCGCACCAAAAGAAGCACAATGGCTCACTAGCAACAAGCACTGTTTGTACAGTCTCGTTTTCAAGTTTTGAGGTATACCTGACGAGAAGGTATGCCGTAATTTCCCGAACGCTGCCCAACTGAGTTGAATCCGTCGATTAACCTCTCCATTAAAGTTGGACTTACCTAGTCAGACTATTTGTCCCAGGTAAACATACTCGTCAATAACTTCGAGCTTAGTGCTCCCAACAACTACCGGCATAGGTGTGACATTGACATTAAACAAGATCTTTGTTTTGTCCATGTTCATCTTAAGACTTATCCGTTGGGAGACACTATTGAGGTTATTGGGCATGGTGCTTAGGTCCTCCAGTGATTCTGCCATTCTGGTTTGACCTTGCCCGTTTCACTATTTATTATTCTCGCGGTCATTTTAATTTTGTCGGATGCAGTTTTAATTTTGTTGCTTAAATGCAAAGCCTTTGCAGTGGAGCACACTTTTTTAAATATTTTAGAATATGTTTTTACATAATCTCTAAATATAACACTACTATTATATGATCTTTCATCATAAGGCTCGTATAACCTTCCCCTACTTTTATAAATTCCTACTGTCGCCCATTCATTAAATGATTTGCGACTGTTAAAAGAGAAAGTTTTAGAAGTAAATATTCTACTAAATTCACAACTTATAATTTTAAATAATGTAGCATACATATGATTAGCACTATTTTTAAACGAAAGTGATGGAAGTCTTTTTATTATATTACTTCTAAACCTCTCCAAGCGATGTTCATTTATTGTAACAAACACAACTTTCTTATTTTTCTGTTTTTTGTGTATGTAATGTAGTGATACTAACTGTCCACAGTGACGTTGATATCGTATCCTTTCCAGTCCAGTAGCTTGATAACGTCTTCCAATGCAGCGGTGAAGAGTTTTGGGGATATAACGTCACCCTGTCCTTCACCACTCTGCAGTTGGATAGGTTTCGTACTCTGGTTCTGTACTCGGATAGCCATCGTAGCCCTACCGTACAAACACTTCAGCACTTTGATATACCCACAGTCAACTTGGCGCCGCTGAAGGGACTGCAGCACCGCCCAAATTTCGACGGAATCAAAGGCTTTCTCATAGGCCACATACGACAGACATAGTGGCAAATTGTACTCCTCGGACTTCTGTACAATTTGACGAAGGGCATGTATGTGGTCTATTGTGTTAAAGCCTTTTCGGAAACCGGCTTGTTCGGGAGGCTGGAAGTCGTCGTGGAAGTCTGGGTGCGAGACGATTCGTAATGACTCTCGAGAACAGCACGTAGACGCGGCTCAGAAGGGAAATCGGTCTGTAGTTCTTCAAGAGAGCGTTGTCACCTTTCTTGAAGAACAAGACCACTGCACTTCAGCTCCACGCCTCCGGTGTAGTGCCACCATGGAGGACGGAATTAAAGAGCTTCTGAAGGACTTCAAGTACCGGTTTTCCACCAGCTTTCAGAAGCTCCACTGTAATTCCATCCTCGCCTGGGGCCTTGCCATTTTTAAGGTGCTGGAGAGCCATTCTCTATTATATATATATATATATATATATATATATATATATATATATATTAAAAAAAATCTAATCTCGCTCAGACTGACGTCCGGGATATCATCGGAATAGTGTCGGATAAGACTCGTTCTTGGATCGTTACTCACACCACTTACGTGTGGCTCCAACGATGATGTGAAAAGCTGCCCATAGAACCTCTCAATCTCACTCACAATCTCAGGTGTCTTGGAAACGACGCTGCCACACTCGGTCTTCAGCTTCGACAGTTGGCTCCTTCTGGCAGACAGATCTCTAGCAAATACTTTGGAGCCCTGGTTCCGCTTGATCGCTTCATTAATACGAGCAGTATTAAAGTTGCCTGTATGCTGTCAAATCTACTGGAGACTGCAGCTTCATATCCCTTCTAACAGCCTTGAGATTAAGAGTGTGATCGAAGAGTTTTTGTGTTCTTCTGCGGCGGGTCTTGCAAAACTTAGCTCCGAATGCATGGACAGTTTCCACGAGCTTGTCATTCATATCGTCCACTGCGTTGCAATCTTCTAGGCACTGAAAACGGTTTTGTAACTCTACAACTTACTTAACGTTTAGGTCCAGTGTGCCTCTCACCATTCGTTGATCGAAGCCGATTTTTACCATCGCGATCACTGAGATATCACTGAACAGTTGTCGTCTGGTCGTCATAATGAAGTTAATCTCATTTTTGTTGAACCGTCGGGTCTCGACCAAGTCAGCTTCCTGTGGGGTCGCTTCTGGAAGAAAGAGTTCATCACAAAGAGTTCCTCTTTCTCCATGAAGTCGGCCAGCTGCTGGCCCCTTGGGTTCCATTGCCCCATTCCGAAATTCCCTAATTTCAGCTCACCGTTCTCTTTTGTGCCTAGTTTTTGCGTTGAAGTCTCCCATTAACATCGTATAGTGGGTTTCAGATGAATTCATGGCTCTAGAGATATCCTCATACATTTCCTCCACCTCCTCATAGGGGTGTGCCGAGGTTGGTCCGCAAATCTGTATGACCTTCAGCGAATACCGTTTGGTGATTCTAAGTATAAGGTACGCAACCCTCGTTGACACACTTTTAATCTCTACAACGTTGTTAACGAGAGACTTGTGGACGATGAATCCAAAACTTCCTTGGGACAGATGGTTGCCCTCCCGGTGATAGAATAAATTGCCGGATTCGAGGATTTCCATTTCCTCCCCCTCTCTTCGGACTTCGGATAATCCTATGACATTCCAGCGCAACCTTTCTATCTCTTCTTCCAGCTCCAGGATCTTCTCGTCAGTCCTCAGGGTGCTTGCGTTATATGTTGCCAGGTCGAGTCGTCGTAGGTGGCAACCGAACCTCCACCGGAGATTCTTAGCACCCCTTGCCCAGCCGTAACCATGGTCGCCACTGTAGCCAGGAATAGCGGTGCCGCCGGGGACTGGGGGCCGTCGTTTCGTTACTTTCATGGGGGGTATATTGCCTAGTTGCCACGCTTGGCGAGCGGGTTGGCAACCGCAGTTTTTTATTGTTATTTAGCTGTTGTCATAAAGATTCTGCTGCCCATTCTTTGCCTCAGGTTCCCTCTGTCACCTTTTACGACACCCACAGGAAGATATAGGGTAGTGAGTTTTCTTACCCGCCACTACACGGGCTGACAAATAATAGGAAGAATAATATCGAGAATGGGAAGGATCATGTTACGACTGACACAGTTACTTCCCACTGCATTTGAAGTAAAGATAGATATGTAATATTAATTATAAACATGTTATAATTTACAAATACCAAAATATAATATAAAATCGAAACGGACTTTAAAGAAACCTATGTAATGATTCAAGTATGTACCTATGTAATAATTCATGTATCCACTGAGATGGCTTCTTCAGGTACCAAATTTTTATCTGCATCAGATTGGTCAGTGCCCTTTATTTCATCCTCTATTTCTTGCAATGTCCTATCTTTAGTCTCTGGCAAAATATAGTATAAAATAGCTAAACAAAATAATACTAACAAAGCGTACACAGCATAAGTACCCGAGATACCGATAAATTCTATCATCACAGGCGTTAACTTTAATGTGAGGGCATAAAAAATTGTAAATACTATTCCTGATATACAAGAACATATACCTTTATATTCTAAAGGATAAACTTCTGCAGATATTGCAAACGATACTGGTACTAAACCAATATGAGCCACGAAAGTATGTAATAATATTACAAAAGGGATTAGCCATGGAACTTGAGATGATAAATCATATATGGATTTTAAAACTGCCACTAAACTTATAATGAACATTATTGCAGTTGTCAGTGAACCTAAACTAAATAATAGCTTACGTCTTTTAAATTTCCGTATTATAATACATGATATACTTAAACCGAATATTAACAGGAGATCAGATACTATGGAACAGTATATTGCTATTGATTTACTTCCAGTAATTTCTACTAATATTTGCGTTATATAAGCTATTAGAAAGTACCTGCCACAAGAATCAATACATAAAGTGAGAAGTGCAGATATAATACAAGCTTTTTGCATCTCTTTATTTTTTAATGTTTTTATGAAACTTTCTACAATAGAAATCTTTTCAGTTTTTTTAATAAGTTTCTGTCGCCTCATCTGTGCTTTTATTAAGTCTTTAAGCTCTGTTTTACTCTCAACAGAGTTTCCTTTTAACCAAGTGAAGGTTTTCTCGCATTCCTCGAAACGTCCTTTCATAGCTAAAAAAGGCGGGCTCTCCGGCCAGAATAATATAAATACTATAGCTAATGCTGTTGGAATTATACCAAATGCAGCTATTTGTCTCCACGTACAAAAAATTGCAAAAAAATGACAGACCAATGAGCCTACGCCTAATGATATTACCTTAATTGACGTGAAATAGCCTCTTCTACGTGGACTTGCATATTCACTTATAGTAATCGAACCGATAAATACTCCGCCTATACTTAAGCCCTGGATAGCTCTAGCAAAATATAAGACCGTGATACTGTTTGCAAGGGATAGTGTGAGCCAGCCGACGATCAATGTGACATTCAATCCGATGCCGGTCATCTTCCGTCCGAAGTTTTGAAATATAGGTGAGAAAATTAAGAAACCGAAGATTCCGGAAAAGCCATTTGTCGATGCTGAAAATACAAAAAAATATTATTTTGTTGTTAAATAGCCAGTCATGTCCATATATATATATATATATAAATATATATATCTCTGGAACCAAAGTAAGCATTTACTGAAAATAACATGAGTAAAATTGGTAGGGTTCTAGATGGTGTACACGTAAATTAAAATTTATCGAAACCGTGAATATTTTGTTTCTCTTGTAACAATATTAAACGTTGTTTTAAGTTAGAAGTAATTTATACATACTAATTTTGAGACCTCAGTTACAAAGTATAATTTGTTTGTTGGCAGATCTTGTGCCCTTTAGTGGCATAAAAATAAAACAAGCAACACAATATATAAATATAAAACTAAAAATAAATAACATACTACTAGCTTAAGTGCCAGCTAGTTTTTCAGTCTCATTAGTATTATAATAATTACTAATCCATAAATCACACAGGTTATCTACCGTAATATGCACTGTTACTCAAAACATGACATAGACATAGATTGAATCAGTATACTCATAAAAATAATTCATGGTTATGTGTAACTAACCTATCCAGGAAGCTTGGGCAGAAGTAGCTGTGATGTCTGAGCTGTTTGGAGATAGTATCGCCAGATTTAGCACAGCCGGGAAAGACACCATGAATCCCAAGGCAATCGAGTGTAAACATCCTGGGATCAGTATAAATATCTGCAAACAATATTATTACGTTTTGTAAGAAGTCCTTGAAAAATTACGTCATTTAGAAATTCATAGAAGAATATCATAGAAGATTTCCGTAGCTTAGCGTTAGCCGTAGCATAGGTGATTAGTGCTCGCTTTGAATTTTCATAAGTGTCGCAATTTTACTACCGGTTAGTGCAGTCGCTTCATAATGACGTGACGGCTCTAATGCCGAACCTACAGTATTTTGTAGCGTAAGCATACCTACTGCGCAAAAATAATTCGAAATGGCGTGTCAAACTAAACGCTCCGAAACCGTCGTTATCCACGAGTTCCTGGCCTTTGTTCAACAAAAATTGGACGTCATGGACCAGGTATCTCTGGAGCAGATACTGATGACAAGCTTCACCGAGGACGAGATCGTCCAAGCGAAGAAGGTGTTAGCAGATTCAGCCGTGACCCAAATCCGTCTTATCACACGTCACAGAGATGGACGCGGTAAGAAAGACCTGCAAGACATCTTCAGTCTGTTCAATGATACCGACCCTGATGACATACCAACTTTCGTCACGCGTGATCTCAACAAGCTATCTCCCGTGACGTTCGATCACGTAGACGTCACCAGATTGTTGAAAGACATCACTACGTTGAGAGCCGATGTTACCGACATCCGTTCCCAATTTGAGGAATTGGAACGAGCCGCAACAGAGCTGAGGAACGAAGTTAATATGTTGCGCAACATAATTGCAACATCTGCAAATTCACCGTCGTCGCAGAATGTAAAAACGACACGCGGTAACCGTAATAGTAGTCATATTTCACCGATGATTGCGAATCCGTCACGCGATACCGTCTGTCAGCGGGTTGATGACCGAGAAACTAGGGCGGTTTCGGTCGTCATTGCATCACCACATCAACCCTTGACTGAACCCATTGGTACTCCTCCGCCGAAGCCAACCTCAAAACAAGGGAAGACGTTTGCGGATGTTGCCCGAAAATCTTTACAACCGGCACCCTCTTGTGGTTGAAAGCGAAAGAATGTGGAAATAAAATCAGTTCCAGTGGTGACCCAAGACAAGATTGATAAGGACGGGTTTACTCTTGTTGAGAAGAGACGTCGGTCGCGACACGTCTGTAACCAGCGTGGGACCGCCAAAATAAAGGCGAGTACAACTCTGCGTGCTGTGAGGCCAACCATACAACTCTACATCTCCCGTTTGGACAAAAGTACATCGGGAGAAGACGTACTGCGTTTCGTGGAAGAACGAAGCCAATGCCGCATTGAGGATCCGATCTCTTTACGTTTGCAGCGTCTGGAGTCTAATAGGTCAACGAACTTCAAATCCTGCGTACTCCAGGTTCCTGCAAAACATAAAGAGACATTCCTCGCTCCCGATTTCTGGCCCTCTGGGGTAGTGTTTCGCCGATACAGGGACGCGCCAAAGAAAAAAGTTCCCTAAATAGTGTTATGTCTATATTTTATATATATTTTTACGTTAAGGTATATATTGCTATGGGCCAATGTTCTTAATTTTTAAGTCCTTGATGCCTGAAATAAAGTTATTGTATTGTATTGTATAACACCCAAGAAAACTGAATTGGACACCGCGAATACCTCAGAAATACTTAACTGAATATTCTGATTTACTCCATACTTTGGGTACTAGAGACGCTTTTTCTGTCTAGAGCTGGTCTGGGTAGGGACCTTTAATTAAACTACTCAAAACCCACCATCACTAATTTTTATTTTTTGTCTTAAAATAATTCAAGAGGTTATCATATTAAAGCACTTGATTGTGTAGTTGACTAGTTTATTATCCACTAGCTGTTCCCCGCGACTTCGCCCGCGTGGAGTTATTTTTCGCGGAACACTAAAATAAAAGCAGTCCATCTTACTCCTTATAATATCAGCTATCTGCCAGTGTGTACAAATATTAACAAATATTGATATTAATATTTATAGGATACTAACGTCACTCAATTGTTTTGCCTTCCTGGAATCTCTCAACTAACACACTATGGTATGGTACTAAAGTTCAAAATTAGCTATTTCAAATCAAACGCGTCCATTTGTATTTGTATCAAGGTTTATGATATATCCTAACTGCTCATTCGCCGAAACCAAACAAGTCAGTGATGCTTATTATGACTTAAAATGTATCTCATCTGAATATTAATGTTATTTTATGTATTGCAGGAAATAATATATTTTTATTTGTTGATGATACTTTGTTGATTTTGAGACTTATGCGGAAATTGTTCAAACATAGCGAAGTGAACAATGCTATATCAAAGTTGGTACACTGGTTTAACTTTAACAATTTGCGAATTAAATATATTTAATTGTGAACGCTCAATATTAAACACGTGACGACGCATCATTATTAGTAATAAATAATAATTACTCTCAACATAAAATCGTCTAAAATATCGTATAAGTAATATTTTGACAATGAAAATGCAGTAATAAGCATAAAGTTAAAATACACTCATTTCTAACATTAAGTATCATAGTAAAGTTAAGGTTCATAAAAATATCCTTATTGTAAATATAATGTCCTTAAAATTCATGCCATCAAAAACATAACTTGTAAAACAAAGCCAAGTCTCGCAAGTCAGTTCTTCAACCGTAAAAAGTTGTGAGATCCATGTAATACCAAGTCGGTTAATTTATTCAGTCCCTACTTAATGTTCCTTCTGTCTTAAATTATTACGTAATTAGCTAACCTAACAACATCTTATAGTGATCACATCAATACTAAAAATATTTTATGTTTTAAATATATAGATTGACTTGGCCATCGCTCGAAAACACAATGTATCTCTCACGTAATACATTTTATATTAAATCAGATTGTTGATTGCGATGGCCAAGTCAATTTATCTATTTAAAACATAAAAGATTTTTGATATTGATATGGTCACTATAAGATTTTGTTTGGTTAGCTAATTACGTAATAATTTAAGACAGAAGGACCCTTAAGTAGGGACTGAATAAATTAACCGACTTGGTATTACATGGATCTCACAACTTTTTACGGTAGAAAAACTGACGTGCGAGACTTTGCTTTTTTTACAAGTCATGTTTTTGATGGAATCTCATTTCTTTTTGTAGATAGTTATATCTAGGTACCTAGGTACACCTATTATTCCATTATATTATACATATATAGAGGTACACTGATTCATTCAATGCAAATTTAACTTTGTAATCCTATATATTTATATGGGATTACAAAGTTATTTATGCAAATGGTGTATCTCTAAAACTGTACCGAAATTGGAAAATATTTTAATTTTTCCTTGATTTATATATTAAACAATGATTGTATTTCAAATTTGAAGCTTCTATGTCTCCTAGAAGTGCCCTAGAGTTTTGTTGATCGGTCAGTCAGTGTGTGACAAAATTAAGAAAATTTGACTAGTTTTAGATTTAGAATTTAATGAAACTTAAAATAAACTGAGTTTATACAATGCCTACTTGATTAGTGAAAATGTAGGCTTCTAGTTTTACCCACAACGAAGTTATAGGGATTCGAAAATGGCCTGAACTGCTTTGAGAAAAGGATGGTACGGCCGTGCCGCTTTTTTGCTCGACTTGGCGGGGGCACTGCCGTGCCCCCAGATAAAATTTTCTTATATTATGCTTGAAGTATTCAAAGAGACTTATATAATAAAAATAAAAGACGTTTATATTAAAATAACAAAGATATATAACATTTATATGTCTTATATTATAATTCGGAAATGGGTGGTAACACTTTCAAGTTAAGGAGCGTGTTCATGCAATTCTTGAGTCTTATTTTGTTAACATCTAAAAAGCTACTGACCCAAATTTAAATATAATAACTTCCTGTGTAATGATTTAACGTTTTTTGATTGTTTGATTTTTTTTTTACATTTTATAAGAGATTTGCCGGAGACGTGTGGTCAACCGCAACTGACTACCAAATTACTGTTGCACAATGTAAAAGTTCCATATTAAGGACATATGAAATTAAGGTCTAAGAAACAAAAGCAATAATGTACAATTCTCTTAGATGCATAAGCATTATAATAGCAGAGTTGGGGCTTGAAGTCCCACTTATAAAAGACATGAAAGTAAGGTCGAATAAAGCAAATATGTAGAACATATAATAACGCCTCTTTCCACAGAGCAGAGATCACTTCTTTCCACTTGCTACGATCCTTACATACTTGTTTCGCTTCGTCCACTTTCATTATTCTCTTCATACATGCTCTACGGTTTAGGATACTCTTTTTTCAAGACGTCCCTGAATTGGTCTTGAAATGTACGCCTAGGTCTACCACTTCGAACAATTTCATTCACACTCGCCTTATATACTTTTTTCGTCAATCGTTATTCATTCATTCTCTAGACATGGCCAAACCATTTCAGCATACTTTTCTCATTTTTGTCACTACATCTTCTTTCAGACCACAACGTTTCCTTATCTCACAATTTCTTATCCTGTCACTCAGTTTAACTCCTATCATACTTCTTAACGCTCTTATCTCAACTGCATTTATTCTGCTTCCATGTTTGTTCGGCGTCACTTTCACTTCCGTACATGAGTATCGGAACCAACACCCTCTCATACACAGCCAAACGAGCCTTGTTAGACACCTTCCGACTGCTCATAAAGGAGTGCAAAACTCCATTCACCATATTTCCTGCATTCACTCTTCTTTCGATATCACTCCCACACTTTCCACGTTTACAAGAGATGGAAAGTGTGAGAGATATGGGGAACGTCTCAAATATTATGTAAAATCATTCTAACTAAGTCGTCACTAGATTTTTTTATAGATTGGTATGAACTAACTGTCATGTTTTATAAGCACACAAACACATATCGAGAGTTTACTGGTAAAACCAGTTAGTTATCTGCAATTTATTATAATTTATATATAATTGTGATTCTTCAGATGGCGAAGAAAGACCTGACGCGATTTTATTGTTAGCTAAACGCGATGCTATATTTGAAGTAGTGTAAAAATATATCATATGTCTTCGAACACCCATAAGATTACTTCTATGATGGCACGTTTTCTTGACGAGAGTTCTTATTTATGTTCTTATGTAGTTCTTATTTAAATATGCATTATGTATTGAAAACAGACCTTAGATATCGCTAAGCCTGACTAATAACAGCCTTATTACGTTTGAGTCTCTTTACGGTAGGATAAGTCGGCTTCATTCACGACATTAGCAGTCTGATACTTTAAAAAATACTAGTGTCCCATCTAAGGCTAAGGTTACAATTCCGCCTATCAAAATTATGACATTTTCGGGTGACATTCACTCATGGTCTATTCATTTACCGAGATGTGTAAGAAAGGTTGTCGTTATACCTCCAAAACTCTTCATCGCTGCATCGGAAGATAGTTTTCAAGCTGCTGGACTAAAAATGATTCGATATCAACATCAATGGCAAATTCTCTTTGATTTGCCGATAATATAGCCATTATGGCAGAATCGCTGGAGGACCTAAACACTATTATCAATGATCTCAATAGTTTTTCTCAACAAACATTGACTTTGTTTTAGTTTGATTACAGTTAGTGTATATTTTATGAATATGATTATGATTCTGATTCTACTGCACTGACTATTTAGCAGTACCGTACCGTTTTAACCTATTAAAGTCCACTGCTGAACAAATGCCTTCCCCTTAGATTGCTTTATAAAATGGATATTGGCTATAGTAGCCACCCTTGCCACGTTCATTGCTTTTGTTGTTTGTTGAGCAGTAATTTCCCCTTTTCGATTTTTTGTATAATTCATCATTAATTATTCTTCGTTTGAGTGACAATTTTATTGTATATGTGAAAAGGAAATAAAATGCGATTAGATTATTATAAACTGGTCTGTCGGAAGATCCGTGAATATGCGTTTTAACATGATTACAAATGACTGAAGCAATTAATCAACTAAGCTACCTTACTATTACCAATGTTAACGTTAACCGATTTAAAGGGCAAATAATAAAATACGATGAAGTAAATAAAACTATATCAAAAGTAGTACATGGTTTAACATCAATAATTTGATAAAACAAAATTTATTAAATTTACAACACCAAATGTTAAACATGTAAAAACCAGTGTTCTTTTAAAATGGAGAGGACCTGAGTATTGTCGAAACCACTGTTTTTCTCAAAATTACAGTTGACGTGACGTCATAGTATATCTAAACTAGCTAGCAAAGTTAGTTCTGCAGCATATACTGTGTAAATATTAGAGGCCTTACATGTGTTGAAACAGCTAGATTGGTTTATTTTAGTTATTTCTCTAGCACAATGTAATATGAAATCTTGTTATGGAATAATGCGACTGACATTGAAACAATCTTCGTTTTGCAGAAGAGAGCTATACGAGTAATCTGTAACCTCGGTTCGAAGGAATCCCTTAAAATTTAAGAAATAAATGAATTAACTTTGGCCTCCCAATATATTTACTAAAATTTAATGAATGTACACAAAAACACAAATAGTTTTATACAATACCCAATACAGTACAACAACTTTATTTCAGTCATCAAGGACTTAAAAATTAAGAACATTGGCCCATAGCAATATGGTATATATTATTAACCTAAAAATATATATTATAAAATATAGACATAACTTAATACTATTTAGGGAACTTTTTTCTTTGGCGCGTCCCTGTATCGGCGAAACACTACCCCAGAGGGCCAGAAATCGGGAGCGAGGAATGTCTCTTTATGTTTTGCAGGAACCTGGAGCACGCAGGATTTGAAGTTCGTTGACCTATTAGACTCCAGACGCTGCAAACGTAAAGAGATCGGATCCTCAATGCGGCATTGGCTTCGTTCTTCCACGAAACGCAGTACGTCTTCTCCCGACGTACTTATGTCCAAACGGGAGATGTAGAGTTGTATGGTTGGGTCCACAGCGCGCAGAGTTGTACTTGCGTTTATCTTGGCGATCCCACGCTGGTTACAGACGTGTCGCGACCAACGATCCAACGTCACGGGAGGCAGCTTGTTGAGATCACGCGCGACGAAAGTTGGGATGTCATCAGGGTCGGTCTCATTGAACAGCCTGAAGATGTCTTGCAGGTCTTTCTTACCGCGTCCATCCCTGTGACGTGTGATAAGACGGATTTGGGTCACGGCTGAATCTGATAACACCTTCTTCGCTTGGATGATCTTGTCCTCGGTGAAGCTTGTCATCAGTATCTGCTTCAAAGACACCTGGTCCATGATGTCCAATTTTTGTTTAACAAAGGCCAGGAACTCGTGGATTACGACGGTTTCGGAGCGTTTAGTTTGACACGCCATTTCGAATTATTTTTGCGCAGTAGGTATGCTTATGCTACAAAAATACTGTAGATTTGGTATTAGAGCCGTCACGTCATTATGAAGTGACTGCACTTACCGAGAGTAAAATTGCGACATTTATAAAAAATGACAAACATTCTGTAAATACTATGAACAAGTACAAGTTAATTATACTAGTTACTCGACTCCAAGGAGTCAGTAATTCCTTAATGGGGTAATGTATACGTTTTTACAATAAAATCCCAGAAAATATGCAGGCCTTATCTATCAAAAAGTTTAAATATTTTATTAAAAACCACTGAGAATGAGGTGATCGCTATTATGCATTTTTTAATATCTTCATCCAATTATATAAAATAATATATTGCAAATTGATTTAATTTTTAAACTGTTCCGCTAGTGCTGGTACTGGATCTTGCCAGGACAGAAGGTTTTCCGAACCAGTAGTAAAAGTAAAAACTTATTTTAATAAGAACTCTTGTAATCTAGGTCTATTAATAAAAATTATTCTATTATATTCTATTTTAATCAAACTCTTCGTTTCTATACTATACAAGGTTATTTTGCAATAACCGGCCAAAGGAGAACGGCAGCCTTGTATGAGAATTTTGTACAGCTAAAAAATTTTCGTGTTTTGGGATATTTTTGTTTTAATTGGCAGTTAGTAGGATAGACAAGCCCTATTTAAATTCTTAAATTTTTAAAACTTGGGACGTAAAAGTTATAAGCAGTTTTATTTTTTAAGGTTATGTACTAGTGTACCAATGTAGATTGTTACATATATGCACATAAACATTGTTTTGGTGATAAAGTAAATGTTATAGATTGCTTGTCGCTATCTTTGTAGTGTTTAACTTACCATTAAGTAGGTTGATTGAGATGCAGATCGTACCTACTCAGCGGGGTGCATTAGGAAATACTTACATATATCCAGCAGCGGACTGCAACAGTTTGATTATGATAAAGTTCTGATGGGGTTTTGAGTGTAGGTAAATAAAACAATACTTTGTTTTTGTAAGATAGCTGTGAATGGCCGTCTTCTTTAGTTTCAGGCATATGACCTATGTATTTTTTCTCATGCAGACTATCCATGTAGTCATGAAAACCTCTATCTAGTACAAAAACATCATTTTCTCTAAAAAAATAATTGAAATCTGTTTCGTTTAATAATTCATTCATTATGGTCGCATCATTTGTAATGGCACTATATGGTCCATGTCCTTCCACGAAACTACTATCAAGAGGTAGAGAACGGAGGAGCAGATGCTCAACTCAACGTAAAAACGGTCAGATAATTCGCCAAATTGCTCAGATGCAATCACAAAACACAATCCAAAACAGCAAAGAACTGAAAACTGAACTGAACTGAAACACAGATAACCTTTACCTGTCAATAAATAATTGCCATATGAACAAAAAATATTGATGACGAACATCATTTCTATCATTAAATCGCAATACATTATGATTTTATGCAACAATTATGCATTCTTAGGTATAATATATAAGTGTTTAATTATATATAGTGTTATTTCTATTTCTAAATAAATAATTATCATTTCGATATTTGTATTATTTTACATATGGCAACTTCTAAAATCATAAATGCGTTTTCGCTTATATTACGTTTATTTAATAAAATCTTTTTATTGATATTATTAATTAATCCAGAGTTATAAAAATAGAACACTTACATAAAAATAAATGGCATAGTGGCCTTAATATGTGGTATAAATTCTATAGCAAAACAACAAAAATAGTATGCGTTACAAAATCTGCCGTTCTCCTTTTCAGAGAAGGTTTAGAATAAGTAATATAGGCGTATAAATGGTGAAGAAAAAATAATATATAGTTATGATTTAGAAACTATTTATGTTTTACAGAAAAGGGCCATTAGAGCTATTTACAACCTAAAACCGAGAGAGTTTCCTAGAGATAAATTTAAATAAAAAAATATATTTACTTTGGCCTCGCAGTATATTTATGAAAATTTAATGTATGTTAACAAAAACAAAGGTAGTTTTAGTAAAAAAGTGATAAACATTCTGTAAACACTAGGAACAAACACAAGCTTGTGATACCAGTTTCTCGACTCCACAGAGTCAGTAATTCATTCTTGGGGCAATGTTTACGCTATTACAACAAGGTCCCGAAAAGTGTACAGGCTCTCTGTATTATCAATTTTAAATGTTTTGTTAAGTTGAAACTGTATAAAAAGGGTTATTATAGTATAAATGAATACATGGTTGATAATAAGCTCTGGGAATGAGGTGGTCGCGTCCAAGCTGTTTTTAAAATAAATTTTGTACTTATATAGTTTGTACAAACATAAATGTAAAATTTGCTTTTAAAAAAAGTCCCGCTGGGTTTCTTGCTGGTTCCTCCCAGGACAGAGGTTTTTTTTTCGGACCAGTGGTAAAGTAAAAAATTACTTTCAATAAGAATTACACATCTGATCTATATTGAATAAAAAAATATGATATTCTATTCTATTCTAATAAAAAATCCTAATCTTTCTGTCATTTTTATCTTTTAAATTCAAAATGCGTGTTAAATGTATTATTTTAACTATTTTTACTGCGCATCCACACACATCCGTTACGGTTAATCGGTAGGCAAAAACGTTGTTGCCCATAAACCATATTAATTATGCCATCATTTTAAATAAAAGTAGAGGTCTTGTTTACTCGTATATTTAAAAACTTCATAACGGTATATCATTATTTTTATATTTAAATTGAAGTTTCAATTTCGGCTACTCTTTGAGATATAACCCTGTGTACTAATTAAAGCCGATGTTTGCTTTCGAAACGTTCCACTTTATAATATTTTAATCTTACCTTTGTTTATAAATTTAAAAATAAAATACACAGATAACTTTTAATTACTTTCTAACTACTTTGCACTCGCAGATATCAAGAATCGAACTTTGGACATAAAGTTTCCGTACCTGTCTCCAAAAAAAAATGTCAGCACTGCACATGTCTGGATTGTATACAAGAGATCACTGAGTGCGAAATGTGGATCGGCGTTTATTTTAATTAAATATCAGTTTTAATTTTCAAACTGGTTTAACTGATGCTGATTTAACCCGGCGTCAATGACGTGAAAATAATTACGCAAACGATGAGAACGGGACGGTTATAATCCAAACGAAAACTCTCATAAATATCTCTAAATTAAATGTATATATATATATATATATATATCGATACCACCCGCGTAAGTTGTTGTATCCCCAAAATTGCATTTTTACAGTAGAGCATTTTAAAGATTCAAATTGGACTAAAAACTGCATTTATTATTTTATCTTTGTGAAATTTAGTATGTGTATGTAATTTTTAGTATTTTTGACTATACTGAAAGACCATTTAAAAAAATATGTATATTTTCTGAGATATCGTTCATACAACTTTTTACCGCGTAGTACAGGCTGCGTCAGTTGTTGTATCTTATACTTACAACATTATACCGAGGAGTTTAGATTTCGTTAGTTATTGTATATGATAGTTACAACAATATTCACTGAAAAATATAAGTCTAACTCCACTGTATGTGGTTATAACTATATGTATATCGGTTAAAAATTAAGTGTGTATTATTGTGTGTGCACAAATACAAGGCACAGAAATAAAAAAAAATATTATCAAGTATAAATTTCTTTAATTTTTTTAATAGGAACGACTCTTCTAGATATATTTATGAACGTTTTATGAACATTGCAATAAAAGTATTTGAATTCATATATTTGCATTAAGATCTTAGAAAACAAACAATAGTTATACTTACAGAAATAGATAATGTCTTCCATTACTAGAAAATAAAATCGTAAACAAAACAATCATAGTAAGTTTATTTAAAAAGATAAAAAAGGCTTTTGTATGTACTTAAATTTTTGTCTAAAAAAAAAAACATAGCTTACTAACTTAACTTAGCGATATTTTAGTAATTTAACAAATTCTTCTTAAGATTTAATTAAAATATAATCGTAAATAATCAACATTATGTAAAACTAATTATAAAATATTAGTTATACTTTAATAATTTCTACGAGATAAAATTAAAATCAAGATAACTAGAAATCAGTTAAGCATTTATGATTATTGGCATTGTAACTATCCTTGGTTTCATTTGAAGTTTAAAATAAAAACAATTTTCAAAATTATTATTGAAACATTAAACAATTGAGTTAATTTCAATTAAAGTATCCTACGTCTTGATTTAGCTTTAAATCAGTAAAAACTAATATTATTTTTATGAGAATCAATTATAAAAACAAAGATGCATAATTAAAATAAATTTAAATATGTTAAAACAGAAAAGTTGTTAATTTAAAAAATGAAGAAAAATGTTAATTTTCCTTATTCAGAGTAATACATAGTTAGTCTATGTATTACTCTGAATAAGGAAAATTAACATTATTATGAGAGCCTCCAATAAAAGATAGACTCCTGAAAAAGTCGTGATATGTAGCTGGAATAATTCCACTGTGACAGAGACTCATTAAATCATCATATTTTGCATTTGTTAAGGGAAGATGGTTGGAATAGAGAGGGCATAGCTCAGTCACACAATTTCTTTAGCAATCGTCATAGCATTACTATTTGCCAAATTCTACCAATAGTCAAATTTAAAAGGATCTTCTGCACATACCCGCACTTCTTTTATTTTAGTCCATTTAACTACGTCTGTTCGTATATTTTTTGACCAATTACACCTGTTCAAAAGTTATTTATAATTAAAAAAATCAGTTTGTTTCATTCCTATGACGTTATTTGCTTTTTCTTTCTGTTTCGCCCATCTAACCACGCTAAACAATTTACAGAGGGGCATAAATAAGTTTATTTTAGATGAACGTTAGAACGTTAAATACGTTTAATAGATAAAGCTCGCTGAGATCGCTGTCACCCTCTTATTGGGTATGTCTCTTTTCGAGAAAAGTGTGTTTTATAGTTATGTTAAGTTTATGCGCAATGTAGGCATATAACGCAAACACAATGCGATTTTGGTTCTGACCAGTACAATTATCAGACCAGAATCTAAATTCTTTTGCGCCCCGTTTATGCATGTTTTGTGTAAAATGAGAAAGACAGCTTCAGCTTGCAGCTCGGTTAAAAACTTCTTTTTTTCTTCTTCACTTAATTTACTAAAACACTTGTTGCGGCAGCAACATGGTGGACCCATTTTTTTACTTGCTTCGGTTGTATCTTTTCTCTATATATATATTGATTTCCCAAATTACGCAAACAATTTCTCTTATTTATTATCTACCCATTCATTAAAATGTCGATTGTTGTTAAGTTGTCGATTGTTGTTGTTAAGTGTTTATTATCGACGGCGACCGCTTGTGCTAGGACTATTATTTGAAATATCAGACAGTGAACTATTCTTCATTGTTGGATACGGCAAGCAGCTAGACAAACATGCTAGTGAGGGTTGACGTGAAATATTGAACGCTCATAAATTTTCCTTTTGCATATTATAATATGGGCAGAAATTATTATCACAATCGTCGTCCAAGTGATTAATACTACTAGTAGGGGAAAGATGTAGTGTATCAAGATTTTCAGTACCAGAATCTGTTGCTACCTCTAAGTTATTGTTAGAGATGTATCTTATTATATTTAACAACCCATTTAGTTTAGAATTAATGCAACTTATTGTTAATGAAGACTCTGAAACAGTTATACTACTCTGTGTAAAAAGTATCGGGAATATGTCAATAAAAAGACCCGCGTAAAAGAGGTCGTTCTAATTTTTTTACTGCATGTTGGTAGCACTGTATTGATTTAGCGCGCAAAGTTTGAGCGGGATCTGTCATTTAATTTGTTTTAAACTACACTTTTTGTTGGTCATAGTTTTGAATTCTCGGCGATTTTTACAATATTTTCCATATTGTTGAACAAAGAGTGTGCCTTAAATTTTGTGTTTCGAATGATATTTCATGTGGTGAATCACTAAAAATGTTGCGAAATACCTACGGCGAATCGTGTATGTCGAAAACAAGGGCTTATGAATGGTATAAGGCTTTTTTTAAAGAAGGCCGAGAATTAGTAGTAGACTTGCCTCGTTCTGGTAGACCTTCAACCGCTACGACCAAACAAAACATCGACAAAATCAAGAAGCTAGTGCTCGAAAATCGACGTATGAGTCTGAGAGAGTTGGCTAGTGAGGTGAACATATCTTTTAAGTCCGTCCACAACATTTTCATTGACATTTTAGGCATGAAACGCGTCGCCGCTCGACTACTTCCAAAAGAGCTCAATTTTGTTCAAAGAGCGCAGCGAAAGCATTTCGCTGAAGACATGGTTTCCCGAGCTTCTACGGATCCGACCTTTATGAAACGTATAATAACTGGCGACGAGACATGGGTTTATGAATACGACATGCAAACAAGCCAACAGTCTTCAGAATGGCGTCTCGAAAACGAGCCGAAACCCAAAAAACCGCGGCAAAGTCGCTCCAAAATCAAGGTGATGCTGACAGTTTTTTTTGACTACCGTGGTGTGGTTCACTCCGAATTCCTTCCAAAGGGAGAAACAGTGAATAAAGAATATTATTTAGGCGACATGAAGCGTTTGCGTGAGAGTATCCGCCGAAAACGTCCAGATTTGTGGCAACACAACTCATGGATGCTGCACCATGATAATGCACCATCACACACAGCCATTATAGTGAAAGAGTTTTTAGCGAAAAATTCAAGTTCTCGACCAAGCACCGTATTCACCTGATATGGCTCCGTCTGACTTTTTTTTATTTCCAAAGTTAAAATTAAAATATTATTATTTTATGACGCGTTATTATTTTATTATTATTTTATTACAAGTTAATATATTATTATTAGAAAAAAAAGTAATAGCTATGTAAAGTATAGCATGTAATCATAAAACAAAGTTTTGAATAACAACTCCTGAAGTAAAGTGTTGCATTTATTACATCCAACAAAATTTTAATTTTAATGTAAGCGTAAATGGTTGTATGTATTACATACAACATTTTTAATGAACACTCAACAACGTAAACTATTGTAAGTACATAGATACAACATTTTAGGTGGATATCACCACAAAAAATTAACAAACCAAATTAATGCCCATAGATTAATACAAAAAGAAACATACGTGTGATATTTTGGAGGTTTAAATCATGAAAACTGTTATGTTTACTGTTGTATTTTATGTGTATATATATATATATATATATATATATATATATATATTGTCACGTCATTGACGCCGGGTTATATCAGCATCATTTAAACCAGTTTGAAAATTAAAACTGACATTTAGTTAAAATAAACGCCCATCCACACTTCGCACTCAGTGATCTCTTGTATACAATCCAGACATGTGCAGTGCGTTAGCCAAGCTAGCTTACACTGAAAGGCAAGAGAGATGGCAAGAGTTTGCTCAGCTTTTAAATATTTTTAAAGTGTTCTTATTACAACATCATCAAGTAGCGAACTCAGTCTCATCATGATTCTTGAGTACTCTAGTACGGTCATTCTCTCGCATACATCTCGTGTTACTCGAGAAGTAGCCCTTAAATTCCTAAAATCACTTGATAAATCTAAGAAAACTGTAAGCAATGGTATGCCCCTCTTGTTTTGGTTTCATATGCTGATAGCTTGTCATTGCCTACTTCAGAATGTATCGATTTTCTTATTAGATTCACTCACACACTTAATATAATTTTTATGAAATATAAATTTTGGTTAGAAATTCGTTCTTATTATATTTTATTGTATAAACCATGTCATTATTTCTATATAATAGAAGAAAACACCATTGAAGTAAAACATTGCACCGCCGGAGACCAGTCATATCAAATTCTTGCAAACGGAGCAATAGCTGACATCCGCCGTTTTGACAGATTAGGCCCTTTAAGGGAATTGGAATGTAATTTCAAAAGTTTCTTTATATTTGCTTAACAATCTAGAATAAAGTTTAAGTTTAAAATCAATGTAGACAACATCATTTGCATCTCATGACTTAGGTCTAATCCATTGTAGGGGACATTTATCTTATTGTTCACACTTGGCGGACGATTTGTCGCAAGCATTAACAGGCGTCACGTTGGACGTTTTCTGTCACTTGTTTGGATAATTTATACTTGGCTCTAAAGAGATGGTGGTAATTACTGCATATAGTATTAATTACCTTCTTTCTTAATTAAAACTGGTATACGTACACACACATGCAATATAGAGCCGAGGTAGCGGAATAGATTGACACTCACTCTATTTAATAGTACGCGAGAAATTTAGTTCGATCCTCAGCTGTATCAATGAAATTTAAAATTGCAATATTAAGTGCTCACTTACAGCGTGCTCCTTAAAAGAAAACGTCGTAAGGAGTATTCAACAGGTAAATTTCTCTCAAGACGCATTGATAGTAGCGCGACCGTCACTCTTTGCTTTAAAACTTTCAGAAATGAGAGGAGAGCTGTGCCCAAGTGGGGGTCGTATGCAGACTGTTACATTTAACTCATATACGATATTTTGCAAAGAAATATCGTAATATTATTGACAAAAAATAATAACTTCACAAAGAAATTAATAAAATTTATTTTGACATTTTTAAATGCTACGCAATAATAATATACATATAAAATAATACAATACGATATTTAAACTAATCTTAAATTTTAAAAGGTGCCCCATGTAAATGAGGACATTCGCTAGTGGACATGTCTTTGTATTCTAGCTAACACAATTCTTTTACATTCAACTTAAATAACTATTAATACAGCTTTTTTTCTTATGATATTACTAAAGAAACTTTAAGCTTCAATTGCAAAAAGCACTTCATTTAAAAGTCATAAATGTTGTTTTTATTTTTATAGGATATAGTGACAAACGAGCACCCAGTCCACCTGATGGTAAGTGGTTTCTATGGCTCATAGACATCTATATCTATCCTCGTTTGCGAATCAAGTGCATTGAGGACTAAGATGGAATGCCTCTTATCCTGTAAAAAGGGTATCCGGTTCTCTGCACTCACCATACGAAACACAGCAGTGTTAAGCTGCTATTTCACGCTGGTATTCTGTAAGAGCGTTGTCCTTCCGCGGTCGAGCCGACTCAATCGTGCTACAACTATACTACTAATATAGCTGCAGCATGGATCTAAAACGTATAAAATAAGATTTTACTTACGATTTTTTTTTAAATTAGACTTTACAAATTACAAAATATAATATAAAATCGAAAATTTACTTTAAAGAAACCTATGTAATGATTCAAGTATCCACTGAGATGGCTTTTTCAGTTAACAAATTTTTATCTGCATCAGATTGGTCAGAGCCCATTATTTGATCCTCTATCTCTTGCAATGTCCTATCCTTCGTTTCTGGCACAATAAAGTATAAAATAGCTAAACAAAATATTACTAGCAAAGCATACACAGCATAAGTACCCGAAACACCGAGAAATTCTATGATCACTGGTGTTAACTTTAATGTGAGGGCTAAAAAAATTGTAAATACTATTCCTGATATACAAGAACATTAACCTTTATATTCTAAAGGATAAACTTCTGCAGATATTGCGTAAGATACTGGTACTAAACCAATACGAGCCACGAATGTATGTAATAATATTACGAAAGGGATTAACCATGGTACATGAGATAATATATCATATTTGGATTTTAAAACTGCCACTAAACTTATCATGAACATTATTGCAGTTGAGTTGTGAACCTAAACTAAATAATATCTTACGTCTTTTAAATTTCCGTATTATAATACATGATATACTTAAACCGAAAATCAACAAGAGATCAGATACTATGGAACAGTATATTGCTATTGATTTACTGCCAGTAATTTCTACTAATATTTGCGTTATATAAGCTATTAGAAAGTACCTGCCACAAGAATCAATACTAACATTTTTGACAGTGGTAGAGCCACGCGGCAGCGTTTGCTGTCGCACGGATGGGCCGGCTCGAACCGGGGTGGTACCACGACCTCACAGAATACCAGCGTGAAGTAGAGGTTTACCTCTGCGTTTCGCTTGGTGAGTGCAGGTGGCCGGAGGCCCTTTTTACTGGAAATGAGGCATTCCATCTTAGTCCTCACGGGTGACAACGCATCTGCATTTTGATTTGTAATAGAGGATAGATGTAGATGTCTATGGGCCGCAGCAACCACTTACCATCAGGTTGACTGTGTGCTCGTTTGTCACCCTTATTCTATAAAAAAAAACATAAAGTGAGAAGTGCAGATATGATACAAGCTTTTTGCATCTCTTTATTTTTTAATGTTTTCATAAAACTCTCTACAATAGAAATCTTTTTAGTTTTTTTAATAAGTTTCTGTCGCCTCATCTGTGCTTTTATTAATTGTGTAAGCTCTCTTTTACTCTCAACAGAGTTTCCATTTAACCAAGTGAAGGCTTTCTCGCATTCCTCGAAACGTCCTTTCATAGCTAAAAAAGGCGGGCTCTCCGGCCAGAATAGTATAAATATTACAGCTAATGCTGTTGGAATTATACAATATGCAGCTATTTGTCTCCACGTACAAAAAATTGCAAAAGAATGACAGACAAATGAACCCACGCCTACTGATATTATCTTAATTGTCGTGAAATAGCCTCTTCTACGTGGACTTGCATATTCACATATAGTAATCGAACCGATAAATACTCTGCCTATACTTAAGCCTTGTATAGCTCTAGCAATAACTAAGACCGTGATACTGTTAGCAAGGGATAGTGTGAGCCAGCCGACGATTAATGTGACATTTAATCCGATGCCGGTCATCTTCCGCCCGAAGCTTTGAAATATATGTGAGAAAATTAAGAAACCGAAGATTCCGGAAATGCCATTAGTTGATGCTGAAACTACAAAAAAAATATTATTTTAATGTTAAATAGCCAGTCATATATCCTCATATATCCATATATCCCGTCCCTGTTTTTCAATATGTGCATCAGCCACTCGTACCTACAAGCTGATCTAATGAAAACTACTGCCCATAGTGAAGAACAGGACAGGAGATATATCGGATAAGAGAAACTTTCGCCCAATCTCACTCGCTACTACGATAGCTAAGATATTGGATAGTCTGCTTGACTCTTGCTTACAAAATTACTTACATCTACATGATGCGCTATTCGGTTTTCGCCCCGGACTATCGACTGAAAGCGCAATTTTGAGCCATACTATGCAATACTACATAGACCGGAGGAGTCCTGTTTACGCCTGTTTTCTGGACCTCTCCAAAGCCTTCGATCTCGTTTCATATGATGTACGATGGAGGAAGATGGAGGACAGGGTTATTCAAAGAGAGATGGTCAATATCTTTCGGTATTGGTATGCAAATCAGACCAACCATGTTAAATGGTCAAACAGTCTCTCCGAGTCGTACAGATTGGAGTAAGGAGTGAGGCAGGGAAGGTTATCGTCGCCGAAGCTCTATAACCTGTGTTTTAACGATCTCTTGGTGGAGCTCAGCAGCATGCGTGTTGGATGCTGTGTGAATGGTGTCAGTATCAATAGCATCAGCTATGCGGATGACATAGTGTTGCTGGGTCCCACTGCGAATGCGATCGGAGAAATGTTGAAGGTCTGCGAGACTTACGCTGCCTCGCATAGTCTCGTATACAACATTAAGTTATCATCAGGCACAATCCCTGACGGGGTAGCCAGAGAGAACAGATCTCCAAGTGTCACGATCCTTATATACCTCTTTCGCTTCTTTCAGATTCATTAACTTCTTCATACATGCACGTCTAGGTATCCGAGTACTCTTGACCCTCCCCTCTTCGAGCAGTTTGCTCACATGGTCTTCGAAAGTTAGTCTCGATCTACCTCGACATCTTTTAATATTAACTTTCGCGCTATATATTTTCTTCACCATTCGGTCTTCACTCATTCGCTCAACGTGCCCAAACCATCGAAGCACGCCCTTATCAATTTTTGTGATAAGGTCATCTTTCAAACCTGCCATATTGCGAATCTCTTCGTTTCGCTTCCGGTCGGCCATGGTAACGCCGCACATTTTACGAAGAGATCGCATCTCCACTGCATTCAACTTGCTTTTATGCTTCTTCTAGCTTACCCAGGTTTCGCTGCCATATAACAAAGTCGGTACCAACACTGCGTTATGTATTGCAAGGCGTGCACTCTTCACTACGCCTTGCCTTTTGACTAACGCAGTCAGGGCACCATTGACTTTGTTCCCGGCAGCGACACGCCTGTCCACATCTTCCATCCCGGCTAAAAGCACTCCCCAAGAATACAATTTCATTTACCTGTTCTAGACATTCCTGATTTACCCACATTTCACACTTTGTTCTCTCTTCGTCCCTTTCAAATACCAGAACCTTAGTTTTATTAGCATTCAAACAGAGACCTTTAGTTTCACATTCCTCTTTCATACACGTGACTAATGCCTGCAGTTCTACCTCTGATGGTGCAATAAGCACTGCATCATCAGCATACAGCAGACAATTTACTTTTATGTCACCCAATTTCACACCCAAACAGCTATCTTTTAGCTTCTGTAAACAGCTGTCGAGATACAGTATGAACAGCCAGGAAGACATGACACAACCCTGTTTTACGCCCGTTTGGACGCTAAACATAGGTGACAGGTCATGCCCTACCAGAACACAGGCTTTACAGTCACAGTAAAGTGACTACACAGCCCTTAGCAATCGACCATCCACACCGTACCCCGGCAACAGTTACCACATTTTCTTCCTTACAACCTTATCAAATGCTTTCTCAAGATCCACAAAAGCACAGAAAATCTTCTGGTTAGCAGCCAGAAGCTTTTCCGTGATCATGCGGAGAGAAAACATTTGATCCGTGCATCCTCTTCCAGCTCTAAATCCGCATTGAGACTCCCATAGAAATCTTTCCGATTTCTCTTGCATCCTACGTGTCAAAACCTTCGAGTAGAATTTACTTGCTAAACTGGTCAAGCTGATCTGATCTGAAATGAGGCATTCCAACTTAGTCCTTACGGGTGACAACGCATCTGCATTTTGATTCGCAAACGAGGATAGATGTAGATGTCTATGGGCCGCAGCAACCACTTACCATCAGGTGGACTGTGTGCTCGTTTGTCACCCTTATCCTATAAAAAAAAAATATAGTAAGAAATATGTTTCAAACAACAGTTTGAAACATAAGGATAAGGATAAATAACACAAAATTAAATGCCACTGCATATTATGGTAAATCATCATTTCTAAAGTAGTCTTTAAATAGTAGAACAGACAGAGAGACAGGCGCAGTGTCAAGCTTATGTTTTAAAATATTATGATTGATTAGTTACTATTTTGTTCTTCGTAAATAACCCTTAACCCAAAATGTCTGGATAATAACATGATTTTAAACACTTATAAATAAATAGCAAGTTAAATTTGTTTACCTGGTTGTCTTTGGATAAAATATCACTGTATTTATTATTGTTACTCACCATCATTTTAAGTTGTTTCATAAAAGTAGCATAAACAGACATTCGTAGTGTGGGAATTTTGTTTACTAATTGATTGGTTAGCATATCCCAAACACCATTTAAATCTAGTAATGTGAACAGCGATAAATATTATGCAAGACATTTTAAACTGATTGTGTAAAGATTGAAAAACACTAATTAATGTCAATGTATTAATTATTATTTATCATCATCATAAAACTACGAGGGCACTGAAAATTTCGGGAATCAAGGAAGTGACACAACATTACTATTTAAAAATGTATTTATTGCTTTTCGAAGTATTCTCCGCGAAATTTGACACATTTTTCCATACGATGGAACCAATCATTGAAGCAACCATTCCATTCGGACGTTGGGGTCTCCAAAATGGCCGTTTTGTAGGCGTCCACAGCTTCTTCAGGTGATGAAAATCTCTGTCCACGCAATTTATTTTTTATTTTACTGGAAATGAGGCATTCCATCTTAGTCCTCACGGGTGACAACGCATCTACATTTTGATTTGTAATAGAGGATAGATGTAGATGTCTATGGGCCGCAGCAACCACTTACCATCAGGTGGACTGTGTGCTCGTTTGTCACCCTTATTCTATAAAAAAAATACTATTCTGCATTAACCGTTCTTTGTCCCTCAAGAGGAATAGTCATAACATGGCCGGTTTTGGAGACAAACGTGGCCAATTTTCTTTGCAACACTCCGTGAACGAACTATTTTTGTTGGCTTTAACTCATTTTCGAACACCCAAACCCGTGACTGGTTTTTTGTTTCGGGTTCGTACGCGTATATCCAGGATTCGTGACCTGATACAATGTTGTATACAGCATTTGAGGATCCTGTGTGGAATCTTTCGAGAGTTCTGATGCACCAAGTAACGCGAGCCGCTTTTTGCTCTTCGCAGAGCGAATGCGGTATCCATCGGGAAAACAACTTTTTTACACCTACTTGTTCATGCAAGATTATTTGTATTTGACTCATGCCAAAGTCTAAAGTTGCCTAAATTTTGCGGTATGTCACATGTCGATCTTCCTCAATCAGCTTCCGCACAGCATCAACGTTTTCTTGGGTGACTGCAATTTTTGGACGACCTTGAAATTCACGTTGAAATTCAGCGAACTAGCGATAAATTGTGGTTATGGATGGGGCTTCATCACCAAATGCAGAAATCTTCCGGTCAACACACTGTTTTTGTGTTAAACCACTTCGAAAATCATAATAAATCATCGCTCTTGAATTTTCTCGAGTCAATTCCATTTTCTCGACGACTAAACAAGTTTGACAAACCCTGTGACAAGACCGTGAATCTTTTTTTAAATAATAAATGGTTTTCGATTTTTAAAACCAAAGAGTTTTCAATTAAAAAGATTTTAATATGACAGGAACAGTGGAAATATTCCATTCCCGATACTTTTAGTGCATCCTATGTATACGGGCAGGTACAGTATATAAACTTTGTTTTGAAAAGTGTAAATTTATTACTTATCATATATTTATTACTTAACACCATTAAAGTCAAAATTACTATTTAATATCATGTTTATTTATGTTATTACACACTGATAAAAAGTAAGAAATAACAAAAACACATGTATAATTTTAATGTATGATTAATGATATGTATAATGTATAATTGTATTTATTATTGTCAATCGTCATCAAGATTTTTGTTAAGAGATTTTTTCATAAAAGCAACATTTTTTTACATTGTTTATATTTGTATTGATTGATTAGTAATTATAAATCCCAAACATAACTAACGCCAAAATAACTTGAAAATAATATGTCTATTTATGATATTGTTAGGAATCAGAAAGATATTTTCAATGAAGAGAGATATTAGATAAGACTGTTGTTTTCAATATCCACAAACTACACTTGCATATTTCTGTTATCATTTCGTCTCTGCCTATAGGCAGCTTCACGAGCTTTCAGCATGTAAATCATACATATTTGTTCTAAGCAATCCACCTAAAAAAAAGGGAAAATAAATATTGTAAAGAGTTTCTATTTACTAAATATTTATCGTTAACAATATATATTTTTTTCTATATTTATTGCTTTTATATGTTTATATGCGTATTTATTTAGTAAAAACACTATTAAAGCCAAAAACACACTTCTATTTATGATATTGTTAGGAATCAGAAAGACATTTTCAATATGAAGAGATATATAAGATAAGACTTGTGTTTTAATTTAACACTTTCACTGTACGGTTTCCAGACACAATAGTAAGCCAATAGCAGTGCCCTATATGTAGTGCACGGGACAGCGAAAGGGTTAAATAATCTACATTGTCATATTATGTTAGCATATTGTCTCTACCGGTACGGTATCAAGAACGAAAAAATACATTATTAATCAGCTCCAGTTGATCAAATACAGAAGTAGTAATTACGCATTTACATACGACAATATTTGACTACATAGAACTTGTATGACTTTTTATTTTCATTTGTTTTATGTAGTAGAAAAAATATATATTAAATACCTGATGTTATGTAGATGACAAAATAATATTCCTTTCTGAAGAGGCAATAATACGGCAGTCTAAGCATAATATAAGAATTCGATTCTGTCGCAGGGTAATGTTCAAAACATTTATTTATTTATCCTTTATTGCAACACACCAACTAGGGGTTACAAAGGGCGGACTTAAAGCCCTATGGCATTCTCTACCAGTCAACCCGACGAAAAATAGAATAAATAAAGATGTTGGCAGGTGCAAGTTAAGGACAATAATAAAACATAAGTTATAAATAAAAACACTTCAGCTATAATAAATAGATTAAACAATAAAAAAACTACCTAATTGCATTATATAAATACAGTATACATAAACAACACACATATGTAAAAATATATATATATACACACACACACACACACACACACAACATCAATGATATTACCAATAAAATAGTAAAAATGGCTTAACTAAGTAACGATACATATGCCCACTGCATATTAGCTTCTCGTACAAGTAATTACTACTTTTTTGCACTTAAATATATATGTAGATGGTTCGTATACTGTCTGTCTATATACTATGGCTGATATACATTCAGGACCCATGTCTGGATGACCAAATAAGCCATTTGTTATTTCACGTTATATTGAGGCTGAATACATAAAGTATTTGTCATCAAATAAAGAAGCTTCCTTAAATCCATCAACCCAAAGATTCTAATTCTCTTTTAAGATACAGAAAAACTTCTTCTGTGTATATTTTTTGAGATTTATTATATCCATTATTTAATTTAGATTTTACTAATAACATAAAGTTTCCATTACATTGTCACTTTTAACATACTTATAAGATTCTAAAGTAATTCAACATGAATTATAGATATTCCAAAATTCTGTTTTAAGTAATTCAACATAAGATATAGATTTTCCAAAATTTAAGGTGGAAAAGACTTCCTGTATTATATACTTATATTAGGTATTTACCTATGAAATTATCGTTTTTTATGAAATAGGTTAATGTAATTTTTTTTCAATATTTTATTTTTATTTTTAAAATAATCACTCATGCAATTAATGCATCTTTGCCAACGCAGTGGCAGTTTATTGACGCCCTTCTTGAAGAAATCAGCTGGACGGAAGGCTAAAAATTCTTCAAAGGTATTTTATACTGCCTCTCGGTTATTGAATTTTAGTCTACATATAGGTCATTGCTATTGTCTTACTATTGTGTCTGAAAACCGGACAGTGGAAGTGTTAAAGTTATCCGAATTCTGGGAAAAGAAAAAGTCTGTAGGCGTCAGGTCTGGTGAGTACGGCGGATGACGGAGAGCTTCCAACCCCAGTTCTTGCCACTTGTAACGGTCTGTTTTGCAGTACGAGGTCGTGCGTTTTCGTGCAGGAGCATCAGGGACGAGCGATTGACCAAAGCCGATTGCAAACGTGCGAGCTTCTCCATCATTGTGTTCAGTTCTTCACAGTACACATCTGCAGTAATGCTCATCCTATTTGGTAAGAAGCTGTGATGAATTACACCGGCGCTAGACAACTAAGCATGGACCGTCTTTTTTCTAGGGGTAAGTTTTCGTTTAGGGCATTGTTTAGGTGCTGAATCAGGATCCGACTGACTTTCTGAACGCTAGTGATTGTTAAACAGAATCCATCTTACGTCGCAGGTAAAAAAAGTGCGGTTCATTTCCTTCGTTTGTGTGCCTGTTGGGCAGTATAAGGCACGTCTCGACGCGTACTTTGCGCTGGCAATAATTGAGTTCGTGGAATAGAACAGAATAGAATAGAATTATTTTTTTCTTCAATATAGATCACAAGTGTAATTTTTATTGAAAGCATTTTTTACTTTCCCGCTGGTTCGAAAAGAACCGGCAAGAAACCTAGCGGGACATTTTTAAAGTAAGTTTTACATTGATGGTTATACAAACTATTTACAAAATTTATTTTAGAAACTGCTTAGAAGCGACCACCTCATTCTCAGGGGTTATTATCAGCCATTTATTAATTTATATTATAATAATAATTTTATACAATTTCAGCTTAACAAAACATTAAACTTGGTAATAGAGATATCTCTGTAGCTTGGAGAAATTTAGAAGTACCATAGTGAAAAAACTTCCATCACTTTCATAACAAAATGATCCTAATTGTTTGTATGGAACATTATTAAAGCTTATTTGCAATGAATTTAATCTAGGGGCACGGTAGTGCCCCCGCCAATTCGAGCACGGCACGGCTGTACCATCCTTTTCTCGAAGCAGTTCAGGCCATTTTGGAAACCCTATAACTTCGTTGTGGATAAAGCTAGAAACCTGAATGCCAAGTAAGTATTGTATTAACTCGGTATACTTCAAATTTCATTAAATTTGAACCAGTAGTTTAAGAATTATAACGAGTCAAAGTTTCTTAATTTTGTCACTCACTGACTGACCGATCATCAAAACTCTAAGGCACTTCTAGCAGACATAGAAGCTTCAAATTTGGAATAAAATTATTGTTTAATATATAAAATATAGAAAAATTTAAATATTTTGCAATTTCGGTCCAGTTTTCGAGATACACCAACTGCATAAATAACTTTGTAATCCCATATAAATATATAAGATTACAATGTTATATTTACAGTAAATGAATCAGTGTACCTGTATATGTATAATATGGATTAATAGGTGTATATAGGTACCTAGATATAGCTATCTACAAAAAGAAAGGAGATGCTATCAAAAACATACCTTGTAAGAAAAGCCAAGTCTCGCAACTCAGTTCCTCTACCGTTAAAAGTTGTGAGATCCGTGTAATACTTATAATAATAATACATGTAATACATGTAATATCATGTAATAGTTAATTTATTCAGTCTCTACTTTAGGGTCCTTCTGTCTTAAATTATTACGTAATTAGCTAACCTAACAAAATCTTATAGAGACCATATCAATATCAAAAATCTTTTAAGTTTTAAATAAATAAATTGACTTGACAATCGCACTAAACAATCTAATTTTATATAATATGTATTACTTGATAGATACATTGTGTTTTCATGCGATGGCCAAGTCAATCTATTTGTTTTTGTTTTTTATTTTATTATCTTCTTTTTTTTTACTTTATAGTTGCGAGCCTTGGCTTTTTTACAAGTTATGCTTTTGATGGCATCATACTTTTACTTCTAAAACATTTTCCTTGAATAGTCGGAAGTTATTCAATGAATGGGCGACATTAGGAGTCTATAAGAGCAGACATAGGTTATATGATATTTACCATGAAAGTTCATATAATCATAGCGTCGAATTTAGAGAATATGTAAAAAAAATATTCAAAAATATTTATAGATTGTGCTCCACAGCCAAGTTTTTGCATTTGAGCAACAAAATTAAGACGGCTTCTAATAAAATTAAAATGACATGGAGTATAATTAATAGCGAAACCGATAAGATAAACTCTCGCAATTCAAATTACCATTTAAGTGTTAAAAACAAATTAACTAAATCAGATAAAGACTTAGCAATGGTTTTTGAGAAATATTTTACTGATGTTCCGATATTAACCACTAAGTCACTGAATTCTTCTCCTGCTATTGCCGAATCATAACTTAAACAAAATGTAAATGCGTGTACAAAGAACTTTACATTTCATAAAATATCATCAAAAGATATTGTAAAATATTTTAAAACTATTGATGTTAAGAAAACTGCGGATCTGTGGGGGATTTACGTTAAAGTTATTGCGCCTATAATAGATACTATCGCGCCTCATTTAGCTATTATTTTTAATACTAGTATCGAATCTGGTGTGTTTCCTGATTTAATTAAGCATTGTTACAGTAATACCTTTATTTAAATCTGATAGTACATTAGACCCCGCCAATTTTAGACCTATTTCTGTACTACCAACACTAAGTAAGGTTTTTGAAAAACTTATTCTTGATCAAATGTTAAATTTCTTTAATATAAATAATTTACTTCATAAAAATCAATTTGGTTTCACAATGGGTCGCTCGACAACCGATGCCGGTGTTGAGCTGATTAAATATATATTTAATGCATGGGAGAATTCACAGGATGCTTTGAGTATATTTTGTGACCTATCCAAGGATTTCAATTGTGTTCACCATGAAACATGAATCAGAAAACTTCAACACTACTGTGCAAGAAGTGATGCTCTTAAATTAATTATTTCAAATTTAAGTAACAGAACGCAAAAAGTTGTCATTAACAGTATGAGCTCTTCCGAGACGATGGTACAAATAGGCGTGCCTCAAGGCCCCTTTCTGTTTCTTGTATACATTAATGACTTACCTTACATAGTTGGGGATAACCATGATATAATATTATTTGCAGATGACACTTCTTAAATTTTCAAATTAAGTCGACAATTTCTAAAATATGACGAAGTAAATAAAGCTATATCTAAATTAGTAAGTTGGTTCAATGTTTATAATTTGCATTTAAATGGCATTAAAACGAAATGAATGAAATTCATGACTCCAAATGTCAAACAATTAAATACTAATGTAATTTTAAAAGGGGGGAAACTGAGTCTTGTAGATACCACCATTTTTTTCGAGCTTCAATGGAGCCCCATATAACAAAACTAGCAAGCAGACTAAGTTCTACAGCATATGCTGTAAAAAGATTAGAAATCTAAGTCTTAGGATTGAGATGTAATAAACATCACTAATATGTACGCCGCATTTTTAAATCAAAAACCAAAATCAAAATTACAAAATCCTGACATATAATAAAGCCAATACCACGATTAAGGCGCATTACAATAATAAGGCGCCGAAAGAAGCTCCCAATATAAAGTTACACTCCCACCTCATTCAAGCACTCGAATCGAGTTGAATAGGACCGCAGATGTGGCGTTTTTTACAACAATCTTTCCCACACTACTACTTTTTCTGATATTTTAACAAACAACGTAACTTTTAAACAAAATAATATTTACGGAGATTTCATCCTTCACACGATTTATTAAGGATCCCTAAAGATAGTTTATGGATCTGTCGGCCTTCAAAGAGTCCTTGGACCTGTCCTTTACACATTGTACCCAAGAAAATGGGGAAGTACTTCCGTGTGGTGACTATAGACGGCTAAATGCAGTTACAAAACCCGACAAATACCCGATTCCTAGATTGCAGGACTTTACTTATTTGTTGTCAGGTAAAAAATATATTCTAAAACAGACATAAATAGAGCCTACCATTTTTTGTTCCAGGATATGAGAAACCCGTGATTATCACACCATTTTGGTCTGTTTGAATTTACACGAATGATGTTTGAAATGCGTAACGAAGCACAAACATTTTAAAGGTTCATGAATACTGTATTTGAGGGTCTGGATTTTCTTTATACATTCATCGATGACGTCTATGTTAGCAGTGATAATGAAAGACAGCACCTGAAACACCTGGATAATTTTTAGGTTAAGAGGCAACAGAAGAGGAAATCACACCCCTGCCATACAAGGATGCAGCAATCGCAGCTTACCCAAAACCAGAGACAGTGCAGGACCTTCGTCGCTTCCTGTGTTGAATTTTTATCGTGCTCACATACCAAACGCAATAGAGTACCAGGCCAAATTGAACAAGTATCTACACAACGGTAAGAATAGAATAAGACCTAAATCGTTTGGACAGAGCAGTCTTTAGCTGCATTCGAGAAGTGTAAGTTGAGCTTATAAAATGCCGCCACACTATCTGATTCTCATTCGGCTATTGCTCTCATGATAGATGCTTCAAATTCATGTGTAGGGGCCGTACAAAAGCAAAAGGTAAGTGATAAATGGAAGCCTGTAGGATACTTTTCTAAAAAATTTAGTACTGCAGAACAAAAGTATAGTGCCTATGATAGGGAGTTATTGAAAATATTTTTAGCTATTAGGCATTTCCGTAAGTTATTTGAGGGACAACAGTTAGTTATTTTCACAAACCATAAGCCATTGATTCATGCTTTTAAGAAATTATATAGCAACAAAGAAACACCTCGACCAACAAGGCAGCTGTTATACATCAGCGAGTTCTCAACAGACATCCGATATGAAGGAAGTATGAATAGCATCCTAGCTGATTTGCTATAACGCGTCGAGACGATTTCCTGTCCCACAGTACTCGATTACCACGAACTTGCTGAGGCGCAGAAACACGACGACTTCATTGCATAAACAACATATTCTGACACCGTTAGCAATGTAAGTATTAAAAGTATTTTTTCGCCTATCATTAATAATTCGATATATTCTGAAACTTCGACGAAATATGCCAGACCCTATTTACCACAAAATTTTTGAAAAATAGCATTTGACGCAGTACACAATTTGAGCCATCCGAGTGTACGCATTGTAAGAAAGTTTATTTGTCAAAAATTATTTTGGCCAGTGATAAACAAATATATTTATTGTATTCAATGTCAAAAATCTAAAGTAAAATAAAAGAATATGCATAAATATCAGAATTTAGTGAAATTCCCGTAGCCGACTGTTTTGAGCACATGTAGACATCGTTGAACCCTTACCCGACTAGTGTACAAGGCAAGGATATTGCGTTACAGTAATAGATATGCAAACACGATGGCCAGAATCTTTCCCTGTACAAAATATCACAGCATGGAACGTTGCCAAAGTAATATTCAAAGGATGGTTAGCCCGTTATGGATGCCCAGTTACATTGTCTAGTGATCAGGGTAAACAATTTGAGAGCAATTTGTTCGCAAGCTTATTAAATATTTTCGGTGTTAAGAGACAAAGAACTACTACATGCCACCCGAAAAGAAATGCCAAGGTAGAGCGCTGGCATCGTTCGTTGAAAGCTTCACTTACAGCGAGGTTAAATGTTTCGTCATGGGTTGATGAGTTTCCCACGAAAATGTTAGGACTTCGTACTGCACTGAGAAACGATAATAGCGTCAGTGCAGCCGAAATTACTTTTTTACGTACATTACGGTTACCAGGTGATTTTTATGACGTCAAACATTCAAAGGTAAGTGACAATAACGATTTACTAGACAAAATAAGTTATTCAATATCGAAATTGAAGCCTATTTTGAAATCTCATAGTAATTCACGATCATTTTTTTTCCATCCTCATTTAAAGTTTGTACCCACGTTTTCGTTAGGGATGACACTATCAAACGACCCGTGAAGCATCCTTATGATGGTCCATTTAGAGTGATGAAAAGCTATGATAAGGTATTCTTGGTACAGTTACAAGATCGTAAAGCTAGTATTTCGATCGATCGTTCAAAACCCACATATCTGTTGAATGATAATGACGTTACGTTGTCGATACTATTGTATAAAGTGCCGTCACCGCGATAACAATCCCAAGTATAGAATTTCATATATGAGCGTAATGTTTAGACTTTTTACTATCTTTGTTATACTTTGTTTTATCATTTCATACAGGGTATTTTAAAGATTTTTTTTAATAGTTACATTTACGGTTACATTTTGCTGATTTGACATTTTACACTTGTGTAGGCACGCTAGGCCGATATCAATTAGACAATATATTATATTGCCCGTAATATGTAGCTTAACCTATAAGTTGTAATTTCTCAATACAGCATCAGTGACTTTTGAGATTTTAATAACTGATTATATATAAGCCCGATAGGCATCTGGCCGATAGGCACCTTAGACAATTTCTGTGTATCATATTGCGAGGTTATCAGTCATTAGTACCTAGTACATTATATGCCAACAACATCGCACATTCCCACACACATATCTCGCACAAGACGTATATAAAATTTCATAAAAATTGTATGTATCAGAACAAATAGATATTAATTTAGATATTTTTCTTCAGTTCTATAAATTAAATTACATTTTGAGAAAAAATACATCACTTAAAAACTGCTTACAAAAATACATAGATTTACGATAGAAATTACCGTGCAGTTGCGGGTAAGAATACCCACTATCCCATATCTTTCCGTGGGTGTGGAAAAGGCGGAATTTGAGACAGAAAATGAGCAGCACCATCTTTCTGATAAGATCAAAAAGCAATTAAGAAACTGCGATTGCCAACCCGCCTGCCAAGCGTGGCAATTATAGCAATATACACCCCTGAGCAACGATACTAATAAACGGTCCCCAGTCCCCGGCGGCGCCGCTATTCTTGGCTAAGGTGGCGACCATGGTAACGGCGGAGCAGGGGGTGCTGAGAATCTCCGGTGAAGGTTCGGTTGCCACCTATGAAGACTCGACCTGGCAACTTATACCGCACGCACCCTGAAGACTGACGAGAAGATACTGAGGCTTGAAGAAGAGATAGACAAGTTGCGCTGGAATATTATAGGACTATCCGAGGTCCGAAGAGAGGGGGAGGACACGGTAATCCTCGAATCCGGCCACTTGATCTATCACCGGAAGAGCGATCATCTATCAGAAGTAGGTGTCGAATTTATCATCCACAAGTCTCTCGTTAACAACGTCAAAAAGATTAAGTATCGACGAAGGTTGCGTACCTTATACTTAGAATCACCAAACGGTATTCGCTGAAATTCAAACAGGTTTATGCACTAACTTCGGCACATCGGGATGAGGAGGTGAAGGAAATGTATTAGGATATCTCTAGAGCCATGCATTCCTCCAAAATCCACTACACGGCGTTAATGGGAGACTTCAACGCATAACTAGGCACAAGAGAGAACGGTGAGCTGAGGGTAGGGAAATTTGGAATAGGGCAACGAAACCCAAGAAGCAAGTAGCTGGCCGACTTCATGGAGAAAGAGAGACTATTTATGATGAAAAATTAGATTGATTTCATTATGACGATTAGACGGCGACATTTCAGTGATGTCTCAGAATAGACTTAGGATATACTGGTCTCAGTGATCAAGAGGGTTAAAAATGATAGCGATCACCGAATGAATATAGGCAAACTGAGCCTAAACATAAAGTAAGAGAGGTGTCGTCTAATGAAGTCAACGCTCCATCTTCTTCGTGCTCTAATGCGAAGTCCTGAAATCTTTCAGATAGAGTTACAAAACCGTTTTCAGTGCCTAGAAGATTGCAATGCAGTGGGCGATATAAATGACAAGACTCACCGCAGAAGAACACAAAACTCTTCGATGATCGATCTAAAGTATGTGAGTGTGATTATGAGATAAATCTCATAGCTGTTAGATGAGAAATGAAAATGAAGTCTTCATCAGATTTGGTAGCATACAGGCAACTGCACAGACAGATCTCTAAATGCAAGCGGGAGGACTTATGCAATTTAAATACTGCTCATATTGAATAAGCGACCGAGCGGAACCAGGGCTTTAAAGTCTTCGCCAGAGATCTGTGTGCTAGAAAGGGACAACTGTCAAAGCTGAAGTCCGACTGTGGCAGCATCGTTTCCGGGACAACTGGGATTTTGAGCGAGATTGAGAGGTTCCTTGGGCAGCTGTACACATCATCGTTGAAACCACACGTAAGTGTGAGTGATCCAAGAGCAAGTCTTATTCGAAACAATTCCAATGTAAACCTGCACGTCAGTCTGAGTTAGAATGCACAGCATCTTAAAAATGGCAAGTCTCCGGGTGAGGATGGAATTACAGCAGAGCTTTTTAAAGCGGGAGGAAAACCGGTACTTAAAGTATTTCGGAAGCTCTGTAATACCGTCCTCCATGGTGGCACTTCTCCGGAGGCGCGAAGCAGAAGTGACGTGGTCTTGTTCTTCAAGATAGGCGACAACGCTCTCTTGAAGAACTATATACCGATTTGCCCTCTGAGCCGCATCTACTTGCTGTTTTCGGGAGTCATTACGAATCGACTGGATGACTTTCAGGCTCCTGAACACGCCGGTTTCCGAAAAGGCTTTAGCACCGTAGACCACATACATACCTTTCGGAATATTGTACAGAAGACCGAAGAGTACAATATGCCAATTTGCCTTACGTATGTGGACTATGAGAAAGTCTTTGATTCCGTCGAAATTTGGGTGGTGCTGTAGTTCCTTCGACGGTTCCAAGCGGACTGTCGGTAGAATTTCGAAGTGCTGAAGTATTTGTACCGTAGGGTTACGATGGCTATCTAAGAACAGAACCAGAGAACGTAACCTATCCAACTACGAAAAGATGTAAAACTGGGTGACGTAATATCCCCGAAACTCTCATTGCTGCATTGGAAGACATTTTCAAGCTACAAAACTGGAAATGATATGATATTAAGGTGAATGGCTTGGAAATCACTCACCTTCGATTTGCTGACGATATAGTCCTTATAGCAGAATCCCTGGAGGACCTAAGTACTCAATGACTTCAATAATGTCTCCCAACGAATAGGTCTTAATATGAACATGGACAAAACAAAACTCATAATTAACGTCCATGTTACACCTATGCCGTTAGTTCTTAGGAGCACTAAGCTCAGTTTTTGACGAATATGTTTACCTGGGACAAAAAGTCCGACTAGGTAAGTCCAACTTCGACCGAGAGGTCAATCGACGGATTCAATCGGCCTGGGGTAACGACCCCCGCCCCCTTCTTTACTTATACTTGTATTTTTTTAGAATGTATATCTATAAGATATATAAATATATTTAATTTACGTGGCCAGTATATTAACCATATAGTGATCTTTCTAAAGGTCTAAATACAAGCCGATTAATAAATTTATGGCTTGATCGTTAGGGGACGTTAAGTTGGGAACTGTACCGTAGTCTATAGCAAAATAACTGTCGTACTAGTAAAAGAGAACTTAATGATTTCTTATATTTACGCGAACACTACACATTGAATAAAACTGTTTTTTACGGATTTTATCGCGTTTATTTTATTATTTTTATTCCCGACGTTTCGAGTGCTTTTCAGCAAGCCATGGTCACGGGGGGGACTGAGATGTTTGACGTCCCGATGTCACAGTTAGCCCGGCTACCTTCAGTTTTTTTAAAAAAACTGAAGGTAGCCGGGCTAACTGTGAATCCGTAAAAAACAGTTTTATTCAAAAGAGAACTTGGCCCCTTGGTAGTGCGTTATCACAAACATCGTCCAAAGTCACGCATGTCAATGCGTGTAAACGTTACACAGAATAAAATCAAATCCAACCACAGTGAATGACCAATACGCACAGTGGCCATAAAAAGCCCCCCGTGTGTGCCTTCACCTGCCAGACTGCCGTTCCTGCAGACGTGATGTAAGTGTAAGGCATCACCTCCAATTGCGTGATCAGCACGGCCAATAAGCCGCAGAGAGTGTCATGAGTCTACCGCTCACCTAAAGGGAATGGGGTCCCACTTTGCGCGACTTTCGGCTGCAGCCTTAAGAGCCTCCTCAGATTCTCCCTCCAGCTACCACTCGCATGAGGTGTCGACATATGCTCCACCAACCAATACAATTGGAGATATAGCCAAAAGACAGTTATAAGATAAAAGTAATAATTAGTAGTGGATATTCTTCATCGCCGTGTAGTGGCGGTTAAGAACATCCACTACCTCAATCTCCCCGTGGATGTCTAAGTGCTAAGAACCTCCGGTGGAGGTTCGCTTGCCTCCTACGACGACTCGACCTGGCAACTTAAAACGCACACGCCCTGAGGACTCACGAGAAGATCTTGGAGCTGGAAGAAGAGATAGACAAGTTGTGATGGAATATTATACGACTATCCGAAGTCCGAAGAGAGGGGGAGGACACGGTAATCCTCGAATCCGGTAACTTGTTCCATCACCGGGAAGGCGACCATCTGTCCCAAGGAGGTGTCGGATTTATCGTCCACAAGTCTCCCGTTAACAACGTTGTAAAGATTGGGAGTGTGTCGACGAGTGTCGCGTACCTTGTACTCAGAATCACCAAACGGTATTCGCTGAAGTTCATACAGGTTTACGCACCAACCTCGGCACACCCCGATTAGGAGGTGCAGGAAATGTATAAGGATATCTCTAGAGCCATGCATTCCACTAAAACCCTCTATACGGTGTTAATAGGAGACTTCAACGCAAATAAGGCGAAAGCGAGAACGGTGAGCTGAAAGTAGGGAAATTCGGAATAAATCAACGGAACCCGAGGGGCGAGCAGCTGGCCGACGTCATGAAGAAAGAGGGACTCTTTATGATGAACTCTTCTTCCAGAAGCGGCCCCACAGAAAGTGGAACTCGTCGAGCCCCGACGGTTCGACAAAATAATGAGATTGACTTCATTATGACGACCAGACGACAATTGTTCAGTGATGTCTCAGTGATCGCGAGGGTGAAAACCGGTAGCGATCACCGAATGGTGAGAAGCACACTGAACCTAAACGTTAAGTTGGAGAGGTCACGTCTATTGAAGTAAACGCTCCGTCCCACTCGTGCTTTAATCCAAAATCCCGAAACCTTTCAGATCGAGCTACGAAACCGTTTTCAGTGCCTAGAAGATTGCAATGCAGTGGACGATATGAATGACAAGGTCGTGGAAACTGTCTATGCGGTCGGAGCTAATTTTAGCAAGACCCGCCGCAGAAGAACACAAAAACTCTCCGATCACACTCTTAATCTCATGGATGTTAGACGAGATATGAAGCTGCAGTCTTCAGTAGATTTGACAGCATACAGGTAACTCAACAGACAGATCTCCAAATGCATGCGGCGGGACTTTTATACTGCTCGTATAGAAGAAGCGATCGAGCGAAACCAGGGCTCCAAAGTCTTTGCTAGAAATCTGTCTGCCGGAAAGAGTCAACTGTCGAAGCTGAAGGCTGAGTATGGCAGCGTCGCTTCGTGGACACCTGAAATTTCGAGTGAGATTTAGAGGTTCTATGGGCAGTTGTACACATCATCGTTGGAGCCACACGCATGTGTGAGTAACGAACCAAGAGCGAGTCTTATCCGACACTATTCCGATTATCTCGGACGTCAGTCTGAGCGAGATTGGAATGGTTTTCTAGCAGCTTAAAACGGCAAAGCCCCGGGTGAGGATGGAATTACAGCGGAGCTTCTGAAAGCGGGTGGAAAACCGGTACTTGAAGTCTTTCAGAAGCTCTTTAATTCCGTCCTCCATGGCGGAAATACACCGGAAGCGTGAAGCAGAAGTGCGGTGGTCTTGTTCTTCAAAAAAGGTCACAACGCTGTCTTAAAGAAATACAGACCGATTTCCCTTCTGAGCCGCGTCTACTTGCTGTTTTAGACAGTCATTACGAATCGTCTCGCGCGCAGACTTGACGACTTCCAGCCTCCCGAACAAGCCGGTTTCCGAAAGGGCTTTAGCACCATAGACCATATGCGTACCCTTCGGCAAATTGTACAGAAGTCCCAGGAGTACAATTTGCCTCTATGTCTGGTGTATGTGGACTATGAGAAAGCCTTTGATTCAGTCAAAATTTGGGTGGTGCTGCAGTCCCTTCAGCGGTGCCAAGTTGACGATCGGTATATCGAAGTGCTGAAGTATAGGGCTACGATGGCTATCCGAGTACAGAACCAGAGTACGAAACCTATCCAATTGCAGATTGGTGTAAGACAGGGTGACGTTATATCCCCGAAACTCTTCACTGCGGCATTGGAAGACAATTTCAAGCTTCTGGACTGGAAAGGACTCGGTATTATCATCAATGGCCAGTACATCACTCACCTTCGATTTGCCGACGATATAGTCCTTATGGCAGAGTCGCTGGAGGACCTAAGCACTATATTCAATGACCTTAATAGTGTTTCCCAACGGGTAGGTATTAAGATAAAACTAGACAAAACAAAGATCATGTTTTATGTACATGTTACACCCATGCCGGTAGTTGTTGGGAGCACTAAGCTCGAAGTTGTTGATGAGTATGTTTACCTGGGACAAAAAGTCCGACTAGGTAAGTCTAACTTCGACCGAGAGGTCAATCGACGGATTTTGCTCGGCTGGACAGTGTTCGCAAAGTTATGATACATCTTCTTGTCAAACATACCTCAAAACCTCAAAACTCGATTGTACAACCAGTGCGTGTTGCCAGTGATGGCCTATGGATCTAAGACGTGGTCCTCTTCTGCTTGCCATATGAGTAAGCCCAAAGTGGCTTAGTGAGCTATGGAGAGGGCTATGCTCGCGTTTCTCTACGTTATAGACTTAAAAACGAGGATATCCGCAGTAGAACAAGAGTAACCTACATAGCTCAAAGAATTAGAATGTTGAAGTTGCTGTTGAAGTTGAAGAATGGGCTGGCCATATATATGGTTTTCGAGTAGCAGCCTCGTACCGGCAGGCGAAGTGTAGGGCGTCCCCAAACTAGATGGAGTGACGACGTGGTAAGACATGCAAGAAGTTATAGGATGCAGGTGGCTTAGAACCGTGCTTTGTGGCATTCCTTGAGGGAATCGTGAAGGGCTGTAATGATGATAATGATGATGACAGTAGACATTACACTTATTATGGTACATTGTCGTGAAGCGACAATTAACAAAAAAAAAGAACCTAACCTAAGAACAACAAAACAACACAAGTAGAACAAGAAAAATAATATATTTAAATTTTTAAAAAGGTATTTACAATTTTATATAAAAAAATGAAATATGATAATGGTGATGGATGACGTGAAATTACAATTAGATAAAAAAAATAAAGATAGGAGAATATTGTAGTGGAGCCTAAAGGTCGAATGACACACGCTGCGCTTGGAGTAGGAGTAGGCACACGCTGAGCTTGTAGTTTCTTGGCGGTGATGGCACGCAGCGCCTGGTCTAGGCACACGCAGCGTCCGGAGCCGGCACACGTAGCGCCTGGAGTAGGTGCACTCAGCGCCTGGAGCAAGCAGTCGCAGCGCCCAAAGGTAGCGCGGGCACTAGCAGGTGGAGGCGCAGGCGACGACTCCAGATGAAAGTATAGGCTTGTAGGATCCCGGAGTAGTGCAGCCCCGCGCTTGAAGTAGACTACGCCGACGACTTCAGATGTAGATAGAGGCCTGCAGGATCTCGGAGCAGTGCGGCCCCACGCTTGAAGTAGACTACGCCGACGACTTCAGATGTAGATGGAGGCTTGCAGGATCCCGGGGCAGTGCGGCCCCGGGATAAGGCCTTTAGTAGATGCTTCTCGTTTGAAAACTGAAGCGAGACTCCCGGTATTCACCGATGCTTCGGCTTTTATACCCTTTTTAGAGAGAACGGGAAATTATTTTAATTAAAAGGAAATTTTTGTAAATGACCTAGAGCAAAAGAGTATTTATGTGGAAATATTGAAATAAAAACATCAGACCAGTAACGAATTTGAATAAAAATTGCCATGACAACCAAATAAATAACGATTGTCAAAATTAACAATTTTTGGTTTCAGGCCTATATTTAAAAAACAGCAAGATATAAGTAAGAAATGAGATATTATTGATATAGGAAAAAATATAGCGCAGCAGCGCGCACGAAACCCGAAATTGCAGAGTTACGGAGAACTAAATAAAAGATCGAAAAAGGTAAGACTCCATTGACAGCGATTTAGAAAGTGCTGATAGCGTGAAAATACGAAGTGAAAACGATTTGTTATTGTGTAAAAACGTTACAGGATCCTATGGAAATAAAGGTGATGCAAAATATGAATACAGAAAATCAAAAACAGAATGGAAAAATAGTGTAAAATGATATGTAAGTAGCATAACACTACAACATACGGTGCAATGTTACGGTATAATTTTGCGTTACATAAAGGTAAGGTATAATTTTACGGTACATACGGTATATGTTTACATTAGAAATTACTAAGGCTAAACCTTAAGCTTTGGTGTGTTCGCGCCGTAAATTACACAGAACGTAAAACAGATTTAATTCCTACCGGCATGAGAATATAATTGTTAGTTGCATTTTCAAATGCTGATTTACCACGTGCTCAGAGTTAAAGAAAAATATCCAAAGGAAGCTTGAACGCCTGGAAAGTAAAAAAAATATTCAAAGATTGACCAACTACGCCGACAGGGACTGGAGCAACCCGGCGAACATTTCCTTGCCAAAAACTCCTTTCACATATGATTTTTTATTTTTTTATTCACATAGATTTATTGAAACTAGAGATGGAACGAGTAATGATTCGCCGAGTACTCGGCCACCGGGTACTCGGCCTAGAATGGGCCGAGTACTCTGTCAAATACTCGGTTTTAAAAAACGCTGTAGCGGGCGGCGTGCGGTTATTTTCCTTACAAACTAGACCCAATAGTGCCGAAAAACTAGTGTTTTTGCATCACAATTTTCCTTCTCTTAAATTTTAAATATTAGTAGTAGTAATTTCTATTATAGATTCTACGTTCTAAATATTTCTGCCGCTTCTCATGTTCCTGATGTTTTAATGTGTCTATAATAATAATGATAAAAACTGGCTTTTTGTCTTTATTATTCTCTGGAATATAATTAAGGCCGAGTACTTCGTACTCGGCCGTTAATACTCGGTGCTCGGCCGAACCATAAAAAAGGGCCGAATCCGCCGAGTACCGAATCCAAACCGAGTACTCGTCCCATGTCTAATTCAAACGCTCTTAGGAATAGTTAGGAGAAAGAAAAAAAAGTATTTTAATAAATTAATCTATTTTAACACATAAAAATTTTTATCTATGTTAAATTCATTGAGGGCTAAAGCGCTTATTACATTATTCAATTTTTAGAAAATCTCATTAGGAAGTTGGAAAATATAATCGCAGTTAGAACAGATAGGATCCGATTTAGTTAAAGATGGAGGTCCCGACCGCTCTACTTTCTAAATTGTCTACAATTTAGGACAGTGTAATCGCAACGTTACGATTAAGAACGACGAGTCGGCACCCGCGCTTCCCCCTGGTATATAATGTATTATCTATGCGCGCTTCGACCTAAGTGGATGTCTTGACTGCGCATGCGACATTTGTTTGCGATGGCGAGTGAAGCGATAGAGTTGAACAGCAGTTCGTGTGCCAGCATGTCCACAGAAAAAGAGGTGTTAATACAAATTATAGACCTGTAATATAATAAGGAAATTGCCTATTTGTAAAATAAAAATGATAAAAATTATTTAAACAAAGCAATGCGTGAAGAGGGCTTCAAGGTGTTGTTAAATTTTGTAAATCAAAAACTATGACAGAAACGGAACTATTAAAACATTAAAGAAAAAATAGTCAACCTCACAACCAAATATTTCAGAGATTTAAAAAAGGTAAATACTGTTTATATTTACCTACTTGACTGTCAAGGAATGGTTATGTTTTTCGCGCATATATCTTTTTTTTATAGGATAGGGTGACAAACGAGCATACAGTCCACCTGATGGTAAGTGGTTACTGTGACCCATAGACATCTACATCTATTCTCAATAGACTCAAAATGCAGATGCGTTGTCACCCGTGAGGACCAAGATGGAATGCTTTTTGTCCAGTTAAAAGGGTCTCCGGTTCTCTACATTCACCATACGAAACACAGCAGCGTTAAGCTGCTATTTTAAGCTGGTATTCTATGAGAGCGTGGACCTTCCCCGGTCGAGCCGACCCATTCGTTCTACAACTATACTACTGCAAACTAGGTACCTTAGTGCATCACAGGACAAACGCACAAGAAACCTTCTTCCCACGCTGAATGATATTGAAAAGCTACGAACATTGACTCCAACTAACTTCTACCTTACACAATTTCTCACCGGACACGGTTATCATAAAACATATCTGCACCGTTTTAAAATCATTACAAACGATAAATGTCCATGCGACAACCGCACAGTTCAGACGTTGGAATATCTATTGGAGAACTGCCCCGCCTTCTGCGATACAGAATACATCATCATGAACTACTGTGCAATAACTTAAGAGTGTCGCCGTACAAACTCACAGAACTGATGAGGAAGGAATCGGCTTTGGATTCCTTCATAAAACTTAATTAAAATGTACTTAGAGACCTAAAGAACTTTAATAAGATTGTAAATAGCGGTAACAATGATTAAATTAGTAAATAGGTATAAAATAATTATAAACTAAAAGGTTTAGAATGTCTTTCTGTTCTTTTTCATTACTGTATTTTTTTTGTTATTTATCTGCTAGTTTTTGTAGTAGCTAAGAAGATGTATTCGTTATTATTGTTTGTTTTATTGCCATTTTGTTATCTTTTATTACTATTCATTGTATATCTATTGTTAATCACCGATGTAAAATTTCTATATTATTACTATGTTAATTGTAGTACACGCTTTAAGTGCCACTAAAGTTTATATAAAGTTTAGAAGTAATAGAGAGTGGAAGACTATTACGTATCAAATAGCGTAATAATGTGACATTTCACAATTATGAAAATTGTGCCACCAATTTAAAATGTCTGTGGAAAATTGACAAATATTCCCGCTGGGGGGTGTAGCTACAGTTTACACCCCCCCCCCCCAGCGGGAATATTTGTCAATTTTCCACAGACATTTTAAATTGGTGGCACAATTTTCATAAATGTGAAAATCAAATAATAAAAAAAATATATAGCTGAAGCATGGCTCTACCATGTACAAAATCTTCTAGGCAACTAAGTACTTAGGTATGTTACAAACATACTTTAAACATAATATAAAATACGGTCCAAGCTATCAATTTCGCTTTAATTTCATTTATATAATTGATTAATACGATTATATTTCTTCAAAACCATTATAACCAATGTTAATAACACAAAAAATTTTAAGAGCAATACTCTAACCATGTGTCATTGCCTGTAAAGTTTTGCAGGCCAGATTATCCAAATTAAAAACGCCCAGAAATTTAATTTATTTTTAGGTCAAAGCATCAAGACAAACTGGAGCAGGAACAGATGATATATATGTACCAACTCTGTGGTACTTCGATCCATTAAATTTTTTAGCTTCTCCAACGGAGCCATGTCGTCAACCTGTAGATTCTCAAGTAAGTACCTACACTATAAAATTAAGAAATAAAAACAAAAAGGTATAGCAGGTTAATTAGATTTATTTTATTAAAAGTATATATATTTTATATTATTAAATAATATGTAATATGTTTAAATAACTTTTATATATGACAATTTGTTACATACGCACAATCTCAATCATTTCTTCCTGAAAGGAAACACCCTACAGAACTGAAATAATTCATGAACGTATTACGTACTTCGTTTCCTTCACTGTTTCGTTGATTTTCACTAGTTCGTTGCAATGAAGACAGCCCTTCGGTATTATTTCGCCAATCCCCTTTATGAAATGTGAAATTTTTAGTATTTTCCCTATCAATGTCTCGTGGTGCTATATATGATAATGTCTGTTTTTAAAAAAATTATGCAACGCGCAGCAAGCCAAGACAACAGAATCCACATTATTAACTTGTTCATCTATAGGCGATCGAAATACTCTAAACCTTGAGGACAAAATCCCAAAAGTATTTTACACCACACTGCGGGCTCGAGACAAGCGATAATTAAATATCCGTTGGTCGTGGGTAATATTTTTAAATTGTTATGGTTTCATGAAATTATTTTTTAAAGCAAAAGCACTGTCACCTAAAAAGACATACGGCACTGAAATATCTGTGCCTGGTAGTATAGAAGAAGTTGGTAAATTCAACTCATTATATTCAAGTTTTTTGTGAAAACCTGTTGATTTCCAAATAGATCCATCGCAAACAGATCCATTAGTTCCAGTGTGTACGTAAATAACTATTGTCATCAGGCGAAGAAAATGAAAGTCCAAATATATCCGGTACAAAATCAAAAAAGAGAAAAAATACATTAAGTTCAAAACAAGAAAAGATACTGGATAAAGCAAAGCAGTTGATTTCTATGGAAGAGGATTCGTTAGATGTATTAGGGAAATCTATTGCACACCAACTTCGTGACTTAAATAAAAGGCAGTTTATCATTACTCGAAAATTAATATCAGACGTTATTTATAATGCAACCCTTGATAAACTAACCGAAGATTCTAATAATTTTAGGTTCCTTTGCTTATCAACGATCACCTCTACGTACTATTTCATCCAACTCAAATTCCAATGAATGACATAAAACACGTATCCCCATCAGATAACTGTCTAAACTAACGTACTGCAAATGAAGAAATACTAATAATGCTGCACTGAATCTTAGAATCCAACATAAATTCTCAAAATAATGTTAAGTTAACCATGTTAAACGGTTCCTCACTAATAGTTACATACGTTATTCATAATTAATTTAAACTAGACACATTTTAACGAAAACAATTTTTATCAACACAGTTAAACAAACAACTACGTGTTCATAATACATTAAATGATACTCTATTTATTATTTTTACAAGTGCAAGACGTGTTACTTAAAGTCTTCAAAATAAATAACGGGAATTTGACTTTATTTTCATTACAATGAGAATTTTTGAAATGGAATTGAGATATTAAAGAAGACGAGAATATAATTTACTTATATTAGTTACAATTTTACTAAAATAAAATGTGTGGTTCGAGTGATCCATGGTTTTGGCGTCAGGTTTGTACTGTTTATCGCCTTTATAAAAATAATTTTATATACAATCTAGGAACTCCTTTTCTGCCTAAGAATCCGTACAGTTTATGTCCATATACCAGCTAACCAGTTTTATCGCGTTTATTTTGACCTATTTATATTTCCTAACGCATTAGCTTTACTGTGTCCATGATAACGGGTAACTGAGGTGTTTGACGTCCAACTGATGTCACAATTAACTTATGCTGCGTTCAGTTTTCGAATAACAATTTTTGGTCAGATCTTCGCTGAAAGCCTTCGAATATCTTGAATAGTAGCGATAGTAAGCTTGAATTTGGATTTTATGATCGTAAACTTTTGAAAGCATCGTCTTCGTACTGCTTGTTGAATCTTGGACTAACAGGAGCAGTTTGGGGGATGAAGCTGCTCGCGTCCGTAGGAATTACTTGAACCCTGATTCTCTACACGTATCCCCTGGGTAGTGCCAAACGAGCAGTACTACATACTGGTGGTAGGTTGGTCCTCTACTAGTGAGAGGCCCGGCCGAGGGTTAGTTACCACCCACCTGGCAAAGACATACCGCCAAATGATGCAAATCGTGTTCCGGTATGATGTTAGGTGAAACCCATATCTTAGGGAGAATGGGTCTGGACAGTTGCGTTACGCATACGGACCGGTTGCGACGCGGCCGTTTCTTAGTGTCAGGTGCCTGGCCCGGCCGCTGGCCGCCGTAGATAGTTGGGGGCCCAATTAATGAGCCAGCCACTCATGAAAGGCTGCCCCGCCATCTTACGAAAAATCCTGGGATGGCTCCACCATGCCGGTTGGCGACCGGAGGAGAGGGCCTGGTGGCGATTTCCAGGGGGGTTCGGGCGTCCCCGCGATCTCCATGCTAGGTTCCATCGATGCTATGACTCTGTTTGCGTCCCTAGGTTATATGTGTGACGCCTCGTCCAACTGCCATTCTCTCAACCTATTCACTCCCACCATATATGAAAAAAAGGAAAAAGAAGAGTAAGTTTGTACAGCGGTTGCACTCCCTCTCCATTAAAGTGCACCTCACAAACATCCGAGGCCTGCACTGTAATCTCAATGCAGTCCATTACCACCTTGAGACTGACAAGCCGCACTTACTCTTCTTGACTGAGACGCAGATCAGATGTCCTCTAGATGCGGCGTACCTTGGCTACCCTGGGTACACATTGGAGCATAATTTCCATCAGCGCGCAGGAGTCTGTGTTTACGTCCGCAACGACATCTGCTGTAAGCGTCTCCGTCACCTTGAAGACCCCACTTTCTCTACGATCTGGGTATTGATAGACACTGGAATGGATAAAATTATTTATTTTTGTGTCTATCGATCGCACAGCGGCGACCAGGAGACAACTAGGCTGTTTGAACACCTCAGTGAAGCCTCTGATGTGGCTCTAAATCGGTACCCTAATGCACAGTTGGTTTTTCTGGGGGACTTTAATGCCTGTCATCAGGACTGGCTGTTCCCATACCAGAAGACTGACCACGCTGGGAGAGAGGCGTGGAATTTTGCCTTGTCGCTGGGGCTCTCCCAGCTGGTGCAACAAGCGACTAGGGTACCTGATGTGGATGGGCACACAGCCAATTGCCTCGACCTTCTGCTGACGACCGATCCAGACAGGTACGATGTTCAGGTTACCTCACCCTTGGGAACTTCGAACCACTGTCTGGTGAAATCTGTATCGTTATATTCCCCACCTAACTACGATTTCCACGGGATACGACGAATGTGGCGATACAAGTCAGCAGATTGGGATGAGATGCGGCATTTCTTTGCATCTTATCCTTGGCGGCAGGTCTGCTTCTCTTCTAGAGACCCATCGAGCTGCGCGGATGCCATAACCAATGTAATACGTCAAGCGATGGAGTATTTCATCCCCTTTGCTGACGTGCCCATTGGTGGTAAAGCTCGCCCTTGGTTTAACGCCGAGTGCGCTCGTGCTGAAAAGCACAAGCATATGGCGTACTTATCCTGGGTCGATGCTCGAGACTGTAAAGCTCCGGATGTTAGCCTTAAGAAGAGAGCCTTTAACCAAGCCGCCAAGTCGTGCAAAAAGGCATTACGCCAAGCCAGTTTCGACCGCATTAAACGCATCGGCACAAAGCTCTCTGTCAAACCATCTGGCAGTAGAGCTTTTTGGTCTCTCGCCAAAGCGGTCGAGACAAATTTTTGTCGGTCTACACTGCCTCCGCTGGTAAAACCAGATGGCTCACTGGCGCATGCGCCTAAGGAGAAAGCGGACTTATTTGCTTCTCTTTTTGCTTGCAATTCGCGTCTGGACAGTAGCAACAGCGTACCATCACAATTACCTCACTGCGATACCTCTATGACTGAGGTCCGTATCACCAACAAGGAGGTTCTTAAAACCTTGCGAAGTCTAATGATAATTCTAGCGTATGCCACACACATATGGGGCGAAGCCCTCGAGAACAGTGGTGAAGCACTTGCTGTTTCCCTCGATGTTTCGAAGGCTTTTGACAGGGTTTGGCACGCTAGTCTATTAGGCAAGCTTTCAGCGTACGGCTTATCCCCTGGCCTAAATGTCTGGGTGAAGGACTTTCTGAGTGAACGATCTCTCCGGGTCGTCGTTGATGGCTGCTCATCCAATACTGTGGCGACAAACGCCGGTGTTCCTCAGGGGTCCGTTCTCTCCGCAACTCTCTTCCTGCTGCATATAAATGATCTGCTCATTCCCGGTGTCTATGGGTATGCAGACGACAGCACAGTTGTGGAGAGATACCAACCAAGCGCCCGGGCCAGTCGGGATCAAATCCAGTCAGAAAGAGAGGCTATGGTTGAGCGTGTGAGTCTCACACTACAGGCAGTCTCCGAATGGGGCGATGCCAATCTCGTGAGATTTAACGCCTCCAAAACACAAGCGTGTCTTTTTACCGCTAAAAGGAGCCCGCTCACTTTGGCTCCTACTTTCCGGAATGTATCCTTGGAAAACACTGACCGTCTTCAGTTGTTAGGGATTGAATTTTCTCCGAACCTAAACTTTGGGCGGTTCATTGAGTCCAGAGCCAAAGCAGCCGCAAGGAAACTTGGTGTCCTTGCAAGGGTGCGGCGGTACTTCACGCCGGGGCAGCTTCTTACCTTATATAAAGCCCAAGTCCAGTCGTGCATGGAGTACTGCTGTCACATATGGGCTGGTGCTGCGAAATGCCACCTGGCAGCATTGGACTCAGTGGAGAGACGTGCTAAGAGGCTCATTGGTGACCTTGATTTGGTTGGAACCAATCTTGTCAGCCTTGAGCACAGGCGCAGAGTAGCCAGTCTCTCGGTATTCTATAGGATGCATTTCGGTGAGTGTGCGCAGGAATTACACGCCTTAATTCCTCCTTCTCCTTTCCACCATCGGACAACCAGACGGTCGGCGGGTCTTCATCCCTTTGTTGTCGATATTCCACGCATTAGAACCAAACGGTTTGCTTCGTCTTTTGTAATGCGTACAGCAAAGGAGTGGAATAATTTGCCGGCGTCTATCTTTCCGTCCGAATACAATCTAGGCGTCTTCAAGGCAAGAGTGAATAGGCTTTTGTTACGATAAGACAGTGCGATTTACCATCTAAGGCTGCATCACCACTTACCACCAGATGGGATTGTGGTCAAGCACTGGCTTATAATAAGTAAAAAAAAAAAAGTAAGTAGTACGGGCTTTGTCCTCAAAGTTCTCAATGATTATAATATTGGCGACAATGGAAAGATACAGGCGAGTCTATCTCACCACTACCTTCTTCCTTGTAGAACTCTTGTTTCTACAACTGAATATCTAGTCATATGCGAGGCAGAGTTTGAGTGATACTGTATATTCTGTAGGTATTTTGTTCTTTTCTAGCTTCCTAGTTGTAATAATTGAGATGCTCTTTCCAATGGGTGTGCATCAAAACAGATTTGTCATTAAGGTAAATTTACGTTGAGATTCACTTTCTCAGAGTATTTCTTGATTAGATTGTTAGCTGCTTTATGCATTTTATTTGTAGGGTCTGTTTTGGTAACTCTATAGATAAAAGTTTATTATTTACTAGCTGGGACTGCGACTTTCTCCGCGTGTAATTAGTATTTTTGTTATTCATTTGTACTTTTAATCGCGATGATTTAGGAAGACACTAATCTGGTTAAAACATTAAGTTATCCACTCAATCAGAGAAACTAACGAACGAAGAAATAGACAGGCCCATAAACGAAATAATGGACTAACCCACGAAAGTAACAAGATATGAATTGAGAAATCTATAAGCTTGTGTTACATGTTTAAAATAAACAACAAAATGACCTCAAGAACGTAATTCACAATTTGCTACCGAAATTATCTAGTCAACACTTAGTTGCCACACAAAAAATAGGATATTGCCCTAAATAATCAGGGACGTTTATTAAACTGCTTTTCTAAAATTAAGCAAAATCAACATTCTGGTTACAGTTTTTACAAAGCTGCTGAAGACTGCAACTTCCTTTCCCGTCTAACAGCCATGAAGTAAGGAATTTGATCGGAGCGTTTTTGTGTTCTTCTGCGACGGGTCTTGCAGAAATTAGCTTCGACCGCATGGAAAGTTTCCACGACCTTGTTGTTCATATGGTCCACTGAAATGCAGTCTCCTACGCAATGAAAACGGTATTGTAACTCGATCTGCAACTTTTCGGGACTTTGGATTGGAGCACGAGGGGGACAGATAGTTAACTTCAATAGACATGACCTCTCCAACTTAATTTTTAGGTTCAGTGTGCCTCAAATCATTCGGTGATTGCTGCCAGTTTTAACTCTCGCGATCGCTGAGACATCATTGAACATTTGCCATCTATTTGTCATAAGTGAAGTATGAACTCGTAATAAAGTCAATCTCATTTTTTGTTGAACCATCTGGTCACGACTAGGCCCACTTCCTATGAAGATTTCATCATAAAGAGTCACTTCTTTATGATGGACTCTTTCTTTTATAAGCGGCCAGCTGCGGTCCCCTTGGCTATTAAAAAATAAATATAAAAATTATATTTTACATTTATTTATTAAATAATAAAAAAGTAAACAGTAAAATTTCTTTTTACATTTGGTTGTTCAAAATAAGCGCGCATAGGTAGGTGAACACTGGGACCCGCACCTCCGTACGGGTTCCCGCTTGGCGTGGCGTGGGGCTTATTAGCCGCGGCTTGTTCACCCGCGGTGAACTAAGAAGAACCCACATGGCTAGTCCGAGGAGTAGGGCCAGTCCGAGGAGGCCTCTCCGTAGGGGCTTGGCAATCCCACTTCGGATGTGTGTTGGTTAGCTGTGACGAGAGGGGTGCCCTCTTCTCGTACCGCGGTAGCCGAGATAGAGCAACGGAGGAAGAGGAGTGTTTGTATAGCGAATCGCCACTCGCCCTATCCTCCGCATCCGAATCTTGGTTGGCGGTGGAGTTATAGACCAAATCCGTGGCTATGATCGGGAAAGCTAGTGCTTCCAAGTGCTCGTTTTACCTGGCCCCATGGCCTCCACGTATATGACTCGGAGGATTCCGTTTCGCAGTTGAAGTAAGAGCCGTGGAGAAAAGCGACTTGTGTTCCTAGTGCGCCTTACCTGAGAAGGAAGGGGAGGAGGAGAAATCATCGCCGAGGAGAGGCTGTCACTGTGCGGCTGACGCTGGTTAGGCCGCATAAAAGTGCGAAAGCTTTCTCGTGGCCCCGCTAATATGCGGTGAAGGTGTAACACCATGGGGTTTTAGTCAGTGCGAGTCCGACATAACCCGTCTTTACCCCCGCGAGACATGTATGTGTAGGCATTTCCCCTCGTAAAAAAAATGCACAAGCTTAACGTTATTGAAATATGTAGGTACTTACATAATCTCAAGCAAGATATTATGCAATGATTCTTTGTTTATAATTTTATGATCAGTACTTACAAGATATCAAGTTAATACTTATTACTTTACAATAATACCAAGTCGCTAATGAAAATAAGCAAATGAAATATTTAAATGAATATTAAGAACAAATGTAGTAGTAATAAGGAAATAAGGTAGGTAGAATAAAATGAAAGCCAAGAAAGAAAATTCCAAACTTTTTCTTCACTCTCCCTGGACAGTATAACCTGAAACCTCGACTACGGCTTCTTTAAAGATTTTTTTTATAGTATAAGGGTGACAAACGAGCACACAGTCCACCTGATGGTAAGTGGTTGCTGCGGCCCATAGACATCTACATCTATCCTCGTTTGCGAATCAAAATGCAAATGCGTTGTCACCCGTGAGGACTAAGATGGAATGCCTCATTTACAGTAAAAAGGGTCTCCGGCCACCTGCACTTACCAAACGAAACGCAGAGGTAAGCCTCTACTTCACGCTGGTATTCTGTGAGGTCGTGGTACCGACCCGGTTCGAGCCGGCCCATCCGTGCGACAGCAAAAGCTGCCGCGTGGCTCTACCACTGTTAAATATGCCAAGAAAGGATTGTCAAAAGTTCTTCATAAACAAAAAAGAAGATGAAACAAGGAAGCTGAATTTGATGCTCCAGAACCCTTCAAACAAGACCAACTTCAAAAGTACATTGCACAAATGGACGAAACGCACAAATAGAAATGTGAATCTTATAAAACTATTGTAACACTCCCCCCCCCCTCTTCTTTCTACTTTATTTCTTTAAAATCTATATCTATAAGATACATTAAATATAGCAAATTTACGTGACCAGTATATTAACCATATATTGATCTTTCTAAAGGTCTAAATACAAGCCGATTAATAAATTTATGGCTTGATCGTCTTAGCTAGGACCCATATTTACGTTGTGTTTTTTTATAGTAACATAGTTCTTATTAGTTAACGTAGTCTCTTAGAAGAATGAATATTCACTAGAGCAGTCGAAATCTGTTGGTAGTGCCTTACAAGCTAAAGAACCCCGTTCAAGAAGACAGGGCTCAAAAAAAGTTGAGAAAATTAAATTATCCCTATACCACTTGTATCAGGTTTACATCAGTCAATTCCTTATTAATAAATCCCTTCCCGCTTGGAAAAAGCTTTTTATGCAAAATGCCAGATACAAGGCTTTTTATAAGTGGTAGAGCCATGCTGCAGCTATATTAGTAGTATAGTTGTAGTACGAATGGGTCAGCTCGACCAGTTAAGGACCACGCTCTCACAGAATACCAGCGTAAAATAGCAGCTTAAATCTGCTGTGTTTCATATGAAGAGTGTAGAGAACCTTACCTTAAGAACATTCCGTCTTAGTCCTCATGGGTGACAACGCATCTGCATTTTGATTCGCATACAAGGATATATGTGGATGTCTATGGGCCACAGCAACCACTTACCATCAGGTGGACTGTGTGCTCGTTTGTCACCCTATCCTGTGAAAAAACGCAAAGACTTCGATTTTTAACATTATCATTTTTAAAAAATGTGGGAGAGCGAAGTCCTTGTCGAAGAGGCACATGGCTCCACAAACGCCGTGTGCGGTGAGCGCCAACCAACCAAGGTGCTCCCCCAGAAGGAGACGTTAAGTTGGGAACTGTACCGTAGTCTATAGCAAAATAACTGACGTACTAGTAAAAGAGGCCTTGGCCCCTTGGTAGTGCGTTATCACAAACATCGTCCGAAGTCGCGCATGTCAATGCGTGTAAACGTTATACAGAATAAAATCAAATCCAACCACAGTGAATTTACGTCACGCAGATTAGGTTTAATACGCACAGTGGGCATAAAAAGCCCTCCGTGTGTGCCTTCACCTGCCAGACTACCGTTCCTGCAGACGTGATGTTAGTGTAAGGCATCACCTCCAATTGCGTGATCAGCACGGCCAATTAGCCGCAGAGCATGTCATGAGTCTACCGCTCACCTCGAGGGTATGGGGTCCCACTTTGCGCGACTTTCGGCCGCAGCCTTAAGAGCCTCCTCGGATTCTCCCTCCAGCTACCACCCGCATGAGGTCGACACATATGCTCCACCAACCAATACAATTGGAGATATAGCCAAAAGGCAGTTATAAGATAATAGTAATAATTAGTAGTGGATATTCTTCATCGCCGTGTAGTGGCGGTTAAGAACATCCACTACCCCAATCTTCCCGTGGGTGTCGTAAGAGGCGAAAGTGGGAAACAGTCAGGACATGGGCAGCAGCATCTTCCTGATAACAGGAATATCATAATAAAAAAGTGCGGTTGCCAACCCGCTCGCCAAGCGTGGCAACAATGAAATATATCCCCAAAATGAATAAAGTTACTAAGAGACGGCCCCCGGTCCCAGGCGGCCCCGCTATTCCTGGCTACGGTGGCGACTATGGTAACGGTGGGGCAGGGGGTGCTAAGAATCTCCAGTAAAGATTTGGTTGCCACCTACGACAATTCGACCTGGCCACTTATAACGCACGCACCCTGACGACTCACGAGAAGATCTTGGAGCTGAAAGAAGAGATAGACAAGTTGTGATGGAATATTATAGGACTATTCGAGGTCCGAAGAGACGGTAACGGACACGGAAATCTTCGAATCCGGCAACTTGTTCTATCACCGGGAAGGCAACCACCTGTCCCAAGGAGGTTTCGGATTTATCGTCCACAAGTCTCTCGTTAACAACGTTGTAAAGATTGGGAGTGTGTCGACAAGTGTCGCGTACCTTGTACTCAGAATCACCAAACGGTATTCGCTGAAGTTCATACAGGTTTACGAACCAACCTCGGCACACCCCGATTAGGAGGTGCAGGAAATGTATAAGGATATTTCTAGAGCCATGCATTCCACTAAAACCCTCTATACGGTGTTAATAGGAGACTTCAACGCAAATAAGGCGAAAGCCAGAACGGTGAGCTGAAAGTAGGGAAATTCGGAATAGGACAATGGAACCCAAGGGGCCAGCAGCTGGCCGACTTCATGAAGAAAGAGGGACTCTTTATGATGAACTCTTCCTTCCGGAAGTGGCCCCACAGAAAGTGAACCTCGTCGAGCCCCGACGGTTCGACAAAATAATGAGATTGACTTCATTATGACGACCAGACGACAACTGTTCAGTGATGTCTCAGTGGTCGCGAGGGTGAAAACCGGCAGCAATCACCGAATGGTAAGAACTAAACCTAAACGTTAAGTTGGAGAGGTCACGTCTAATGAAAACAACGCTCCATCCCCCTCGTGCTTTAATCCAAAACTCCAAAACCTTTCAGGTCGAGCTACAAAACCGTTTTCTGTGCCTAGAAGATTGCAATGCAGTGGACGATATGAATGACAAGCTCGTGAAAACCGTCTATACGGTCGGAGCTAATTTTAGCAAGACCCGCTGCAGAAGAACACAAAAACTCTCCGATCACACTCTTAATCTCATGGCTGTTAGACAAGATATGAAGCTGCAGTCTTCAGTAGATTTGACAGCATACAGGCAACTCAACAGACAGATCTCTAAATGCATGCGGCGGGACTTACGCAACTTTTTATTGCTCGTATTGAAGAAGCGATCGAGCGGGACCAGGGCTACAAAAGTCTTTGCTAGAGATCTTTTTTTTTATATAGAATAGGGGGCAAACGAGCATGCGGCTCACCTGATGGTAAGTAACTACCACTGCCCATGAACAACCGCAACACCAGGGGAATTGCAGATGCATTTCCGGCCTTTTAATAAGGTGTAAGCTCTTTTCTTGAAGGTTCCTAAGGCGTATTGGTCCGAAAAATTCGCTGGGGGTAATTGATCTCACAAGGAAGTTGTGCGAGGGAGAAAACTTCTTCTAAATCGCACAGTGGTGGACCGCCAATCACCCAGAGGGTACGAATAGTAACGCGAGTTTTGTCGCGATGTGCGATGGTGAAATTGAGCGGCTGGAATTAGTCCGAACAATTCCTCAGAGCACTCCCCGTGATAGATGCGATAAAATACGCAAAGAGATGCAACATCACTACGCAGTGCCAGTGTATCGTGCCGATCAGAAAGAACTTGGTCGTCGACGATTCGAACCGCTCTGCGCTGGATGCGTTCAAGTGGAAGGAGCTGCCACTGGGGTGCCCCGGCCCAGAGATGAGAACAGTATTCCATGTGGGGCCGAACTTGCGCTTTGTAAAGATGCAAGCGATGTGCCGGCATGAAATACTGTCTCACTCTGCTGAGCACGCCAAGCTTTTTAGAGGCCGATTTGGCCTTCCCTTCCAAGTGACCACGAAACTGCACACTATTCGATATGTCGACGCCAAGGATTCCGATACTGGCTGAGGCAGCAAGGGGAGTGCCTTTAAACTGAGGAGATACGACAAAGGGGTTCTTTTTAGCGGTAAACGCGCAAACTTGTGTCTTCTGGGGATTGAACTGGACTAGATTTAGTCGGCCCCAATCCGAGACTGTGTTAAGCAAAGACTCGACTTCAGACACAAATTTGTCCCGGTACTCGGCGACGTTTTCCCGAGAAACATTGGTACGGCCGGTATATAAGGCATCACTAGTGCTGTCGTCTGCATAGCAATGAATGCTACCAGTTAGCAACATATCATTGATATCACGCAGCCTTGTGGAACACCAGCGTTGATAGGCTTGAAATCAGGGCATGCACCGTCTACTACAACCCTGATGCTCCGATCAACAAGGAAACTGGTGATCCATTTGCACAATTTCTCAGGAAGCCCATAGGGAGGAAGCTTCTAAAGAAGCGCTTTGTGCCAGACCCGATCGAAGGCCTTCGCTATGTCCAAACTAACGGTCAATGCCTCCCCCTTGGACTCGACTGCCTCCGCCCATCTATGAGTTAAGTAGACTAGAAGATCACCAGCTGATCAACCCAGACGAAAACCGTACTGGCGGTCACTAATCAGCTGGTGATCCTCAAGACACCTCATGAGCTGGCAGTTTATAATGGTTTCCATTATTTTGGAGAACATGGAGGTGATGGTGATAGGCCTATAGTTGGACGGCTCTGAGCGGTCGCCTTTTTTAGGGATCGAGTTGAGCAAAGCTGTCTTTCATGAATTCGGGACTACGCCTTGGGAGTAGGAGTACCGGAAAAGATGCGTTAAAACCGGTGCCAACTCCGGAGCACACGTCTTCAGCACAATGGGAGGGACTCCATCGGGCCCACTCGACTTGCTGACGTCCAGGGAGAAGAGTGCTTTGCGAACCGTGCACTGTGTAAATCGCACATCTGGCATGGAGCACTCACATCGCGGGATGGTCGGCGGTGTGTTCCCCCCGTCATCTAGAGTCGAGTGGGACGCAAAAAGAGAGCACAACAGATCGGTTTTCTCCTTTGCGGCATGGGCCAGTGAGTTGTCCTCTCTGTGCAGAGATGGAAGAGATGGCTGACAGAAGTTCCCTTGGACAGCCTTGGCGAGAGACCAGAATGCACGGGTTCCCGAAGGAAGGCGAACAAGCTTCTCGCCAATTCTGCAGATGTACTTCAGACCATGCCTTGGCAATGACGCTTTTGAAGGACGTGGAGGCGGAATTATACTTCTTTTTAAGTGCGCTGGTGTTTACATCCCGAGACGTTGATGCGTCAGCCCAGGCCCGGTTTCACTTCTGCTTATAGCGTGATGCTATTTTACAGGAGCGACCAAACCATGACTAGGATCTGCCTCCGATGAGCACCACAGAGGATGGAATAAAAAGTCCCATACCCTGAAGTACCACATCAGCCACAGTATCGGCAACTCTGGGATCTTCCGGCGAGAAGAAAACCCGCCCCCAAGGGTAGGATGCAAAAAAGACCGCATCCCGTTCCAATCAGCTGACCTATAGTGCCAAACACGGCGGCAAGCTGCAGATCACAACTGCGATTGGAGCGTGAGTGGCACCATATTCCGGATCAGACAATGGTCCGAAGAGCCCAGAGGGGCATCGACGGAGACCTGATATCCGTCCGGATGAGAGGTCAGCAGAAGGTCCAACAGGGAACGTACATGGTCTTCCACATCTGGGATCCGCGTAGGCGAAGTAACCAGTTGTGTTAGACCATATGCCAAAGCAAAGTCATAGACAGATCTACCCGTATGATCCGTTAAACGAGAACCAAGCCATTCAGCATGGTGGGCGTTGAAATCACCGAGTATAACGACCTCTGCGGATGGGACCTGTTGTAGCACGAAGTCTGCAGCCATTTGGACGTGGTCGATGAGTCGGTCTGTATCGGCATTACCGCTATGGGACCTATAGAGGCACCCGTAGACGCGGGGATGGTCGTCGCTGTCTAAACGTAGCCATAGGATGGACAGGTCCGTACCTTCAAGACTGCCTAGGCGTCGAAAACAGATGTCCTCTCTGACGTATACGCAAACTCCAGCCCGGGGCACAAAGGAGTGTTCAACTTTGTACCCCGGGTAGGAAAGATATGAAGTATCAACCGGAGAGGACACCTGAGTCTCGGTTAAAAAGAGCAAGGCCAGCTTCGCCGTCTCTAGATGGTAATGGACAGCGTTATGGTTGGAATGAAGTCCCCTGATGTTGCAAAATTCACGGATAGCGTGACAGGGGTCACCTTGGTTGTATTGCTCCGCTTGCCCCGAGAAGCATTAGTCGCGCGCGGAATTTTGCCCACCCCAGAATACGCGGGGCAGCCTGAGCACCCACGCTCAGGAGTGAAGTAGTTTGATCGTGGATGCTCAGCGAGGGATTCTCTAGGGAGGTAGTCTTTTATTTAATTCCACTACCATGTTGATGGGGGTAGGGGGGGGGGGGATTGGGCCTCCGGCCACCTGCACTCACAAAGCGCAACGCAGAGGTAAACCTCTACTTCACGCTAGTATTCTGTGAGGTCGTGGTACCACCCCGGTTCGAGCTGGCCCATCCGTGCGACAGCAAAAGCTACCGCTTGGTTCTACCACTGTTAACTGTGTCTTCCGGAAAGAGTCAACTGTCGAAGCTGAAGACCGAGTGTGGCGGCGTCGTTTCCGGGACACCTGAAATTTTTAGTGAGATTTAGAGGTTCTATGGGCAGTTGTACACATCATCGTTGGAGCCACACGCAAGTGTGAGTAGCGAACCAAGAGCGAGTCTTATCCGACACTATTCCGATGATATCTCGGACGTTAGTCTGAGCGAGATTAGAATGGTTATCCAGCAGCTTAAAAACCGCAAGGCCCCGGGTGAGGATAGAATTACAGCGGAGCTCCTGAAAGCGGGTGGAAAACCGGTACTTGAAGTCCTTCAGAGGCTCTATAATTCCGTCCCCCATGGTGGCAATACACCGGAGGCGTGGAGCAGAAGTGCGGTGGTCTTGTTCTTCAAGAAATGTGACAACGCTCTCTTGAAGAACTACAGACCGATTTCCCTTCTGAGCCGCGTCTACTTGCTGTTTTAGACAGTCATTACAAATCGTCTCGCGCGCAGACTTGACGACTTCCAGCCTCCCGAAAAAGCCAGTTTCGAAAGGGTTTTAGCACTATAGACCATATGCGTACCCTTTGGCAAATTGTACAGAAGTCCCAGGAGTACAATTTGCCTCTATGGCTGGTGTATGTGGAATATGAGAAAGCCTTTGATTGCGTCGAAATTTGGGCGGTGTTGCAGTCCCTTCAGCGGTGCCAAGTTGACTGTCGGTATATCGAAGTGCTGAAGTGTAGGGCTACAATGGCTATCCGAGTACAGAACCAGAGTACTAAACCTATCCAATTGCAGAGAGGTGTAAGACAGGGTGACGTTATATTCCCGAAACTCTTCACTGCTGCATTGGAAAACGTTTTTGACGTGGACTGAAAAGGATACGGTATTAACATCAATGGCGAGTACATCACTCACCTTCGATTTTCCGACGATATAGTACTTATTGCAGAATCGCTGGAGGACCTAAGCACTATACTCAATGACCTCAATAGTGTCTCCCAACGGATAGGTCTTAAGATGAACATGGACAAAACAAAGATCATGTTTAATGTCCATGTCACACCTATGCCGGTAGTTGTTGGGAGCACTAAGCTCGAAGTTGTTGACGAGTATGTTTACCTGCGACAAACAGTCCATCTAGGTAAGTCTAACTTCGACCGAGAGGTCAATAGACGGATTCAACTCGGTTGGGCAGTGGTCGGGAAATTATGGCACATCTTCTCGTCAGGCATACCTCAAAACTTGAAAACGAGACTGCACAACCAGTGTGGGTTGCCAGTAATGACTTCTGGAACTGAGACGTTTTCCTTTACTGCTGGCCGAATGAGGAATCTCAAGGTCGCTCAGCGAGCTATGAAGAGGGCTATGCTCGGAGTTTCTCTGCGTGATATACTTAGAAATGAGGATATCCGCAGTAGAACCAGAGTGACCGTCATAGCCCAACGGATTAGTAAGCTGAACTGACAACCGATGCGGAAAAAAGGTTCTCGAGTGGCAGCCTCATACCGGCGGACGAAGTGTAGGGCGTCCAACCACTAGATGGAGCGACAACCTGATAAGACATGCAGGAAGTCGATGGATGCAGGTGGCTCAGGACCATGCTCTGTAGCATTATTTCGGGGAGACCTTCGTTCAGCAGTGGACTTGTAAAGAGCTGTAATGATTATGATGAGGAGTAATAATTTACCATCAGAAAGGTTTGTGTCACTGACGATGAGTATATGCATTTTTCGATTATGTTTGTCTCACCCACCAACAAGTTGCCTTCAATCATTCAAAGGTGGGTACTTTACTGAGATATATTATTATGGTGTTATATAAAACATCATTGAGGTCAGACAGTCTGCAGCCCCGTAATAAAGGGACTTGACTTGGGCACCATTGAGAATAGCGACCCGCCAAACGACCATCGCAGAGACGCAATGCTGCAGAATGCAACAAGCATCAATACGACAATCATCGGGCTTACACCATCTCAAGGTCCCCCATACAATCCTAGCAGACTTCACCACCCGTATAACTCCATTGACCAAGACTATAAGATGCGTCGAATCAAGCGCAACACACCCGCAGCTTCGTCACAAGAGGCAATACCGCAAGTAGCAGTAAGCATCAATGCAACTATCATACGGATGGCGCCCCCTCACACCACACCCACATGATCCCTGTTGACTTTTGTGAAAAATTTGGTACTGTTGTTAACTAAAAAAACAAACAAAGTACCATAGTAGCTCGCTATTAAGACGTCAGTAGCCAAAAACCCACGTATCATAGCGCTATTGCACTAAGACATGGAGTTGAGTATGTTTGCTGCATTTAAAATTACTACAAAACACACTCACCCTAATCCGAAAGATAGCCTACGTATCATAACGCTATGTGCTATGACGTCACCCACAAACGGTATGGGTGTGCGATGACCAAAGGCAGGTCGTATTGCTACAACAAACCCGCTTACCACCGGCACTAAGATGATATATCTAGGACACAGCGATTAGCGAGTTCAAGTTTACCTCGGTCTTGGACTATGTGAAGCAATCTACATGCCTCTATAATAATCCTTTTCAAGGCCCATTTCTTTCAATATAATGCTTTTACATATTTGAGAACTTCCACATGTTTGCTTTATTTCATAGAGCATACTATTATAATACGTTCTATACATATGGGACTTCAAGTCATAACTCTGCTATCATAATGCTTATACATCATTGAGAACTTCTATATTAATGCTTTAGGTCCAGTAGTAGTAGTAGTAGTATTACTAGTAGTAGTTGTAGCGCGAATGGGTCGGGTCGACTGGGGAAGGACAACGCTCTCACAGAATACCATTGCAAAATAGCAGCTTAATCCTGCTGTGTTTTGTGTCGTGTGTGTAGAGAACCGGTGAACCTTTTAACTGGAAACGAGACATTACATCTTAGTCCTCACGGGTGACAACGCATCTACATTTTGATACGTAATGGAAAATTATGATGATGATGAGATGTAGATGTCCATGGACCGTAGCAACCATTTACCATCAGGTGGACTATGTGCACGTTTGTCACCTTTACTCTATTAAAAAAAAACTCTCTGAGATTTCAGTAAAATAATGTTGAGTATTGTAAGTACTTGTACAATTATGTGTCACATGTTAATAAAGGTATTGGGCTATTTTGATTTTTAATAAAGTGATTTTACTTTATAGTTTATAGTTTAAATAATTTATTTACTCTTCTTGATATAGAAGGGTAAATAAATTATTTAAACTATAAACTATAAAGTAAAATCACTTTATTAAAAATCAAAATAGCCCAATACCTTCTATATCAAGAAGAGTTTTTTCTGTCACTCCTATTGAATTTGACAGTGCTTGCTGAAATTTAGCGTCTTTAGATAGATCTGAATCGCGCACTGACCTAGCTGTTAGATATTAAAAAATAATCGAAAATATTTATTTTTACTTTCATGCCGAAGACTACCTTGTTTTATTTTGGTCAAATAATATTTATTAGGTTGTTAAGCAAGTATTTGCAAATGTTTTCATTATTTTGTCATTCTATTGTTTACAGTTATTATCACATCTTAGCTTACATTAGAAATTCTTGGTGGGATGCAATGTAACGCGGATACCTTATTTTCATCAATAACAATAATATATATTTTTGTATTTTTTGTTTCATTAACAAAAATGCCGATAGTTATATAATTTCAAGTCGGTGTTTTACATTTGAAGATCAGTTATAGAAAGCCAGTAATGGGACGTTTTGCAAAAGCTAAACCTATCCTAGCTAATTTTTACGATGTTTCATCAGCAACATTCTTAGTTTTGGATAAAACAAACCTTACCAAGCTTAGAGAAACACGACTTAATTCATATTGAAAGAAATGCACGTCCTTACAAAACTTCTATGCAAAACAAAGGCTACAGATGAGACTTATTAAAAGTTCAAGTTTTCATTTTGATTAATTTTATTCGAGACTAAAATAAATGTGAAAGGGCTTTTATCTGCAATAATAGTTTTCATCAAAAATAACAGACTTATAAAATTCATACACACGGTCAATCATCCTGAAGATTATCAATTGTACTACAAAATATTTAAAAACTATTTCCAGTATAATGACCCAAATATTATCATTAATAATTGACTGGCAGACTTAAAAGTTTTATCAGATGGCTAAATGATTGACTATTATATTGTGATAAGGTCATGCTTTTCTATAAAAAGCTGCAAGAAATTTTAAATCCCGGACCTATTGGTTTGTTTTACACTTAATTAGCGAAAAATAAGAAAGACTGATCTAAAAGTTTACTTTCTTGTGTAAAAAGTGCTATTTAGAATTTTATGCAAATGTTAATTAGTTTCTATGTAAATCAGTGTAACATAACAGGTATTATATTCAATGGATGGGGCCATCCATATTTGGAACTGTTTTATGCAGTACTATAACTACAAATTATTTCAAATAAAAAATAACAAAGCCAGCATCATTTTCTGTACAAAAAGACAAAGTGTTGCTCAAGGCACTATAAATAAAGCAGCTGATAAAAATGTTACACTCACAACTGTTAACAAAAACTGTTACTGCAAATGGTCTTACAGATAATGTCTCTTCCGGCGGTTCAGATGCAGGAGCTATTATTAGAAGGAGAAGAGATAAAATTTTGTTTTAAATATGCGCAATCAATATTGGTTTGTCTGCAATTTTGCATAAAATAAAAAAAAACCGCCCAAGTGCGAGTCGGACTCGCACACCGAGTAAAGTAATGTTTAAAATTATTAAAAATATTTTTATTATATGATATAACTAAAAATTTATGCTTTTCGCAATTTTCCCCCTATCTTTGCTATAAAACGTTACTACGTACCAAATTTCAAGGTTCTGAGTTCACGGAAAGTAATTTTATTTCCCTTGCGAATGTAAAAAATTTGCGATATAAACGGCTGCATCTTCTGATTGCGTTGGCTTAGAAGTTTGATTTTTTCACAGCTCCAAGGGACAGTAGATTTGAGTATTTACTATGAATTTCAGCTTGATACCTCCACGCGTTCCTGAGGAAAATGGTCTTGACAGACAGACAGACAGACAGGCGGACAACAAAGTGATCCTATAAGGGTTCCGTGTTTTCCTGTTGAGGTACAGAACCCTAAAAATAACTTCAGCCAAAGAGTACAACTGGCGTTATATTCAGGCCCATCAATTGGTATGGAAAAAAATAATTTTACCCGGTTTCAAAATATCAATCAAACTTCAAAAAAACATAAACATTAAAATCACAAATGTATATTTGTATGTCTATACATACATATAATGATTTATGACCGCTTAGTAATTGACGGTGACTCAGTATAACATCCTTCAGTCACGCCGAAACTAACAGAAAAAGGTAATAATTTATTGATAGATAGTTTAAAAAAAGCGTTCTTATTTCCTATTTAAAAATATATAAGAATTGCCCGATTCACAATCTGGAAGACGAGAAATCGTGAAAATAAGTTTATGTCACGAATAAAATAGGAAATCGATTAATTTAATCGATTAATGTGAATGAGTTTTAACAATTAAATATAAAAATAAGTTACATCTGATGATTGATACAATCAAAGTAAATAGATACATTACATAACAGAAACATAATAGAAATTAACCTTAAAATCGATTCACGTTTGTAGTTCGAGTTATTACTCGTGTTTATCAACTGTATTTTAATCTGTGCTGATAGTGACAGCTCCTGCCTGAGTCAACTCAATTTATGATCACTCGTCTCGTATCGTTTAGTACGTGTATCTTTTAAGTGTTTCCCATTGATTTATTGAGCTATATTGCTCGAACACTGCTTTCTTTGTACGGACTTCTGAACTTGTACGGCGTTTGCTTACATACCGAACACCGATAATCTTGTTTACTCGTTTGACTTTGGTTCGTTATTGTGGATTTTACGGCCTGGACTTTTAACTATTAGATATTGACTCAATGGCTTGCTGTGTGAATTGTGGCATAGCGACTAGTCTCTGTAATATACTACGACCACGATTCTTCCAAAATAGCAATCGCACTTCAAAAATCAGCTGTTTAGCATAGGTTTTTGGCAACTTGTTGTATAACCTTACTTTTAGTAAATATATTATAATTCTGCTCTCAGATTACCAAAGTCCGCATAATTTTCAGTGATGTTTTTTAATATTATAAGCTAATAATTGACACCACTTTCATCTTTTTATAATCTGAGCTCAAGAATGTATAAAAACGTATCAGTCTCCTTTTGTGTAACCTATGCATTACAAAAAAAATAATAGAATAATGAGATGGCGTCAGTTTTTAGGAAAATGTAACAAAAAGAAACAAAAAAATAAATTTCAAAAAAGTTCAGTATCTAATTGACAATATACCGCTGACACTTAATCTCGATTTTCGAAACCACGCCAGTTGTGAACAATAGTTCTGTGAAAAATGGTGTCTACAAGATAATTAAGAACAGACAAAATCTTTCTTTTCTAATTTCCGCCGAGTTGTAAGTAGAAGGCCAAATAGGTCATTTGTCAATTTTAATTAAATATATTTTATATAAAGTGGTATTGACTACGTTTCATCAATTAACCATTGGTAAAAATGATAACAGGAATTTTACAATTGTGTTTACAAGAAACATTATTAGTTGAAGCTTCCAGCTTGTTCATTATTTGTATTATAAATACCTATAAATGTATATATTATTAACAAATAATTCCCATAATATTTTGTATTATTTTTTTATTTTGCCCTATCTGCAACGTTCTACGCTCTATAGAAAATATGGCGTATGACATGACTAACAATCTCTCGAACATTTTATCTAGGTACAAAGATGTTTTACGTTTTCGTTGCCTCGACATAGTATTTTTGTCAGCATTAGGTACCATTTTGTATCTGAAACTAATATTAATATTGATACAAAAGTAAAGTAACAGGCTATACAAGTCCCTCTACTGGGCACAGGACTCTTTTTATTTCTAAGAGGGTTTTAGGACAAGGAAATGCCATCAAAAACATAACTTGTAAAAAAAGCCAAGTCTCGCAACTCAGTTCTTCTGCCGTAAAAAGTTGTGAGATCCATGTAATACCAAGTCGGTTAATTTATTCAGTCCATAAATTGACACATAGATTGACTTGGCAATCGTATGAAAACACAATATATCTCACAGTAATACATATTATATTAAATAAGATTGTTTAGTGCGATTGCCAAGTCAATCTATGTATCAATTTATGGACTGAATAAATTAACCGACTTGGTATTACATGGATCTCACAACTTTTTACGGTAGAAGAACTGAGTTGCGAGACTTGGCTTTTTTTACAAGTTATGTTTTTGATGGCATCTCATTTCTTTTTGTAGATAGTTATATCTAGGTAGCCATTTATACCTATTATTCCATTATACATATATAGGTACACTGATTCATTCACTGCAAATGTAACTTTGTAATACTATATTTTTATATGGGATTACAAAGTTATTTATGCAGTTGGTGTATCTCGAAAACTGGACCGAAATTGTAAAATGTTTTAATTTTTCCTTGATTTATATACTAAACAATAATTGTATTCCAAATTTGAAGTTTCTATGTCTGCTAGAAGTGCCTCAGAGTTTTGATGATCGGTCAGTCAGTGAGTGACAAAATTAAGAAATTTTGACTAGTTATAATTCTTAAACTACTGGTTTAAATTTAATGAAATTTCAAATATACTGAGTCTATATAATGCCTACTTGGTTCGTAAAAATTCAGGCTTCTAGTTTAATCCATAACGAAGTTATAGCGTTTCAGAAATGGCCTGAACTGCTTCGAGAAAAGGATGGTACGGCCGTGCCGCTTTTTGCTCGACTTGGCGGGGGCACTGCCGTGCCCCCAGATGTCCGCCGCGCTGCCCCAATGCGTGTTGAGGGAAATTGCAATTACAAATTTCATTGGTGCTGCCGGGGAGCAAACCTGGGAAAAATTTACAGCGAAAGCTTAGACCCAGAGCTACTAATACGACACATATAAATGCGATTCAACAAATATTATAAAAACTCTTACGTACTTAAAACTTAAATACTTGATAGCTCGTGATGCCTACCAGACGAAGCTACAGCAGCACGCCGTACATGTTATTGAAGATGTTTAACCACGACGAAATTCTCAGTGATGCGCAACTATAATAGGCAGTTTATCACTTTTATACTTTTCACCTCTACAATCTATTTATCTTTGCACTCACTGTCAGTCGCTAGACGGTATTGAAGTCGACTAAATTCTCTGCGATCGCCGTTTCATCAAGGTCATTCAGGCTTCTTAAAGCCTTAATGATTTAGGGTGGTCCTCTTCTGTGTTCCTTTGCGTACCTACAGTTGGTTTCGGCTTGTATTTTCTATATAGTATACATAGAATCAGTGCACATGCACTTATTATTATTGCGTAAAATAGTATTGTAGTATGGTATAGACTGTAGTCATCGTTTCTCCCTAGATTTACTGGCGATTGCTGGGATATTTTAGTGTTCGTGGCATGAATATGTTGAAGGTTTATTGAATTTAGTTTAAATGCCGATGTAGGAGATGGGATGCTGATGTTTTCCTCAGGCATTATCTTTAAAGCTTGTCCCATTAATCGATCTTTAATGTTTGAGATCAAGAAAAGTGGCGTTTCTATGTAGCATTTCAGATGGACAATAACTTGAAGTATTTTGTAGAGATCTTGTTCAGAGGATAAATTTACTTTCGTTGGTGTAGGGAACGTGATGGTGTAATGCCTGTCGTTCAGTTCTTCTTAAGCTGGTTTATCTAGGGTGAACCGTGAACGGGTTACATACTGCTTTCGTATGTTGTACTTAGATGATATGATGGATGTTTGACCTCTCAGGCTCCGCTATTCCTTACAGACGTACCATTTACTAGTCTTTGGGCATTCTGCCTCTATGTACTGAAAATATTTCTGATAAATGGCACGGACTGGAAAGGGTGGTGTGAGGATTTTGTGTTTCTTGTTAGGAACAATAGATAACTTATTCATATCATATATATGTGGTAATAGAACTGGGAACATAAATACTATTACTATTTCATTTCCTACATAATATGAACCTAATCTAATAATATCATAGTATTCTCTAATATCTAAATCTCCTACCTTTTTACTTCCATAAAGTACAGTTGCCCTGTTAGTCATTATTCGGATAGATTCTAAATTAACTATAGAGTGGTGCATAGTGTTAGCTGCTAAAAGCTGCGATCCGTCTACAAGGAAGACGATCCTCAAGTTTTATGGCAAAGGTTGGTCATATAGGAAGATTGCAGATCAGTTAGAATGCTCTAAAGATATGGTTATGAATACTATTCGGCATTTTAAGAACTTTAATACTACTGAAAATGTGCCCAGGAAGACTAGACCTAGAAAAACAACCCCACGAGAAGACTCAAGAATAGTGTTGTTGGCAAAAAGGGAACCGTTTAAAGGATCAGAACTGATTCTCTCAGAAATATTTGGTGGGGAAAGATTGAGAGGAGTGTCTGCAAGAACGATAAAAAGGCGATTGTGTGAAGCAAACTTATTCGGAAGAATATCTCGTAAGGTGCCACTATTAAAGAAGGAAAACATCCAAGCTAGATTACTGTTTGCCAAAAAACATGAACACTGGACACAACGTGAGTGGAAAAATGTACTTTTTTCTGATGAAACGAAAATTAATATGATTACTGCTGATGGAAAAATGTATGTCAGACGTCCTCATAAAAAAAATAGATCCGAAGTACACGAAGAAAACAGTAAAACATGAAGGTGGAAACATTAAAGTTTGGGGTTGTTTTTCTGGTCATGGTATAGGACCTATCAACAAAATAGAAAGGAACATGGATGGATTCCAGTACAAGAATATTTTAGAGGAAGTCATGATACCCTATGCTGAGGAAAATTTGCCGGTGGTTTGGACTTTCCAACACGACAATGACCCAAAACACACAGCAAATGTTGTCAAAGAATTCCTAAAGAGCCAGTCAGTAGCTATGTTAGATTGGCCACCGTACAGCCCTGACATCAACCCCATTGTAAACTTGTGGTAACGCGTCAAGAAAATACTGGCACCAAAACATACCACTAACGTACATCAACTTTATGCGGCTTTTAAAGAAGCATGGGAACAGATTTCAATTGAAACTTGCAATAAATTGATCGCATCAATGCCATGTCGCCAATGCCAAAGGCGATGTCGGGCTGTTATTACTGCTAAAAGACATGCGACAAAATATTAATAACGTGGTTTATTGTTTTTATCATATGTCTTAAATTAATCAAAGTAAAGTTGATTTCAATATTTACAATATTTTTTTTATAATTACTTAGTTTGTGCGTCTTTAATTAGTTGGCCAAGTCTTTGCTTAGGTCATGGTGATCTAAATGTAGTTAAACCGAATAAATATTCGGGAAACATGAGGTTTATTTTCAATGTTTAATTCCAACATTTCACAATGAATGGTCGAATGATTTTGACATTGTTTCTAGCTCGTATTAAATTTCAACAAGCAAATAAAGAGCAGATAAACTTTGTTGTTTTAATATCCCTTTAGTGTCTCAAATTATGTGACCACTACTGTATACTATGATTGTAAGCTAATAGGGCAAAGTGCTTAAGGTTAACAGCGGATTCATTCTATTGATTTATCTTTAAAATACGGAGATGTTCTAATATGGTGGCGTGAAATCGTTCAACAATACCATTTTCGTTAGGTGCATGTGGGGCTACTCTATGGTGTTGAATTTTATGCAGTTTAACGAATTCTGCAATAGCTTGGTTGGTAAACTCAGGGCCGCTAGCGGAAACTATTGTAATTGGAATCCCATGATGTGTACAGAAGGTAAAATTTTTTTTAGGGAACCGAGGCAACCTCCCCTCCGCCCAAACACGTACGTTCCAGATTATCCACCATTACCAGGAAATCCTGTATATAACGAAACAGGTCTATAATTATGCAGTGTATTTTTATTACCTCGACCATTGAACACGTTAATAAAATAGAAATTTAATGTTACAAATTCGGTGGGGTTAGACGCCCGAATGTACTGCAATTAAATTACCAAAAAAAATAAGACATTAAGTTATTGTTCACCGGGAATGTAAGAATATCCAGTACCCCATATCATCTTGTGGGTGTCGTAAGAGGCCACAGAAGGAAAAAACTCAGGAGAGGGCAACAGCGTCTTCTAAATAACGACGAAAAATAAATAGGCTTACCAAGCGTGGCAACTAAGGAAAATATATAATAAATATCGGGCAATCTATGGGGGAGGATTGAAATGTTGGTGCCACTATCTTTGACGGCGGACCGTACCGCACATATTGCTCAGTAAGTGTTCTCGATTATTTAATTTTTTATTAGTTGTAGCTTCGTATTTTTATTTATTCTCTGCAAAAAATGACATGGAAATAATAATTTACGATACACACAGACCACTGATAACTTAGACATCCTAAATAAAATTCGATACAATTATCATTTTAAATATATTTAACTCGGCATCACGTTGATGGAAAATACTGCACGTATTAATAAGTATCGTAATTCGATAAAAGTAAATTATATCAATATAGAAATTTCATAATGATGTGATTTATAAAACCTTTTACATTTTAATTACTTTATAGTTTACGCAAGGAAAAAAAATAGGACATATTTAAGCAAGTTTGTATAAACTTTGGATCCTAATGACCCGTTCTCATCTTTCGAGTTATTATTTTCACATCATTGGCGCCGGGTTAAATCAGCATCAGGTAAACCCGTTTGTCATTTAGTAAATATAACTGCCTGTGCATACTTCGCACTCAGTATTCTCTTGTGTCCAATCATAAATCATAATATGTACCCCTCATTACATCGTAGTAGGAAGAGTAGTCCGTTTTGCTGCATTTTCGAATAAAGTGAAAAAGACAAACGATCACACAGTATATCTGATTGGAAGTAGATGCTGTGACAGGTAGTAGTAGCCTTCCCTTAAACTCGATTAAGAATCAAAATGTAACAACGCTTTTACTTTTAATGACAAGCAATAAAAAAGTGTAATTTTTAAAAAATAATTTATCATACTCTCCCGTACGATAAAAAACATAGCTGTATTGTGCATTTATTTTACGTTTTTATTCTTAAAATGCAATAATAGACGAGCTTTGAATTTAAGCAACAGTGATTTGGGCGAAATCTTACTAAACATTCGCAAAAACTGGTATTGCTGTTAATGTTTATACTCGTATATCATGGTTTTTTTTATAGGATAAGTGTGACAAACGAGCACACAGTCCACCTGATGGTAAGTGGTTGCTGCGGCCCATAGACATCTACATCTATCCTCTATTACAAATCAAAATGTAGATGCGTTGTCACCCGTGAGGACTAAGATGGAATGCCTCATTTCCAGTAAAAGGGCCTCCGACCACCTGCACTCACCAAGCGAAACGCAGAGGTAAACCTCTACTTCACGCTGGTTTTCTGTGAGGTCGTGGTACCACCCCGGTTTGAGCCGGCCCAACCGTGCGACAGCAAAAGCTGCCGCGTGGCTCTACCACTGTTATAATAATTATTATATTTATTATATATATTATTATAATTATAATAATTGTTATTGAAACTTTTTTTTTATAGGACAGGGTGACAAACGAGCACACAGTCCACCTGATGGTAAGTGTTTGCTGTGGCCCATAGACATCTGCATTTATTCTCGTTTGCGAATCAAAATGCACATGCGTTGTCACCCGTGAGGACTAAGATGGAATGCCTCTTTTTTTTAAAGGATAAGGTGACAAACGAGCACACAGTCCACCCGATGTTAAGTGGTTCCTGCGGCCCATAAACATCCACATCTATCCTCTATTACAAATCAAAATGTAGACGAGTTGTCACCCGTGAGGACCAAGGTGGAATGCCTCTTTTCCAGTAAAAAGGGTCTCCGGTTCTCTACACTCACCATACGAAACACAGCAGTGTTAAGCTGCTATTTGACGCTGGTATTCTGTGAGAGCGTGGTCCTTACCCGGTTGAGCCGACCCATTCGTGCTACAACTATACTACTAATATAGCTGCAGCATGGTTCTACCACGTAAAAAACCTGCTATGAATACAAGTTTAAAGAGGAATAGTTTATAGATATATATTTGTTTGATGGGTTTTTTTGCGATAAGGATTCCCCCTGGATAGATTATTGAAATTTTGAAATGTAATGGTAGCTCATAGAAAGAAGTCTGAAGTGAAGTAAGCCTGAACTCTGAAGTCTCCAAAGGGAATTTTTCGTTACCAACAATAATGGTTATACAAGAAAAACAGCAGCATTATGTTGCTATTTCACTCTGGTATTCTGTGCGAGCGTTGTTTTTCGCTTACAATACATGATATTTCAATTATATAAACCTATAAAAAATATAGAGATGACCTAGTAAGACATACGGTAAGTCGATGGATGTAGGTGGCTCAATTGTTGCAATCTTCAGTATCTCATAGGTAGATTTTTTGAGTTGGCTTGTTTTGGTATTCTTTTAAGTTTGAATAGCTTGGAATCGATAACCTCATTCCCAGGGAATATTTTCTTTTCAAATCTTGTTTTATTAAAAAAAAACACGTGTTCACACAGTTCAAACAGTTCACACGCTGTTAACGTGAAACGTTCAAATGAAATGAAATATAAAATAAAAATATTTCACGGCATCATATATACATATTAATAATATAATTCAAAATCTTGGATTGTTATAAATGGATTCAATTCAAATTCAAATTAATATCTTTATTTGCCATAAATAGGGTAAGTAATTAGGCTTTTACAATAAAAATAAGTTGCTTAAAGGCCTATTTAGCCAAATATAGGTGGTAATAGATTCTAAAATGTTAGGATATTAAATGTTTGTCGAAATGTTAATATGCATTCAGTTATTAATTACGTCAGATATTCGGTTAGAATCTACTAGTTAGTCTGTGCGTCAGATCGAATAGTGAGGCGCAGAGATACACACGGCAATTACGTCAATTATATGTCAACATGCATATTATTATTATCATTTTGAAATTCATTAACACTATAATGATATTTTTTTATTAGCTATTCACATAACTTTTTAGTCATGAGACTCATAGAGCTGTGCTTGAACTACTTTGAAATTTTATAAAATAACTAATATTATTATACTTTAAAATAAATGTTAGTGATTTAAAATTCAATTAAAAACCTTTTACAGTCACTGTTAATGTAGTAATATTGTTTTTAAACAATTTACATCAATTGTCTACATTTTATTTTTGCGGTGCAATGACCTTAAAACACTAATAATTTTAGTTCCTTTACCTAACTAAGCTATAACAATATCACTTAAGCTGTTTGTTTATCGTACTCTTTAAGACAAATATAGCTTAATACAATTGAGAATCGAATATTATTTAAAGTTAAAAATCGTAAATGTACTTACATTTTTCGCGTATCGCGATACACACAAGTAAAATACTTGAGAATAATTTAACGTGTTTTGGTATTTTTACGATGGTAATTAACTGTAATTTTAGAATAGAATAGAATAATTTTTATTCAATGTACATTACATGTGTAATTCTTATTGAAAGTCATTTTTTACTTTACCACTGGTTCGAAAAAATACCTTCTGTCCTGGGAAGAACCAGCAAGAAACCCAGCGGGACATTTTTTTAAAATAAATTTTACAATATAAATGATTACGAACTATTTACAAAATTTATTTTAGAAACTGCTTGGAAGCGACCACCTCATACCCAGGGGTTTTTATCAACCATGTATTCATTTATACTATAATAACCCTTTTTATACAGTTTCAGCTTAATAAAACATTTAAACTTGGTAATAGAGAGAACCTGTACACTTTCCGGGACCTTGTTGTAATAGCGTATACATGGCCAGTGGAGCACACTTTTTTAAATATTTTAGATTATGTTTTTACATAATCTCTAAATATAACACTACTATTATATGATCTTTCATCAAAAAGCTCGTATAACCTTCGCCTACTTTTATAAATTCCTACTGTCGCCCATTCATTAAATGATTTGCGACTGTTAAAAGAGAAAGTTTTAGAAGTAAATATTCTACTAAATTCACAACTTATAATTTTAAATAATGTAGCATACATATGATTAGCACTATTTTTAAACGAAAGTGATGGAAGTCTTTTTATTATATTACTTCTAAACCTCTCCAAGCGATGTTCATTTATTGGAACAAACACAACTTTCTTATTTTTCTGTTTTTTGTGTATGTAAGGTAGTGATAACAACTGTCCACAGTGATCTGAACTTAAATTTTGAATAATTGATTTATGCAAGGGCTTAACATCTGTAAAAATGTAATCTATACAGGTCGCACTCGGCCCAGCAATACGTGTTGGTTCTAAGAATACATTTACGAGATTATACGATTTAAACAACGAGCTAAACTTAATATGTAATAATGGAAGAAGTTTCAAGGAGATTGATATTAAAGTCTCCACATATTACAACAGACTTGTTCTGTTTACTAAGTTTGAGTAAAACTTCTTCCACAATCCTTTCAAAATGGTCATAACTAGCACATGGGGGTCTGTAAACACCTACAACAATGAGGTTCTCGAGCTCGACACAAGCCATTTCTACAGTTCGTTTAACAGAGAGGCTCACAATATCCTTACGTTCTTTATATAATAATGACTTATCTGCTAATATTAAGGAGCCACCACGTAAACTTTTTTCTCTATTGAAGGAACTGACCACCTGGTGATTTCTGAAATTAAACATGAAATTATAATCTTTTAGCCAATGTTCAGTAATACAAAGGATGTGTATATTGTTACTATTAAAAACAATTCAACTTCCAATTCTTTGCCCAACATGCCTAGTATATTTTGATGCACCAGGTGTAAACAATTTTTATTACTTATTTGTGGGTTTACTTTTATGAGTTCCAGTTGATGTCATGCAATAGAAATGTACTCTCACAATTTAGGCTGAAAGACATGGAACTATGATATTTTAACAAACGGTAGAGCATGCTCATTTAGTTCATTTATTATTTAAATGTTAAAATTTCAAAATTTTGCACTTAGCACGTCTATCTTCTAGGTCATCGATATGTAAAAAAAACAGTTAAGTTTATTACATAATTTTTCTATGTGAGTTTTTCAGATACAAAATATATCCATATGTATACCGAGAAAGGAAATTTCTTGTACTTGTTTTATTTGTTCGCAATTGTGTACAATATTTAGCTTGTTTCATTATTATTTTTAATAAAAATTGTATTAACTTGGTTTTGCTTATATTTATGTGTAAGTTATTATGTTCCAATAATTCAATTATTAGTTTCAAAAAATTATTAATGTTATTTGCAAATTTACCAAAGTTAGATGTTTATCAAGGTAGTTAATGAAACAATGTTACATGTCAACAGCATGGCAATATCATCTACAAATAAGGTCAATCAATTATTCGTTACAAAACAGATGTCATTATTAAACAATAAAAGTGGCCCAATTACATTGCTCTGTGGCACGCTATATCCATTAATTAGGTAGTACGGTGATTTATACTGCTCAAGTTCTTTATTATAATTTAACCTTGAAATTTTACACTTTGTTTTTGATCTTTATGATATGATTCTATCCTATTTAACGCCGGTGCGCAGCACCTAAACTTCTTAACTTAATTTTTTTATTTATTTATGTACACACAACATTGTACAGAAACAGTCTTATATTGAGTTCGAGTTGAGGAAATTACCGTAGAAAAAAGTAAAAGAAAAAAAGATGTAACAAAAACTGTTCGCACTAAAACAGTGTTTGCCAAACGTCAATATACTGCGAATTCTGTTTACCTTTACAATAGCATTAACGGTTTATTGGAGATTCATGACACAACTCACCGCGATTTCAAAAAATCTGTAATCACCTGGTTAAAAGTACAGAATTACGGCGACCTTGAGGCACTATTACACCGTACTTCGCAAATTGTAAATTAATTAACCAACACACACACACACACACAAACGCGCGCGCCCACGCACGCATGCACGCATGCACACGAACACGCAAACGCGCACACGCACACACACAGACAAACACACACACACACCATTTATAACGCATAGCATTTGTGCTTACATTTAAATACATTTATTACCTTATTTAAATCGCCGCTAATCTTAAAAATGTAATATATACAGGCGACTTCTGATTTAATTTGTGTAAATAAATGCTTTTAGTTAGTTAATACTATCATAGATAAGGAAGAGCGGGAACTCCTGACACAGGTTTTCTTTTAAACTTACTAGGAGGACCCATCTACTATATTGTTTATTAGTAATTTTAAAAGAAATAAAAAATATATATAAAAGAAATAAATTAATATATATTAATTAACAGGATGCAAAGAAATAATAATAATAATTTTTATTTAAATAAACTGTACAATTAATCCAAATAATAACTTAATTTAAAATAGTATACAATAATAGGCAACTGAACTACAATAAACCTGTACCTCAGGTGTATATGCTAACACACACACACACACACACACACACACACACACACACACACACACACACACACACACACACACACACACACACACACACACACACACACACACGCGCGCATACACACACATATACACACACACACACAGGCGCGCGCGGAACACACGCGTGCACGTACGCCTGCACGCACGCACGCACGCACGCATCTACGCACCCACGCACCCACGTATATACACACACACACACACACAGGCGCGCGCGGAACACACGCGTGCACGTACGCCTGCACGCACGCACGCACGTACGCATCTACGCACCCACGCACCCACGCACCCACGTACCCACGCACCCACGCTCCCACGCTCCCACGCAACCACGCGCCCATGCGCCCACAGGCCCACACGCCCACGCGCCCACGCGCACACGCATACACGCGCACACGCGCCCACGCGCACACGCGCACACGAGAACACGGTTAAGAGTGATGACCCCGTATAATATCTCCTTTACAAGCATTTCCAATAAGTAGGCCGTGCGTCACCGTACGGATCGCTTAGTAAGATGTAAATTTATATAAATACTAGCATAATTGATTGTTAGATTGATATTGGTTATGGAAGTAATTATAAGTTGTAACGCTACTACTTTATATAAATTAATTATATATTTTGGTAAAGTCGTTGTTGTTAACTTAATTGGCGCAGCCGGTAGGATATTCGTAGTTGTTTAGGAGAATCTGTGTCGTCGGCTATAATCATCGTGATCCAGTACTGGTATCCAACGCCAATAACAACGTGCGTTTCAACGCTTTGGCGAATATCACCGAACAGTTTGCGCGTTTACCGCTAAAAAGACCCCCTTTGTCGTATCTCCTCAGTTTCAAGGCACTCCCCTGGTTGCCTCAGCCAGTATCGGAATCCTCGGCGTCGACATATCGAGTGACGTGCAGTTTCGTGGTCATTTGGAAGAGAAGGCCAAATTGGCCTCTAAAAAGCTTGGCGTGCTCAGCAGAGCGGGACAGTATTTCATGCCGGCACACCGCCTGCAACTTTACAAGGCGCAGGTTCGGCCTCACATGGAATACTGTTCCCATCTCTGGGCAGAGGCTCCTCAGTGCCAGCTCCTTCCACTTGACCGCAACCAGCGTAGAGCGGCTCGAATCGTCGACGACCGAACACTTTCCGATCGGCTCGATTCATTGGCACTGCGAAGAGATATTGCATACTTTTGCATTTTCTTTCGCATCTACCACGGAGGTGCTCTGAGGAATTGTTCGGATTAATCCCAGCCGCCAAATTTCACGAGCGCACATCGCGGCAGAACTTCCGATACCATTCACACCATCTGGATGATTGGCGGTCCACCACTGTGCGATTTAGAAGATGTTTTCTTCCTCGCACGACTTCCTTGTGGAATCGATTACCATCAGCGATTTTTCCGGACCGATACGACTTAGGGACCTTCAAGAAAAGAGCGTACTCCTTTTTAAAAGGCCGGCAACGCATCTGCAATTCCCTCCCTGGTGTTGCAGTTGTTCATGGGCGGCGGTAGTCACTTACCATCAGGTGAGCCGCATGCTCGTTTGCCCCCTCTACTATAAAAAAAAAAAAAAAAACAAATAAATTAAACACTTCGGGACTCCAGCAGAAAAAGGCGAGACTCCAGAACCAGCAATATCCCAAATGGACATGGGCAGATCTTCGAGACTGTGAGTAAAACTTTTCACTTCCCGTAACTTTCCTTTTGTTCCCTCTTGTACTAGTTATACGTAGGTATTGTCTTGGATTAGAAAACGCCATTACAATACTCTTCTACTAAGCAATCTAAATTTTATTAGTAAATCTTAGTTAAATCAAGTTTTTTGGGTATTTTTTGTGTGTGTGTGTGTTATTTTATTTTAAAATGGAAAACATTGAAAGATTCCCCGTAGAAATGACAAATACAAGGTGGCCCATAAGTCGTTAGAAATGTAAATTTCGAATAAAATACAAAAGGCGCGCATGAGTGGCGCGCGCGGTGCGGGGGGAGTACCGACGGTTTCTGGGAATTCAGTCGCCATGGAGCGTTTCACCGGTGCAGACCGTGCATTTTGTGTGCGCGAGTTTTATCGAAACAATGATTCGGCTACCATTGCGCGGCGTAAATTTCGGGAATATCAGAATTTACGCAACTTTAAAGACATTCCAAGTGTTCAAACGATTAAGAACTAGGTTATTAAGTTCGAAGAGAGTGGTTTGACGTTGGTTAAACAACGGTCAGGTCGACCAAGGACATCACGGACGGAAGAAAACATCGATGTAGTGAAACACTCAATTCGTGAAAATCCTACCCAGTCTACTTGTAAGCGTTTCAGTGCATTAAACTTACCCAGAACATCGTTACAGCGAATTTTAAAGAAAGATTTACATCTTCACCCGTACAAGATTCAGTTAGTACAGGAATTAAAAGATACTGACACTATCCACAGACTAAATTTCGCAAATGAAATGTTGAACCGCTTTACTTCGTTTAATAACGTGTTATTCTCTGATGAGGCTCACTTTCACATCAACGGCCATGTCAATAAGCAAAATTGTCGCTACTGGAGTTGCTAAAATCCAAATCGCAAACATCAAAAGCCCTTACATAGCCCTAAAGTGACAGTTTGGGCGGCTATGTCAGCGCATGGCATTATAGACCCTTACTTTTTTGAGGACGGCAGAGGCCGCGCGCTTACTGTTACTTCACAACGGTATGTCGCTATGATCCAGGACTTTTTTACACCAGAGTTGCAGAATTTTCCAGGCTTCAATACGCGGACCTGGTTTCAACAAGATGGAGCAACTACCCATACCTCTAACGTCGCTATGCCGGTCGTCCGTCAACTTTTCCCTAATAAAGTGATCTCTCGAAGAGGAGATATTCCTTGGCCACCAAGTAGTCCAGATCTGACCCCAATGGACTTTTTCTTATGGGGTTATCGTAAGACTAAAGTGTACGAAACCAACCCGCGGACAATTGACGTCCTGAAAGAAAATATCCAAAGAGAAATGGCAAACATTACACTTGCCGCGCAGTGATGGATAATTTTAAACGTCGCTTACAGGAGTGCCGCGATCGTAACGGATTACATTTAGATGATGTAATTTTCAAAAAATAATTCCCATTTTATAAGGATTATGACAAAATAAAAACCTTTTTCATAATGTCATTAGTTTTTTTTTAATTATTTTTTTACATTTCAAGGGACTTATGTCCCACTTTTTGATGATGACGCTAGATTACTACCTTTATTCATAAAAAAATGTGAATATATATTACAAAGATTCCAATGTAGTAATTTACAAAATAAATTTTTATTTCATTTTATTACTAGTCCCTTGACAGGGTAAGCTGCTAATTTAGTGGGAGAAAGAGAACAAATAGACTCTTGGGCAGACCTCAATTCGTTGCTAAACCAACATTTTGGCGAACCAAGGTCTGAAAAATGCTTAGCTATGCAGTTAGAATGTCTAAGAAAATATAAAAATGAAAGTTACCAAGAATTTTGTCACCGGGTACAACATTTAAAAAGCATTTTGTTTTCTAAAATAAAAAAAAAACTATTAATAACCGAGACTTACGACTAGCTAAACAAACTATATACGACAACACCGCATTGCACGTTTTCTTATACAATTTACCTGTTTATTTAGTGAGATTAGTGAGACTACGTAATGTAACTGTCTTAGAAAATGTATTAAAATCGTCTTAGAGGAACAGAACTTCCAAACAGTTTATGATAAAAGGAACCCAATGTCTAATCAAAATTTTAGACAAAACCATTTCCAAAATCATCCCAATTTTAATTGTAATAATAATTATAAAGGCCCAAGTTTTCATATACGTATACCAGAATTGAATGCAGTTTTCATGTTAGACACGGGAAGTTCAAGATCCTTTATCAGTCCGGAGGTAGCAAACTATTATTATAAAAGTTTTAAGCTATTCGAAACTTTTGAAGTTATAAGCACTCATGCGTCAAGTAGACATGAGGAAGTGTGAATGTGTGAAAGAAGTGATAGTGTGAACGAAAGATATGATGGCTTAATAGGAAGCGAATTATAAGTTTTAGACGCTTCTATTGATATGAAAAACTTAACTCTAATTACAAAAATGCAAAAATTCCTATAATTTATTCACCACCGATAAAAAACGTACATGTTGCCGCCAAGATGTGAATTAAGAGTTTCATTACTAGTAAACCTTAGTAAGCGAGAAGCAATTTTGAATTACGTACAATTTTGCAAAGGTGTTAGAATACCGACAGCTTTGATTAATTGTGAAAATAGTCTCGCTACTACAGTAATACAAAATTGTACTGACGTAGAACAAAAACTGGTAATTACGTCACCTTTTAAAGTATAACCATTTGAAATAGCCACATTATTAAATAACAACAATGAAACAAATTTCTATTTTGCAAATCACCGAGATGTAAATGATCTACTTAATGAAAATTTAAAAAAGTTGAGGTTATATCATATGAATGAAAAGGAAAAAAATTCGATAGAAAAATTATGTGGAGAATATAAAAATATCATCTACTGTGAATATTTACCTTTAACATTTACTAATGAAGTGAAACACGAGATAAGAACTAAAAACGAGGATCCAATTAATATTAAAGCTCACCGTCTACCACCAGTCCAAACGGAAGAAATAAAAAGACAGGTAGAAAAATGTTAAAAGATAACATTATTCAGGAATCTCACTCTCCTTGGAGTGCACCGGTTCATCTAGTACCAAAAAAATTAGATGCATTGGGTATCAAAAAATTGAGAATGGTCATCGATTATCGACGCATAAACGACATTACGACTGATGATATATATCTTTTGCCCAACATTAACGATTTGTTCGACATGTTAGGTAAAAAAATATATTTTACGATACTGGACTTAACGTCAGGCTATCACCAGATAGAAGTCAGAGAAGAAGATAGATTAAAGACCGCATTTAGTACACCTTTCGGTCACTTTGAGTTTAATAAAATGCCTTTTGGACTGAAGACAGCTCCTGCTACGTTTCAAAGAGCAATGGACAACGCCTTGAGAGCACTACAAGGAATACATTGTTTTGTTTATTTGGACGATGTCATTATTTTTCAAAAAGCTTAGGCAAGCTTTTTGAATAAGCTTTTTGAACACATAGAAAAACTTAAAGCAGTTTTTGAAAGATTTAGAAGAACAAACTTCAAAGTACAGCTAGATTAGTCATATTTTTTAAGAAAATAGGTATTGTACTTAGGTCATACAATAACCAATGAGGGCCTTAAGTCCAATACAGATAAAATAGATGCTGTACTTAAGTACCCTCTTCCAAAAACAGTAACAAAAATTAAAGGTTTTTTTTAGGATTGGTCGGTTATTATCGCAAATTTATCAAAGACTTTGCAAAAATAACAAGACCTCTTACCGTTTCTTTAAAAAGGGTAATAAGATAATTTTGTACGTCGAATATAAGGAAAGTTTTGAAACCTGTAAAAAACTTTTAACAAATGCTCCATTATTACAATTCCCAGATTTTGAAAAACCCTTCATATTAACAACCGATGCATCCAATCATGCTATTGAAGCTGTTTTATCACAGGGCACTATTGGAAACAATAAACCAATAGTATACGCAAGTAGGACATTAAGTGACACGAAAATAGCCTAAAAAATGAACTATTAGTTATACAAAAACAAATAAAACAAATAGAATGGTTAGTAAATTAGTTCAGGAGAAGTACAATCAAATAATTATTAGCCATAAAATAAAAAGAGCCATTATGAGTCCTTTGGGGTCCATAATAAAAAATATATCAGGTAATTTAGATGAAGAAAATGCCATCAAATTCAACGGGGAAATTGCAAATTTGAGAGTTAAAGAAAACTTAGCAGAACGTAAATTATCGTCAATACAAAAAGCGTTTAACGCGTTAACCATTGTATCTGAGGTTATCAATAGTAACGTTGAAAACTTGCACTTTAAGTTTAAACAAGTTGATAAACTAGAGTCAAAAACTGACAATCTCATTCACACAATGAATAGCCTTTATCAAATTCTTAATAACTTTCATTATATTTATGTAAAATATCTAGGAAATAGAAGCAGCCCTAGCATTCAGTAAATTACGCACCCTTCATCATTACATCATTAATTCTACAGAATTAATAAACGTTTTTAAAACTATAGAACAAAATGCACAAACTATTTACCCAGTAACAAGAAATAACTTATTAAAATTAGAACGTTACATTATCCTAAAATGTTATATAGATAAGGATAAACTAGTTTTTATTTTAGAAATACCATTAATAGAAAAAGAAACGTATAACTATTACAAGATTATTCCCATTCCTATAAAAAAATTGACCAACACCTATACTATAATTCCTAAATATCCCTACCTATTAGTGAATGGTTTGAAATACAGAAAAGTAGTAAATCCGAGTACCCAGATAGAATCGAACAAACGCTTATGTTCGGAGGAAAATATAGCACCAGTTGAGGAAGAAACATGCATTGAGGAAATAATGCTGATTAAAAACAACTTCAGTCATTGCTATCAACATGAAATAAAAATAGAGAAGCTGAAAGTACAGAAAATAACTTTTGACCACTGGATACTATATGCAGAAGACGATGTTATACTGACGGAGCAGTGCAAAGATGATACCCACAGAGTTAATCTACAGGTGACATACATCTTGACGCCGAGCAAAGGTTGCAGAATACAAATAGGAAAAATAATAATTGGCCTATTGAGCAATATGTCAGATGCCAGTCTGCAGATACCACTTGTGAAGATTCCGAAGGTACAGTACGACATGGCGAAAGAAGAAAAAAGGTTAGACTTAACAAACCTCCACTTGAGTGACGTTAAAAAATTATGAATAGTGCTAGAAATAGTGAAATGGTGGTGGAAACTTTAGTGACTAGTAAAATAAGCATATGGACTTTAAGTCTTTATGTTTTAGTACTGTTGAATATAATTTCTATTGTATTTAAATGGAAATTTAATAGTTTACGTCAGAGACAAAACTATCAGAAGTCAACTCCATTTTCTTCTAATAATTTTTCTTTTGGGGAGGAAGAGGTTAAGAGTGATGACCCCTCTAATATCTGCTTTACAAGCACTCCTAATAAGTAGGCCGAGCGTCACAGTACGGATCGCTTAGTAAGATGTAAATGATGAATAAATGCTGAATGTAACTACAACTTTGTTTTATACTATTATTTATTGAAAACTAATAGAAAATAGTTTTTAGGTTATAGTAAGATACAAATTTTATTTGCTTATATCTCAGAATTCCCATTAGATACGGTAAAACTAATATTACTTTTATAATCTATAGATTATAATAAATAAATCGACATGCATTTCATTAGGGTTCTCTAAAATTTGTGGTGGGCCTATTCTCCATACAAAAAGAAACTGTCTCCTTTATATAAATACTAGAATAATTGATTGTTGGATTGATATTGGTTTTGGAAGTAATTATAAGTTGTGATGCTGCTACTTAATTAAATACTTAATACAAATAAATTATATTTTTTAGTAAAGTCGTTGTTGTTAACTTCATTAGCGCACGCGCGCATTAATGAATGAATAGTAATTATAATATAAAAATATTGTAGTTCCAGAGAAGCTTTATAATTTCTTAGAAATGGAATTTTTCTAAAAGTAGTTTCTACTAAAACTAAAGACTGCTTTTAACAAAACTGATGTGACAAACGAACTTACAGTCCGCTTGATGGTAAGTGGCTATTACATTTCATGGACCTAAAACCAACTTAAAATTAAGAAAACTACAGATGCATTGTATCTTCTGAGGGCTAAAACAAAATGTCTTACAGTCTGTAACTATACTGGCTCTCTATTCACTTCAGGCCGTAATACAGACGGGCTCCTAGACAGAAAAATAGTTCTGTACCACCTAGTACCCAAAGTTTAAGGTAAATCAGCACTTGAAGATAATTTAAGTATTTCCGTGGAGACGGCGGGTTTCAATTCAGTTTACTTGAGTATTATGAAAATGTAAAGCGAACATTTATCGACGGTGAATTACGGCATTTCTAGCTTCTATGAATTTCTAATCAACGTCATTTTTCAAAGACTACTCTTAAAATGCTATAATATTGTTTGCAGATATTTATACTGATCCCAGCATGTCTACACTCGTTTTCTATGGGATTCATGGTGGCTTTCCCGGCTGTGCTAAATCCGGCAATCCTACGTGGGAATAGTACCGACATAACGGCTACCTCTGCCCAAGCTTCCTGGATAGGTTAGTTACATATACAGATACATTATTTTTATGAGTATACTGAATCCAAAAATATGCATGGCAAATATCGAACAACAGTGCATATTATGGTAGACAACATGTGTTTAATGTTTCATGGACTGGTAATAACGATGATGCTTATGATACTAAAAATCAAGATGACAGTCCAGCTGTTGCTTGTTTTATTTTGTTGTCACGGAAGAGCAAAAGATCTGCTAACAAACACTATACTTTAGTACAGAGGATCTAAAATTAGTATGTATCCTATCCTAGTACTACCATAATACAACGTTAAATATTGTTGCAAAAGAAACAAAACGATACGTTACGGAGTCGATATATTTTTAATATCAAATGATCTTTTAAGATTATAAGATTCCGTTAAGTATCGAATGCATTATATAATATTTTTCGCTTGAACAATAAAAGAGTAGTAATTTTACTTTATTTTAGGGTACCGTACCTATTCATTAGTAATAGTCTCGTTGGTTACAACAGGATCCTATTACTAAGCCTCCGAAGTCCGTCCGTTCGCCCGTCATTCCGTCTGTCCGCAGGCAGTATCTCATGATCCGTAATAAGTAGAGTTGAAAATTTACACAATATGTATTTGTTTTGCCACTATAACAAAAAAAAATACAAAATTAAAGCGGGCTCCCCTACTAGGAACGTGTATTACAATAGTATGAAACCCTTCATGCGTGAGTTGGACTTGCAATTGGTCGGTTTTTATTTCGGTGCGCATAGTGACGGATTGGAACTCCTTGCCTACGTCTCTCTTTCCTAAGTACTACAATTTAGAAAGGTATATAAGAATATATGCATGGCTATTTTACACCAATATATTTCTTTGTATTTTCAGCATCTACTAATGGCATTTCCGGAATCGTCGGTTTCTTAATTTTCTCACCTATATTTCAATGCTTCGGTCGAAAGGTGGTCGGTATTGGATTGAATGTCACAATGGTCGTCGGTTGGATCACACTATCCCTTGCCAACAGTATCACAGTCTTAGTATTTGCTAGAGCTATCCAAGGCTTAAGTATAGGCGGAATATTTATCAATGCAATTACTTTATCTGAATATGCAAACCCACTCAGAAGAGGCTATTTCATGGCTCTAAAGAAAATAACATTGGGTATGGGTTCATTGGCCTGTCATTCTTTAGCAATTATATATACATGGAGACAAATATCTGCATTTTGTATAATACCATCAGCATTAGCTGCAATATTTATACTATTCTGGCCTGAGAGCCCAGCCTTTTTAGCTATGAAAGGGCGTCATGACGAATCCGAAAAAGCCTTCACTTGGATAAATGGGAACTCTGAAAAGAGTAAAAGAGAGCTTAAAGAGTTAATTCAAACACAGATGGAGCGACAGGAACTGATGAAGAAACCTGATAAAATTTCTATTGTAAAGAGTTTTATAAAAACATTAAAAAATAAAGAGATGCAAAAAGCTTGTATTATAGTTGCACTTGTCACTTTATGTATCGATGCTTGTGGCAGATTCTTTCTAATAGCTTATATAACGCAAATATTAGTGGAAATTACTGACAGCAAATCAATGGCAATGTATTGTTCCATAGTGTCCGATCTCTTGTTAATTTTTGCTTTAAGTATATCATGTTTTGTAATACGGATATTTAAAAGACGTACGCTATTATTTAGTTTAGGTTCACTGACAATTGCAATAATGTTTTTTATAAGTTTAATGGTTGTTTTGAAATCCAAATATGATATTTTGTCTCAAGTGGTATGGCTAATCCCATTCTTAATATTATTACATACTTTCATAGCTCATATTGGCATAGTACCAGTAGCGTTTGCAATATCAGCAGAAGTTTTTCCTCTGGAATATAGAGGGCTATGTTCTTGTATATCAGGAATAGTATTTACAATTTTCTATGCCCTTACATTAAAGTTAACACCTATGATGATAGAATTTATCGATGTTTCGGGTACTTATACTGTGTACGCCTCGCTTTTAATATTTTGTTTAACAATTTTATACTTTATTTTGCCAGAGACTAAGGATAGAACATTGCAAGAAATAGAGGATAAAATAAAGGGCACTGCACGATCTGATGCAGATCAAAATTTGTTACCTAAAAGAGCCATCTTAGTGGATACTTGAATTATAACTTTATAAACTTGCAAGGACTTTACGTAGGTATTTTAAAGTAAATATTTAAATATTATATTATATTATTTTATTTGCAAATTATGACACTTTTACAATTATAATTTACTGTGTTAATAATCTTGCCGATTTGTATGCTATTTTTATCAAAATTCGTAGTCATTGTACAATTTTTTGAAAAATGGATTTTGGACTGTAATTTAATATTTACTTTATTTTTATCAACCATACAATGATATTTGTGACTTTAGAAATTTAATGCTATTTGCAATTGAAGCTTAGAGTATCGTCATTCGTATCATAATAAAAATAAGTTCTGTGTTAATAGTGATTTAAGTCTAATGTAAAAGAATTGTGTAAGCTAGAATACAAAGTCTTGTCTACATGGGATAATGCTTATTTAACTTTGGAACTTGTAAAATGTAAGATTAGATTTGATCGTATTAATAAGGGTGGAATCAAAGTTAATTTTGCTTAAGATATTTAAAAAAGCAAAACATACTTACTTTTTATAAATTTGTTTGCGAAGTTATTATCCAAATTGAAAATCTGAACTTTTTGCCAGTTATTATACCATGAAAGTTTCATGGAAATTTTCATATATGAGGTAAATGAGCCTACATAGATCCACATTTAGGCCTGTGCCTATGTGTATATGAAAGCAAAATCTGTATTTTGCGTTCATTTCTGAGAGTTTTAGAGCAAGGAAGTGACTGCCTGACTTTTGTGGTACTTCAATGCGTGTTGGAGTTCTTTTTCACGACGTTTTCCTTCATCGAGCACGCGTAAATCAGTAATTATTATTGCAATTTATATTTTAATTGACAATCAACTGGCAGTGTAAATTCTTAGTATATTTTTAAAGTAGTTTCAAACAAGCTAATAGTCCACCCGATTGTAAGCGGCTCCTGTAGCCCATGGTCAACTACTTTAAGAAGGGAAAACAACAAAAATGAGTTCACTATAACTATAAAGAAGGATTTGGTAGGTACGTTAATAAAAACATAAGTTAAGTTTACATGTGTTAATTAAATTGTCTATAAAAACCAAGTGATGTATAATTTACGTTTATATTAAATCCCTGTCGTAAACGAACGTACGCCGAGTAAATAATCACCACGTTTAAACGTACGTCACGTCCAAGCGAAAGATACCACTTACTTGAGAGTACTATTCCTTATTATTTTTTACAGTCCGTATTATTTTTATGTTATTAGCATCAACAAATTACGATAGAAGTTTGCGATCAAATTTCAGTACAATAAGATACTTTACTGGACGCAAATTTAGTAGGGATTTAATTTATGAGGAAGCTTAAGAGCATTCAGCGAGAGAGAGCTGTGGTCAGTTTCTTTGCATTATGAAACCCGTAACGATGATATTTTCAGTAGAAACAGAGTAACAGACGTAGCCCCATGGATCAGTAAGCCGAAAACCGCAATAAGGCTTGACCAGGCAGCCTCGTTAAGTGAAGTGTAGAGCGGCACTTACCTTAATGTAGTGAAGACATGTAGGAAGACGATCGATGCAGATGGCTGGGGCAGGCTTTGTGGCATACTTAAGGGAGATCTATGTTCAGCAGTGGACTTGACTTAGCCTATAATGACGATGATGATGAAAAGTCAAGTCTAGTTTAGGGCTTTTTAAAATATTGTTTTCTACAATTTACTTGGTGGTAGGACTCTTTTTCTAGTCACCCGTTTCACCTATTTTTGCTATATATATATATATATATATATATATATATATATATATATATATATATATATATATATATATGCATCTAAATGCTGCTATTTTACGCTGGTATTGTATGACAAGAAAAGAGACATTGAATCTTAGTTTTCAGGGGGGAACAACGCATCTGTATTTTTACTATTAATCGAGTTTAGATGCAGATCTATGGGCCACACCATACACTTACCAGAGTAGAAGAGGACGTTGAAGAGGGCGATCCTCTTCGCGAACTTCTACACGCAGATACATTTGGCGTACATCTGCTGTCTTTGCGATAGGCATATATATATATATATATATATATATATATATATATATATATATATATATATATATATATATAATATATATGCATCTAAATGCTGCTATTATACGCTGGTATTGTATGACAAGAAAAGAGACATTGAATCTTAGTTTTCAGGGGGAACAACGCATCTGTATTTTTACTATTAATCGAGTTTAGATGCAGATCTATGGGCCACACCATACACTTACCAGAGTTGAAGAGGACGTTGAAGAGGGCGATCCTCTTCGCGAACTTCTACACGCAGATACATTTGGCGTACATCTGCTGTCATTGCGATAGGCAATAGGCGCATATCCAATAAGTATATATATAGTAATATATATATATATATATATATATATATATATATATATATATACATATATATATATGTATATATATATATATATACATATATATATGCATCTAAATGCTGCTATTATACGCTGGTATTGTATGACAAGAAAAGAGACATTGAATCTTAGTTTTCAGGGGGAACAACGCATCTGTATTTTTACTATTAATCGAGTTTAGATGCAGATCTATGGGCCACACCATACACTTACCAGAGATGAAGAGGACGTTGAAGAGGGCGATCCTCTTCGCGAACTTCTACACGCAGATACATTTGGCGTACATCTGCTGTCATTGCGATAGGCAATAGGCGCATATCCAATAAGATATTATAAAGATTCTCTTCAAGCTGGACCAGAATACAAAATATCATTAAGCGATGGTCCGTCACCACCCGTCTTATCACTAGCGTCAAGAACTACACGTAGTTTGGTCGGTGCTTTATGCTCGCGTATGACAGGTTGGTGTGAAACAGAAGCGAATTTGCGTTCGAGACTTAACAAATGGCGTCTTGCGATATGAAATGAGTCTCCAAGAGTGGAGACCTAAATTTTGCGAGGCAAGGCCACTTGGTATCTGAAGAATGCGTTTCTGCTAACTGTGGAACCATAAAACTGCCCACAGTACTGATCTTCGACACTATGGATAGAGGCAAATTCTACTTCTTCCATTTCCCAAAACTTGCGAAGATCCAGACATTCGTTAGAAGAAGTGGTACAAAGGGACCACGAGGTAGAGCCCCGTTTATTAACTGATGCCTCTCCTAAAACGATATATCCTAAAACCGTTTCTCTCGCTTCAGGATTTCCTGGACAAGAGAAAATTTTGTCTGGTAATAAAATGCGCGCGAATAAATTAACGCTTAAAAGTATGTCAAAATCACTTGAAAGAGCCCAGGAATCGTGGGCGAGCGAAACATTATTTAAGTGATGCGATTTTGTGACATATATTTGCGTAAGCGGAAGGTGACCAGTTATCTGGTCCAAAACTAAGGCTTCTATTTTTACTTAGGCTACGGTCTACCGGCCTTGAACCAAAAATGAGAGTAGTAGAGCCTCTCACTAGTTGTGTGGTTCCACCACTCACTCCACATACTCTTTATTGTACAGGTAGTGTTCGCGCAAAAGCGCTAATGTCAAGCAGCGATGCTAGATGGCACTCGACTCGGCGCGATACGGGATGAAGTTCGTCCGAGTGTGTTTAACGGTGGGTGTCGAGAACGCGCTAGAAAAATTAAGAGTCCAAATTCAGAGCTTTTCAAAAATTAAGAGCAGAGGCGGCACGCTGTTTTTTTGTCGGGAAGTCGGAAGCGGAATACGACACGCGCATCTAGGAAATATACGGTTTAGGATACGTAACGCGCAATCCTTTCTTGATAGCTTCACGCGGAACTTATTGTATCTAACTCAGAATCTGTATAAGTGCATTCGACAATAATAGCTAGTGCGGTATTTGATATTCTAGAAATAACTGTGGCCACGCGAAACGTTAGTGACCTTTGATCCGTACGTTCTGTGTTCGTTTCGCGAGTTAGGCGTTATAACAAACGAGAGTTAGTGGCTTCTGTAAGGTAGTTAATCGTACAACAAAGTTACTGGACTGTCATCGTGACTAACGAAGAAAGTGACGTGAGGTGGAGAGGTGCTGAGGTCCGAACTGCTGCGGAGGGTAACGGTCTAATAAGGTCAATAACACTACCAGCCACACCCAGATACACATCACTGACCCTTACTTTCCTAGCACTATACAACCACATGCGACCTGACTGAATCCTGAGGGACCAGTCGCCTTGGATTGAGGTAAGTAAGCTCCGTTTATTAGAATAGAACGCTCCCCTGATTGTTTATTGTAATTAGAAACTTTCACCCTTGGCGTTAGGACGCCCGACCTGCACCTGCTGGTAGGTTGTTAGTCTATGGGCCGCGGAGGATCCTACTCTTGGTGATAGGTAGTTGCAGGCCGTAACAGGTGGATTTAGTATTTATACGTAGTCCTAACTTGCGGCAACAGCGTGTGGTTACATAATGATTTTGTGAACCCGGGTCAATAAGACATCACACTATCACAATCGCTACCAACACTTTAGCAGTAGGCAAGATCTAGGTCTTCAAAGAAGCCACTAATGGTTTTGAAGAGAGCGTGCAAGGCGACACACGCTCCTGTGAAGGTTCTAAGGTGTCAGCCGGACGATTCATCGGTTGATCTTCATCAAAATACTTAGAAAGCGTATTAACCCTAGGCTTTAGCGGCAAAATAATAATTTTATTGTTAGATTTATTATTAGTAAATGGCTTAAAATGAAGCAAGGTATGGTGTCGCTGGCCCCAATTACGACAAATTGACTTATAATTACAATTTAAAGTAACAAGTAAAGTAAAAGTAAAGTGTTGTCTACTAAGACAATTACCACAAATTCTATTCGATTTTGTATAAATAAATATTTCCGTCAGATACATGTTTAAAAACTTGTTACAGTTATAAAGATGCGTATGTGCATTGTGACATAATGAACAGTTGGAAGCGGTTGCAATATATGCTTGCGGTGCACGGGTTCGAGGCGGTGCTCGTGACGAAATATTGTTAGAAGCGGTGACAAGGTTGTCAGACCTATGCGAGTTGCGATCTTAAATTTTTATTTGCTCTCGGACAAATTCAGTAATATTATCATAATTCGGAATTTTGTTTGTATCGTGAATAGACATTTCATTTTAATATTTTTATATTTCTGGGTTATCGCGAATCACTCTTTTAAATGTTTCATAAAAAAAATGGAAACTCTTGAATGTTCCCATCAAATGTGGGAAGCTCAATACGCGGCACCTTAATAGGGTTTATACAGTTTATGCGGTTAGAATCAGAACTGCTGGAAGAAGCCTTCCCCAATGTAATTAAAGTGTCCTTAATTATACAGTACAAATCGTCAAATGCGGTGATGGATTGGTAATTCACTTCATAATTTTTATCAAGGTCTATGTATAATAAATTAATGTCGTCCACTAACGTATGATATTCATATCTCAGCTCATCTATCATTCGCGCTCAAGCCATGAAAGTATTGCGAACAGTGACCTTATCAATATTTGCGATAAATTCAAACAATGAATGTATGCGAGAATATAGTTCTTAGCCTTCCTTTAATTTAATTTAACCTTCTAATTGTTTTTCTGACTTTGACATTATTAGTTTATCTGATTTAGACATCATGACCCTTAAACGTAATTAACGTGAAACAATAAAACAATATAATTAATCAAATGCGGAACCCTAAAGTGATTATACCAATAATACGCGTGCAATTGCGTAACCATAATACACAAAATTAACAAACCAAAAAAATATAACTAATTATTGCAACAGTAAGTAGCGGTTGCAGAATATCAGTCTCTGCTCATTCTGTAAAACGATTCAGGGCGTGATTCAAGTGCGGCGACCTTATAGGTAATTGAAATTAAATACTTCTAGCTTAAGAGCCAGTGAGCGGCAGACTTACGGTATTTCAATAAGCTTCACTTTTTTCAGTTAATCCCCTATACCTAAGGTACATGAAACGGGGACTCTTTAGTTTGACCGGCGGTCGATATAGAGACGCTCAGGTGTTAAAGGTGTAAAAAATGACCCAAAAAAAAGTGATAGCAATAAGTCGGCAGCTTTGACATCTTGAAATATTTAATAAAAGTTACCGAAAAATAACATTGGCAGATACCTAGGACGGTTTCAAGGTCATGGCAGACAGGTTGAAAAATACAATTTTTTATTAATAATTTACGTTATTTCAATAAAGCTGCAATTTATATATACTGTTGATAATATTATTTGACATGTATAATTTTGCATTTTTGCATTATGCAGACAACAAACTTCTGGGGCACCCTAAGCGCGTATATTGCATTATTATTTGGCAGGTAAACTTTTGGCCAAATTAAAAAGGTGTTGTTTTTAGTTCTCAGCCAAATTACTGTAACCAAAAGCTGCGAAGTGTTCTTGGTATGCCTGAGTTTTCTGTAGTAAGGTAAAGGGTCGTTTTTTTCCCTTATTAAAAAATTGGATTATAATCACAGCCCGTAAATACATAGAAACTAAGCAAACTTTCACCAAATAAATCACCATGTTGCTCATAAATTTTTGAAATATTTATGAATCGTTCATTATTTCCTGTTCCCGTGAGAATCCATACTTGAGAAGAGCTATTTTTTAAATGTAGCATATTACCAAGCATGATTATTATGATATATCCGTATCAGAGCGTACAAAACTAGAAATAAAAAGACTGGATTAGAGCGAGCGCTATTATAGTACGCGCTTATGGGCGCCCCAGAAGTTTGTTGTCTGCCTGGGTGATACAACCACAATATGTGTCTGCCGTGAATATTATACATGTCAAATAATATTCTCAATAATATATATATATATATATATATATATATATATATATATATATATATATATATATATATATATATATATATATATAATATATATATATATATATATATATCTAGAAAAGGCCTATGATAGAGTGGTGAGGAATGAATTGTGGTCAGCACTGTCCGTGAACGGTGTGAGCAGTATCCTCATACGAGCATTGCAATCTCTTTATAGGGATTCTAGTGCTTGTGTAAGGATAAACGGGGCATACACTGAATGGTTTAATATCGAAAAAGGTGTTAGACAGGGATGTGTAGCGTCACCGTGGCTGTTTAATCTGTTCATGGACAATTGTTTGACAGATTTAAAAGAGAATGAAAGTGGGTTGAGAATGAATGAGTTACTCGTCAAATGTTTTCTCTATGCTGATGACCAAGTATTACTTGCGTCTTCGGCCGAGGAGTTGCAGGAGATGGTAACTGCTATGAGTGGAGCTTTTGTTAGAAAGGGAATGAAGATGAATGTAAGGAAGACGAAAGTGATGGTGTTTGAAAAAGATGAGGCAGTGACAGACTGCAATATCGTGATTGAAGATGAACAAATTGAACAGGTGAAAGAGTTTGTGTATCTGGGGTCAAAGTTTACAAGAGATGGAAAGTGTGAGAGTGATATCGAAAGAAGAGTGAATGCAGGAAACATGGTGAATGGAGCTTTGCACTCCTTTATGAGCAGTCGGAAGGTGTCTAACAAGGCTCGTTTGGCTGTGCATGAGGGGGTGTTGGTTCCAACACTCATGTACGGAAGTGAAAGTTGGGTATGGCAGAAGAAACATGAAAGCAGAATAAATGCAGTTGAGATGAGAGCATTAAGAAGTATGATAGGAGTTAAACTGAGTGACAGGATAAGAAATAGTGAAATAAGGAAAAGTTGTGGTCTGAAAGAAGATGTAGTGACAAAAATTGAGAAAGGTATGCTGAGATGGTTTGGCCACGTCGAGAGAATGAATGAAGAACGATTGACGAAAAAAGTGTATAAGGCGAGTGTGAATGAAAGTGTTGGAAGGGGTAGACCTAGGCGGACATTTCTAGACCAAATTGGGGACGTCTTGAAAAAAGGCCAGGTTAAGAGTACCCTAAACCGTAGAGCATGTATGAAGGGAATAATGAAAGTGGACGAAGCGAAACAAGTATGTAAGGATCGTAGCAAGTGGAAAGAAGTGGTCTCTGCCTACCCCTACGGGAAAGAGGCGTGATTATATGTATGTATGTATGTATATATATATATACAGGGTATTTTTGAAACGCTCCCGAAAACATAGACAGATGATAGTAGATACTACACCTTAGCACATGGGTCACAAATAAATTTGATCCCGACGAAAAAAAAATCATCTTTTCACAACGTTTTATTAACTTTATTCACGCTACATCATGTTAGTACATCTAAATGAAATGATAATTTCATTCCCACAGTCCTAGGTGTCTGCCAATGTTATTTTTCGGTCATCATTCATCATCATTACAGCCCTTCACAAGTCCACTGCTGAACATAGGCCTCCCCCAAAGAATGCCACAAAGCACGGTCCTGAGCCACCTGCATCCATCGACTTCCTGCATATCTTACCAGGTCGTCACTCCATCTAGTGGGGGGACGCCCTACACTTCGCCTACCGGTACGAGGCTGCCACTCGAGAACCTTTCTTCCCCATCGGTTGTCGGTTCTTCGAGCTATATGGCCGGCCCATTGCCACTTCAGCTTACTAATCCGTTGGGCTATGTCGGTCACTCTGGTCCTACTGCGGATATCCTCATTTCTGAGTTTATCACGCAGAGAAACTCCGAGCATAGCCCTCTCCATAGCTCGCTGAGCGACCTTGAGCTTCCTCATACGGCCAGCAGTGAAGGACCACGTCTCAGTTCCGTAAGTCATCACTGGCAACACGCACTGGTTGTACAATTTCGTTTTAAGGTTTTGAGGTATGTCTGACGAGAAGATGTGTCGTAGCTTCCCGAACGCTGCCCAGCCGAGTTGAATCCGTCGATTGACCTCTCGGTCGAAGTTGGACTTACCTAGTCGGACTATTTGTCCCAGGTAAACATACTCGTCAACAACTTCGAGCTTAGTGTTCCCAACAACTACCGGCATAGGTGTGACATGGACATTAAACATGATCTTTGTTTTGTCCATGTTCATCTTAAGACCTATCCGTTGGGAAACACTATTGAGGTCATTGAGCATAGTGCTTAGGTCCTCCAGCGATTCTGCCATAAGGACTATATCGTCGGCAAATCGAAGGTGAGTGATGTACTCGCCATTGATGTTGATACCGTATCCTTTCCAATCCAGAAGCTTGAAAACGTCTTCCAATGCAGCGGTGAAGAGTTTCGGGGATATGACGTCACCCTGTCTTACACCTCTCTGCAATTGGATAGGTTTCGTACTCTGGTTCTGTACTCGGATAGCCATCGTAGCCCTACTGTACAAGCACTTCAACACTTCGATATACCGACAGTCAACTTGGCACCGCTGAAGGGACTGCAGCACCGCCCAAATTTCGACGGAATCAAAGGCTTTCTCATAGTCCACATACGCCAGACATAGTGGCAAATTGTACTCCTCGGACTTCTGTACAATTTGCCGTAGGGTATGTATGTGGTCTATGGTGCTAAAGCCTTTTCGGAAACCGGCTTGTTCGGGAGGCTGGAAGTCGTCAAGTCTGCGCGCGAGACGATTCGTAATGACTCTCGAAAACAGCACGTAGACGCGGCTCAGAAGGGAAATCGGTCTGTAGTTCTTCAAGAGAGCGTTGTCGCCTTTCTTGAAGAACAAGACCACCGCACTTCTGCTCCACGCCTCCGGTATAATGCCACCATGGAGGACGGAATTAAAGAGCTTCTGAAGGACTTCAAGTACCGGTTTTCCACCCACTTTCAGAAGCTCCGCTGTAATTCCATCCTCGCCTGGGGCCTTGCCGTTTTTAAGGTGCTGAAGAGCCATTCTAATCTCGCTCAGACTGACGTCCGGGATATCATCGGAATAATGTCGGATAAGACTCGCTCTTGGATCGTTACTCACACTTGCGTGCGGCTCCAACGATGACGTGTACAGCTGCCCATAGAACCTCTCAATCTCACTCAAAATCTCAGGTGCCCCGCAAATGATGCTGCCACACTCTGTCTTCAGCCTTGACAGTTGTCTCTTTCTGGCAGACAGATCTCTTGCAAAGACTTTGGAGCCTTGGTTCCGCTTGATCGCTTCTTCAATACGAACTGTATTGAAGTTGCGTTAGTCCCGCCACATGCATTTGGAGATCTATCTGTTCAATTGCCTGTATGCTGTCAAATCTACTGAAGACTGCAGCTTCATATCCCGACTAACAACCATGAGATTAAGAGTGTAATCGGAGATTTTTTGTGTTCTTCTGCGGCGGGTCTTGCAGAACTTAGCTCCGACCGCATGGACAGTTTCCACGAGCTTATCATACATATCGTACACCGCATTGCAATCTTCTAGGCACTGAAAACGGTTTTGTTACTCGAGCTGAAAGGTTTCGGGACTTTGGATTAGAGCACGAGGGGGACGGAGCGTTGACTTCATCAGACGAGACCTCTCCAACTTAACGTTTAGGTTCAGTGTGCCTCTAACCATTCGGTGATCGCTGCCGGTTTTCACCCTCGCGATCACTGAGACATCACTGAACAGTTGTCGTTTGGTCGTCATAATGAAGTCAATCTCATTTTTTGTCGAACCGTCGGGGCTCGACCAGGTCCACTTCCTGTGGGGCCGCTTCTGGAAGAAAGAGTTCATCATAAAGAGTCCCTCTTTCTCCATGAAGTCGGCCAGCTGCTGGCCCCTTGGGTTCCGTTGCCCTATTCCAAATTTCCCCACTTTCAGCTCACCGTTCTCTCTTGTGCCTAGTTTTGCATTGAAGTCTCCCATTAACACCGTATATTGGGTTTTGGAGGAATGCATGGCTCTAGAGATATCCTCATACATTTCCTCCACCTCCTCATCGGGGTGTGCCGAGGTTGGTGCGTAAACCTGTATGACCTTCAGCGAATACCGTTTGGTGATTCTGAGTATAAGGTACGCAACCCTCCTCGACACACTCTCAATCTTTACAACGTTGTTAACGAGAGACTTGTGGACGATAAATCCGACACCTCCTTGGGACAGATGGTCGCCCTCCCGGTAATAGAGCAAGTTGCCGGATTCGAGGATTACCGTGTCCTCCCTCTCTCTTCGGACTTCGGATAATCCTATAATATGCCAGCGTAACTTGTCTATCTCTTCTTCCAGCTCCACAATCTTCTCGTCAGTCCTCAGGGTCCGTGCGTTGTATGTTGCCAGGTCAAGTCGTTGTAGGTGGCAACCGAACCTCCACCGGAGATTCTTAGCACCCCCTGCCCCGCCGTTACCATGGTCGCCACCGTAGCCAGGAATAGCGCGGCCGCCGGGGACTGGGGGCCGTCTCTTCGTAACTTTCATTATGGGGGTATATTGCCATAGTTGCCACGCTTGGCGAGCGGGTTGGCAACCGCAGTTTTTTATTGTATTTTGCCGTTACCAGGAAGATGCTGCTGCCCATCTCCTGCCTGTGTCCCTTTGTCGCCTTTTACGACACCCACGGGAAGATATGGGGTAGTGGATATTCTTAACCGCCACTACACGGTATTTTTCGGTAACTTTTATTAAATATTTCAAGATGTCAAAGCGGCAGACTTATAGCTATCACGTTTTTTTGGGTCATTTTTTTACACATTTAACACCTGAGCGTCTCTATATCGACCGCCGGTCAAACTAAAGAGTCCCTGTTTCATGTACCTCGGGTATAGGGGTTTACCTGAATAAAAAGTGAAGCTTATTGAAATACCGTAAGTCTGCCGCTCACTGGCTCTTAAGCTATTCCTATTCTCCAACTATTAAAATTTGTGTGATTAGCGACAAAAAGCGGTTAATTTAAAATATTAAAAATATATTCTGGTTTAATCAATAATATTCAATACCTAATGCGTTTATATACAAAATTTAAACAATAATGCGGGTATAAAAACTACATAGATAACTAGTATCTGCTTGCCAATAGGGTCAAACAGGGCGGGTGATTTATACAACTAAATTACTAGTATCACGGTTTACTCCTTTAAATATGCGGCGTGAATATGAAATAAAGTATAAAGTTTGTATATCATATATAATATATTAGCTTTAGCGGTTGTATTGCGGCGGTCCATGGGGGCGGCCTGATGCGGTCGGCACAAAGCACGGTCTTAAGCCACCTGCATCCATCGACTTCCTGCATATCTTACCAGGTTGTCACTAAATCTAGTGGATGGACGCCCTACACTACATCCGTCGGTACGAGGCCACCACTCGAGAAACTTTTTTCCCCATCAGTTGTCGGTTCTTTGAACTATATGGCCGGGCCATTGCCACTTCAACTTACTAATCCGTTGGGCTATGTCGGTCACTCTGGTTCTACTGAGGATATCCTCATTTCTAAGTTTATCACACAGAGAAACTTCGAGCATAGCCCTCTACATAGCTCGCTGAGCGACCTTGAGCTTCCTCATCCGGCCAGCAGTGAAGGACCACGTTTCAGTTCCATAGGTCATCACTGGCAACACGCACTGGTTGTACAGTCTCGTTTTCATGTTTTGAGGTATAGCTGACGAGATATGCCGTAATTTTCCGAAAGCTGCCCAACCGAGTTTAATCTGTCGATTGACCTCTCGGTCGAAGTTGGACTTACTTAGTCGGACTATTTTCCCAGGTAAACATACTCGTCAACAACTTCGAGCTTAGTGCTCCCACCAACTACCGATATAGGGTTTCGTAGCTCGAGCTCAAAGGTTTCGGGACTTTGTGTTAGAGCAAGAGGGGGACGGAGCGTTGACTTCATTAGACGTGACCTCTCCAACTTACCGTTTAGGTTCAGTGTGCCTCTCACTATTCGGTGATCGCTGTCGGATTTCATCCTCGCAATCACTGAGACATCGCTGAACAGTTGTGGTCTGGTCGTCATAATGAAGTCAATCTCATTTTTTGTCAATCCGTCGGGGCTCGACCAGATCCACGTCCTATGGGGCCGCTTCTTGAAGAAAGAGTTCATCATAAAGAGTCCCTCTTTCTTCATGAAGTCAGCCAGCTTTTGGCCTCTTGGGTTCCGTTCCCCTTTTCCAAATTTTCCTACTATCAGCTCACCATTCTCTCTTGAGCCTAATTTTGCGTTGAAGTCTCCCATTAACACCGTATAGTGGGTTTTGGAGGAATGCGTATACCTGTATAACTTTCAGCGAATACCGTTTGGTGATTCTGAGTATAAGGTACGCAACCCTCGTCGACACACTCCCAATCTTTACAACGTTGTTAACGAGAGACTTGTGGACGATAAATCCGACACTTCCTTGGGACAGATGGTCGCCCTCCCGGTGATAGAACAAGTTGCCAGATTCGAGGATTACCGTGTCCTCCCCTCTCTTTGGACTTCGGATAATCCTATGATATTCCAACGCAACTTGTCTATCTCTTCTTCCAGCTCCAGGATCTTCTCGTCAGTTCTCAGGGTGCGTGCGTTATAAGTTGCCAGTTCAAGTTGTCGTAGGTGGCAACTGAACCTTCACCGGAGATCCTTAACACACCCTGCCCCGTCGTTACCATGGTCGCCACAGTGGCAAGGAATAGCAGGGCTGCCGGCATCTTTTTGTTACTTTTATCTTGGGAGGTAAATTGCCATAAATGCCACGCTTGGCGAGCGGGTTGGCAATCGCAGTTTTTTTATTGTTGTTTTGGTGTGACATTGTTATCAGTAAGATGCTACTGCCCATCATCTGCCTCAGTTTGCCTCTGTCGCCTCTTACGACACCCACGGGAAAATATGAGGTAGTGAGTATTCTTAACCGCCACTACACGGGAAGTTTTTATTAAGAAATAATAACTTATCAATTTAAATAATGTTTACGAATTTCCTATGATGCATTATAAATTACAGGTGCAAACATACATAATGTTACGCTGGACTGTGGTCCTTCGATATCTCTCAATGAGATTAATCAACATTTCGCCTTCTTCAAAGCAATGGATCCTTTAGTCCAAACACTTTAAATGCTATTGCGTCAATGCAATCTCCTCACATTCCAGCATTCATGTTCTCTTCTGTCGATCAGGATAAAATCAAGAAGTTTATTTTAGCAATCAAGTCTAAGGCTCTGGGCTGCGATGAAATAAGCAGACAAATATTCGACATTATCTTAGATCCTCTTCTCCCGGCAATAACTCACATTATAAATTTTTCCCTTGACTTGGAGCAATATCCTAGTCAATGGAAGAGGGCTTACGTTAAGCCCCTTCGTAAGTAACCTGCTTTTATCCTTCCCAGCGATTTTCGCTGTATATCAATTTTATCGTTGCTCTCAAAATTTTTAAAAACCCTTGTTCATAAGCAAATCACTACGGTCATCTTGAAACATAACCTACTGAGTCCGTTTGAGTCCGGGTTTCATTTAGGTCACAGCACTACCACTGCTTTAATAAAAGTCACTGAAGACATTAGAAAAGGTATGGATGAAAAAAAGATAGCAGTGCTAGTTCTAGTTGACTTTTCTAATGCTTTTAACACAGTTGATCACGATATCCTTCTTTCCATCCTATCCCACCTTATTTTTAAGCCCACAGTCTTAAATTGGTTTGCATCCTATCTTCGCGGGCGTCAGCAATCAGTTCACGTTGGTCATAGGACCTCAGCTTGGGCTGAAGTTGAATGTGGCGTACCACAAGGCGGTATACTCTTTCCTATCATCTTTTCAGTTTTTATAAACTTGATAACTCATAATCTTGATTGCTCGTATCATCTGTACGCTGATGATCTGCAGATATATGTGCATTGTGGCATTGAAGAATACATAATGTATTTTTACAAATTAAACCAGAACTTAAATACAATTTAAGATTGTTCCTCTCGCTATGTAGTCTGTGTGAATCCAGTAAAATGCCAAGCGATTTTAGTGAGAACCAAAAAGATGTTGGGTAGGGTTAATCAAGCAAACTTAGAGTGAGTCTGTTAAAAACCTTGGCCTGTATATTGATAGCTCTCTGAACTGGAAAGTGCAGGTTACCGATTTAAGTCGAAACGTCATTGCCACCGTACGTTCCCTTTATCGTCTCAAATACTTCCTTCCTATTAAGTCTAAGCTCATGTTTGTCTAAACTCTTATTTTACTTATCTTTCATTATGCAGATGTGTGCTACCCAGACCTGTCCCAAGAACTTCGTAATTAGCTGGAGCACCTGCTTAACAACTGTATTAGATTTAATTTTGGTATGCGTAAGTATGACCATATTTCTCATTATAGGTCTCAGCTTCAATGGCTTACCATAATGCAAAGGCGCATTTCCATAATATTACTTGTACTTTTCTCAATTCTTAATGGCCCCAGTAGGTGTGAATTGGGGCTTCTGCGTCACTCGCTCTCGCATTAGCTCGAGCTACATGCCGCTGAAGGCCCCAATTCTCTCCATAGAGGTCTAAATTTTTAGTCTAATTCTCGATCCGATTTTTTTTAGGTTTAGGTCGTGGTACCACCCCGGTTCGAGCCGGCCCATCCGTGCAACAGCAAAAGCTGCCGCGTGGCTCTACCACTGTTTGTTTCCTGATTAATGTTTCATGGTGAACATAATCGAAGGCCTTGGATAGGTCACAAAATATACCCAAAGCATCCTGTGAATTCTCCCATGCATTAAAGATATATTTAATCAGTTCAACACCGGCATCAGTTGTCGAGCGACCCCTTGTGAAACAAAATTGATTTTTATGAAGTAAATTATTTATACTAAAGAAATTTAACATTTGATCAAGAATATTTTTTTCAAAAATCTTACTAAGTGTTGGTAGCACAGAAATAGGTCTAAAATTGGCGAGGTAGTAGGTGTGCATTGGGGCTTCTGCGTCACTTGCTCTCGCTTCGCTCAAGCTATATGCCGCTGAAGACCCCAATTCTCTCCATTAGAGGTTTAAATTTTTTTAGTCTAATTCTCGATCCACTTTTTTTATCTTTGCTCCATTTCTAATACCGTTTCATTCGGAATCTCAAATACAAATGGTTCAAAAATATAACAACGAAATATGAAGTCTAATCTATTTCATCGTTAAAAATGCAAGGTGGTACAAAAAACAAGACAGTTACTTTAATAATAAGTACTAATCGTTAACGGTCTGAAACTATTATTTTTTCTTCTTCTCGAACACAAAGGTACTTTAAATTAAAAGATGAAGTGTTTATTTACGTATATTTTATTAAAAATCACGACACCATTTCTTAATACATAAAACATTTTTTTAACGCATATATTTTCTTATGAGTAAAACAGTTATACAGTAAAGTATTTTTACAATAAAGTTCACAAAGTGTATTTAAATTGGGCGCTCCTAAGCAACTTATATCTATGATAATATTATTTTCGTCATAAATATCTTGCACCCATTTAATTTTTTCACATCCTTTAAAAAAAATATTTTTATCTTTCAAATATGTCTTCATAATTCTGTGAAACTCTCTATAATCAACAAAGCCCTCACTCCATCGATACCCTCTGTGCTTTTCAATCCAGCCAATTTGTTTTTTCTCTTTAGGAAACAGTGAAGTGAATGGGTAAGGAGGTTTAATTAGGAATATATTGGTGTACTCTAGAGTGGCTATAGCAAACTCCTTTACTATAAATTTATTTTTGCTATTTTTGAAGCCTTGAAGATCGACGATTATTGTATTGCTATTCATGATATTTTCTTAACGATATTACTCAGTGGTTTGTATCGAATATACAGTCGTTTAATATCAAGCAATAAGCGGTTGTCTGATCTGGTATTTCTTGGTCTGTTTCGATTTCAACTATCACATCGATCGAACCTTTTAAAGTTTCGTGTTGTCTTGAACAATCAATTACAAATAATGGAGCCACGTCTGCGAACTCCTTTAAACACATCAACGACTCTGACCGACGTCCATGATACGACTGTTGAAATCTCGCATACTGATCGTATAATAAACTAAATTTATCTTCTGAAAAACTGACATTCAGCTCCCCATAAGGATAATATGATGAATTTAAAAAGACTCAAACTCTGCCATTGATAATTTCGCGTTATTTTTGCGGTTGTTTTGCAAGGCAATGACCACAAATCGTGGTTTCTCTATTTGCGATGAAGTTTTTAAAGAATAAGTATTTTTACGTGTTTTGGGTAGCAATGGATATTCATATAAGTCCCAGGAAGGGAATGCCAATGGAATAGCTCTATCTTTCTCTAAAAGTTTTAATAGGCTGATTCTTTCACGATCTGATACTTTGATGTGTGAACTTGCCAAACTATTTTATTTATTATAATATCTTTTACAACTTCACCTGTATTTAACTTGATCGCATTTATATTTGTATTGCTTCGTAATAATACTAACTCATGTTTACAATTAATTATAATTTTTTCATAATCTTCTGCAAATCCTATTATCTTGTTCAATGGTATAGATGCGGAAAACGCTCCACCACTAGTATTGCTTGTTCCGCCAGTTGACCAGCCCCAAACTCGAGCATATTTGGATTCATTTTCATTTAAGGATAGATAAGATTTTATTGTAGTAGTGACACCAGCATTCTTAATTTTATCTATATCTACTCCATTAAGTTCATATCGTATGTCTTGAAAAAGAAATAGCACGGGATTATTGACAAAATGTACGTTTGATACTTTTTCTTTTGTGGTACTGTTACGTTACGTTCACCTTTCCTTCGATATATAAACTACTGAGTTAAGGTAGTACGTACAGGTCTTCTTGATTAATAGGAATACATATTTCGTCATTCTTTTTAAAACTAGTTACATGAGGTTTGTGTGAATGATACTCAAATCTTTCAATGCTGTTATCGTATGACGTTTGTTGAGATACGTTTAAAATATTCATTTTATCAAGCCAACTTAAAGCTTAAGAAATTCTTTGTTAGACTTGGTAAGCTTCTTTTTTAGCTGAAAAGGTGTGTCTTTATGAGATCTTCTTTTAAAACTGGCTTGGATACACGAAGAAGACGGGCTTTTATTGAAATTTATCATATTTTTTCGGAAATGTAAATACAGTTGTATTTCTTCACCTCGTAAATTTATGTCTTTATTCTCAGCGTTCAATAACTTTATATTGATAGCACTTATGGAACTTTGGTTAACAGCAAAATAAATCAAGTTTCTGCGTTTTTCAATTTTTCGATAACCAGGTTGTACATTAGGTGTAAATTCAAAAATTATATGGCTTGCTTTCCCGTTGACAAATGAGCCACTAGCTACATCGCATTCAATCCGCACCATGGTTGTCGATAGAATTCTGACAGGATACTTTGATTCAGTACTTATATTTGCTTTTATTATTTCCATACCAAAGCCTAAAATTTTACCTAGTGATTCGCTTCTATTAAAGTGCACATCTTCAGAGCAAAAAATATTTGTTTTCAATGTCTTATTGTTACAAGTTAGTTTTAGTACAGCGTTCTTAATATTATTTTTTAGTTAATCACAAATATCTAGAAGCTCGTAAGACCCTTGATGAATTTCGATCATTTCTTTTTCACCATAATAAAATTTATTGTTTCTTTCATCTATATTGGGAATAGAATTGAAAGTTGAAAAATGCAAAAGACCACATTCGTAGTCTCCTTGTAGTTCTATTGTCAATGAATTGTTCGTCGATAAAGAGGCTCCTGTCCCAGTTATAGACACAGTGAAAGATATTTTATACTGATACGTTTATTTATTTCATACACTATATAAATGTTTTTTTTTCAGTAATTCCTTAAAAATTTTAGACAAAGATGTCCACAGTTTGTAGCACCAAACGCTTGATGCCGCGCATAACTATAGTTAATAGGTAAGTTATGCATATATTTACCTAATTCGAATGGGGGCTTTAAATTACCAAAACTATCATAATATTCTACGTATTTATTGTGCTTTACAAAGGCTACCCAATGCGTTCCAGAATTTCTGTAGCTATCCAAATTCAGTATTCCACATTCTATCTTTCTCGGTTTCAAAGGTAAATTATTTCTCATGAAAACGCCGCGAAAGTATGGAATGTCACTTGCATGTTCTAATATGTCGAGATTAGTAAGTGCCCGTCTGAGTTGCCTTTTAATTAGTTTGTTGATGGGTTAAGATATAAACCTGCTCCTTGTTTATGAGGTTACTATATAATCCTTTTCCTAGAACAACAGCTTCCATCATTCTGTTGTGTCTTTCGGATTCCTGAAGACTCTTTTGTGCTGCTTTTGAATCATTAACAATTTTTGCTATACCCGCTGCTCCACCGGCTAATGATCCTAAAGCTGACAATCCTGCAAATATGGGAATAAGTGGTAAAAATCCTCCACACTTTGGAAGAGGAATACAACAAGGTAAACTAATTCATTTTTTATTACTAAATATTTTCTTTGCAGCTGCATAGGCATATTTTATAGCCGAGTGACTGTCTTTGGATTTTAGTTTTTTCAACTGAGACTGTATTTTTTTATCCCCTTCTTAAATGCTTTTATACCGCTACGGATTTTCGCTTTCATCGCATTTTTGACTATCCATGAGGCAATTTTTTCTCCTTTCGTAGCATCTTCTGATTTCAACTTTCGCTTAGCCATTTTCAAAAGTTCTAAATCCGCTTTTTGTCGAGCGCCCGAATCTTTGTTAGTGTAAGCAATATCATGGAGCATGCACGCTTGATCCAATTTGTTTATCCCACGATCGCCTTTCAGTAACCGTTTTTGAAGTTTAGTTCCGGGGCCGCAAAATTGATAGCCGGGTAAATGTAACTCAAACGGTAAATTGTCTATTACTTATTAATTATACCACTGCCTTCCTTCATCGATAAGTATAAAATGACATTATTAAGTAATAATTCGTTACTTATATACCTAAACCACTAATTCACTTTTATCCACCCAACTATTTTCTTCATCACTCAAACCTAACTATTTTACTAAAAGCTCATTTCCTTTTCTTTTAATGACTTTTTCAATAAGATAAAGGTCTGTAAATTTAGTTTTTTGTAATTCGTAACCGTATAAAGAGCCTAGAATTTTTTGATTGTGTTTGTCTTCTATTTGATAGGTTTGAGGATTGGTTTGGTTGATTTTAACGATACGAAATATTTCTGTAGACCAATTAGGGGTAAACCTTTGTAAAAATCTCCTTTGTATTTGCTTATACGTACGTAATCTTCAGCGTGAAACGCCGGTCCTTGACGTATCTTAGGCTTTTGAAACTTCTTGCTGTTTGACATGACTAAAATCGGATTTGAATCATTAACGTTGATAGGCTTGAATTTTGTAATGCGATGTAAAGTATTATTATACCGCTTTACAACAAAATCTAAATTATTTTTGAACCATTGATATCGTCCACATAGACTGAATATTTTGTAAAGGTGAGTTTTTAAAGTTCTTATTACTCGTTCTACAACGGAGGCCTTTTTAACGGAGTACGTGGAATAATGATTTATATTATAATTTTTCATTAAATTTTTAAAAGAATCATTATAAAACTCTGTACCAAGATCTGTTTGTAAATTTTTAGGTTTACGTCTTGATTCGGATAATAAACTATGCATCGCATTTTTGACACAAGTTTTTTTTTTCAGATTTTCCAGATTTTGAGGTAAGAAAATCTTATTTAATTTTAATAGTTTGAGTTACCATTCACATGATGAAAAGTCAGTTTCTATTTGATTGGATGTTGTGAATAAATTATCAGTCATAGGTTATTTTTTTTATGAAAACGTATTTAATTATATTCTTAGAGGATCGATGTGATTGATACAATTGTTAGTGAATTGGACTACTAAGTCATGTTATGAGCATCGAATAAAAATATATTTATGCGAAGTAGGAGGGAATATAAATATTGTTAATTGCTTATCAGTATGCTTTTGTTTAAACAGTATTTTTATTATTTCCACGATGAAGATTCTGAACCTATCCGAGCGAGGATTTTAAAAAGCTACTTATCATGCCGAAGAGGGTCGGGATATATGCACCGGAGCGAGCCTTCGAAGCGAGGTGAATATTACATCGAAGTGCACATCTCTAACTTCCGCGAGCTGGAGGATATTCCATCAACCGACTGCTGGCAGCACTCTCTGATCAGCTTTAAATCAACCGTCGATGAGAAAACCCCAACGTGGACGGCCGTTACCCAGTTGGTAACATGCATCACAGAAGATTATCACAACGTTCCTCCAGTTTTGTATCCAACTAAGGGTTAGTTTAATAGTTTAATCAGTGTTACTTATCTATGTGTTGTTGCTTTCAGTTAAAATTGAAATAAAAACTAAAACATTTTAATTCAAATTCAGATAAAATCGAAATAATAAACCATAAATAAAATAATAAAATAAAGAAATTCTAAATCTGAACTTTATTTTATTATAATAAACTGAGTTTAATAGTTTAATCAATGTTACTTATCTATGTGTTGTTGCTTTCAGTTAAAATTGAAATAAAAACTGAAACATTTAAATTCAAATTCAGTTAAAATCGAAAATCGAAATAATCCATACTAATATTATAAATGCGAAAGTGTGTTTGTTTGTTTGTTTGTTTGTCCTTCTTTCACGTCACAACAGAGCGCCGGCATGGTATGATTTTTTGTATGGGGATAGTTCGGTGGCTGTAGAGTGACATAGGTTACTTTTTCCGCGGAAAAACATCTCATTCCCGTGGGAAAATAGAATATGTTGCAAAAGTTTGTCATTTTTTCACGTCGCAACAAAGCGTCGGCATAGCATGAATTTTGGTATGGGGATAGTTCGGTGGCTGTAGAGTGAAATAGGCTACGGTACCTTTACGCTTAAATTGTTTCTATTTCGTAGCTTATTCGACTACCTGCTTTCGATTTCGGTTGTTTGTTATTTGGTTAAGGTTGAATGGATTTATATTGGCTTTCATTTTCAGATTTGTGTATTTTATTGGATCGGTTTTGTTGATTTGGTTGGTATTCCTTTATACATATTTAGACTCTGGCTTTGATTTTGAATTTTGTTTACTTAGAATAGTGAATTGGTTTTCGTTGTTTTGGGTTGTTTAACAATATTTCAAAGGAATATTAATAGTATAGATAGTGTATACGGTACCTATACACTTACTTCTTTTTTCGTTGGTTATATTTATATTGACTGCTGCTTTCGATTTCGGTTTTCTGCGATTTGTTTTGTGATTTGGTTTAAGTTGATTCGATTTTTTTTGGCTATCGTTTTCGGATTCGTGTTGTGTCAAGTTTTGTTGTTTTGATTTTAAAAAATATTTAAAAGGAATATTTATTCCTTTTGTTGGCGCCATCTTGTTTATTTTATATAATGCATTATTTCTAAAATTACCCGCCTTTAAGTTCCTATATTTTCGGGCGTTCGTATCTCCTCACCTGCACGCTAGTATATAATGAGAGAACGCTAAGAATAGTCACGCAAGTCGATCAATTGAAGGAGAAGCAACCGCGCTGCATATAAATACTTTATAAGATAATCTTATTAGTGATTAGGGAAGTTTTGTGTCCGCAAAGGAGAGGAAGAAGCGTTAGGTCGTCTGTACTTGGTGAAACATGCCTCCGGAGCGTGGAAGATTTACGTGGGCGGCGGTGACAAGGTAGGCGTGAAATTTATTTAACGAACGCCCTTTCTCTCAACCAGCATTCTTTTACAGTCCAGGATCGAAGAACACAAGCTTCGCTAGTCTAAATTCCCTCTCTCCAAACCACATTTTTTGGTCCATTTCGAGCCGCATTCTCCAACATATTTTGGTTCATTGCGAGCCAGATATTACCGCATTTTTATACAGTATAAAAATGCGGTAATATCTAACTACCTTTATTTTTTTACCCACGTGGTGGTAACCCTCTATCCTTACTTCGCAAATTGCTGCCTTATAAATTCAATAAGAATTTCAAGCAGTTTCCCATCGCCCTTATTAATAGTGTTGCCTACATAATCTACATAATATATTATATTTGCCGCTTAGGCATACTATTAATTGCATTTATATACTTAATTTATTAGTAGACATTACATTAACAATTATATGCAAGTCATTATTAGCGTTTGAACTTAGCGTTACGATTCGCCTCGCTTATTATCTACCCTCTTGATTTCAAATATTAAAATCGTTAATTTTATTAATATTTTATACTTATTATTTATTTAAATACGTAGAGATGGCAACTAAAGCGCATATTAATGAGAAGAAACAATTGGCCATTCTTTTAGCAAAGCGTAACGCGTTGTTCGAACGTGTTCAAAGTATTTATGAACAAGCTAAGATTGCCCACTTATTTCAAGATAATATAGCTAAATTTCTTAGTTCATGCATAACGTTGGACGTCATTCAAGTAGATTTCCATTCCATTTTAGATGAGTATAATAAGCAATTATTATTTAGTGAGCCTAATGCTCAACCCAGCTATCAAGCCTGTGCATCATTCGAGGATCTGTACTGTTCTATTAAAAGCATTATGATGAAGTTTTCGAATTCACCACAGTCAGATAGCACCAATACCACGACTCTGAGATCTAAGCCTAGACTCCCACCTATAGAATTAGTAGCGTTTGACGGAGATATACGGAACTGGCCATTGTTTTATGCCAGTTTTAAATCGACAGTTCATGATAAACATTCACTCACCGATGCAGATAAGCTTTATTATTTATTAGGAAAACTGTCACCAAAGGCTCAGGCTGTGTTCTCGGGCGTAACTCCTAGCGCTGATAAATATAATATTATAATTCAATCTCTTCTCGATAGATATCAGGACACTCATGTCTTGGCATCGACCTATTTGGATCAAGCTCTTAATCTAAACCTAACACGACAAGCTTCCGCTGCCAATTTTGAATTATTCATGGATAAGTTTGTAACGGCGGTAAATTCTTTAAAAAATTTACACATCAAGAACCTGTTAGACTATATCCTTTTACACATAGCTTTAAAAAAATTCGACACTGAAACCGTACGCTCCTTTGAGATGTATTCTCGTGAACATAAAATACCTTCATTTGAACAATTTATTAATTTTATTAAAGATCAAAACCGTATATATCGTAACACTCAAACTAACTCTGCTAGGCCTAACTATAATTCTTCTATAAAACAAAGATATGAGAAAAAATCTCGCAATTCGTATGTCTTATGTTCGCAGTCGGTCAAGTGTCTATGTGATAATATTATTCATGATCATTTTTACAAGTGTCCCTCCTTTAGTAAAATGACATCTGTTGAACGTTTTAAATGTGTAAAGGATAACAACGCTTGTGTAAATTGTCTAAGTATAAAGCATAAGACAGGCGCTTGGTCTTCAAAAATGAAATGTCGATCGTGTAACCAACGACACCATACTATGTTGCATTTTCATAAAGTCTCGAATAACAATAACAACAGTCGCGATACCTCGCGCCCAAATAACGAATCACAAAATCTCACGAACCTAAGCCCGAGTATGACAATAGCGCCGGCTACACAGTCACTGTGTACTACGTCCGTCAGCAAGCCGCGTTATGATAGGCCGAGCGAAGTGAGCGAACATTACGTTGAACGATATCAGCGTCAGTGCAATGTTAACACAGTATTTTTTTTATAGGATAAGGGTGACAAACGAGCACACAGTCCACCTGATGGTAAGTGGTTACTGCGGCCCATAGACATCTACATCTATCCTCTATTACAAATCAAAATGCAGTTGCGTTTTCACCCGTGAGGACTAGGATGGAATGCCTCATTTCCAGTAAAAAGGGCCTCCGGCCACCTGCACTCACCAAGCGAAACGCAGAGGTAAACCTCTACTTCACGCTGGTATTCTGTGAGGTCGTGGTACCACCCCGGTTCGAGCCGGCCCATCCGTGCTACAGCAAGAGCTGCCGCCTGGCTCTACCACTGTTAAAATATATTACTGTATTACTTGCGACCGCTCAAGTGATTGTTCTCGATGCACATGGTAAACCGTTTACTATTCGATGTTTGCTAGACAACGCCTCTCAAAGTAATTTCGTGACTTTTAATTGTTTGCAACGTCTTAGACTCTCTAATAAATGTGAGAATTCACGCATAATAATTAAAGGAATCGGTGGGTCGGAAAAATCCGTAAAGGATTCGATAAATATAAAAATACATTCTCGTTTTAAAGGGGATATACATTTTGATGTTGCAATGCTTGTTGTCGATCGCATTACGGATATATGCCTTCCGTTCCTGTCCACTTAAGCGCGCTTTCGCACCTAACGACATTGCCGCTTGCGGACTCGGAGTTTGGAGTTCCAGGTTCCGTAGATATATTATTGGGTGCATCTATTTTTCCGCATTTATTACTGCTTAATGTAGTACATAGCAGTAACCGTAATATACCTCCTGCATTTGATACGGTACTCGGTTATGTGACTTCACTTATTTCCAAATATACAGCCTCTTGTTGTTCCGTCGTTCAAGACCCCATGGATTCACTTCTGAAGCGATTTTGGGAGCTAGAAGAGGTCACCATGCCGCCCACTCTGAGTCAGTGCGACCTTGAGTGTGAAGAATATTTTCGCGCTACTACTGTTCGTGACGACAGCGGTAGATATATAGTATCATTACTGTTTAGTGATGACCCCTTCTCTTTGGGTGACTCATATAGCATAGCACTTAGGCGTTTTTATTGTTTAGAAAAAAAGTTTAAGGCTTCTCCTGAGTTACGTACCGCATATAACGATGTTATTCGAGAATATATAAATAAGGATTATTTGAGTCCTATCGATTTAAGTAAAGATGATACGACTCGTCCTACATACTTCATTCCCTATCATGGTGTAGTCCGCCATGACAAATCGACTACCAAATGAGGAGTGGTTTTGAACGCGAGTTCCAAGTCCACATCTGGAAAATCAATTAATGAGAACCTGCATCCGGGTCCCAACTTACAAGGCGATTTATTTAATATAATAATTAATTTTCGATTATTTAAAATTGCATTATCTGCGGACTGTAAACAAATGTTTATGCAAATAGGCTTGTCGGAATATGACCGTGAATTTCATTGCATTTTGTATAGGTATGATGTAAATAAACCAATACAAGCATACCGCTTCAACCGCGTATGCCTTGGCCTAAAGTCCAGTCCATATCATGCTTGCGCGTAATTCAACAGCTTTTGACTGACGAAGGTGACAAATATCCTGCTGCAGCGTCCGCTGTCTCTTCCGCTCTGTATATGGATGATCTGGCCATAAGTGTGATGACATCATCACAAGCGGTAAAGATTTCAAAGGAACTTATTCAGCTCTTCAAGCTAAGGCAATCCGATCTTGTAAAATGGACAAGTAATTATAACGATATTCTCGCGCATATACCTGATGATCACAAGGCTCCACAGGAAGTAGAATTTGAGAAGTCTGTACCGCAAAAAATTCTTGGCTTGTATTGGGATCGGTCGAATGATTGCCTTTATTTTAAAGTCGTCAAACCAGAAGATAAATGTACTAAACGCACAATTTTGTCAACGGTGCCTAGATTGTGGGACGTAATGGGATTTGTGGCTTCTTCCATCTTAAACGCCAAACTCTTAATTAAAGAGCTTTGGTTATTAAAGTGTGACTGGGATGACACCACCACACCACGTGGTCTCTGCGTGGAGTTACTTTTGTTCTGAGCTATCGGCACTCAATGGGCTTCAGCTTCCTCGTCACCTTGGGGTGAAGGAGGAATGTCAAGTTCGCCTCATTGGCTTCGCTGACGCTAGTGAGCGTGCTTATGGTGCGGTCGTATACATGCAAGTACAAAGCGGTTTCGAATACTCAGTGCAACTTCTGTGCGCCAAGTCTAATGTTGCACCGATAAAAATTATTTCAGTCGCAAGATTGGAACTCTATGCGGCAGTGTTGTTAGCTAAATTGCTTCGTAAGGTCCTAAACAGAATATCTCCGCTTTATAATGTGAAAGATGTTTTCGCCTTCAGCGATTCAAAGATCGTGCTTGCATGGATAAATTCCTCCCCGCATCGTTGGTAGACTTTTGTCGCCAATCGTGTCGTAGCTCTTACCAAGCTTATACCCGCTAATTGGTTCTATCACGTGGCAAGCTCTAAAAATCCAGAAGATTGCTTATCACGTGGTCTTACTCCGGCTTGTCTTATGGAACACCCTTTTATGGTACAACGGTCCTCCATGGGCTTCTCGTAGTCCCTCTGAATGGCCAATCAATATCTTTGATCGCAATAAGCCCATCGAAGATATATCAGAACAAAAGTCCGCCGTGCTGGTTCTTACTACAGACTTGCCTGAATCACCACTGTATGAACTCATTCAACGCATATCATCGTGGCCCAAGTTATTGCGAATAATAGTGTACGTACATCGCTTTATGAAAAAACTTCCCATTTGTAAATTTATTTCGAGTTCCGACTTACAATTTGCCGAAAATAAGCGTATATGTCACGTACAATATTTGCACTTCACTGAAGATTTGGAAAACTTAAAAAATAATAAGCCTTGTTCCTCAGCGCTTGTTAAACTTATACCTTTCATAGACAAAAATGGTATTATTCGCGTCAGAGGCCGACTCTCAAACTCTAACGAGCACTACAACTACAAATCTCCATATATCCAACCTCGTCGCGATCGTGTTGTTGAATTGCTTATTGAACATTATCATAAGAAGCATTTAAATGCAGGCCCAGAATTGCTTATGTCCTTACTTAGAAATAAATATTGGATACTCGCTGCTAGACGAATAATTCGTCACATTATACACAAGTGCAACACTTGTTTCAAATCTAAACCGCGTGCAATTTTTCCGCTCATGTCTGATCTACCTAGTCAGCGTGTAAATCAAGCTGAAAAGGCTTTTACTCATGTGGGATGTGATTACGCAAGCCCATTGCAGTACACGCCTCTTCGTGGTCGTGGTATAAGAAACCGCTAAGCATGGCTTTGCGTTTTCACATGTTTGACAACCCGCGCTACACATATAGAGGTAGCAACAGATTTGAGTACCGTGTTATTTCTGGCCGCCTTGAAACGATTTCTTTCTCGTCGGGGCCTAATAAATGCCTTTATACAGATAACGGGACGTGCTTCGTAGGCACGCATTCTTATTTACGAGATTTTTATAAATTTATTGATAAGGAGCTTAATCTTCGACTTCACGAGGAGCTGGCTGAAAACCGTATTGAATGGAAATTTATACCACCCGCGTCTCCCCATTTCGGTGGATGTTGGTAGAGTATGATAAAGGTGATCAAGTCACAACTCTTTAAAGTAATAGGTCAACAAACTCATTCTTACGATGAGCTCTTAACGGTTTTTTCGAGGCACTCTTCAACTCACATCCGTTGACGTCTATGAGTTGTGATCCTGCAGAACCATCTACGCTCACGCCTGCTCATTTTCTAAACACATTCCCATTGTCATCACTTCCAGGTTATCCCACTGACTCTACTAGCTTAATCCAACGACATTCTCTTTTAGATAGCCTCGTCCAGTCTTTCTGGCAACGATGGCGTAGTAATTACTTGCATAAACTGCAGGTTAGAGCTAAATGGAATTCACCTGCGGCCCCATACTCGTGGATACTGTGGTAGTTATTATGACGGATAATGCACCGCCTCTATCTTGGCCCCTAGGAGTCGTAGAGAAGGTGCACCCTTCTAAAGATGGGATAGCCCGCGTTGTAACCGTTAAGACTGCTAAAAGCAGTTTCGTACATCCGGTGGTACGTTTATAACCCTTACCAAACCAATAATGACTAGCTTGACATTTAAATACATATTATATATTTTATTACTAATTTATAACGCAAACTGAAACTAAAATTAAATAATTGTTATATTTTATACGCATAGGCTTATGTTATAACCACACAGTCTCTAATATTTATTTGATTGTATCATGTATCAGAGTCATAGAGATGATATTTATCTTATTTATTTTATAACTATTTATTTTAAAAGCAACCCTTTATGGCCGGGGGGATGTTGGCGCCATCTAGTTTATTTTGTATAATGCATTTTTTCTAAAATTACCCGCCTTTAAGTTCCTATACATATTTTCGAGCGTTCGTATCTCCTCACCTGCACGCTAGTATATAATGAGAGAACGCTTAGAACAGTCACGCAAGTCGATCAATTGAAGGAGAAGCACCCGCGCCGCATATAAATACTTTATAAGACAATCAAATTAGTGATTAGTGAAGTTTTGTGTCCGCAATGGAGAGGAAGAAGCGTTAGGTCGTCTGTACTTGGTGAAACCTGCCTCCGGAGCGTGGAAGATTTACGAGGGCGGCGGTGACAAGATAGGCGTGCAATTTATTTAACGAACGCCCTTTCTCTGAACCAGCATCCTCTTACAGTCCAAAAAAGACCACAAGCTTCGCTAGTTTAAATTATCTCTCTCCAAACCACCTTTTAGATATTTTGGATTTGCTTTAAAAAAATATTTAAAAGGAAATTTAATTCCTTTGAGGTATTTTAATGTTTTTTTTTATAAATAGGTTTTTTGTTACTTCATAATGCCTCGCAAACGTAAGTCCAGCCTTTCAAAGGTATCTTCTCAAAGACAATCCAAAAGATTAGCTCGATCGCTAGAATATTTAGAAGATGCTGAACTGAGAAGGCAAGAACAAGCAAAGCGTCAGGCTGCTTTTAAAGCATCTGAGACACCTTCTCAACGTCAGTAAATGCGTCTTGAACAGACAGAGCGTCAGGCTGCTTTAAGAGCTTCCGAAACACTTTCTTAAAGTCATAAAAGGTGTCTTGAACAGGCAGAGCGTCAAGCTACTTTAAGAGCTTCTGCAACACCTTCTCAAAGTCAGCGAAAGTGTCTTGAACAGGCAAAGTGTCAAGCTACTTTAAGAGCTACTGAAACACCTGCTCAAAGTCAGAAAAGGCATCTTGAACAGACAGAGCGCCAAGCTCATTTAAGAGCTACTGAAACACCTGCTCAAAGTCAGCAAAGGCTATTCGAAAAAGCGGAACGTCAGGCCGCCTTAAGAGCCGCGGAAACACCTGATGAAACTCAACACAGACTCATTGAGCAAGCTGAACGTCATTCTACTATAAGGGCATCTGAAACACCAGAAAACACACAGGCGCGAAGAGATGCAAATGCACAGCTCCAAGCTGAACGTCGAGAAAATTTTCAAGAAACAATTGGTCGGGTTTTAATGACGCATTCAATTATTATCCGTTGATTTATTATAAAAATCACAGGTTAGTTGTCATCGGACTGATGGACAAGGCGTGTCGATTTTGCAGCGCTTTAAAATGGAAAGATGAGACCGCAGGCATGTGCTGTTCCAATGGCAAAGTGTCTCTTCCGTTACTTGGGGAACCAGAAGAACCTTTGAAAACTCTCTTTTTATATGATGCAAATGAGTCACGGCGCTTTTTAAACAGGATCCGGAAATATAAATCATGCTTTCAAATGACGTCCTTCGGAGTTGACATGCCGGGATTTTCGCCTACATTTACGGTGCAAGGGCAAATTTATCATAGAATAGGTTCATTTTTTTCAGCTGAAAACGAACAGCATAAATTATTACAAGTATATTTTATGGTTGACGAAGAAATTGAGGTAGACCGTCGCTGCCAATTTATCCAGGGAGTTGAGAGAGACACAGTATTCAAAATTCAAAGATTCATGCATGAACGTAACATTTTAGTCAAAAAATTTAAAACTGCTTTAGAAAACCTACCTGAAGAGGATTATAAAGTCGTCATTCACGCAGATCGGACCCCTCGAGGAGAGCATGAAAGGCGCTACAATGCACCTTTGATAAACGAAATAGCAGCCGTAATTAGTGGTGATCAATTTTCTTCACGAGACATTGTCTTGCGAGCACGTGATGATACGTTGCAACGGGTAGCCGATATACAGAAGTTTTATGACGCTCTGCAATACCCATTGATTTATTGCAAAGGACAAGAGGGTTATCATTTTCAAATTCCACTCATTAACCCGGTCACAAAGGAGCCTACTCCGAACAAAAAAGTATCATGTATGGACTTTTATGCGTATCATAAGATGTTGCGAGAAAATGATTTTAACCTCTTAGCCCGCTGTAGACAATTATTTCATCAATTTTTGGTAGACATGTATGTGAAGGTAAAAAGTTAACGTCTCCGTTATATATCTTTAAATAAAAAAAAACTGCGCGTTGAGAATTATATACATTTACACGATGCAGTTTCTAACGACGCCAATGTAAACCCCAGATATTTAGATAAAATGGTAATTCTGCCCTCATCGTTCGTTAACAGTCCCCGCTACCTACATGAGTACACACAAGACGCATTCGCCTATGTACAAACTTACGGAAGACCTGATCTTTTTGTTACTTTTACTTGCAATCCCACATGGAAAGAAATAACCGAGGAGCTAATGCCGGGCCAAAAAAGTACTGACAGACACGATTTAGTTGGGGTGCGAAGTCAGAAGTCCTCCACGTGTGCTTGGTAGTTGCGGGTCCCTCTCAATACGTCTGGAGGGAAGAGCAGCTACTGGGCCGGTGCACCCTGGGCGCGGCAGTAATCTTCCTCGAGAAATGAGAAGAAATTCTTACTCCTTGGGGAAGGTTACTGCCGCGGCTAATTATTCTGACATGGGTGGGGTCCGTCCCGGACCAACGGCGCGTTCCACTGCGTGACCCTCTGATCAGCAGAGGGCATAGCAGAGGAGTGAGGGCGGGCTCGGTGTGCACTTACCCTGCCTCCGGGCAGACAGTGAAGGATTCATCCTTTGCTGTCACCGCCGGTCTCGTAATCCCAGTATCGAAGTGTCGTGGATCATGTCTCGCGGCTTTGATTGGGACCGAGGGTCTTGGCTTAACCGCCCGGACCGCGAGGGAGAAAACCTCTATAAAAAGTTACCCCGAATCTCAAGCGGCGACGCACCGCGAGGGGATGGATGGCTGACGGGGTTCTATGAACAAATCAGTCGATAGTGCGCTCCTCGCCAGGGTACCTGCAGACCCCCTGGCGAGTAATAAATCCTCTAAATCTGCTTACCTTGGTAAGGGGTCACTGCCAAGGTGGACCTTTAATTACTCCCATACTCGTGGGTACAAAAAATGGAACATGAAAAACAAAAAACCAAAACCGCCGGCAACGGCAACGTAGAGGAGAGGAGGAACGATGCGGGGACAGAGTCCGACGCCGCATCGAGCAGCGTGGGAGGCTCAGAGAGCTCCCGATGCGTGGAGCCTGGGACCGCGGAGACTAGTAAGTTCTTCTTCCGCAAGCGGTCCAGGCGGGATGGCGACCAGGGGTCGTCAGCCGGTGAAGAGGAGGCTTCGGCCCGGAAAATCCCCACCAACAGGCGGGGCGGGCTGAGAGGCAAGGAGAGGGGGCCCTCTGACAATCAGAGGGCCGAACAAGCGGCAAAGCATGCCGAGGAGGGGCGCCACCCGGGCGATACGGCTCGGGTATCAGGCGAAGAGACGGATGCGACTGGCGGCTCCGATGTGGAGCGTAAGGCCAGATTCGTAAAAGAGGTGGAGGCCGCGATCAAGGTCGTGGCCCATAAGCAAAAGGCCTCCTCAAAGTTAAAGGCCATTCCCGCGGCCTCCGCCTCCATCATGGCGGCTGCGGAGGCCAAATTTGTTGGGGCCGAGCCTAATGCAAACGAGGTAGCGGAGCTGCGGGCGGCCGTGGCCCGCCTGACGTCCGCCATGGAGACTCTCCAGAAGGAGAACGAGAAGCTCCGCGCAGACCTGGCCAGTCTACGTGAGCCTGCCTCTCGCGCGGCGCCCCAGACGCAGCGCCCAAGCCAGCCCGTGCCGGTGGAGAACCAGGTTCTGAACCTGGTCCAGCAGGAGCTGGCTGCCTTCCAGCACCGGTTCTCCGTGCTGGAGGGTATCGTCCTGCGCCCCCCCCTAGGGGCAAACAAGACGGCGGCGAGGCCGGCAACGGTCTCGTACGCGGCGGCCACAGCTGCCGCATCCAGGCCGGGGCCGTCCAGCCAGCCTTCGGGCGGGGCTGCAGTTGCCCCTCCTCCCCCTGAAAAGCCGGCTCCGGCAAAACCGGTACCGGCTGAACCGGCTCCGGCTAAGCCGGCAACGGGAAAGAGAGGCAAGGCGAAGGCAAAAAAGGGCAAAGCGGCAGCACAGGTGGTGGCTGCGCCAGTCCCAGTGCCTGCGGCGAATGTGCCAGCGCCAGCGGCAAGCCAGCTGCCGCCGCCGCCACCGCCCCCTCAGCTCCCTACACCTCCCGCGGCTGAAGCCGGTTGGCAGGTGGTCGGGGACAAAAATAAGGGGAAGAAGGCAGCCAAAAAGGCCAAAGAGCAGGAGCGGCAGCGCCAGTTCAGGGCGCGCAAGATCGCGGCTAGGCTCCGCGCCCCGAAGACCGCAGCTGTAGTGATTACACTACAGCCGGACGCGGAAAAGAAGGGCGTTACCTACCGCGATCTGCTCGCGAAGGCGAAAGAGGCGGTCGATCTCGGGGAGCTCGGGATCACCGGGGGCCTCCGGCTCAAAGTCACCCAGACGGGGGCCCGTATGCTGGAGATCCCCGGGGTATCCAGTGGCGCGACCGCGGACGCTCTGGCTGCGAAGCTCAGAGCGTCCCTGGACGCGGACGAGGCCCGAGTGTCCAGGCCCGTCAGATGCGCAGACCTGCGCATCATGGGTCTGGACGACTCGGTATCGGAGGAGGAGTTGGTGGCCGCCGTCGCCAGGTCCGGGGGGTGCACTACTGACCAGGTCAGGTCAGGCGCCATACGCCCGGACCAACAGGGTATGCATGCCGCCACGGTGTGCTGCCCTGTTACGGCGGCCAAAACCATAGTGGAGGGCCGAAGGCTTCTGGTGGGCTGGGTCTCAGCGCAGGTTAAGCTGCTGGAGCCCAGACCTCTGAGGTGCTACCGCTGTCTCGTGGGGCACCACGTATCGGTGAAATGCGCCTCGGAGGTTGACCGCAGTGGCCTTTGCTTCCGCTGCTGTCAGCCCGGACACATATCGGCGACCTGCTGCGCCACGCCGCACTGTGATGCATGTGCGGCGGCCGGCAAGCCAGCCGATCACCGGGCCGGAAGCAAGGCCTGCGTGCCACCCGCCAAGGCCAAGGCCGCGGGTAGGGGAGGGCCCTCCGCCGCCACCGCCTCTGTGGCCACCGCCGCAGTCGCGACTGCCGCCGCCGCCGATGTCACTGTCGCTGCCGCCGCTGACGCGACACCGACGCGCGCAGAGAGGCGCCCCGTGGAGGAAGCTGAAATGGAATGCCTATAACGGCCCCATTAAGCTTCCTCCAGGCGAATATCAACCACTGCGCCTGCGCTCAGGATCTGTTGCTCCAGAGCATGGCGCAGTGGTCGATTAACATCGCTGTGGTCGCTGAGCCGTATTTTGTCTGGCCTAGGGAGGACTGGGTGGCGGACCTTAACGGCTCAGTGGCCATCATTTCTTCAGCCGCCGCCGGTACCCCGACCCTTGAAGGTGTCAGGAGGGGTCAGGGGTGCGTAGCAGCACGGTTCGGGGAGTTCGTCGTTGTGGGGGTGTACTTCTCCCCGAACCGATCTCTCGCCGAGTTTCACAACTCTCTTGCAGAGCTGAGAGCAGTCGTCGTCGGAAGTTATCCCCTCCCCGTACTTGTCCTAGGGGACTTCAATGCCAAGAACTTGGCTTGGGGTTCTCGTCGTACAGATGTGCGGGGTAGGATGGTGGAAGACTGGGCTCTGGAGACAGGCCTGGTCGTCCTAAATCGGGGTTCTGTCCCCACGTGTGTGCGGATGCGGGGCGAGTCGGTGGTGGACATTTCGTTCGCTAGCCCCGCTCTGTCGCCGCGTGCCATTGACTGGCGTGTCATGGAGGGGGTGGAGACCTTTTCCGACCACCGGTACATCCGGTTTGACGTCTCCACCCAGCCCTCGAGCGCGCCAGTCCTACAGGCCCCGAGTGGTCCGCGTTGGGCGCTGAAGCAGCTGGACCGGGAGCTCCTCCTGGAAGCCTCGATCGTGCAGGCCTGGGTGTCATCACCGGACAGGCCTGCCGACGTCAATGATGAGGCAGGATGGTTCCAGGAGGCCATGTCCGAGATATGTGACGTGGCAATGCCCCGCGTCCGGCCAGGAAGCGCCCGGCGTCAGGTGTATTGGTGGTCGCGTGAGCTGACGTCTCTGCGCGAGGCGTGTGTCGCCGCGCGGCACCTGTACGCCAGGCATCGCAGGCTCCGCATTCGTCCACCGAATGCGGCAGCCATTGAGGCGGAGCTGTACGAGGGATACAGAGCGGCGAAGACCGCCCTCCGGGAGGCTGTCATGCGGGCCCGGGATCGGGCCCGTGAGGAGATGCTGGAGACTCTCGACAGAGATCCGTGGGGGCGCCCTTACAAGATGGTGCGGGATAAACTCCGCACCTGGGCCCCCCCGCTGACGCAGAGTCTCCGGCCTCAGCTCGTGGAGGACGTGGTGAGCGCTCTGTTCCCTGCGCGAGCGGAACATCCGCCCCCGCCTATGGCTCCGCCACCTGCGGTGCCGGAAGCGGACCACCAGGACGACGACGACGACATCCCGGAAGGGACCGGGGTAGACCTGAGAGTGGCGGTACGTAGGCTCAAGGCCAGGAATACCGCCCCAGGACCCGATGGCTTGCCTGGCAAAGCCTGGGTCCTGGCCTCGGAGGCTCTCGGGCCCCGACTGGAGGGGCTCCTAAGCGCATGCTTGGAGAGAGGCCAATTCCCGCTTCGTTGGAAGACGGGGAAGCTGGTCCTCATTTGGAAGCCGGGGCGCCCTGCGGACTCTCCGTCCGCATACCGGCCCGTGGTGCTGCTCGACGAGGTGGGCAAGCTCTTTGAAAGAGTCATTGCAAACCGCCTCGCCGAGCACCTTGCGGGGACGGGGCCGGATCTTGCGGAACACCAGTTTGGTTTCCGCAAGAGGCGCTCTACGGTGGACGCCATCATGCGCGTGAGAGCCCTCACGACGGGGGATGCAGTGGCCAGGGGGAGAGTTGTTTTGGCGGTGTCTCTCGACATCGCCAACGCCTTCAACTCCATGCCCTGGAGCTGCATTAGGGAGGCACTCCGGTATCACCGGGTGCCGACCTATCTCCGTCGTATAGTCGGGGACTATCTGACGGACAGGGCCGTCATCTACCCCGGTCGCAACGGTGAGTGGAACCGGCGAGAGATGTCGTGCGGTGTCCCACAGGGTTCGGTTCTGGGGCCGCCCCTGTGGAACATCGGTTACGACTGGGTGCTGCGCGCCGACCTCCCTACCGGCGTCAGCGTAGTTTGCTACGCTGACGACACGCTGGTACTGGCACAAGGGGGGTCGTACGAGGCGGCGGCAGAAACTATGACACGCGGGGTTGCGATAGTCGTTGAGAGGATCCGGCAACTGGGTCTCGAGGTGGCTCTGCACAAGTCCGAGGCCATGCACTTCCATGGTCCTCGGAACAGGCCACCACCGGGATCCTCAGTGATGGTAGGAGGGGTATCCATCGGCGTCGAGTCGACGTTGAAGTACCTAGGACTCGTCCTCGACGGCCGATGGAACTTCGTTGAGCACTTCCGACGTTTGGCTCCCAAACTGGAACGTACCGGGGCTCAGGCGACTCCTGCCGAACCTGGGGGGGCCAAACGCCTCCTGCCGGAGGCTCTACGCGGGGATCGTGAGGTCCATGGCCCTTTACGGGGCCCCAGTGTGGGCGCGTGGTTTGGCGCGGCTTGCCGTCCACCACCTAAACGCGCCCCAAAGGGTGGTTGCCGTAAAGATGGTTCGCGGCTACCGCACGATCTCCCGCGAGGCGGCGAGCCTCCTTGCCGGATTGCCGCCATGGGATCTGGAGGCGATAGTCCTCGCGCGCCTGCACGAATGGCGCGCGGAGGCACTATGCCGGGGGGAAACCCCGCTGCAGCGGCAAGTTGTCGCGCAGCGGACAGACTTCCGGCGTGATCTCATGGCGACATGGAGAGAGCGACTGTCGCAACCCCGTGCTGGGCACGCCACTATAGCGGCGATAAGACCCCTCTTTGAGGAGTGGCTAGAGAGACGCCACGGCGTCCTCACCTTCCGCCTGACGCAGGTCCTCACCGGACACGGTGTGTTCGGGAGGTTCCTGCACCGAATCGGGCGGGAGGAAACGCCCGGGTGCTCCCACTGCGAGGATCGACCGGAGGACACGGTGGAGCACACCGTGGAGGTGTGCCCTGCTTGGGCGGAGCACCGCCGTGTCCTCGTAGCGGCGATAGGCAGCGGCGACCTCTCGCGTCCGGCCCTGGTCGAAGCCATGGTCCGGAGCGAGACGGAATGGGATGCCGTCACCACCTTCTGCGAAGCAGTGATGCTAGCGAAGGAGGTGGCGGAGCGGGAGAAGGAAAGAGCAACAGCTTTCCTTCCCGGCCGCCGCGGGAGACGCCCCGGGCGTCGGGGGCTACGTCGTGGCCCCCGGCCACCGTAGGCGCGGGCCTGTGGACGGCGAGCAATGGGTAGCTCGCCGTTCGTCCGTCTAACGACGACAGGCCGTGTCAACGGCGCGTTTTGTTCCACGCGCGCCTCAAAGAGCTGTCAGCAGCGTGAAGGGGCCCGCAAGGGCCGACGCCTGCCGGGGCTGCGGGCTGTTCGAAAGAGATACCGCGGCTCCGGAACGTAAGGGCACTGAAGGAACACGGATGGTTTTTAGTCAGTAAAAGTCTGACACTCCCTTCCGCTCCACCCAGAGCGAAAGGCGTCATTTGATGATTTTCCATCCGCAAAAAAAAAAAAAAAAAAAGACACGATTTAGTTGCTAGAGTATTTAGATTAAAAGTACAAAAATTAATGTATGTAATTAACAAAGGGAAAATTTTCGGAGAGGTGCAGTGCTTCATGTATTCAATTGAATGGCAAAAAAGAGGATTACCGCATGCCCACATTCTAATATGGCTTAAAAAGAAGATGCGGCCCAGCCAAATAGACGACATAGTAAGCGCCGAGATTCCGGATCCTGAGCAAGATAAAGAATTGTATGACACCATCGTCCGAAATATGATTCACGGTCCATGTGGAGCACGAAATTCAATATCGCCATGTATGAAAGAAGGAAAATGTACAAAGAAATTCCCTAAACAGCTATTAAAAGAAACAGTGCACAATGACAATGGCTACCCTTTATACAGACGCAGAGCTCCCGAAGATGGTGACAGGAAAGTTACAATCAAATCTCGTTCTGGAGCGTTCGAAACCTTAGATAACAGCTGGATTGTCCCTTATTCGTCCATTCTGTGTAAAATGTTTAATACCCACATTAATGTAGAAGCATGTAGCTCTGTCCGTGCAATCAAGTATATCTGTAAGTACATAAATAAAGGAACCGACCAAGCAATATTTAATCTTAGGAGTGAAGGTGAGGCAAATCCCGATAATGAAGTACAGACCTTTCAAGCAGGGCATTATGTCAGCAGTAACGAGGCAGCGTGGTGTCTCCTTGGCTTCCCTTTACACGAAAGGCACCCAACAGTTACTCACCTTGCTGTGCACTTAGAAAATGGAGAGCTTGTATATTTCACCGAAAGAAATTTCCAAGAAAGAATTGCATCACCGCCAAAAACTACACTAACAGCCTTCTTTCAATTTTGTCAAACCGACCCCTTTGCAAAAACGTTGTTATATTCTGAAGTCCCCCGCTATTATACTTGGAACACATCTAGAAAGGAGTGGAAACGCCGTATTCAAAGCGCGCCTGTTGCAAATCGGCCCGGTGTAAAGTCATCAGATGCCCTTGGTCGTGTGTATACTCGTACCGTCCATGTAACTAATTTTGAATGTTTCTGTTTACGATTACTGCTGCACCATGTTCGGGGTCCTACAGGATATAAAGACCTTAAAACTGTCAACGGTCAGGAATGCGCAACTTATAGAGAAGCATGTGAAGCTCTGCATCTTTTAGAAAACGATAATCACGGGATGAACCATGGAGGAAGCTGTGCAGTGCTAGTCACCAGCCAAAATTAGGGATCTTTATGCAACTCTTATATCATCTTGCGGGCTATCTTATGCACATGAATTGTGGGACAAATATAAAGAGTACATGGTGGAAGATATTTTGCGAAGGTTACAGCAGACACACGCGAACATAACATACAACGAACACATTTATAATGAAGCACTTGGAAAAATTTAAGATAAAGTAATGGCAATGTTAGGCAAAAAATTAAGCGACTTTGGAATGATAAGCCCTCAGCGAAAAACCGAAAATGAACTAAGTGATGAAATTACCAGTTTTGCAGCAGCAAGTAGCCGAATTTGTACCCCGCTTGCTTTCCGAACGAAAACGAGTTTTTGACAAAGTATTAGGACAAATTGAATCTGGAAATAGTGCGCTTTTCTTTTTAGATGCCCCTGGAGGAACTGGGAAGACATTTTTGTTAAATTTATTATTAGCGCAAGTACGGAAAGATAAAAACATTGCTGTGGCCGTAGCTTCCTCCGGTATAGCCGCCACGCTGCTAAGCGGGGGACGCACTGTACATTCTGTTTTAAAACTCCCTCTAAATCTAGCCAAGGAAGAATCGCCGATCTGCAACTTTAGCAAAAATAGTGCACGAGGTATAATGCTACGAAATTGCAAACTTTTAGTGTGGAACGAAAGTACAATATCGCATAAAAAAGCTGTAGAAGCACTAAATCAAACGCTCCAGGATTTTCGCAGCATTACCGATGTAATGGGAGGAATTATGGTTTTACTGGCTGGTGACTTTCGCCAAACTTTACCTGTCATTCAAAAGGGAACACCTGCAGATGAAATCAAAGTAATCCTCAAGTCGTCTATTTCATGGAACAAGGTGACAAAATTCAGTATAACTACGAATATGAGAGTGCATTTGTATCAATGCTGGAAACTATGCTGACACTCTATTAAAAATTGGCGATGGGCGGTTGGAAACGGATGCTGAGGGCTGCGTTAAATTGACGAGACATTTTTGTAATTTAGTACAGAGTCATTCCGAATTAATTGCGAGCGTTTATTCAGATTTAACGAACAACATGCATGAAGACAAATGTTTATGTGAAAGGACGATTCTTGCACCAAAAAATAAGAGCGTTAACAAAATAAATTCAGATATACTAAGCGAAGTAGCAGGAGAAATAACAGAGTATTTGTCAGTAGATACAGTTATGGACACAGAACAGAGCACTTCATATCCCGTAGAGTTTCTAAATTCTCTAGAGTTGTCAGGTGTGCCCTCACATAAGCTTCAATTAAAATTAGGCCTCCCAGTCATGCTAATGCGAAATTTAGATACTCCTCGGTTATGTAACGGGACAAGTTTGCGTATAACACATCTTGGACGGAACATAATCGGTGCTACAAATTTGACAGGCGTAGGAAAATGTGAAAATGTTAATATACAACGGATCCCTATACTTCCCACAGATCTTCCTTTTCAATTCAAAAGGTTGCAGTTCTCTATTAAGCTCAGTTTTGCAATGACAATTAATAAAGCGTAACGGCAAACGTTACAGGTAGTTAGAAAAACCGTGCTTCTCTCATGGTCAGTTGTATGTAGAATTTTCGCGTGTGTCAAATTCCCAGAATCTCCACATTCTTTCCCCGAATGGAAAAACATATAACATTGTGTACAGTAGCGTTTTAAAATAGTGTTCAGTTAGTATTTTTTCCAAAATTCCCACAATCAATTAATCAGAATTCCCACAGATCTTCCCTTTCAATTCAAAATTTCCTATTTAGCTCAGTTTCTTTTCAATTCCAAATTCTGCACCTCTGACGGACCTATTAAGCTCAGTTTCCTTTCAACTCAAAAGGCTGCATCTCTGACGGATCTTTTATTTGGCTCAGTTTCCTTTCAATTCAGAAAACTGCATCTCTGACCAATCAATTTAGCTCAGTTTCTTTTCAAAAGTCTGCATCCCTGGCAAATAATTATGCTCAATTTCCTTTAATTAAAAAAATATCCCATTTCCATTTGGAATAATCAGGCTATTTTCATGCTTTCCTATACGCTGCGTTTCAAAACATTTAAATAGGCTGACGAATCAATTTTGCTCAGTTTCCTTTTAATGGCTGCATCTCTGACAAATCTATAAAACTCAGTTTTCTTTCAATTCAAAAAGCAATGGATAGTTCATTCCTCAGTGACCATGCGGGCGAAGCCGCGGGTAACAGCTAGTAAACCATAAATAAAATAATAAAATAAAGAAATTCTAAATCTGAACTATATCAGCCGCTTATTGCCTAATATTAAACGACTGTATATCCGAATATAAACCACTGAGTAATATCGTTAAGAAAATATCATGAATAGCAATAAAATAACCATCGATCTTCAAGGCTTCAAAAATACCAATTTAAATACTCTTTGTGAACTTTATTGTAAAGATACTCTACTGTATAACTGTTTTACTCATAAGAAAATATGTGCGTTATAAAATGTTTTATGTATTAAGAAATGGTGTATTGAAAACAAAAAGATTGTTTGATTTCCAACAAAATATATCCATGTGTTGTTGCTTTCAGTTAAAATCGAAAATCTAAATAATTAGTTTTAATAAATACATTCGTTGTAACAATAAATGTCTTTTCTTTCTTCCTCGACACAATTGAATAACAATGATACATAATAAAACAACAATAAAATTCAATGTATAACTTTTATTATATTTTACAAGCTACATTACTTAATTACTAGTTATCACACTATTTTATCACTTTATTTAAAATATAAATACATTTTATTATTTTATTATTATTTTTCACCTATTTTTTTTATCAGACAATTTGTAGCATTTAACACTTAATCATACATTGAATCCATCACAACATATTGAACACTTATATTAGCACTAAAATCGTGGATGACATTTTCTTTTTGCTCGTTAAGTTCGCAAATGCTGATTTTAATCAGACGATGACCTCGTTTATCTTTATCTCGGCGGATAATGTATGATGATGATGATGATGATTCTTGAGAACGGTTTCTCTTCCTGTAACATTTCTTTGATTTCGATTGCCGCTCTTCATTTTTAGCTATTCTATTTGGTGGTAAATCGTGAAGCTGATTCTTTCGGTTGTAATAATTTAGTGTAAATTTAGCCACATCCTGTGCATAGTATTACGGATCAGTGTTAACCATGATCGGCAATTAACAAAAACAAATATGAAGTCAAAAAAAAGGTAATAGCGGCTGAATAACTAAATAGTAAAAAAAAATGATTAAACTCGCCAATATAGATGACATTTGACGAGTGTTGTAATCAACGTGCACTCGCTATGAGAATAAAACAATAATGAAACAATTGAGAGAGGGTGGGAGACGATCTTCAATCCAGGTAAGACACATCATTTTATTTAATTAGCGGATGGATGCAAATTAATATATATATATATATATATATATATATATATATATATATATATTGTAATGGATTTACGATGTTAGGTTTTGGGTCTTAGGTTTTTTTTCGTTACGGAATTTCTTGATTCGGTCGCCGCACTCAAAGCCCTCGATAAAAGCTATGCAATAGCTTAAAAACCTTTATTAGCACTAACCCCAATGAAATTAGGCTAAACAAGTTGTATTATTAGAAATTAATCATATAGATGCGGCAATACCATCAGTATCTGGCAAACGCTCTGAATAGAATGCTCAATAACTCAACTGGAAGTGGAAGTACACTTGTTTCCGCAGGATAGAACTATGAGTATGTAGACGTTAATTTGGTTAAACTAAAATGTTGTACCTCTCTGGAGAGAATTGGGGTCTTTAGCGGCAAATAGCTCGAGTGAATGCGAGAGCGAGTGAGTGAGACTCCTTCACTGTACAGGCTGCATGTCTTTGGAATTCCTTGCCTGATCATATCCGAAAAGCACCTAAAAAATACTCCTTTAAAAGGAAGGTAACCGAGCATTACTGAATAATCATTAGAATTACAAAATTGTTAATTATTCGTATTTATGTGTATGTATTAACTTTGAGTTTATGTTAATTTATTTCCATATATATGTATTTATGTATGTTTATATTTTTTATTGGCATATAAATATATTTATATTATGAATATGTCTTAATATATGTAAATGTGCGAATATATATATATGCATTTACTTAAAATATTATATCAAAATCTATTTTGTTACGTATAATGTGTATTAATTTTAGTTTCTATTTTTCTTTTCTTTTCTTTTAATTGCTACACCTAAGACAAACTCTCAACACATAGTAACACATAGTAGGGGATAACCATGATATAGTATTATTTGCAGATGACACTTCTTTAATTTTCAAATTAAGTTGACAATTACAAAAATATGACAAAGTATATAATGCTACATCTAAATTAGTAAATTGGTTCAATGTTAATAATTTGCATCTGAATGGCACTAAAACGAAATGTATGAAATTCATGACTCCAAATGTCAAAACAATTAAATACTAATGTAAATTTAAATGGGGAGAAACTGAGTCTTGTAGATACCACCATTTTCCTTGGAATCACACTAGACGCGAAGCTTCAATGGAGCTCCCATATATCAATAGCAAGCAGACTTAGTTCTGCACCATATGCTGTAAAAAAGATTAGAAGTCTTACCAGTGTTGAAACAGCTAGACTAGTTTACTTTAGCTATTTCCATAGCATAATGTCGTATGGTATTTTGCTATGGGGACACGCAGCTGACATTGAAATTATATTTGTTTTACAGAAGAGGGCCATAAGAGCAATTTATGATTTAAAGGCTAAAGAGTCCCTGCGACAAAAATTTAAGGAAATTAATATATTAACTTTGGCCTCTCAATACATTTATGAAAATGTAATGTACGTACACATAAATAAAACTAGTTTTACAAAAATAAGTGATATTCATTCTGTAAATACTAGGAACAGACACAAGCTATTAGTACGAGTTACTCGACTCCATCGAGTCAGTAATTTATTCTTGAGGCGATGTATACGCTTTTACAAAAAAATTCCAGAAAATATACAAAATTTGACCTGCTCAAAGTTCAAAAACTTTATTAAACTAAGTTTGTATAAAAAGGGTTATTATAATATTAAAGAATTTATAAATGATAATAACCCCTGGAAGTGAGGTGATCGCTCCCAAGCTATTTCTAATTTGTTGTGTTGTTAATTTGTGTAACATACATGATTGTAAGCTGTTATTTAAAAAAAAAAGTCCCACTGAGTTTCTTGCTGGTTCTTTCCAGGACAGAGGTTTTTCTTCAAAACAGTGATAACTAAACAAAAGAGTGACTTTCAAAAAGTATTATTTATAATCTATATTGAATAAAAAGTTTCTGTTTCTGTTTCAGTTACACTAAGTGGGTTGACTGGTAGAGAATGCCTTTAGGAATTATGTCCGCCCTTTGTAACCTTTTTTATATAAAAGTTCGCATTAAGTTTTTAAAAAAATAAAAGAAATATAAGTTTGTATAACTCCGTGGTATAACATTGAACAAGTGTGCGGTAAATACAAGTTAACATCAATGTACCAATGTTAATAATGTTAGCAATGTACCCTAAACAAAAAAAAATTATATGAAATATTCTAGTTATTTCTTTGTAATAAAACTGCGAAACAGAGTTAGAATAAAAAATATATTTTAAACAGCAACTCAATACAATATTATAAAATGATACAGTTCGTCGATATTTCAACTCAATTCAAGATTAGGTTTATAAAATATCGAACCGCTATCATCATCATCATTACAGCCCTTCACAAGTCCACAGCTGCTGAACATAGGCCTCCCTCAAGGATGCCACAAAGCACGGTCCAGAGCCACCTGCATCCATCGACTTCCTGCATATATTACCAGGTCATCACTCCATCTAGTGGGGGGGATGCCCTACACTTCGTTCGCCGGTACAAGGCCGCCACTCGAGAACCTTTTTTTCCCCATCGGTTGTCGGTACCTCGAGCTAGCTCACTGAGCGACCTTGAGCTTCCTCATCCGGCCAGCAGTGAAGGACCACGTCTCAGTTCCATATGTCATCACTGGCTACACGCACTGGTTCTACAGTCTCGTTTTAAAGTTTTGTGGTACACCTGACGAGAAGATGTGCCGTAATTTCCCGAACGCTTCCCAACCGAGTTGAATCCGTCGATTGACCTCTCGGTCAAAGTTGGACTTACCTAGTCAGACAATTTGTGCCAGGTAAACATACTCGTCAACAACTTCGAGCTTAGTGCTCCCAACAACTACCGGCATAGGTGTGACATGGACATTTAACATGATCTTTGTTTTGTCCATGTTCATCTTAAAACCTATCCGTTAGGAAACACTATTGGGTCATTGAGCATAGTGCTTAGGTCCTCCAGCGATTCTGCCATAAGGAATATATCGTCGGCAAATCAAAAGTGAGTATTGTATTCGCCATTGATGTTGATACCGTATCATTTCCAGTCCAGAAGCTTGAAAACGTCTTCCAATGAAACGTTGAAGAGTTTCGGGGATATAACGTCATCCGGTCTTTCACCTCTCTGCAATTGGATAGGTTTCGTACTCTGGTTCTGTACTCGGATAGCCATCGTAGCCCAAATAAGCAAACACTTCAGCACTTCAATATACCGACAGTGAACTTGGCACCGCTAAATGAACTGCAGCACCGCCCAAATTTTGACGGAATCAAAGGCTTTCTCATAGTCCACACACGCAAGGCAAATTGGCAGATTATACACTTCTGACTCCTGTAAAATTTTCCGATTGGTGTGTATGTGCCATAGTACTAAAGCTTTTTCGGAAACCGGCTTGTTCGGGAGGCTGGAAGTCGTCAAGTCTGCGCGTGAGACGATTCGTAATAACTCCCGAAAACAGCATATAAATGCGGCACTTTGCCTCCGGTGTAATGACACAATGGAGGACGGAATTAAAGAGCTTCTGAAGGACTTCAAGTACCGGTTTTCCACCCGCTTTCAGAAGCTCCGCTGTAATTCCATCCTCGCCTTGAGCCTCGCCGTTTTTAAGGTGCTGGAGAGCCATTCTAATCTCGCTCAGACTGACGTCCGGGATATCATCGGAATAGTGTCGCATAAGACTCGCTCTTGGATCGTTACTCATACTTACGTGAGGCTCCAACAATGATGTGTACAGCTGCCCATATAACCTCTCAATCTCACTCAGAATCTCAGGTGTTCCAGAAATGACGCTGCCACACTCGATATTCGACTTCGACAGTTGGTTCTTTCTGGCAGACAGATCTCTAGCAAGACTTTGGAGTCCTGGTTTCGCTCAATCGCTTCTTCAATACGAGCAGTATTAAAGTTGCGTAAGTCCAGCCGCATGCCTTTGGAGATCTGTCTATTCAGTTGCCTGTTTGTGGTCTTCTACGGTGGATCTTGCAAAACTTAGCTCCGACCGCATGGACAGTTTCCACGAGCTTGTCATTCATATAGTCCACTGTATTTTAATCTTCTAGGCACTGAAAACGGTTTCGTAGCTCGAGCTGAAACGTTTCGGGACTTTGGATTAGAGCACGAATTGAATCGTTTGGATTAAGGGACGGAGCGTTGACTTCATTAGAAGTGACCTCTCCAACTTACCGTTTAGGTTCAGTGTGCCTCTCACCATTCAGTGATCGCTGCCGGTTTTCAACCTCACGATTACTGAGATATCACTGAACAATTGTCGTCTGGTCGTCATAATGAAGTCAATCAAATTTTTTGTCAAACCGTCAAGGCTCGACGCGGTCCACTTCCTGCGGGGCCGCTTCTGGAAGAAAAACATCATCATAAAGGGTCCCTCTTTCTCCATGAAGTCGGCTAGCTGCTAACCCTTTCGGTTCCGTTGCCCTATTCCAAATTTTCCTAATTTCAGCTCGTCGTTCTCTATTGTGCCCAGTTTTGCGTTGAACCAAGTCTCCAATTAACACCGTATAGTGGGTTTTGGAGGAATGCACGGCTTTAGAGATATCCTCACACATTTCCTCCACCTCGTCATCGGGGTGTGCAGAGGTTGGTGCGTAAACCTGTATGACCTTCAGCGAATACCGTTTGGTGATTCTGAATATAAGGTATACAACCCTCGTCGACACACTCCCAATCTTTACAACGTAGTTAACGAGAGACTTGTGGACGATAAATCCGACACCTCTTTGGGACAGATGGTCGCCCTCCCGGTGATTGAATAAATTTTCGCGTTCGAGGATTACCGTGTCCTCCCCGTCTCTTCGGACCTCGGATAATCCTATGATATTCCAGCGCAACATGTCTATCTCTCTTTTCAGCTCCAGGATCTTATCGTCAGTCCCCAGTGTGCGTGCGTTATAAGTTGCCAGGTGGAGTCGTCGTAGGTGGCAACCGAACCTCCACCGGAGATTCTAAGCACCCCCTGCCCCGCCGTTACCATGGTCGCCACCGTAGCCAGGAATAGCAGGGCCGCCGGGGACTGTGGGCCGTTTATTAATGTCATTGCTCATGGGGGGTATATTGCCATAGTTGCCACGCTTGGTGAGCGGGTTGGCAACCGCAGTTTTTATTGCTGTTTTGCTATTATCAGAAAGATGCTGCTGCCCATCCTCTGCCTCAGTTTCCCTCTGTCACCTCTTATGACACCCATGGGAAGATATGGGGTAGTTAGTATTTTTAACCGATATAGGTGAACATTTATGTGGGAATTGACACTCAATAAGGTTTTAGGTTAAAAAGATCTAAATATATTATGACTTTATATAAGCCAAAAACTTAATATTTATTAGATTAGAATTAACCTTTTACGGCCGAAGTGGCAAAAAAGAATAACGTCTCTAAATGGGGCACTAGCTGATTTATTAAATTTAATTAGTTGCAGGATTTGTACCACAAATTTTGTAAGAATCTGCAGCTCGAGAAAAATACCAGTAGTGGTATGCATGGTGACCAGAAAAACCTAGTCTATGCGGGAGGCGTTATCCTCGAAGCGCCCACGTGAAGGGGGATTTTGAACACTTTCCTACGATAGCTCACGCCCCCAGGTAGAGGCTGCTTTTGGTTAAATAGATAAATACGAAGTACAAGCGGGTAATTGCACGTTCATAAGACCAAATTAGCTCACCTGCGATCTTCGGATGCGGAGCGGCGCGGCGAACTTCTAACTTCAACAGCTGCGATGCGGTTATCTTCAACATGATTTGCTGATTAATACGAATAATTCTTGCGGTATCATACAGTCTTGCTGGCGACAGTTCTATAGGTTATAATTTTTACGACACGTGCACGAAAAATGACGCGTGTGTATGCGCCCACAGTTGCTCACAAGGTCATAACTGCAACTCCCAAGGCAAAACAGATTATTTAAGATTATGGTAGGAAGAGAACCCTGGCGCATACAATAAATAAATATATTAATACCATTTATACGTGGTAGAGCCATGCTGCAGCTATATTAGTAGTGTAGTTGTAGTACGAATGGGTTGGCTTGACCAGGGAAGGACCACGCTTTCACAGAATACTGGCGTAAAATAGCAGCTTAACACTGCTGTGTTTTGTTTGGTGAGTGTAGAGAGTAGGAGACCCTTTTTACTAGAAGAGAGGCATTCCATCTTAGTCCTCATGGGTGACATGCATCTGCATTTTGATTCTTTATTGATGAAAGATGTAGATTTCTTTGAGTCACAGCAACTACTTACCATAAAGTGGACTGTGTGCTCGTTTCTCACCCTATCCTATAGAAAAGAAATAGGCATAAAATATAAGATAAAAGTTTAATTTTATAGCAAATATATACTCAGCGGCACGGAATCTTGGCCAAGCGGTTATCTCGCGATAGCAAAAGCTTTAAGTGTTTCTGATGAATGTTTGTTATGCAAGTATGTCAAAAAATGTTTACCCTCAAGTTCAAGAGGGTAATTCATTATGTTTAAGTGCACCATGACGAATTCTTTAATTTTTAGTTGAATCGGGTCATTTGAGCGACTAAGTTCACATTTTAAAGGGGAATGCCCAATTCTGGCCATGAAACGCCCATCAATTTGCATTTGTTAAAAAAATACATCCTTTTTTATGGTAATTAATCGCGGTATTTATGTATCCAAAAAAGATTGCAATATTTTTGCACAAAATAAAAGTACCGAAAAGATAAAAATGAAATTAGGTAAATCCGGAATTCATTAGCTTGTGGATAAAGTTTGTGTGATAAGTGTTGCCAATCACAAATCTCGTTATAAAGTCGATTCTGTTTTATCAATCGATTTTTATGGTGTCACTATTATAATGGTAATATTTTTTTTCGATCATTATTATGATGTTATGATAATTTAACAAGTGAATTGCTAGTTGATTTACCGTGAACTCTTTAGAACATAACAAAAACGCTGCTGCACAATTTAACTGCTATTCTTATCTGTTCTTAAAAATACATTTAAAGCGAAATTTAAATATTTTTTTTATAGGATAGGGTGACAAACGAACACACAGTCCACCTGATGATAAGTGTTTGCTGTGGCTCATAGACATCTATATTTATTCTCGTTTTCGAATCAAAATGCAGATGCGTTGTCACCCGTGAGGATTAAGATGGAATGCCTCTTTTCCAGTAAAAAGGGTCTCTGGTTCTCTACACTCACCATACGAAACTCAGCAGTGTTAAGCTGCTATTTTACGCTGGTATTCTGTGAAAGCGTGGTCCTTCCCCGGTCGAGGCGACCCATTCGTCCTACAACTATACTACTAATATAGCTGCAGCATGGCTCTACCACGTATAAGAAATAAAACAAAACATATTTTAAAAGGCGTTCAGAACTTAAATCGAATCAAAGATTATTATTTTTTATGGAATTATAAATCGAATAAAAAAATCGCTATCTATTTATCGATTTTGTGTCTGTTAATTGGCAACATTGAATCTGACAGATAGGCCCATGTCATAGTTATCAAAACTAAATAGTCACAAGTCAAATTCGTAATGTTAATTCATTCGAAAATAACTATTTAAGTAAGTTCGTAACATAAAGCTAAGTAAGCACATCTACGGTAACGGAAACTAGTACATACTCTGTGTGACTCTCATGAAATACATGACGCTGGCAGAATCCATCCAAAAAAACTGTTCTTCTGAAAATAAAAAAACTTTATATCTTAAAAATCCGGACTTTTTTTTAACCAATTCCTTAACCATTTCATTTTTTTAATTGCATATAATCATTCCCATATGCTTTTATATGTGGGCACCCATGGCCGAAGTGTCTATGAACGGTGGGCATTCCCCTTTGTGTGTTGTGAAAAGTTTACTGTAAGGTTATTCAATTATTGTGATCTTGTGCCTTAATTCAATAACTAAAGGTGCTTTAAAGCCAATAAAAATGCCATTAACACCAGCACAAGTTGCACAAGCAGTAGCATTAATTGACCAAGGGCTGACACAGCGTGAAGTTGCTATTGTGCTTAACGTACCACGGTCCTCAATGCAGTATTCACTGAAACGATACCAGGAGACAGGCCGCTACAGCCGCAGGCCAGGCAGTGGGGGCGTAAGGTGCACATCGGCCCGGGACGATCGTTTTATTGTTATGGAGATTTTGAGAAACCGCTACCTGACCGCTGTTGAGATACGCCAGCGGCTCCAAATCGCAAGAGGCGTTAATTTTAGTGAGCGTACAGTGAGAAGACGAATGGAGGAAGTGAATTTAAAAGCTCGCAGACCAGCACGAGGTCCAGAACTTCTCAGACAGCACCGAGTAGCCCGACTTCAGTTCGCAAGAGAACATGTCAATTGGACCCACGAGCAATGAGCTAGAATGTTGTTCACAGATGAGTGTCGAATAGCTTTACGTGCTCCAGACGGTCGAGAACGAGTGTAGAGAAAAAGAGGAGAGAGGTTTCTACCCATTACCACCACCCAAACTGTGAGTTTCCATGGAGGCACAATAATGGTATGGGGAGGTGTAAGTTCCGACGCACGTACAGAGTTGGTCATCGTCGATAATCGGCTTACAGCTACTCGATACATCGAGGAAGTTCTTCAGGAGCACGTAATGCCTTATTCGGGATTCATTGGACACGACCAATTCCTCCTCATGCACGATAATGCACGCCCGCACGTCGCACATTGTGTAGAGGAATATCTGGAAGAGGTTGGAATACAAAAATTACAGTGGCCAGCTCGTAGTCCGGACTTAAATCCAATTGAGCATGTATGGGGTATGCTCAAAAGAAAGATAAAGTCCAGCTCCAAACCGCCACAAACTCTAAATGAGCTCCGAAATGCAGCGCTGGCCGCTTGGGACAGCATACCGCAAGTTGATGTCAGAAACATCATTCAAAGCATACCAGATCGAATGCAAGCGGTTATCAGGGCTAGAGGAGGAAACACCCGATATTAAAACTGATAGACAATAAAGAAACAGACTTAATTTTTAACTTTGTAGTGTTTTTAAAGTGACAATGGAAAGATGTTAATTATAGTGAAAACATGTTTTCTTGAAAAGAAAAATTTCGGTGAAGTAAATATTAAATTTCTACGTTCTAAAACCATTAGAGACACTTATTGAATGCATCTACCCTTAATTTACTGTTAAAAAACGTTTCAGTGCAAATAATCAGCAAATTCACGAGTGGCCAAGTTTCCGTGCCGGTGAGAACAATTTATATTAAATGAATGAATGTACTTTTATTGCACACCACGAACAAATATACAAGTGACATAACAAAAATCAGATTATATTATGTACAATTTGGCGTCCTTATCGCTACATAGCTATCTCTTCCAGGCAACCAAAGGTGTTAAGGAATAAAACAATGAATAGGTTGGTGGTAGGTGGTGCAATTTAAATATATAAATAACTAATATATGAAATAATATAAATTACTAACACATAATAAAAGATAAAGTAAAACATATAATATATACATATACATACATATATATAAATATATAAACAAACTTACATATCTACCCAAAAATACATATATAAATTACAAAATTCCTCTAACAATAATATAAAGCTGATAGATACAATAAATACATAATCACACAATTTATCATAACGGTGTCCGATGATTGAGTTAAGTAATGCTCTTTAAGTAGTCGCTTAAAAATAACAATAGTTTGTGCTTCACGTATATGCAAAGGTAGGGCATTCCAGAGCTTAATAGACTGGACAGTAAAATATTTATTAAAAAATGATGTACTCGTATTGTGAGTTGGTACACTTAAAATTAATTTTCTTGAAGAGCGTAAATGTTCCCCCGGAAGCCCCACAAAATTAATCTTCTCCTTTAGATACAAAGGAGTAGAAGGGTGAAATAATACACAGTACAGAATAGAAAGTATATGCATGTTCCGGCAAAGTCGGATAGGTAACTACTTGAGACGTGAACGATATTGGGAAATTTGGTCAAATTTGCGCAATCCAAATATGAACCGAATACTAGTATTTTGAAGTCTCTCAAGTTTATTTGGCTGGTCCTTAGTTATGCCTACATAGCTTGCGTTAGCATACTCGAGAATTGGAAGGAGATGATACTGTGCGAGCAAAATTTTTGTAGGAATGGGAAGAATGGTTGAAGGCGACGCAGTGAACAAAGAGCGACAAAAGTTTTCTTATATATCTCATTCAGTTGACGTGTCCAATTTAAGGAATTATCAATATAAATACCAAGATTTTTGACATTGTCAAAGTAAGGGATTACAACTCCATCGAATACGATAGGTGGTACAGAGAACTAGTCAATTCTTGAGATAAAGCTCTGGCTACCAATAATGATAGCCTGAGACTTTTTAGGATTGACATTTAGGCCATATGGTTTACTCCACCCGTGAATAAAATTTAGATCCTTATTCAATGTAGCGATTGCATTCGGCAAATTCTCAAGAAATTACTGGGTGTAAATCTGGACATCATCCGCATACATGTGGTAGAGAGAAGATATTTTATGAGTGATTGAATTAATGAAAATGGAAAAGAGTAAAGAAAACAGCACGCCGCCCTGCGGCACGCCTGCAGTAATATTATACCAAGATTTCAGTTTCATCGACACGAATACACTGCCGATGGCCACAGAGATAACTTTGAAACCAGTTAATTACTGATGGAGATATGTTAAGGGAACACAACAGACTCAACAGTATATCGAAGTCAACAGCATTTAACGCATTACTAAAATCCAGCAAGGTCATGACTGTTAGTTGTTTATTACCTATACCCCACCGTTTGTCATCAGTAACTTTGATTAAGGCATCTATACTAATTATTTTCAGAATTTTAGTGTTATAAATCAAAATAATATTCCCTTTGAGTATATCTTTTTTTTTATAGCGCCATGAACGCCATTCTTAGGTATATTCACTTTGTCGAACAAAAACTTATTGATTCTCAAGGTGGTAAGTAAAATAAACGCTTTATGACTAGAAGTAACGAAATCTTGGATTGTTATATATGGATTGGTCAAAATATGGTAATTTTATTCACTAAAGTTAATTTTATTTATTAAATATTTTTTTTAATTTTTATATTATTTATTATAACAGTTAAAATTGGCATTAACCATCTTTAAAGCACTGAACAAAGAGTAGACCAAGATAATAGGTATACAGTACTTAAAATAAAATTTTAGCAATGCCATTAACATTACTAATTTACTCTTTAACCACTACTAGTTTCCAAAAAATACTTGAATTAGGAGTGGTTCATGACAGTAGTCGAGTAGCGGATTCGAATCCACAACCTTTTGAAATCGCAGTCCGCACCCTGCTATTAGGCTACTGTCGCTTACTACACTCTTATTCTATATCATTTTCTCGCAGATTAAATCTTATAGATGTACATGTTTGTCTCTTTCAGTGTCGCTTTTTTGTTTCAACGAGTTTTAAATCACAACGCTTCTAAAGAATTTTTAACTTCAAAATTATTTTGGTAAAATGCCTTGTTAATTATCTGGGACTTTGTTCTAAAAGCATGTACATTGTCCTGTATTATTTAGAGTCCTATTGCGACTCTCAAGAGTCAGTAATTGATTCGTGGTCTTGTGTTTGTTCCCAGTATTTACAGAATATCCACCACTATCTCTAATAAAATTATTTTTATTGTTTTTGTGTAGAAACATTAAACTTTTTTTAATATACCAAGACTAAAGTTAATTAAATGAAGCAATCATTTATTTAATTAGATTAACGCTTCAGCAAAGCATTGATAGTTTCAATGTCAACCGCATTTCCTCAGAGCATGTTTCAATACTAGATGATGCTAAATAAATTACAAAAATAAGGCAGTCTAATTATTTTATCACAAGTAGCATTCAATGTCATTCGCATTTCCCCATAGCGTATTTTATACGGGATAATGCTAAGTAAATATTTAAAATAAACAATTCTAGCTATTTCAACACAAGTAAGGCTTCTTATCTTTTATGCGGAAAATTTAACAGTGGTAGAGCTAAGCGGTAGCTTTTGCTGTCGCACGGATGGGTCAGCTCGAACCGGGGTGGTACCACGACGTCACAGAATACCATCGTGAAGTAGAGGTTTACCTTGCGTTGCGCTTGGTGAGTGCAGGTGGCCGGAGGCCCAATTCCCCCCCCCCCCCCCCCATTCAACATGGTAGTGGAATTAAATAAAAGACTACCCCAGGAAGGTACCAGCACCCCTGGAGAATCCCACGGTGAGCATCCACGACCAAACTACTTCACTCCTGAGCGTGGATGCTCAGGCTTCCCCGAGTACTCTCGGGGGCAAAACTCCGCTCGCGGCTAATGCTGCTCGGGGCAAGCGGAACAATACAACCAAGACGACCCCTGTCACGCTATCCGTGAATTTTGCATCATCAGGGGACTTCATTCCAACCAAAGCTGTCTATTACCATCTAGAGACGGCGAAGCCGGCCTTGCTCTTTTTAACCGAGACTCAGGTGTCCTCTCCGGCTGATACTTCATATCTCTCCTACCCGGGGTACAAAGTGGAACACTCCTTTGTGCCCCGGGCTTGAGTTTGCGTATACGTCAGAGAGGACATCTGTTTTCGACGCCTCGGCAGTCTTGAAGGTACGGACCTGTCCATCCTATGGCTGCGCGTAAACAGCGACGACCATCCCCGCGTCTACGGGTGCCTCTATAGGTCCCATAGCGGTAATGCCGACACAGACCGACTCATCGACCACGTCCAAATGGCTGCAGACTCCGTGCTACAATAGGTCCCATCCGCAGAGATCGTGATACTCGGTGATTTCAACGCCTACCACACTGAATGGCTTGGTTCTCGTTTAACCGATCATGCGGGTAGATCTGTCTATGACTTTGCTTTGGCATATGGTCTAACACAACTGGTTACTTCGCCTACGCGGATCCCAGATGTGGAGGAACATGTACCTTCCCTGTAGGACCTTCTGCTGACCTCTCATCCGGACGGATATCAGGTCTCCGTCGATGCCCCTCTGGGCTCTTCAGACCATTGTCTGATCCAGAGTACAGTGCCAGTCACGCTCCAATCGCAGTTGCGATCTGCAGCTTGCCGCCGTGTTTGGCACTATAGGTCAGCTGATTGGGACGGGATGTGGTCTTTTTTTATATCCTACCCTTGGGGGCGGATTTGCTTCTCGCCGGAAGATCCCAGCGTTGTTGCCGATTCTGTTGCTGATGTGGTACTTCAGGGTATGGAACTTTTTATTCCATCCTCTGTGGTGCCCATCGGAGGCAGATCCCAGCCATAGTTTGGTCGCTCCTGTAAAATAGCATCATGCTATAAGCATGAGTGCTAACGGGCCTAGGCTGACACATCAACGTCTCGGGATGTAAACACCAGCGTACTTAAAAAGAAGTATAATTCCGCCTCCAGGTCCTTCAAAAGCGTCATTGCCAAGGCAAGGTCTGAGCACATCGGCAGAATTGGCGAGAAGCTAGTTCGCCTTCCTTCGGGAACCCGTGCATTCTGGTCTCTCGCCAAGGCTGTCCAAGGGAGCTTCTGTCAGCCATCTCTTCCATCTCTGCACAGAGAGGACGACTCACTGGCCCATGCCGCAAAGGAGAAAGCCGATCTGTTGAGCTCTCTTTTTGCGTCCCACTCGACTCTAGATGACGGGGGGAACACACCGCCGACCATCCCGCGATGTGAGTGCTCCGTACCGGATGTGCGATTTACACAGCGCTCGGTTCGCAAAGCACTCTTCTCCCTGGACGCCAGCAAGTCGAGTGGGCCCGATGGAGTCCCTTCCATTGTGCTGAAGACGTGTGCTCCGGAGTTGGCACCGGTATTAACGCATCTTTTCCGGTACTCCTACTCCCAAGGCGTAGTCCCGAATTCATGAAAGACAGCTTTGGTCCACCCGGTTCCTTAAAAAGGGCGACCGCTCAGACCCGTCCAACTACAGGCCTATCGCCATCACCTCCTTGTTCTCCAAAATAATGAAAGCCATTATAAACTGCCAGCTCATAAGGTACCTTGAGGATCACCAGCTGATTAGTAACCGCCAGTACGGTTTTCGTCGGGGTCGATAAGCTGGTGATCTTCTAGTCTACTTAACTCATAGATGTGCGGAGGCAGTAGAGTCCAAAGGGGAGGCATTGGCCGTTAGTTTGGACATAACGAAGGCCTTCGATCGGGTCTGGCACAAAGCGCTTCTTTCGAAGCTTCCTTCCTATGGGCTTCCAGAGAAATTGTGCAAATGGATCACCAGTTTCCTTGCTGATCGGAGCATCAAGGTCGTAGTAGACGGTGCATGCTCTGATTTCAAGCCTACCAACGCTGGTGTTCTACAAGTCTGCGCGCTATCGCCAACGCTGTTTCTCCTGCATATTAATGATATGTTGCTAACTGGTAGCATTCATTGCTATGCAGACGACAGCACTGGTGATGCCTTATATCCTGGCCGTACCAATATTTCTCGGGAAAACGTCACCGAGTACCGGGACAAAATTATGTCTGAAGTCGAGTCTTTGCTGAACAAAGTCTCGGATTGGGGGCGACGAAATCTAGTCCAGTTCAATCCCCAAAAAAAAAATTTGCGCGTTTATCGCTAAAAAGATCCCCTTTATCGTATCTCCTCAGTTTCAAGGCACTCCCCTTGCTGCCTCAGCTAGCATCGGAATCCTTGGCGTCGACATATGGAATAGTGTGCAGTTTCGTGGTCACTTGGAAGGGAAGGCCAAATTGGCCTCTAAAAAGCTTGGCGTGCTCAGCAGAGTGAGACAGTATTTCATGCCGGCACATCGCTTGCAACTTTACAGCTTTGTAAAGTACTCCTTGTACAGTATTCCATGTGGGGCCGAACTTGCAAGCGCAATACTGTTTTCATCTCTCGACCGAGGCACCCCAGTGCCAGCTCCTTCCACTTGACCTCATCCAGCGCAGAGCAGTTCAAATCGTCGACGACCGAGTTTTTTCTGATCGGCTCGATATACTGGCACTGCGTAGAGATGTTGCATCTCTTTGCGTATTTTATCGCATCTATCACGGGGAGTGCTCTGAGGAATTGTTCGGACTGATTCCAGCCGCTCAATTTCACCATCGCACATCGCGACAAAACTCGCGTTACCATCCATACCATCTGGATGATTGGCGGTCCACCACTGTGCGATTTAGAAGAAGTTTTCTCCCTCGCACAACTTCCTTGTGGAATCAATTACCACCAGCGAATTTTCCGGACCGATACGACTTAGGAACCTTTAAGAGAAGAGCTTACACCTTTTTAAAAGGCCGGCAACGCATCTGCAATTCCCCTGGTGTTGCGGTTGTTCATGGGCGGCGTTAGTCACTTACCATCAGGTGAGCCGCAGGCTCGTTAGCCCCCTATTCTATATAAAAAAATGCTACACACTTATGTCTGCTAGCTAGTTGGATCACCACCGAAGTTCTGCCTCAATTTTAAGAGAAAGCAGTGTATTCAACAAGAGACAGCACCATCCTATTTATAAGTACAGTGGCATTCACATTTTAATATTAGGTGTTCAAAATTTAATATATTTAATTCGTAATATGTTGACGTTAAAGCGTTGTACTGATATTGATTTATCATTATTTACATCTAAAAAGTCACCGAAGTATCATCAAAAATATTTTATGGTTACTTCGTACAACTCAATGTTAGTCATTAATTCAAATTAAGAACTGGTAGGGACCAGAAATGGACCCCTGAAACACACTCATTGATACTATTGGCACGGAAGAACCACTGCCATTAATATCAAAAATTTGAGTTCTATTACATAAAATATGAGATAGTCAATTTAAGCTCTACATTTAATTTATTTATAAATGTACACTTTACAGTATAAAACACTATTACAAAGGGCGGAATTAACATTTCTATCCTGTTATTTTGTCCTTTGCTCCATAGTGCTTTAGCTTCCTAATAAATGTCTCATGGTGATAACAGTCAAGTGCCTTAAAAATGAGATTTTCTTTTTTATGGAATAATTTATTTACATAAAAAAACTTAACATTTGATTAAATTTATATAACTATATTTATTCATACAGGCAAAACACCACTTTCAATACAGCACTAGTAGTATGGTAACTAACAGATAGTTTAGGAAGACGTTATGCTTTTAACAGAAATACCCTGTGGCGGGTGTAAGGAAACGGTAGATCTCACGCCGGGCTAGTTGCTCTGCCCGAGGAGCGGCCAACGCTCCGAGTCGTAGTTCAGAGCTATTCTAAATATACTGCTTTAACTTCGGATTTTTGTTAGCGCGATTTAGGTTTCGATACGTTTCGCTTGTGGCGTGACGACAGCGCCGCCACATTATCCCCCTGCTCAGACCAACGGTCGATAGTGCAGTCCGATTGCCGGTGCGTCCTTAATGTTGGTGGGGAATGCATGCTGTGTGCGTAAGTCAAGTGACGCCGGTGCGAACGTTATGCCGGTTTGATATGTACAACGTACTACGCACTTGCAAGTGATTCCATGTGAGAACAATGTACCGGAGCAAGTGCCAGGGATTGCCTTATAGTCTGCGGTGAGTCAAGAAGAAGGCAAGTAATCTGCGAGAGTGCCGTGAAGCAGAGGCGAGCAGTAAGGCTCAGAGCCGTGCCGAACACTGAGGCGCAAAGAGTAGCTAGAAGAAACAGGAAGCATTATTATTCCAGTGCTGCATGAACATTTGTAAAGCTAGATGTCTTGCAGAATTGGAAAACTGCAGACATTATCTGCTCGAATGGAGCGAATGAATGGGGTTCTTGAGGACGATGACGAAGGTTTGAAGTTGTATTTTCCGAATGTTATTGGCTGCGTGTTCATACCCTGTCGGGGTCACCACTGTAGCCGTTGGTAGGAAAAAGGGAGATCTCCCGCCAGGTAAGGTGTTCTGCCCGGGGAGCGGCCAACGCTTCGAGTGGTAGTTTGGAACTATTCTATATATACTGCTTTAACTTAGGAACTTTGTTAACGCGATTTGGGCTTGATATGTTTTGCTTGTGGTGCGACGACAGCGCCTCCACAACCCCATAGATTTTCGGTTTTCTTAATAACAATAGTTTTCACCATATAGAATATATCGTGATAACAGTCTATTAAATGTAATATTTTTGTACATACATTTATATTTTGTTTAAGTACTGAGTCTGCAACTACTGTAAGCAAAGAATTCACTGACTGAATCAAGATTGGAACATCAGTAAAATACTCAACAGCCGTTTTAACGTCTTGACGTGACTTTGTTAAATTATAATTAAAATTCTATTGGGTTTTACTGATTAGTTAGCCATATAGCTCGAATACCCGACAACCGATGGAGATAAAAGGTTCTAGAGTGGCAGTCTCGTACTGGCAGACGAAGTGTAGGGTGACCCCTCAATAGATGGAGTGACCTGGTAAGATACGCAGGAAGTCGGTGGATACAGGTAACTGAGGACCGTGCTTTGTAGCATTCCTTGGGGGAGGCTTATGTTGAGCTGTGTACTTATGAAGGGATGTAATGTCGATGATAATGATTCCTGATATATTAAACACAATCAATTACTTTTTTTACATACTCTTTAAATATATAACAAATTTTTTCAAAACCATAATAAAAATATGATACAAAAGAATATACGTAAATCATAATGTTATTCCGTTTTATTTATTGAAGTGAAAACTTCTTTAGCATCGTTGTGATTTGAAACTGGATGAAACAAAAAAGTGACACTAAAAAGAGGCAAACGTTCTAGATTCTGGTCTCCTCTTTGTGCAGTACTTTAAAAATGGTTAACAAATCAGCTGTTAAAATAAACCGTTAAATAAATTAACAAATTTATTAAGCAAATAAAATTAACCATATTGAATAAAATTATCATATTCAATTAATTCATTACAATCAACGATTCCATATCATGCTGACTGATATTAAATTGTTCGTGTTTATGCCATCTAGCGCATATCTTATCTATCACTGAGAGCTAATCAATTTTTGTCTATATCTATATCTATAAACACTCACGCCTGTCATCCAGAGGGGTAGGCAGAGACTATGGACTTCCATTTGGCACGATCCTGACAGACCTCTCTCGCTTCCTCCACATCCATATACCTACGCATACACGCTCGTCGGTTAAAGGTACACTTGATTTGGCCCATTTTCAACATATCGCCAATTTGGTCGATAAACTTTCGCCTATGGCGACGCTTTCCGACTCTGCCGTTCACCTCTGCAACATAAATTTGCTTTGTCACTCTTTCCTCATTCATTCTTTCCACATGACCAAACCACCGAAGCATTCCTTTCTTAATCCTGGTCACAACATCATCTTGCAAACCACACTCTTCTATTATTAAACAATTTCTCACTCTGTCATTCAGATTTATCCCTAACATACTCCTTAAGGATCGCATTTTTACAGCATTTATTCTACTCTCGTGCTTCTTCTGCCACACCCAACTTTCACTACCATACATTAAAGTAGGCACTAACACAGCATTGTGAATTGCCATACGTGCCTTTTTGGACACATTCTGACTTTTCACAATAGAGTGTAAGGCCCCATTCACTCTATTTCCTGCATTCACTCGTCGTTCTATATCCTTATCATATCTACCATCCCTGCTAAATACACATCCCAAATACACAAACTCATCTACTTGCTCTACCAACTCCCCTTCTATTCTTATTTCACATATCGTTTTACTTTCTTCTCTTTCAAAAACCATAACTTTCGTCTTACTTGCGTTCACTTTCATTCCCTTTTCTTTTAATGTCCTGTTCATTAATGTAACCATCATTTGCAATTCGGCTGCCGAAGACGCAAGTATGACTTGATCATCGGCGTACAAAAGGCATTTGACGGTTAACTCACCCATTCTTAACCCGCATTCTTCTACTTTCAAATTTTCCAAACAACTGTCCATAAATAGGTTGAACAGCCATGGGGAAGCCACACAGCCCTGTCTGACACCTTTATGGATGCCAAACCAGTCCGAGTAGGCCCCGTTGATCCTGACACAAGCACTAGAGTCCCTATATAGAGACTTCAATGCCTGTATCAGACCAGCGCTCAACCCAAATGAGGTCAGTGTTTGCCATAACACGTTCCTGTCCACTCTGTCATAAGCCTTTTCCAAGTCCATGAACGCACAAAAAACTTTCTGGTTTTTGGCCAAAAATTTCTCAGCAATCATGCGCATGGAAAAGACTTGATCCGTACACCCCATCCCCTTTCTAAATCCAGCTTGCAAATCCCAAATTTTTTCATTAGTTTCTTCCATAACCCTTTCAATTAACACCTTAGCATACAGTTTACCCACAATGCTAAGCAAGCTGATACCACGGTAGTTTTTACAGTCCTGCTGCGACCCCTTTCCCTTATATATTGGGACTATAACAGCTTTGCACCAGTCTTCCGGTACCCGCTTCAGTTCCCAACATAAATTAAACAAGGTGTACAGCAGGCCTGCAACCACACCCTCTCCAGCCCTTAGCATTTCGAGTGATACTCTATCATATCCGGCTGCCTTACCTGCTTTCATGCTTTTCATTGCTTTCACTATTTCATCTACACTTATTTCTCTACCTCTCTCCACTTCTTCCGGAATTTCCATTTCACTTACTTCAGACGACTCTTCACTCTTAAACACGCTTTCAAAGTATTCCTTCCATCTCATTAAATTCGAAACTTCATCATTCAGCATGCAGCCATTCTCGTCTCGTATAGCATTAATTCTAGGCTGTTTTGAATTTCCCCTGGCATTTCTTACGAGCTTCCAGAACATTTTAATATTTGCCTGGAAGTTATCAGATATTCTTCTATCATTTTTATCTATTCTTTCTTGCTTTTTCCTTTCAACAACTTCTTTTACTCTCTTATTTATACGTCTAAAGTCTGCCTTTTTTCTTTCAATCTCATCATTCATACCGCCAGAATTACCAGCTTTGGTTGCTAGTAAATCTAGCCATGCCCTCTTCTTTGCTTCAACTTCCATCCGTACCTCATCATCCCACCACAAAGTATTACTTTTCCTTTCATTCGTTCTCTTACTTACACCACATACTTCGGTGGCTGTATCCACCAAAACTTTCTTAACATTATTCCATACATTCTTCAAGTCTAACTCATTCATACAAAATTCATTCAACACACTTATATTTTCCCTCAGTCTGCATTTATACTTCTCTTTCACACCTTCATCTTGTAACCTCTCTATTCTTATACGCTGTAACGCAGTGGTAGACACAGATGTCCGATGCCGCCAACGCTTGAATAGACCATTAATTCGGCATAAGACCAAGTAATGATCCGTCCCTACGTTGGACCCCCGGTAAACCCTTGTATCTACCACTGCGCTCCTCATTCTTCCATCCACAATTATGAAATCTATCATGCTTCTATCATCCCCTCTTTCCCATGTATACATGTGAATCCTCTTATGGCGAAAGAAAGTGTTCGCCACAAAAAGATTCTTTTCCACACATATGGTGAGGAGGTCTTCACCATTCTCATTTATTCTTTCATCGCCAAACGCTCCTAATATCCTTTCATAACCAGACCTCTTCACTCCCACCCTTTCATTAAAATCTCCTAACATAATAATATTTTCATTTTCCTTGCACTTCGTCAACCAGCCTTACCATGTCCCAAAACTGCTCTCGGATATAAGTGGGCTTAGACATATCTGGGGCGTAAACCCCAAGCACAAACAACTTCTTTAAGCCCACTTTCATTCGTATCCACAGCAGCCTTGGGCTTACACATTCATACTCTTTCACATATTGACCCATTCTTTCTGAAAGGATGACACCGACTCCCTGGCATGCCCGCTCGGTCTCGTCTACACCAGACCAGTAAGCGGTATACATGCCATGTGCAGTGACATCTCTTCCCTTTCGTTTCGTCTCATTCACACATAATACATCTATTCCTCTATCATTCATCATTTCGCATATTTCATCCATCTTATCATTCATTGCTCCACATACATTCAGCGTAGCCAGACAGGCCTCCGCAATCCACTTTTCGCCCCTCCAGGAGGCCCTCCAATTTTTGTTTGATTCTCAAATTGGCCTATAGAATGGAGGTATATAGTTTGCCTATAGAATGGAGTAGATGGCGCTATGGCGGTATTACAAAGCAATTTTACTCGAAAGAAAATATGCACGTCATTCGATATGTCGACGCTGATGATTCCGATACTGGCTGTGGCAGCAAGAGGAGTGCCTTGAAACTGAGGAGATACGATAAAGGGGTTCTTTTTAGCGGTAAACGCGCAAACTTGTGTCTTATGGGGATTGAACTGGACTAAATTTATTCGCCCCTAATCTGAGACTTTGTTTAACAAAGTCTCGACTTCAGACACAAGTTTATTCCAGTACTTGGCGACGTTTTCCTGAGAAATATTGGCACAGCCAGTAAAGCATCAATAGTGCTGTCGTTCACATAGCAACGAATGATACCGATTCTTTGATTCCGTCAAAATTTGGGCGGTGCTGCATTCCCTACAGCGGTGCCAAGTTGATAACATATACATAACATAAACACTCACGTTTGTTACCCAGAGGGGTAGGCAGAGACTATCGACTTCCATTTGGCATGATCCTGACACACCTCTCTCGCTTCCTCCACATCCATATACCTACGCATACACGCTCGTCGGTTAAAGGTAGTCTTGATTTGGCCCATTTTCAATATATCGCCAATTTGGTCGATAAACTTTCACCTAGGGCGTCCTTTCTCGACTCTGCCGTTCAACTCTGCAACATAAATTTGCTTTGTCACTCTTTCCTTATTCATTCTTACTAGATGACCAAACCACCGAAGCATTTCTTTCTTAATCCTGGTTACAACATCATATTGCAAACAACACTCGTCTCTTATCACCCAATTTCTCACTCTGTCATTCAGATTTATCCCTAACATACTCCTTAATGACCGCATTTCTACAGCATTTATTTCACTCTCGTACTTCTGCTGCCACACCCAACTTTCACTGCCATTCATTAAAGTAGGGACTAACACAGCATTGTAAATTGCCATACGTGCCTTTTTGGACACATTCTGACTTCTCACCTTCACTCTATTTCCTGCGTTCACTTGTCGTTCCATATCCTTATCATATCTAACTTCCCTGCTAAATACACATCCCAAATACACAAACTCATCTACTTGCTCGACCAACTCCCCTTCTATTCTTATTTCACATATCGTTTTACTTTCTTCTCTTTCAAAAACCATCACTTTCGTCTTACTTGCGTTCACTTTCATTCCCTTCCTTTTAATGTCCTGTTCATTAATGTAACTATCATTTGCAACTCGGCTGCCGACGACGCAAGTATGACTTGATTATCGGATTATAGTACAAAAGGCATTTGACGGTTAGGTCACCTATTCTTAACCCGCAATCTTCTACTTTCAAATTTTGCAAACAACTGTCCATAAATAAGTTGAACAGCCATGGGGAAGCCACACAGCCCTGTCTGACACCTTTATGTATGCCAAGCCAGGCTGAGTAGGCCCTGTTGATCCTGACACAAGCACTAGAGTCCCTATACAGCTACTTCATTGCCTGTATCAACCCAGTGTTCAACCCAAATGAGTTCAGTATTTGCCATAACACATCCCTGTCCACTCTGTCATAAGCCTTTTCCAAGTCCACGAACGCACAAAAAGGTTTTTGGTTTTTGGCCAAAAACTTCTCCGCGACCATACGCATGGAAAAGACCTGATCCCTACATCCCATTCCCTTTCTAAATCCCGCTTGCACATCTCAAATTGTTCCCTCAGTTTCTTTCATAACTCTTTCAATTAGTACCATAGCATACAGTTTTCCCACAATGCTAAGAAGGCTGATACCACGGTAGTTTTTACAGTCCTGCTGCGATCCTTTTTCCGTATATATTGGGACTATTACGGCTTTGCACCAGTCTCCCGGTACGCGCTTAAGTTCCCAACATAAATTAAACAAGGTGCACAGCAGGTCTGCCACCACTCCTTCTCCAGCCCTAAGCATTTCGAGAGATACTTTATCATATCCGGCTGCCTTACCTGATTTCATACTTTTCATTGCTTTCATTATTTCATCTATACTTATGTCTGTATTGGTTTTTGGCCAAAAACTTCTCCGCGATCATGCGCATGGAAAAGACCTGATCCGTACATCCCATTCCCTTTCTAAATCCCGCTTGCACATCCCCAATTTTTTCATCAGCTTCTTTCATCACTCTTTCAATTAGTACCTTAGCATACAGTTTTCCCACAATGCTAAGAAGGCTGATACCACAGTAGTTTTTACAGTCCTGCTGTGATCCTTTTCCTTTATATATTGGGACTATCACGGCTTTGCACCAGTCTCCCGGTACCCGCTTATGTTCCCAACATAAATCAAACAAGGTGTACAGCAGGTCTGCCACCACTCCTTCTCCAGCCCTTAGCATCTCGAGAGACACTATCATATCCGGCTGCTTTACCTGCTTTCATACTTTTCATTGCTTTCATTATTTCATCTATACTTATATCTCTATCTATTTCCTTTTCTTTCGGAATTTCTATTTCATTTAATTCAAAAGTCTTGTCGCTCATAAAGACGCTTTCAAAGTATTCCTTCCATCTTCTTAAACTCAAAACTTCGTCATTCAGAATACAGCCATTCTTGTCTCGTATAGCATTCATTCTAGGCTGTTTTGAATGTCCCCTGGCAGTTCTTACGAGTTTCCAGAATATTTTATTGTTTGCTTGGAAATTATCCAATATTCTTCTATCATTTTTATACGTTCTTTCTTGCTTTTTCCTTTCAACTACTTCTTTTACTCTCTTATTTAGATGTCTAAAGACTGCCTTTTTTCTTTCAATATCATCATTCATACCGCTAGAATTACTAGCCTTGGTTGCTAGTAAATCCAGCCATGCTTTCTTCTTTGCTTCAACTTCCATCCGTACCTCATCATCCCACCATAACGTGTTATTTTCCTTTCATTCGTTCTCTTACACCACATACTTCGGTAGCTGTATCGACCAAACCTTTTTCGACATTATACCACACAGTCTCCAAGTCTAAATTATTCATACAAAATTCAGCCATACCACTTATATGTTCTCTCAATCTACATTTGAACTTCTATTTCACACCTTTATCTTGTAACCTCTCTGTTCTTATACGCTGTAACGCAGTGGTAGACACAGATGCCCGATGCCTCCAACGTCTGAAAAGACCATTAATTCGGTATAAGACCAAGTAATGGTCCGTCCCTACGTTAGACCCCCGATAAACCCTTGCATCTACCACCGCGCTCCTCATTCTTTCACAACAATTATGAAATCTATCATGCTTCTATCATCACCTCCTTCCTATGTATACGTGTGAGTATTTTTATGACGAAAGAAAGTGTTCGTCACAAAAAGATTCTTTTCCACACATACGGTGAGGAGGCTTTCACCTCATTTATACTTTCATCACCAAACATTCCCAATATACTTTCATAACCAAGCCTCTTCACCCCAACCCTTCCATTATCTCCTAATATCACAATAGTTTCATTAACCTTGCATTTCATTAGCACCAGCCTTACCAACTCCCAAAACTACTCTCGGATATAAGTGGGCTTAGACATATCTGGGGCGTAGACCCCTAGAACAAACAACATCCTTAAGCCCACTTTCATTTGTATCCATAGCAGTCTCGGACTTACAAATTCATACTCTTTCACACAATGACCCATTCTTTCTGATAGGTTGATACCGACTCCCTGGCATGCCCGCTCGGTCTCGTCTACACCAGACCAGTACGCGGTATACATGCCATGTGTAGTGGCATCCTTTCCCTTTTGTTTCGTCTCATTTACACATAACACGTCTATTCTTCTATCATACATCATATCGCATACTTCATCCATCTTATCATTCATTGCTCCACATACATTCAACGTAGCCAGACGGGCTTCCGCAATCCACTTTTCGCCCCTCTGGGGGACAGGACGTGACGGGTGGCGAACCTCGTCGCCGGTTTTCCTCCCGGAGATTCTTCGCACCCCTGCCCCATTTAAGGTCGCCGGGAACTCGGGGCCATTTCGTATATGTTTTTCCTCATGGTGCAAAAGTAGGGCGTGGTATTTTATATGCCGCTACCACACGGCGAGGAGCCGAGTCTGTTTTTTAGTTCTTTGTCGCTTGTTTAGCACCGCCCGGGGGACACGTGTAGGGTAGGCCTAGGATTAGGTGGTCGAAGCCTACGGACGCGAGCGACTCATCCGCCAAGTAAGTCTACCCTCCTTGCTATAAGAATAGTTTGTGAGAGACAGGGTTGTTACAACAACACAAAGGAATGCCCACCGTTCATAGACACTTCGGCTATGGGTGCCCACATATGAAAGCATATGGAAATTATTATATGCAATTAAAAGTATAAAATGGTTAAGGAATTGGTTTAAAAAAAGTCCGGATTTTTAAGAAATAAAGGTTTTTTATTTTCACAAAAACAGTTTTTTAACAACAAATGACTATGTATTTTCGTGACATTTACACAGTTGACACAGCGTAAATATCCTCTTGAATGAGTTACTGAGAGCTGAGAAGAACTCTGGCCGATGTGAAAGCCTGGGTCATTATTAACAGTGGATATCGAGTCCAATTTTGTGCAGAGGTTATCGTAAGAAGTGGGAGCGGGATTCATTTTCAGGCCGTGGTCAATAGAGTGAGAAGAATTATCGGAGTCCATTTAGAAAGCTTATTCGTTGCTTAGATAACAAATCCACGAGAAAGAAAACAAAATAACACAAATGCAAAGTCATTCAACTTGTGACTATTTAGTTTCGATAATTATGACATGAGCCTAGCTGTCAGATTCGATGTTGCTAATTAACAGACATAAAAATCGATAAATATATAGCGATTTTTTTATTCGATTTATAATTTCAAAACAAATAATAGGCTTTGATTAGCTTTAAGTTCTGCACGCCTTTTAAAATATGTTTTGTTTTATTTATTTAAATTCCATTTTAAATGTATTTTTAAGAACAGATAAGAAAAACAAATAAATTGTGCAGTAGCGTTTTTGTTATATTCTAAAGAGTTCATGGTAAATCAACTAGCAATTTGCTTGTTTAATTATCATAACATCATAATAATTATCGAAAAATAATATTACCATTATAATAAAAACACCATAAAAAATCGATTAAAAAAACAGAATCGACTTTATAACGATATTTGTGATTGGCAACACATTTTATTTAACCCACAAACTAATGACTTGCGGATTTACCTAATTTCATTTTTATCTTTTCGGTACTTTTTTTGTGGAAAATGTTGCAATCCTTTTTGGATACATAAATACCGCGATTGTTTACCATAAAAAAGATGTATTTTTTTAACAAATGCAAATTGTTGGGCGTTTTATGGCCAGAATTGGGCATTCCCCTAACACCTAACATTCTATTTATGCTCTTTGCAGTAATATATAATGCATACTAAAAGAGACGTCGAGATTTGGTTGTTTGGACAATACATGTTAGAGTCCACGGGCTCTAACTTAGTCTGTGCCATAAAAAGGTACTCTGTGTCTCGTTACACGCGCCCGCACTGAATGGAGAGTTTTGACGGGAACTTGAACGGCGATGGATTGCTACTCCTGTTTTATGTTTACATAAAGGTTGGAAGTGGATTTTAATGTGCAAAAGTGGTGCGATTTTGTGTATTAAATGTCTACGCATGTGAACTATCAGTGGAAACGGTGAAACAAGTGCTCTGATGGTGATGTGATTCTCAAGATAAGGTGTCTGACTGCCAAGTTGACCGGTATATCGAAGTGCTGAAGTGTTTGTACAGTAGGGCTAAAGGTGGTGGACCTAAGCACTATGCTCAATGACCTGAATAGTGTCTTCAAACGGATAGGTCTATATATATTTATATATATATATTGTTAGAATTTTAAATGTAGAGCTATCAGAAAAAGCTTTAATCTCAAAATTACTGTATAAAACAAAAGATTTATATCCTAAATTGTAAAAATTCCCTCAGAGAAAAATTTAAAGAAATAAACATATTAACTTTGTTATCGAAATATATTTATGAAAATGTAATGTATTTACATAAAACATAAATAGCTTAATAAGAATAAGGATGTTCATACCTTAAACACTAGAAACAAACAGAAGCTTGTAATGCCAGTTACTAGACTCCACAGAATCAGTAATTTATTTATGGGGCAATACATATACGCTTTTACAACAAAATTCCAGAACATATTCAAAGTTTATCTTAAAACAAGTTTAAAATTTTTATTAAAGAAAAACTGTACAAAAAGGGTTGTTATAATGTCAAGGAATACATGAATGAAAATAACCCCTGGGAATAAGGTGATCGCTACCATGCTGGTTCTATGAAAATTCACATAAAAAATTTATTAAGGAAATTATTGTTTTTTTATTTTTATTTTATTTATTAAGGAATAGCTACAAAATACAGTAATATCTAAAATACAATAACATGATTTATTCACAATAATGTAGCCCACAACGCTATCCACATATTACTTACAATGTTAAATGAAATTGTCGCACACGCTGAATAAAAACTTAATAACTAAAAATTAAAAAACAAGGAGCTAAAATAAAATTATTTTTAGATTTTTAGTTTTTCAAATATAGATCTTTTAAAAGCAAGAACATTAGGTGTATACAAGTCTATATTACCATCATTGAAAAACTCGTTAAAGGAATGCATCATACGGCGTACTGGCGCGCGCAAGCCGGTATTTGTACGACATGTACTGACGGCGAACAAGTTACGAGTGCGCACAGCTCGTAAATGAGCAATTCTAGGAACTACAAAGTTTAAATAGGAAACTAACTCAGTACTGCTAAATTTGTTGTTGACTATTTTATACAATGTTATGGCTTCAAGATATTTACGTCTACATTCAAGCGACAAAACACCAAATTCTTTCAGCAATGGGATACGAGACATGTAATATTTATGGAATCTCTAGTACATAGCACGCAAAAACTTATTTTGGACTTTCTCAATAGCTTCTTTGTATACTTTATAGTAGGGATTCCATATAGGTACAGCATATTCAAGCTGAGAACGAACAAGAGTTTTATAGAGGTATAAGTATGTGGTTGATTGTTTAAAATCAGTAGAAGATCTCATTACAAACCCGTACATTTTAAAAGCTTGTTTGACTATTTTATCAATATGGATGTTTATTTGTAGCTTAGAGTCTAACTGAATCCCCAAATCCCTTAAGTCTGTCACTCTGGTCAAGGACTTTTTACAGAGGATATAATTAAAATGGACAATATTTTTCTTTTTTGTAAAGCTTATGTATTAACATTTCGGAATGCTCAATTGTAATTTATTAATGTTGCAATATGTTGTCTATCTGTCAAGGTCGCTTTGGAAAGATATACAGTCATCTATATCTTTAATAGTTTTGTATGCTTTAAGGTCATCGGCATATAATAGAAAATTGGAGTTAAAGAAACATTTGTCTATATCATTAATAAAAATTATAAATAACAATGGTCCAAGAATGGATCCTTGAGGAACGCCAGATGTAACCAAAACGTCCCTTGACTGATATCCATTTACTTCAACTTTTTGGGTACGGTTTTGAATATAGGATTCAAACCAGCGCAGCAAATTACCACGAATACCGTTGAATGCAATCTTGTTAAGAAGAATCTCATGATCCACCTTGTCGAAAGCTTTCGTAAAATCTGTATATACAGCATCTACTTGAAAGCCGTCATCAATTCTTTCAAATAAATTATCCGTAAAGGTTAGAAGATTACTAGTAGTCGATCTATGTTTAACGAAACCATGTTGTTCTTCAATGATAGCCTTATGTAGAATCGGGTAAATTTGGTTGTGAACTGATTTTTCCTTCGACAAGACGAAGAGAATAGAGATGGGGCGATACTGTTCAACATCATGTTTTGACCCACTTTTATGAACTGGAGTTATATTTGCGTGTTTCCACTTCCTAGGAAAAACACTCTCTGACAAACACTTATTATAGACAATATGCAAAGGCTTATACATATTTTCAGCAGTTTGTTTCAAAAAGAGTGGAGGAAGGCCATCTGGACCAGGACCCTTGGAAGTATCTAAATTTTTGAGTTCATTTAGAATTTCAGTTTCAGTGTAGTAAAGATTAGAAAAATTTCCCGGGTTCGAACTATAGATATAATCGCCAGTAAATAAATCTGTCCGTAACTCCGCTACGCTAGCTGTTGTCCTTGCTGAGTGACAAAATACAGAGTATGGTTAATCACTTATTGAAACGCGTATATGTTTGTACAAGGTATTATAGGGTCCAAAGTTCAACTTATGACATTATGACTTGATAATAATTGAGGAGTACCGCACGAACACACAAGTTATTTTAATTTTAACACAAATAAACTAAGCACTTCACACAGATTTAAGTATCATTATGTACATGTACTATAACACTATGTATGTTTGAGGACGAAACTTGAAGTTTAGCACCAGTTTTTAATTTTTATTCGCCGATTAGCTTAGCGTCTCGATCGCTTCGCAGCGCGCGAACGATCGAGATTGTTGTTAAGTGTAATATGTTTAAAAATGTCCCTCTGAGTTTCTTGTTGGTTCTTCCCAGGACAGAGGTATTTTCTGAACCAGTGGTAAATAAAACATGACTTTGTTATAATCAATATTGAATAAAAATCATTCTATTTTATTCTATTCTGCAGATCCGTGTGTTGGTATGGTATGACCTGGACAAATTCTATGATAGTCCAGAATTTCGAGATATTCCAGTTACAGTTTTTGACCGGGTGCAATATCAATATTGATATCCCCTGTGATTACGAAGTTCTTGTAACATCTCAACTCAGAGAGAGCAATATCAAGTGATTTTATAAAATTTGTGGAATTACTAAAAGCATAATGTCTGTAATTAGCGAGAATAGTAATGTTTTTTCCAATACTTATCATCAAACAGTTCGATTTAGAGACATTGAGCTCCCTAAGACTTACGTTGATAATTTGACTTTTACTTTTACGACAACGGAGTTATCGTGTTATGTACTTTGTTTTGATTGTAATTGGACATAGTTATGCAAAAAGGATCCAACCCGCATTAAGTTAATTTGAGTTGATGATATTTGAAGTATCCATACTTCAAATATTATAAACTCAAATTATCGGTATGGTTTCTGTGTTTGTAATTTTTCTTCTTATTTGTGTTACGTTTGCTAAAATTGTTACATCAAATAATAGTAAGAGCAGTATTGTGTACCACTCTCAAGCTTATTAGCGCTCAGGTGTAAATTTATGCAGATATATAAAATACAATAAAGATAATTATATTAATAGTAAATTTTAAGTAGTATATAATTATCCTGGTTGAATATAATTCATAAAAATGTATATAAAATAGATAATAGGCGCTAGTTCTATGTTAAGGTTATAATATTGTAAGAAATTTCAATGTAAAGCTACAGGAAGAGGCTTTAATCCCACTTTTGATTTTAGAAACTACTCCACTTCTGATGTTAGAAATCATTCTCAAAATTATTTTAATAAAAGAATGTTACTCGTATTCGAAATTAGTCTGAATTTTAATTGTTAAAAATAATAAAAGTGTGAGAGCGGATGTTCAACTTACTCTCTTGCTTACGCAATTGATCATTATCAGGAATAAGATAGCGTACAGCACTACACATTCAGTATAGAACAAATACAGTTCGACCAACCGTATGATGTACCAGACACAGTCACACATTAGTGTAAGGTGAAGGACATAATTACATGATAACATCGAAGAATTTTTTTTTTATAGGATAAGGGTGAAAAACGAGCACACAGTCCACCTGATGGTAAGTGGTTGCTGCAGCCCATAGACATCTACATCTATCCTCTATTACAGATCAAAATGCAGATGCGTTTTCACCCGTGAGGACTAGGATGGAATGCCTCATTTCCAGTAAAAAGGGCCTCCGGCCACCTGCACTCACCAAGCGAAACGCAGAGGTAAACCTCTACTTCACGCTGGTATTCTGAGAGGTAGTAGTACCACCCCGGTTTGAGCCGGCCCATCCATGCGACAGCAAAAGCTGCCACCTGGCTCTACCACTGTTGAAAACTGAATGCAAAGCAACAGCTACACTACTCCTCTCGATGTAACACAGGGCAGCCTCTCAGCAACAGGATCTTCCTTGCTTACACTAGAAGAACTACTACATGAATAGAACCACATCACTTGTCTTATTTGGGCAGAATCTCAGTGTAGAAGTAATGTTTTAGCCCAACGGGCATAATAACCATTTGAGACTCGTAGAATTTCAGACTGGTCCTCTTAGTCGGCTGCGTGATACTTTATACTGCTAAAATAAGTGGGAGATTACCATTCTACCTTCATTTATTCATATTTTCTTATATTTTTTTACCCTAATTCCCTACAATACATATTGCATAGTTTATATACTCCTAAAAAACAAGAGTGCAAAAATGTGTGTGTGCAAAAATAGATTTTAGATTTTTTTTCGTTTGCGAGAGGGCATAAGAGTGTGTGTGTGTGTGTGTGTGTGTGTGTGTGTGTGTGTGTGTGTGTGTGTGTATGCGCGTGTATTAACTCGTACGTGGTATGGTAAGATGCGATTTGCAGTAATTGTTCTGTTTTTTCATAATCAAGTTTAAGCAGCCATTCTGAAATTTTCTTTTTACATTCTAATTTTATTAGATAAATGATACGGTGTAATTTGTTTACTTTTTTTTAGATAATCGACTACCTCTAAAACTGAAAAACTTTTGAGCAAAAAATGTTGAGTTTGATCAGCTTCCACAATCGCCTTTAATTCGTCATTATCGACCAAAGTTTTCGGACAACCGAAAACTTTGATCGACAATGAAAAATTCGGAGACGACTGTGTTCATTTTTCTGCTAGAAGTTTCTCGAACGGAAGCAGGCAAACCAATAACAGGTGGTGTGTTCGTTTGTAGTATTCGCTCCGTAACCATCGTTGATGTTGCGTGCCGCTTGTGCCGCGTTGCTGCCATGACGGTCCTTATATTCCATAATTACTCAAATTTTTAACGTAGCCATGATGCCGAAAACGACTTAAATGCGATGACAACATATCTCTTATCAATAAACTTATAACAATGGAAAAATTATACGACATTTTATTAAATAAAATTGATTTGAAATTAAAATACTTAGCCAAACAAAATTTATTAAATTTGAAATGAGAAGTACTGTAGAACAGAAATTTCATAGGTAGACCTATTTTTCGATATAATTATCATTTTAAATAGGGTTAATTCGGCATCATAAAATAGAAATTAGATAAAAGTGTGATTTATAAAACCTTTAGTATTTGAATTATATTATAATATACGTAATAAAAAAAATATTTAGGATATATTTATGAGAGTTTTACTTTGGATCATAATGTCCCGTTTTTATCGTCCGCGAAATTATTTTCACGTCATTGGTGCCGGGTTAAATCAGCATCTGGTAAACCAGTTTAAAAACTAAAGCTGTCATTTGGTAAATATAACTCAGATCATCTGTACTTCGCACTCAGTGATCTCTTGTATCCCATTCCAACATGTGCAGTGCTGATCTTTCCTTTTGGAGACAGGTACGGAAGCTTTATGTTCAAAATTCGATTCATGATATCTGTGAGTGCTAAATTATTATTATAATAAACAAAGTTAATATTAAAATCTTATAAGCCGGAACTTTTCGCCTAGCTGCCTTCACAAATAAAAATCACTTTTAATAAATTTGTAGTGAGTAACAAAGCATACATTAAACGAATGATTAATTTGGTTATAGGCAAGTGCTTAATAGAGAGAGTGCTAGGTGAGTCGTGACCAACCCAGAGTCATCTAGTGCCAATCCCAGAGTGTTCTTTTACCAACCGAAAATTCTAGGGTATTCCATAAGTGCTTTTGTCCCGTAGGTGTGTGTGTGATTACATAGAAATCACAGTACATTTGTTGTTTTCGGACTTTCTAAGTTAGCATTGAAATCAAAACAGAAGTATATCCAGTGATCATTGCAGATGTCCATAAATCGTTTTGTTAGTTCAGGAATCAAGCCTGAGAAAATATTGATAAAGGACCGAAAACCTGAAGAAAAACATAATTTTTTGATTATCTTACATATCTTTGATATAGCATTCGTTTAATCTGAATGTGTAAAACAAATGTTTGCATTTATTTTTTTGTTATCTTTCCTCAGCCCTTAAAAATCTAATGCTGGACATACGCTTGTCTTTAGCAGTTAAAAAGTAAAAGTTAAGTTGAAAGTAAAAGTTTGTAATATTATGACAGTCGCCGTGTATAGAAATAATCCACTACCCCATGTCATCTCGAGGATGTCTTTGGAGGCGACAGAGGGAAATAAAAAAAGGAGCTGAGCAGCAGTATCTGTCAGATAACAGTTTAAAATAATAGAAATCTGGTGTTACCAATCCACCCAAATAGCGCGGTTACTTGGGCATAATCCCCTATGAGGAAATTTATTGGGTTGACCTGTGATCAACTGTAGACTTGTAATAGGCTTCTTAATAAATATGACGGTTTAATTATGATATTTCGTTGTTAAATCGGGCATAAAACAATTTTAAAAGTGATAATTTGAGAGTGATTAAAATTTGGAAAAGAGGCGGGTTATATCACAGTAGGAAAAATTGTAATAAGGAATATGTTTTGCTGTATATTTAAATAAAGTAAAGGGGACAAATGAGCACACAGTAATGTGAACTAGTAATGGAAATTAGATGATATGACGCATACTAACCTATATATATATACTAGCTGACCAGGCAGACGTCGTTCTGCCCTTTCCGACGACCATGTGTTCTAAAAAAATCATTAAATTCACAATAAAAAACTTGAGGGTCACTTATCGGTATAAAAACTATCCTATCTTTCAAGTTGGAGCAAACTGCACACATTGTAAAACATTTCCTTGAAATCAGTTCAGTTTAGGAGTTCATCGCGGACAAACAATGTGACACGTAATTTTTATATATATATGCAATATGCAAAAGCATTGTCATTGATAAGCAGTAAAATTAAATGCTTCATTATCTTAAAAATAATCTCAGATACTTCTACTCACCATTAAAAATTTAGTGGTATTATAAAATGCAATATTGGACGAGCTTCAAATTCATAAAAACTGGTTTATTATTATTTATATTTTACGGTTGTTGTTGAAACCTGCTATGAATACAAGTTCAGGTAATAAAAGTTTTGATATATGTTTGTTTGATGGATTTTATTGCGATAAGGATTGCACCTAGATAGGTTATTGACATTTTAAAACGAGCACGCAGTCCACATAATGATAGTCTATAGAAAGAAGTCTAATGTGAAGTAAATCTGATCCCTGAAGTATTAAGATGGAATGCCTCGTCACCAATAAAATGGTTGTACACTCTGGTGTTCAGTGCAAGCGTGGAGGAGTTTCGAGGAGAATATTTTTTTCTGCATCCATAGTAAACTGCAGCGTAACCGAAACCCGCAGTTGTCATTATACTTAATGATTTTTCCTTACTCGGTTTCTTTAATAATTTACATTTATAATCGTCTCACGGTCGTGAACAGCATTTCATGAATTTAAATATAAGCTACACGTGAAAGAGCGTTGTTGCAGTTATAAATACATTTTTTTTGTTGTTGTTGCACAAATAAGTCACTTTGATCAGGGAATCACAACGCTCTCACAGAATACCAGAGTAAAATAGCAGCTAAATGCTGCAACTTTACTCTGGTATTCCATGGTAAATGGAGACAATCAGTGACCCATTTTACTTGAAAAGAGAAGGAATTTTATTTCTCTGGATTTTTGTAGATCTGTGGTCCAAAGCATCCATTTACTTCTTACTTATATTCATAAATTCTTATTTCTTATCAACGGATTTATTTGAAGCAATTTTTCTAGCTTTTATTACTCCTTTTTTTTTCCTTGGCTTGACTTTATTTTTATAGTTTTTGAGTCAGATTGTAGCGATTGATTTCAATAAATATAATATTATGCTGTATTTAATACGCGATTAGCATACAGGCAACTGAACAAACAGATTTCCAAATACATGTGGCGGGACTTACGCAACTTAGCCGGTTTCCGAAAAGCCTTTAGCACCATAAATACACTACATACATAACCTTCGGCAAATTGTACAGAAGACCGAAAAGTACAATGTACCACTTTGTCTTGCGTATGTGCTGTGAGAAAGCTTTTGATTCCGTCGAAATTTGGGCGGTGCTCCAGTCTCTTCAGCGGTGTCAAGTTGATTGTCTGTATATCGAAGTGCGGAATTTTTTGTACAGTAGGGCTATGATATGTATAGAACCAGAGTACGAAACCTATCCAACTGCAGAGAGGTATAAGACAGGGTGACTTTATATCCCCAAAACTCTTCACCGCTGCAATGGAAGACGTTTTCAAGGTAACTTGAAAAGATACGGTATTAACATCAACGGCGAGTACATCGCTCACCTTCGATTTGCCTACGATATAGTCCTTATGGCAATGACCTAAGCACTATGCTCAATGATCTCAAGAGTGCCTCCCAACGGATAGGTACTAAGATGAACATGGACAAAATAAAGATCATGTATAACGTCCATGTCACACCTACGCCGGTAGTTGTTGGGAGCACTAAGCTCGAAGTTGTTGACGAGGATGTTTATCTGGTACAAATAGTCTGACTAAGTAAGTCCAAATTTGACCGAGAGGTCAGTCGACGGTTTCAACTCGGCTTATTGTTTATTTTATATATTTTATTATGATTATCTATTTATTTATTACGACAGATCTTCTCGTCAGGTATACCTAAAAACTTGGAGAGGAGAGTGTACAACCAGTGCATGTTGCCAGTGATGACTTATGGATCTGGGACGTGAACCTTCACTGCAGGCCATATTAATAAGTTAAAGATCGCTCAGCGAGCTATGGGGAGGCCTATGCTCGGGGTTTTACGATAAACTTAGAAATGAGGATAACCAGAGTAACCGACATAGCCCAATGGATTAGTAAACTGAAGTGTCAATGGGCCAGCGATATAGCTCGAAGAACCGACAATTGATGGGGAAGAAATGTTCACGAGTGCCAGCCTCGTATCGGCAGGCGAGTTGTAGGGCATCTCCCTACAATATGGAGTGCACTGCTGAAAATAGGCCTCCCCCAAGGATTGGCAAAAAGCACGGTCCTTAGCCACCTGTATCCATCAACTTCCTGCATGTCTTACCAGGTCGTCACTCCATCTAGTGGGGGGACGCCCTATACTTCGTCCGCCGGTACGAAGCCACCACTCAAGAAACTTTTTTCCCCATCGGTCGTCGGTTCTTCGAGCTATATGGCCGGCCCATTGCCACATCAGCTTACATATCCATTGGACTATGTCGGTCACTCTGGTTCTACTGCAAATATCCTTATTTCTAAGTTTATCACGCAGAGAAACCCCGAACATAGCCCTCTCCATAGCTCGCTGAGTGACATTGAACTTTCTCATCCAGCCAACAGTAAAGGCCACGTCTCAGTTCCCTAAGTCATCACTGGCAACACGCACTGGTTGTACAGTCTCGTATTTAAGTTTTGGGGTATACCTGACAAGAAGATGTGCCGTAATTTCCTGAACGCTGCCCAACCTAGTTGAATCTGTCGATTGACATCTCGGTTGAAGTTGGACTTACTTAGTCGGACTATTTGTCCCAGGTAAACATACTCGTCAACAATTTCGAGCTTAGTGCTCCCAACAACTAGCGGCATAGGTGTGATATGGACATTAAACATGATCTTTGTTTTGTCCATGTTCATCTTAGGACCTATCCGTTAGGAGACACTATTGAGGTAATTGAGCATAATGCTTAGGCCCTCCAGCGATTCTGCCATAAGGACTATACCTGTATGAGCTCCAGCGAATACCGTTTCGTGATTCTGAGTATAAGGTACGCAACCCTCGTCGACACACTCCCAATCTTTACAACGTTGTTAACGAGAGACTTGTGGACGATAAATCCGACACCTCCTTGGGACAGGTGGTCGCACTCCCGGTGATAGAACAAGTTTCTGGATTCGAGGATTACCATTTCCTCCCCCTCTTTTTGAACCTCGGATAATCCTATGATATTCCAGCGCAACTTGTCTAACTCTTCTTCCAGCTCCAGGATCTTTTCGTCAGGCCTTAGGGTGCGTGCGTTATAAGTTGCCAGGTCGAGTCGTCGTAGGTGGCAACCGAACCTCCACCGGAGATTTTTAGCACCCCCTGCCCCGCCATTACCATGGTCGCCATCGTATCCAGGAATAGCGGGGCCGCCGAGGACTGGGGGCCGTTGTAAGACATGCGGGAAGTTAATGGATTCAGGTGGCTCGTGACTGTGTTTTGTGGCATTACTTGGGGAAGGCCTACCTTCAGCAGTGGACTTGTGAAGGGCTGTAATATTGATGACGCGATACACCCTGTATTATATATTATATACACAAAAATATCCACGCATTACGCGTGTACATGTATGTGGTGCACATAGCTAGCTAGAATTTAAATACATCTAGCTCGAACGTACACGTATTTGTTTGTTTAGAATATATATGATAATGGCCGTAACTTAAACTGTTACCGTACACCGATTCAAACTGCAAACGTCAGTATCTTAAAAAACATTATTTCTTGATTGTGCTTGTTTTGTTTTTCTTTTTAGTTTGAACAGCTTAAACTCGATAACTTCCTTATTAGAGAATAAACTATTTCTTAAAAAGCTTTTGTTAAAAAAAAATGTTTTGACAGAAAGGCCATTCACATTTTCTGTGAAATTGTTCTAAAAGCGTGTACTCTTTATAGTCCTGTTGCGACTCTAAAGAGTTAGTGGCTTAATGGTCTTGTGTTTGTTCCTAGTATTTATAGAATAACCACCACTATTTCAATTAAAACTATTTTGATATTTGTATGTATATAAATTAAACTTTTATTACGTGACGAAATAAATTTAAATAAATAATCTTAAAAAATTTTGTTAGCTTATGCAATTCAGCAAAACATATTATATAATTCAATGCCAGCCGCATTTCCCCATGGCATGTTTCAATCGAGATGATGCTAAGAAAATAACTAAATAAAATATTGGTAAATCCAATTGGGCATACCTTAAGCGCATTAAAAAAATTACGTATAACATGATTATACGGAATTATTAAAGCAGTTTAAATACATTTCGACAGCACTATCGGCTTCAACATCCTCGAAAACCATGAAAATGACACCCATGATGAAAAAATTGACACCTATTGCAGCCGCCATCTTGGATTTACATTTCGCCAGCACTATCGGTTTCAACACTCTTGAAAACCATGAAAATGACACCCGAGATGAAAAAATTGGTACCAACTTCAGCCACCATGCTGGATTTACATTTCGACAGCACTATCGGATTCAACACCCTCGAAAACCATGAAAATGACACCCAAGATGAAAAACTTGATATCTATTGCAGCCGTCACCTTGGATTTACATTTCGACAGCACTATCGTCATCAGCACCCCCGAAAACCATGAAAATGACACCAATGATGAAAAAAATTAAATCTATTGCAGCCGCCATCTTGGATTTACATTTCGATAGCACTATCGGCTTCAACACCCTCGAAAACCATGAAAATGACACCCATGATTAAAAAAAATTGGTACCTACTTCAGCCGCCATCTTGGATTTACATTTCGACAGCACTATCGGCTTCAACACCCTCGAAACCCATGAAAATGACACCCATGATGAAAAAATTGATACCCATTGCAGCCGCCACCTTGGATTTACATTTCGACAACCCTATCGGCTTCAACTCTCTCGAAAACCATGAAAATGACACCCATGATGAAAAAATTGATACCTATTGCAGCCGCCATCTTGGATTTACATTTCGACAGCACTATCGGTTTCAACACCCTCGAAAACCATGAAAATGACACCCAAGATGAAAAAATTGATATATTTTGCAGCCGCCATCTTGGATTTACATTTCGACAACCCTATCGGTTGCGACACCCTCGAAAAGCATGAAAATGTCACCCATGACAAAAAAAATTATACTACTTACTTTTAGTACGTACTACTATTATTTATTCTGTGCTTTTAAATATTGTAATAAAAAAATCTCTTATTATTATTATAATCAAGTATTTAAGAAATTTGGTTATTCGAATATTGTGTATTTGTACAGCGATCTTTTTGAGCCGCTTAAGACAACCGAAGCAATGTCCACTCACGACGGCGACTGAAGCCGAACTAAACTTAATACAAAGGTACTCTACTCTGTGAACTAAACTACTCTGTGGCTGTAGATCCCCATTTACAGAAACAATTTATATACGAGGCAACGAAATCAACGAAAATTTCACCATTTTGGAGCCGAAAAAAATTAATTATAGCTAAACAAAACAAAATTACACTGCCATTTACATTCAGTGGCTTCCCACATGATAGATGAAGAGATTAAAAAATAGATTGAGTTAAACAATTGATATTTTCAAAAGTTATAGTGTTTACAAGCCACAGGGACATGATAAATCCACACCATAAGCCACTAAAACCCTTTTTTTATTTAAAAATAGCAATTAATCGATTTAAAAAAATTATTAATAAGTTCAACAATCATTTATCTTTCTTACAATGTGCTTTTTATATCATTTATATGTATAATATGATTGCTAGATACGATTTTATTCGATAAAATGTTGGAATTTTAATTTTTAGGCGATAGTAGAACATTACCTTGCGCTTTCGCTTAAGGTATGCAATAAGCAAATCTAGTTTTTTTTATAGAATAAGGGTGACAAACGAGCACACAGTCTACCTGATAGTAAATGGTTGCTGTGGTCCATAGAAATCTACATCTATCCTCAATTACAAATCTAAGATGGAATGCCTTTATTTCAGTTAAAAAAGGTCTCCGGTTCTCTACACTCACCATACGAAACACACCAGCGTTAAGCTGCTATTTTACGCTGGTATTCTGTGAGGGCGTGGTCCTTCCACGGTTGCGCCGACCCATTCGTGCTACAACTATACTATTAATATTACTGCATATTACTGCGTGGTAGAGCCATGCTCTACCACGTATAAAATATATACATAGCTGTTTCAACACAAGTAATATATATCTATTAAGTAGTAGTAATAGTAATAGTGCTAGCTAGTAGAGTTTTAGGAAGGCCCACTTAAATTTCGCGTCAATTATAATTCCGAGAAAGCATTGGATTCAACAAGATATAGCTCCTCCCTATTTATAAATACAGCTATACAGCAGTGAATACCACTGTTTAATATTGGGTGTTAATAAAAATATTATTGACGTTTAACTATTGTTCTGATTTTAATATAGATTTATGTCTAAAAACCAACGAAGTAACATAAAAAATTAATAATATTTTATGGTTACTCTAGACAACTTAACGTATTAATTTAAATGAAGAACAGGAAAGGGGTCAGGATTAAACCCTGGGGCACACTCACAAATACTAACAACCTGAAAGAACCACTGCCATTGATAACAACTTTTTGGGTTCTATTACATAAAATATAAGATCTCCTTAAAAGACTTTTTGTTTTTACACCATAATGCTACTGCTCCCTGATTAATGTCTCGTGGTAAACACAATCAAGTGCCATTAAAACCATTTGGATTTTAATAGAACAATTTATTTTCATTAAAAAACTTAACATTTGATTTACTTTTTTATTAGGTATTGGCCGTACAGAACTTTTTAGTAGCCAAGCACTAAAAAGTCGATAGTAGATTTTAGATTCACCATCATTATCATATCAGCCTATTAAATTCCACTACTAAATAAAGACACGGTAAAATAATTCTAATTAAAATAACTTAATTACTTCACGATTTGAATTCAAATACATAAAATATATTCAAAATAGACCGTTTAAGGTTTGCGTAGGTTGCAAGTCTGCAAGAATAAAACTATCTTTACGAATTATATCGCGGTTCTTTACTTATTTAAATTATCGACGTTTCCGATGCTTTACAGCAACCCATGGTCACGGGGGGGGGGGGGGGGGCCTCAGATGTTTTCCGTCCCAATGTCACAGTTAGCCCGGCTACTTTCAGTTTTTGAATATTATTTTTTGGTTCAATCTACGCAGAATGAGTTAACAGTATCTTGAAGTATTGCAGTGGTATACTTGGGTTTGGATTTAATTTTGTTAATTATAGGATCCCAAGCAGATGGCAGTTTCCATCCATCTTCTCTATTGAGATTAGGATTTTTTTTACTTTAATACCCTCGCATATCATCCTTGGTAGGAATCGGTGTTCTTTTGCGAGGATTTGTGGTCTATCAAATCTAATGTAATAGTGGGACGATCTTGAACATATTCACAGACTGCAGACTTCCCAGAGCGTCAGTGCCTCACGTAGCTATATGTTCTTTTACACGGGTTTTAATGGATCTTTTTGTTTGTCCTATGTGAGAGACTGCATTTGCAATCAAGTTTATGCCCGCTCGCTTGCCCAAGGGGAGTCCACGCGCAACGCGCCTTTCCTCCGGGCCATCAACGCGTGCCTACCTCAAATGTCCCATGAAAAAAACTTGACGATCCTACTTTGCCCCGCCATTTATAGCGCCGTCAGCGCGCGGGTCGGGTTTCACAAAATTGTTCCTTGTGACTCAATTTGTTTAAAAAAGCGTCAAGTGTTATATATATTTATGTTTATTATGAAACTAGCTAAACAATGTTATCTTTTGTTTATCAAATTACGACTTTGGTGCAGAGTTATGCTGTGCTGAACTTAGAAGTAGGGCGTTTTGAAACTCGTCTTGTATTCAAAAGCTCATACCTCAAAAATAAAAGCGATGACATATGGTTTTTATTCTTTTATTATGTTGTATATATAATATATAAAAGAATAAGAAAAAAAATGATCACTTTTTCATTAAAATCATAAAAGTCAAAGCTAAACAAAAAACACGCTGAAGTACCTGTTACCACAGTCAGTAATAAATTTTATTTTTTTTCTTGACTTTTGTCTATGGCTTGGAAGCTTGACTGGGGTTGTGTGGAGGGAAATTTCACGAAGAAACGGGACAAATAATACAAATTAGGCCCTGGAGTGATAGAGACGGGTAGAATCAGCTTTTTCGACTGCGGGAGCGATGTTAACCACAGGTTGACATGGTCATAGCTGAGTGATATGCAATGTCAACTATCAGTTAACACGGGCAAAGCTGACTTCAAGGTTATGTTAACTACTAGTTGACACGGGCAAGCGAGCGGATACACTCCTGCATTTTATAGAGGGACATTACTTGACTTGAGGACTAACGAGAAGATCGTGGAGCTGGAAGAAGAGATAGACAAGTTGCGCTGGCACATTATAGGATTATCCGAAGTCCGAAGAGAGGGGGAGGACACGATAATCCTCGAATCCGGCAACTTGCTCTATCACCGGAAAGGCGACCATCTGTCCTAAGGAGTTGTCGGATTTACCGTCCACAAGTCTCACGTTAACAACGTTGTAAAGATTGGGAGTGTGTCAACGAGGGTTGCGTACCTTATACTTAGAATCACCAAACAGTATTCACTGAAGGTCATACAGGTCTACGCACCAACCTCGGCACACCCCGATGAGGAGGTGGAGGAAATGTATGAGGATATCTCTAGAGTTATGCATTCCTCCAAAACCCAATATACGGTGTTAATGGGAGACTTCAATGCAAAACTAGGCACAAGGGAGAACGGTGAGCTGAAAGTAGGGAAATTTGGAATAGGGCAACGGAACCCAAAGGGCCAGCAGCTGGCCGACTTCATGGAGAAAGAGGGACTCTTTATGATGAACTCTTTCTTCCAGAAGCGGCCCCACAGGAATGGGACCTGGTCGAGCCCCGACAGTTCGACAAAAAATGAGATTGACTTCATTATGACGACCAGACGACAACTGTTCAGTGATGTCTCCGTGATCGCGAGGGTGATAACTGGTAGCGATCACCGAATGGTTAGAGGCCCACTGAACCTAAACGTTAAGTTGGAGAGGTCTCGTCTAATGAAGTCAACGCTCCGTCCCCCTCGTGCTCTGTTCCAAAGTCCTGAAACCTTTCCGCTCGAGTTACAAAACCGTTTTCAATGCCTAGAAGACTGCAATGAAATGGACGATATGAATGACAAGCTTTTGGAAACTGTCCATGCGGTCGAAACTAAGTTCTGCAAAACCCGCCGCAGAAGAACACAAAAACTCTCCGATCACACTCTTAATCTCATGGGTGTTAGACGGGAGATGAGGATACATTCTTCAACAGACTTGACAGCATACAGGCATCTGAACAGACAGATCTCCAAATGCATGCGGCGGGACTTACGCAACTTCAATTCAGCTCGTATTGAAGAAGCGATCGAGCGGAACCAAGGCTCCAAAGTCTTTGCCAGAGATCTATCTGCCAGAAAGAGCCAACTGTCAAAACTGAAGACATGATGTGGCAGCGTCGCTTTCGGGACACCTGAGATTTTGAGTGAGATTGAAAGGTTCTATGGGCACCTGTACACGTCATCGTTGGAGCCACACGCAAGTGTGAGTAACGATCCAAGAGCGAGTCTCATCCGACACTATTCCGAAGATATCCCGGACGTCAGTCTGAGCGAGATTAGAATGGCTCTCCAGCACCTTAAAAACGGTAGGGCCCCAGGCGAGGATGTAATTACAGCGGAGCTTCTGAAAGCGGGTGGAAGACCGGTACTTGAATTCCTTCAGAAGCTCTTTAATTCCGTCCTCCATGGTGGCATTACACCGGAGGCGTGGAGCAGAAGTGCGATGGTATTGTTCTTCAAGAAAGGTGTCAACACTCTCTTGAAGAACTACAGACCGATTTCTCTTCTGAGCCGCGTCTACGTGCTATTTTCGAGAGTCATTACGAATCATCTCGCGCGCAGACTTGACGACTTCCAGCCTCCCGAACAAGCCGGTTTCCGAAAGGGCTTTAGCACCATAGACCACATACATACCCTTCGGCAAATTGAACAGACATCCGAAGAGTACAATTTGCCACTATGTCTGGAGTATGTGGACTATGAGAAAGCCTTTGATTCCGTCGAAATTTGGGCGGTGCTGCAGTCCCTTCAGCGGTGCTAAGTTGCATATTGGTATATCGAAGTGCTGAAGTGTTTGTACAGTAGAGCTACGATGGCTATCCGAGTACAGAACCAGAGTACGAAACCTATCCAATTGCAGAGAGGTGTAAGACAAGGTGACGTCATATCCCCGATACTCTTCACCGCTGTATTGGAAGACGTTTTCAAGCTTCTGGACTGGAAAGGATACGGTATCAACATCAACGGCGAGTACATAACTTACCTTCGATTTGCCGACGATATAGTTCTTATGGCAGAATCGCTGGAGGACCTAAACACCATGCTCAATGACCTCAATAGTGTCTCCCAACGGATGGGTCTTAAGATGAACATGGACAAAACAAAGATTATGTTTAATGTCCATGTCACACCTATGCCGGTAGTTGTTGGGAGCACTAAGCTCGAAGTTGTTGACGAGTATGTTTACCTGGGACAAATAGTCCGACTAGGTAAGTCCAACTTCGACCGAGAGGTCAATCGACGGATTCAACTCGGCTGGGCAGCGTTCGGGAAACTACGACACATCTTCTCGTCAGACATACCTCAAAACCTTAAAACGAAATTTTACAACCAGTGCGTGTTGCCAGTGATGACTTACGGAACTGAGACGTGGTCCTTCACTGCTGGCCGTATGAGGAAGCTCAAGGTCGCTCAGCGAGCTATGGAGAGGGCTATGCTCGGAGTTTATCTGCGTGATAAACTTAGAAATGAGGATATCCGCAGTAGAACCAGAGTAACCGACATAGCCCAACGGATTAGTAAGCTGAAGTGGCAGTGGGCCGGCCATATAGCTCGAAGAACCGACAACCGAAGGGGAAGAAAGGTTCTCGAGTGGCAGCCTCGTACCGGTAGGCGAAGAGTAGGGCGACCCCTCACGAGATGGAGTGACGACCTGGTAAGGCATGCAGGAAGTCGAAGGATGCAGGTGGCTCAGGACCGTGCTTTGTGGCATTCCTTGGGGGAGGCCTATGTTCAGCAGTGGAGTTATGGAAGGCTGCAATGATGATGATGATTACTTGACTGATGGTAAACACTTATTTCTTAAAATAGTTTCTACTAAAACCAAGTAGTTTTTCAATTAAAACTGAAGTGACATATATGTTAGCTGCTAGAGAATGCCATATAGCATTAAGCTCGCCTTTTGTACAAATATTTGGTGCAAAAAAGAATAAATAAATAAATAAATAAACGTACAGTCCGCCTGATAATAAGTGGCTACAACAGTTAATGGACCGAAAACCAACTTCAAATTAATAAAACCACATATGTACTGTCACTTCTAAGGGGCTAAAACGAAATATCTCACAGCCTGTAAATTTACTGGCTCTCTATTCTCTTATGGCCGGAAAACAAGTACATCTACTATTGACTTACGGAGTGTAAGTATATCTACTATTTGGCGGCATAAATAAGTAAAGGTGCCCAAGCTCCAAAAGGACCAAATTATGAGGTAAATCAGCACTTAAAATTGAGGTACGGTGTGTTTAACTTCTATGAGTTTCTAAATGACGTTATTTTTCTAAGACTTCTTACAAAATGTTATGATATTGTTGGCAGATATTTATACTGATTCCAGTATGTCTAAGTTCGTTTTCCGCGGGATTCATGGTGGCTTTCCCGGGTGTGCTAAATCCGGCGATCCTATCTCCGAATAGCACAGACATCACAGCTACTTCTGCCCAAGCTTCTTGGATAGGTTAGTTATACCCATGGATTATTTTTATGAGTATATAGATTCAAATAATATGCATGTCATATCTCAAGTTACAGGTATTATGGTAAACTACCTGTGGTCAATGTTTTATGAACTGGTAATAAGGATGATGCCAATGAGACTTAAAAATGAGCTGGCAGTCTAGCTGCTGCTTGTTTTGTTTTGTAATTACTGAATAGTACAAGAACTGGCAACAAACAAATTTCATCCAAAATAAGTATGTGTAAGTTACTGCTTACCTTACCTTAAAACAACGTTCAATATTGTTAAAAAATAATGAATTATTTTATATATTAGGGTGGTTTGAAAAGTTTCCGACTTAAACGTGAAGATGGCAGCACTCGTCAATAAAAGATAGTGAATATACTTATGAATGTTTGACAGTTACGCAACAAAGTTTCAACCATTTTAGATGCGTAGTTGTTATTTGACAGTCGTTTGAGTGAGTCAATGTGAGTGTTTTTGTGAAAATGAAAAAATTAAGTATCGAGCTGTCATTAAATTGTTGTTTCTAATAGGCAACACGCCTACAAAAATCAAAAATAAATTGGACTCTGTGTATGTAGACTTTGCATTATCATTTACTATGGTGAAATTTTGGGCAGCTGAATTTAAACGTGGCCGTGGGAAACGATGAACGTTCGGGCCGTCCAAAAACTGCGACTACAGACAATAACGTCGCTAAAGTTAATTAAATGGTGCTAGTCCACCGCCAAGTTAAAATGATAGAGATATCGTATGAGAAAGCTGTCAGTGTGTTGGGAGCCGCGTTTGCTCACGGTAGACTAAAAACGTGTTCTAATGAACATTTCTAACACTCTGTTGGCGCAGTTTAGGTGCAATAATACCGAGTTGTAGCGCTGATTAAATACTGCAGATGAAACTTGGATATACCATTATATGCCCGAAACGAATAAACAGTCAAAACAGGGGACTGCAAACGGGGAACCGGCTTCTAAAACTGTTTTTTCGGCTGGTAAAGTGATAATGACTGTTTTTTGAGATAGTCATGTAGTTACGAGTATTTTAATCGATAATAACCTCCAAAAAGGAAAAACCATTACAGTAGAAGACTACGCATCATTATCAATCATGACAAATTGAAGTCAAAAATTACGGAATAACGGCCTCTTTGCAGAAAAATATAATCCTGTTTCACCATGACAACGCGCCGTCGCACACCTCAGCGGTTTCCGTGGCGAAAATCCACGAATTACGGTTTGAACTGCTTGACCATCCACCTTACTCACCAGATCTAGCTCAAAGCGACTTATTATATTCCCTCATCTAAAAATTGCGCTCGGAGGACAGAGGATTTCGTCAAAGGAAGAGGCAATCACCTTCGTGAACAATTATTTTGCATAGAAAAAACGCCGAGTACTATTTAGACGGGTTAGAGATATAGGAGCACCGCTGGGAGAAGTGTGTAGAGTTACAAGGAGAATTTTAAGAAAAAATGTCTTGTATCTTTGTTAGGTCGGAAACTCTTCAAACCCCTACGCATTTAGGAGTTTAGACTCCCTTAATTATTGAATGCATTGTTTAAAATATTGAACAACAAAAGAAGTGGTAGTTTGCATTACAAAAGGTTGAAATACTTTGCCTACTCTCTCTTTCCTGAGCACTACAATTTGCAACTATTCATGGCAGGGCAGAAAAGGCAGTTGTTAAATTAACGTGTACACCACCTAGAACCCTATCTAGAAATATATTAAAGTACATCTGTACATTAACGTTACTATGATCTACCCAGTTCTACCCATGTCATTTCCGGTACCTGTTTATTTTAGTTCCAGCTATACCTGGCTATTTAATATTAATATATTTTTTGTATTTTCAGCATCAAGTAATGGCATTTCCGGAATCATGGGTTTCTTAATTTTCTCTCCTATATTACAACGCTTCGGTCGGAAGGTCGTCGGTTTTGCATTGAATATTACAATGGTTGTCGGCTGGCTCACACTATTCCTTGCCAAATGTATAACGGTATTAGTTTTTGCCAGAGCTATCCAGGGCTTAAATATAGGTGGAACATTTATCGGTGCAATAATTGTATCTGAATATGCAAATCCACGCAGAAGAGGATATTTCATGACTTTAACCAAAATATCATTAAGTGTAGGTTCATTGGCCTGTCATTCTTTTGCAATTATATGTACATGGAGACAGATATCTGCATTTTGTATAATTCCATCAGCATTAGCTGCAATATTTGTACTGTTCTGGCCTGAGAGCCCGGCTTTTTTAGCTATGAAAGGACATTTCGAGGAATCCGAGAAAGCCTTCACTTGGTTAAATGGACACTCTGTAAAGAGTAAGAGAGAGTTAAAAGAGTTAATAAAAGCGCAGACACAACGACAGGAACTTATCAAGAAAACTGAAAAGATTTCTATTCTAAAGAGTTTAATAAAAACTTTAAAAAATAAAGAAATGCAGAAAGCTTGTTTTATAGTTGCAGTTCTTACTTTATGCATTGATGCTTGTGGAAGATTCTTTCTTATGGCTTATATAACGCAAATATTGGTAGAAATTACTGGCAGTAAATCAACAGCAATGTACTGTTCCATAGTGTCTGATCTCTTGGTAGTTTTCGCTTTAAGTATATCATGTTTTGTAATACGGTTATTTAAAAGACGTACGCTATTGTTTAGTTTGGGTTCACTCACAATTGCAATAATGTTCTTGATTAGTTTAGTGGTAGTTTTGAAATCCAAATATGGTATTTTTTCTCAATTCTCATGGCTAATCCCCTTCTTAATATTATTACATAATTTTGTAGCTCATATTGGTTTAGTACCAGTAGCGTTTGCAATATCAGCAGAAGTTTTTCCTTTGGAATATAGAGGGTTATGTTCTTGTATATCAGGAATAGCATTTACGATTTTCTATGCCCTCACATTAAAGTTAACACCTATGATGGTGGAATTTATCGGTGTTTCGGGTACTTATGCTGTGTACGCTTTACTGGTAATATTTTGTTTAGCAATTTTATTTTTTATTTTGCCAGAGACTAAGGATAGAACATTGCAAGAAATAGAGGATGAAATAAAGGGCACTGACCGATATGATGCAGATAAAAATTTGTTACCTGAACAAGCCATCTCAATGGATACTTGAATTATCCCTCTATGAATTTGTGACGTTTTGTATATATTTTTAAGGTTAATATTTCAATATTGCCTCTTGTATGTTATTTTTAATAAAGTTCGTAGTTGCCATTACAGCCTATAAAAGTCCACTGCTGAACATACGTCTCCCTGATTGATTGCCTCATGGGAAAATTTTTCCAAAGTTGCCACGCTTGTCGACTACATCTTTTCATTATTTTGAGTTGTTATCAGGAAAATGCTGCTGCCCCATATTCTGTTTCATTTTCCCATTTTTGCCTCTTAGAACACCGTCTGGACTGTATGGGGTAGTGGATATTCTTACACCGCCACTTCACAGTTTAAGTTCGTAGTTATAGTACTTAATTCAAGAATTGAATTTAGGCTTTAGTTAAATATTAATGTTATCTTTTATCAACCACATAATAACATTTATGACTCTTGAAATGTAATGTTATTTGCAATGGAAGACTAGAGCTACGTTAATCATACTAGTATCATATTAAAAAGAAATTCTGTGTTAATAGTGATTTAAGTCAAATGTAAAAGAATTGTGTGAGCTGGAATAAAATACGTGTCCACATGAGAAAGTCCTTATTTACCATGAACACTTGTAAATTTAATAAAGGTTTTATTATTATTTATTTAATAAAGGCGAAATTAAAATTATTTTTGCGTAACATTTAAAAAAGAGGTCTAAATAGAAAGCAAAAAATCCTTCCTTTTTTAATAAATTTCATTGCGAAGTAATTATATAAATTAAAAAAACTGAATGTTTTCGTCAATTTCATTATGAACATTTTTTTGCAAAATGAGGTAAATGTAACAGACTACATACGACCCACTCTTGGACACAGGTCTTCTTTCATTTCTGAGAGTTTTATAGCAAGGACGTGTCTGCCACGCTACTTCAATGTGTGTTGGAGTGCTCTATTTGTCTTTATTTATTTATTTATTGAATTTATATGTGGTTTTGTATAACACATTACAGCACATGCACCCAGAAAAGATATAAAAATATCAAATAAAGCTATCTTTAATTTCTAATACCTTAATTTTAATACTGATATTTATATATTTAATATACATTACAGACAGGTTTTTTGTAGTTTTTAGTATACGTTATATTACCATTTTTATTTATTTGTTTCTATTTTACATAATATTCATCTGATTTATAGTAACATTTCTTAAGGCCTTAACAGTGGTTGAAATGCCTAAATCTTGGATATTTAAGTAAAAAAATCTCAATAACTGTTCATTTAATCCACAAAGAAAAAATACAGGGTAACAGAAGAGGATTTCGTTAATGTTTTTAATTGAACAAAATTGTATTTCTGTCAACTCCTTATTAGAAAAAAATCCCCAAAAAGTACCTATCTTTGTCATATTCTGCAAAATTTCTCCAAAACGGCACAAGCTTTTTAAATAGTTCTTACACTAAAAAAAAGGTCTTAAAAATACTAATATTTTTAATTGAGAGTTTTATTTTTATTCCCCGTTTTATAAGAGAATATAACATTTTTCCCTGAAATTGAATATATTCACACGAGCGCGCATGCTCCGTCGCCCTGTCAGCCTGTCACAGTTCGTTTTCGGACATCGTTGAGGGTGGACTGTGCGTCGGTGTTAAGGCGACTTCGTTCAAATATATATTAGTTTTTTAAAAGTTTATACACAATTATGAATATTTTAATGACTAGAAATACTTAATTTAGTTAATATCTGTACACTGGTAACTGTAAATATTATTTTCTAAATAAATTAATTTTTAAAGTGCCCAAAGAAGAAGAAATTTTCGCGGCGGCGTTGATTAGTGAAAGTTCGTTACTTAGATTTCGATAGTTTTTAATACATTTGTAATTTTATTGTTGCATATTTTTATTAATTACTTGATACTGAATTTTATAATTATGTATTACAATAAAACGCTGTTTTTATGAATATGACTTTATAAAATATTATTGGGGAGGGAAATATAGATACAGACACTTACATTTATGTACACTGTTATCAAATTAAATCAAACAATTTAAATAAATAAAAAAATGGTGCTTCCCTAAGTATAAATAACTACATAAGACATTCTTGGGTTTTGGTTTTTTTATGTTAGACAAACTATCATGTAAAAAATGTAAAAATTTTATATTGGAGAGGGGTTTCTCTAAGTGATAAAGTTAGAGATATTCGCAGAAGAACCAGAGTAACTGACATAGCCCAACGGAATATTACAGTAAAATGGCAATTGGCTCACTATATAACTTGGAAAACAGATAAAAAATAGGAAGAAAGGTTCTCGAGTGGCAACCTTTATTCCTCTTCACGTATTCCCATACGCTTTTCTTCGCACACACACAAATAGGTCGCAAATAATACTTACCTAGTACTATTAGACAAGAGTGAATAGGTTTTTGTTAAGTCAGTGCAATTCACCATCTTAGGCTACATAACCACTTACCGATGAGATTGTAGTTGCTTTACTACTTGCTGGGTAAGAATAGTAAAAAAAAATTTTACCCTGTGAAAGTTTGCATTTAGATATAATTTTTCTAACCAACCATAAAAATATGATGACAATATGTATATAAGTATAAAGGTTGCCTCACATGAGACAGTAATAATATAATATTATATCTTCCATTATCTAAGCACGAAAACTTTTAAAATGTGTGAATCCCGAGGTATGTTTATATTAAGAGGCCGAATAGAGCCACGTTGATATGCATAGGGATCGTTTTGTAATTTCACATCGTTATTGAAAAAAAAATTGTACATATTTCAGGAGACGGTTTGCAAAACACGATTCCACAAAAATTTACTCAATAGAAAATAATTGCAAAGTTGCTTCTGAAAATACTTAAATATTCAACGTCAATTTTTTCTTACGTGGTAGAGCCACGCTGCAGCTATATTATAGTTGTAGCACGAATGGGTCGGTTCGACCGGGGAAGGGCGACGCTCTCACGGAATACCATGTAAAATAGCAGTTTAACCCTGCTGTGTTTGGTATGGTGAGTGTAGAGAACCGGAGAACCTTTTTACTGGAAACGAGGCATTACACCTTAGTCCTTACGGGTGACAACGCATCTACATTTTGATACGTAATCAAGAATAGATGTAGATGTCTATGGGCCACAACAACCACTTACCATCAGGTGGACTGTGTGCTCGTTTGTGACCCTTATTCTATTAAAAAAAAACTTTCTGAGATTTCAGTAAAATAATGTTAAGTATTGTAAGCACTCGTACAATTATATATCTCATGTTAAAAAAGCTATTTTGATTTTTAATAAAGTGATTTTACTTTATAGGTTAAATAATTTATTTACCCTTCTATATTAAGAACCGTTTTTCTGTCACTCCTATTGAATTTGACAGTGGTTGCTGAAATTTAGCATCTTTAGATGGATCAGAATCGCGCGCTGATCCGGCTGTTAGATATTCCAAAAATAATCGGAGATATTTATTTTTACTTTCATGCCGAATACTACCTTGTTTTATTTTATTACGGTCAAATAATATTTATTAGGTTATAAAGCAAGTATTTACAAATATTTTCATTGTTTTGTTATTCTATTGTTTACAGTTATTATCACGTCTTAGCTTTACACCAAGAATTACATTAGAAATTCTTGATGGGATGCGATGTAACGCTCATACTTTATTTTCATCAAGAACTATATATATATATATATATTTTTTTTTACCAGTAGAGTTTCAACACAATCTTAAAAAAGTTCAGTGAATTAAAAAAATGCCGATAATTATATAATTTCAAGTCAGTGTTTTACATTTAAAGATCATTTATAAAGAGCCAAAATTCTTATTTTCATTTTGATTAATTTAATTTGAGAATACAATAAATGTGAAAGGGCTTTTATCTGCAATAATAATTTTCATCAAAAATAACATAGACTTATAAAAGTCATATACACGGTCAATCATACTGAAGATTATCAATTGTACTACAAAATATTTAAAAGACTATTTCCAGTATAATGACCCGAATATCATCATTAATGTTTGTCATCACTTAAAACTTTATCACATAGCTAAATGATTGACTATTATATTATGATAAGGTCATGCTTTTCTATAAAAAGTTGCAAGAAATTTTAAATCACGGACCAATTGTTTTTTTTTTTTACTTTTCACTTAATTAGTGAAAAACAAGACGGACTGATCTAAAAGTTTACTTTCTTGTATATAAAGTACTATTTAGTTCTTTCTACTGTTCCGTCAGCCACGATACTATAGCGCGTCCCAGATGTTCGCAGAGGCCCGTGTCGTTGGTTTGGATGCGTTGATCCGTCACCGTATCGCGCGATTTAGAAGTTTTGTTTTTGGGTCGCAGAATAATCTCATCAAAATTATTTGTAATATTTATGCATGTAGTGAAATTTTTAGTAGGAGGTCAAATTTATTAAAATCTTAATAATAAAATGTAATAATTTATTGATTAACCAATAATTATAATTAAAATTTAAGGTATAGTGTAATAAAAAGAAAAAAATTTTATAATGGATCTGTGTTGTCTGTATCAAATAAATTATTATTATTATTATTATTTAGAATTTTATGCATATGATAATTAAAGTTTCTATGTAAATAAATGTAACATAGCGGGTATTATATTCAATGGTAGCGGCCATCCATATTTGCAAAGCCAGCATCATTTTCTGTACAGAAACCGGTAAAGTGTTGCTCAAGGCACTATAAACAAAGCAGCTGATAAAATGTTACACTCATAACTGTTAACAAAAACTGTTTGTGCAAATGGTCTTATAGATAATAATAACTATTCCGCCGTGTTAGGTGCAGGAGCTATTATTAGAAGGAGAAGAGGTAAAATTGTGTTTTAGAGATGCGCAATCAATATTGTTCTGTCTGCAATTGAGCATAAAATAAAAAATAACTTCAGCCAAAGAGCATAACTGGTATTATACTCAGGCCCGTCAATTGGATTTACAGTTAAAAAAATAATTTTACCAGGCTTCAAAAAATCAATCAAAATTCAAAAAAACATAAATATTAAAATCAAAAAATTAGTGTATGTATGTCTATACATACATATATGATTTATGGCCGCTTAGTAACTGACGGTGACTCATTATTACATCCTACAGTCACGTCGAAACTAAGAGGAGGAATCACTGTAGAAAAGGTAATAAATTATTGCGGAAACTTTGTGATAAAATTAAAAAAATTACAAACTTATCCAAGTTAATCTAACACAGTCTTACTTATCCTTATTCGTTACAAAAAAAATAGTCAGATGGCGTCAGTTTTTAAGAAGATATAACAAAAATAAACAAAAAAATAAATTTCATAATAATAAATACCGCTGACACTTAATCACGCTTTTCAAAACCACGCCAGTTGTAAACAATACTTGTGTGAAAAGACAAAATCTTCTTTTCAAATTTCTGCCGAGTTGTAAGTAGAAATCCAAATAGGTCATGTGTCAATTTTAATTAAATATATTTTACATGAAGTGATATTGACTACGTTTCATCAATTAACCATTGGTAAAAATTAAAACAGGAATTGTACAATTGTGTTTACAAGAAAATTTTATTATAAATACCTATAAATGTATATATTATTAATAAATAGTTCCCATAATATTTTGGATTATTTTTTATTTTGCCCTATCTGCAATGCTCTACGCTCTATAGAAAATGTGGCGTATTACATGACTGACAATCTTTCGAACGTTTTATCTAGGTACAAAGATGTTTTACGTTTTCGTCGCCTCCACATGATATTTTTGTCAGCATAAGGTACCCTTCTGTATCTGAAACGAATATAAATATTGCTACAAAGTAAAGTAAAAGACTATACAAGTCCTTCTACTGGGCACAGAACTCTTTTTTTATTTCTGAGAGGGTTTTAGGGCAAGGAAATGCCCGCCGAACTGCCTTAATGCGTGGTGACGAAAATTGCAATTACAAATTGCATTCGTGCTGTCGGGGATCAAACCCGGGAATAATTTACAGCGTACGCTTAAACCCAAATCTACTAATACGATACAAATAAATACGATTTAACATATATAATAAAAAACTCTTACGTACTTGAAACTTGAACACTTGATAGCTCGTGACGCCTACCGGACAAAGCTACAGCACAATATAATTGAAGATGCGTAACCACGACATAATTCTCAGTGATGCGCAAGCATAACAGGCAGTATGTCACTTTTATAATTGTCATCTCTGCAGTCTATTAATCTTTGCATTTTTATAAGTAATACAGAACGTAGTTGTTAGACGGTGTTGACGTTGGCTAAAATCTCTGCGATAGCCGTTTCGTCAAGGTCATTCAGGCTAGTTAAAGCCTTAATAAAAAAGCTATTTAGTGCTCTCACAAATTTCCTATTTTTTTCCATGTCTATTATATCTATGAGTAATATATTATATAATTTAACTGCCATGGAATATCGTCTAGAACTGTATAAAGATAAAGTGGTTTTCTCTTCCTAAGATGTATATTATGTTTATTTATACTATTATCACCAGCTTTTTGAAATGCACATATATATATATATATATATATATATATATATATATATATATATATATAATATTGTATATGTATATATATTTTCTTAATAATTTACATGATTCTAATATTTATAAAGATGTAACTGTTAATATCTGGTATTGTATAAAATATGGTCTATAGCTTTCCCTAGACTCGATATTGGCTAGAATTCTTATACATTTACTTGAGCGATAAAGAGTTTTTGGATGTCTGTGCAGTTTCCCCATAGAATAAAATAGAATGATTTTTATTCAATATTGATTATTACATAACACTGATTGAAAGTCATTTTTTATTTACCACTGGTTCAGAAAATACCTCTGTCTTGAGAAGAACCAGCAAGAAACCCAGCGGGACTTTTTTTAAACATAATTTCACACAACAATAATTTTGTTTATACAATTTTAAGTGAATTTTCATAGAACCAGCATGGTGGCGATCACCTTATTCCCAGGGGTTATTTTCAATCATGTATTTCTTGATATCATAAAAACCCTTTTTGTACATTTTTTCTTTAATAAAAATTTTAAACTTTTTTATTGACAAACTTTGAATATGTTCTGAGATTTTGTTGTAAAAGCGTAAACATTGCCCCATAAATGAATCACTAATTCTGTGGAGTCAAGTAACTGGCATTACAAGCTTATGTTTTTTCCTAGTGTTTAAGGTATGAATATCCTTTTTCTTATTAAAGCTATTAATGTTTTTATGTACTTACATTACATTTTCATAAATATATTGAAATGCCAAAGTTAATGTGTTTATATCTTTAAATTTTTCTCTGAGGGATTTTTTACAATTTAGGTTATAAATAAAAAACAAACCTTCAAACGAAATTGTACAACCAGTGCGTGTTGCTAGTGATGACTTACGGATCTGAGACGTGGTCGTTCACTGCTGGCCATATGAGGAAGCTCAAGGTCGCTCAGCGAGCTATGGACAGGGCTATGCTCGGGGTTTCTCTGCGTGATAAACTAAGAAATGAGTCTATCCGCAGTAGAATCAGAGTAACCGACATAGCCCCACGGATTAGTAAGCTGATGTGGCAGTGGGCCGGCCATATAGCTCGAAGAACCGACAACCGATGGGGAAGAAAGGTTCTTGAGTGGCAGCCTTATACCGGTAGGCGAAGTGTAGGGCGACCCCCCACGATATGGAGTGACGACCTGGTAAGACATGCAGGAAGTCGATGGATGCAGGTGACTCAGGACCGTGCTTTGTGGCATTCTTTGGGGGAGGCCTATGTTCAGCAGTGGACTTATGAAAGGCTGTAATGATGATGATAATTAGGTTATGAATCGCCCTTTCGCTCTCTTTTGCAAAACAAATATAGCTACAATATCAGTCGCATTACCGCATAGCAAAATTCCATAAGACATTACGTTATGAAAGTAACTAAAATACACTAACCTAGCTGTCTCAACATCTGTGAGACTTCTAATTTTTATTACAGCATATGCTGCAGGACTAAGTCTGCTTGCTAATTTAGATATATGGGGGCCCCATTGAAGTTTCGCGTCAATAGTAATACCAAGAACAGTGGTATCCACAAGACTCAACTCCTCCTCATTTAAAAGCGCATTGGTTTTCGAATGTTTTACATTAGGTATTAATTATAATAAATAATTAAATTTAATACATTTTGTCTTATAGCCGTTTAAGAGCAAATTGTTGGCGTTAAACCAATGTAATAATTTCGATAGACCATTATTTACATCGCCATAATTATATGACTGCCGTTTGAGTTTGAAAATTAACGAGGTATCGTCATTAAATAATACTAGATCGTGATTGTCTCCTACAGGATAAAGTAAGTCATTAATATAGATTAAGAACAGGAATGGGCCAAGAATCGAGCCCTGAGGAACGCCCATTGATACTACCAATCCGGAGGAACCTTTACCATTGATCACGACTTTTTGAGTTCTGTTACTCAAAAATGAAGTAATAAACTAAACGCCAAATATTTTACACCGTAATGTTGTAGTTTCCTGATTAATGTCTCATGATGAACATAATCAAAAGCCTTGGAAAAGTCACACAAGGCTATACCGTAGCGCAACCACGCGTGCGCATATAAATTGTAGGGCCATTTTGGCTGTATTTGTGTTTTTAGACCTTTTTAAGTCATTTAGCGCATATATAAATCTGGACAATTTTTTTAATACATATTCTATACGGCTTTTCCAATTTAGATTACTGTCTATTTTATTTCCTAATGCATAGCATAGGCTGCAGAACTTAGTATGCTTGCTAGTTTGGATATATGGGTGCTCCACTGAAACTTTGCGTCGAGAGTGATGCCAAGAAAAACAGTGGATTCAACAGAGTTCAGTTCTTCCCCATTTAAAACACATTGGTGAAAAGGAACAAGGGTAAGTGTGTGGTCACGGCTCGTTCAACAGCGGATTCCGTAATTCCGCAGCTTTTATGTTGGTGTATTGCGCACCTCGCGCCATTAAGTGTCGGGACGCTCACTCACCCCCAGCGTCCCCTGTGCCGGGCGGTGAGCGTAGAAGTTCACGTGGGAGTGGTCGCCCGTCAGGTGGGCGGGCATGTAGCGGAGTTAAATTCTGAAGATGGGGATGTGGCCCGTTATCTGCGCGGTCGAACAACCGTCTCGCAGAACGGACCACAAATTCTTGGATTGATTCGACCTTGACGTCGCGTGAGATGACATCGTTCCTGACGTAGCGACCGGCTCCCACAATCACCCGAAGCGCAAGATTTTGCTGGGCCTGCAACCTCTTGCGCTGAGTGGCCGAGGTCAACGCGTACCAGGCTGGTGCTGCGTAGGTCAGCCGCGAGCGGACGTAGGTCTTGTACATAACTATTTTCGTTTTTGTTGGGAGTTTGGATGCCAGTATTGAAAAGTTTCGCTCGCGCAGCTTTGGCCTGTCTCACGACGTGATTAACCATCGAGGTCATGCGCAGCGAGTGATCTATCTGGCATCCTAGGTATGTGATGGTACTACTCCAACCTACATCCTGCCCGCGGAGTTGCAGAGCTGGTGGTGTTCTGGCCAGCCTGGTCATGAAGGCGACGGTCTTCCCGACGTTGACCGCCAGCCTCCATTTGTCCAGCCACTCAGGCAAAAGGTCGAGTACCCGCTGCAACCTCTTGGCAGCCACGTCCACCCGACGTGATGACGCGAAGTACGCCATGTCGTTGGCGTATAAAGCAAGAACTACGTCATCTTCCCATTCCTCCAGATGGCCTTGAAGGGTGGGAATGTCGTTGGCGTAAACCTCGTACAGTTGCGGTGATAGGCAGCTACTCTGTGGCACGCCGGCTAAAATCGGTCGTGCCGCCGAGACAACCCCTTCCAGGGTGACAAGGAAGCTCCGCCCCTCCAGGAACAACGCTATTAGCCGCACAAGCATTGGCGGCAAGGTGGTTTGATTGATGAGTTTGTAGACTAACCAAGCGTGCCACACCCTGTCGAAGGCCTTCTCCATGTCGAGAAGGACCCCCACACAGATGCGGCCGAAGTTATATTCGGCCGCAAGATAGTGCAGCACGCGGGCCAGCTGTGAAGTTGTGGAATGCCCCCTGCGGAAGCCAATTGCTCCTCTCGCAGGGTGACATGTGGATGAACTCTACTCAGGGTAATTTTTTCGAAGAGTTTTGCTATGTGCGGCAATAGCGTTATGGGGCGGTAGCTGGCCGGGAACCTCCTGTCTTTTCCCGGCTTCAGCAGCACGATGATTTTACCCTGCTTCCAGATGGTCAGAAAGTGGCCAGTTCGCAGGATGCCGTTTTATAACCTGGCGAGTGCCACTATTACTCTTCTAGGCAGCTGCTTAATGGCTGTGATGGTGATGCCGTCATATCCCGGCGCTTTACGGATGGGTAGGCGCATGATGGTGCGCCTTACCTCCGTTGGTGAGATGAAGTCGTCGCCCCGCAAGAGCGGCGCCAGGTTTGAAAGGTATTCCTGTACGCAATCCATTATACTTTTTACATGGTCTGCGTACCCCTCTGCTACGGTATTGGGTATAAACTGCTGCTCAAGGTGCTGTGCCATCAGTTTCGCCCTCTTATGGGGGTCGTATATTCTGCTTCCCGTGGTGTCCACCAGTGGGCAGGCAGGTGTTGGTGCCTTGGTGAGCTGCCGGTTGAGGAGGTGCAGGGAGGCGGGTGCCTCCGAGGCTTCGTCGACTCACCTCTCCCATGCCTCTCCCCTGTATGCTCTCATTGCTTCCGACAGCTCTTCCGTCCAGGAGTTGAGCCGTGGGAATCGTGTCCGTGCCCAGAACCTCCTCATCTACCGCTTCTCGGACAACAGTGTTTGCAGTTTACGTGGGAGTTCCTCCTTCCCGCGCCCCGTGGAGACAGGGTGGGAATGGAGTTGAAGTTGGTCTTTTATCGTATTTTGAAGATGTAGGGCCGCTGTCTCCACATCTACATGGGTGGTTATAGAGGCGCAGAGTTGGAGGCCCTCCAGCGCACTGCGGAAGCGCGTCCAGTTAGTCTTCATTCGGAGACTTCTGGGCACTACGGCATCCGCACGGGTGTCAATGGTAATCAGCAGGGGGAGGTGCTGCGTATCTAAATCATACAGCACATCCAACTGTACTGGGTACGGCAAAAGATGGCACAGCACTATGTCTACGACATCGGGCTGGTGTTCGGGTTTGACGGGGATAGAGGTGGACTCATCTGGGGCCAGCACCTCGTACCCCCACTCCTCGGCGTCGTCATACAGTTTTCTCCGTGGTGGTGTTATTAACGTGGAGCCCCAAGCAGGATGTTTTGCATTGAGGTCTCCGGCGATAATAACAGGTGTTGTTCTGTCTAAGATGTTTCTTATGTCCTTGGGGGCAAACGAGGTGCCGGGAGGTCTGTAGGCGGCGAAAATTCTTGTGTCTTTCGTCCCAACGCTCACCCTTATCCCTTTGGTCCTCGTAGATATGAAATTCGTGTTGGTGCCAACTTCTTCGTGCATGACATCCCTCCTCACAAGGGCCGCGGTACCTCTGAACGCGACACCTTCCAGGGAGATCTCGTCATGTCGGTACACGAAGAAGTTGGGTAGCTTTAGTTGAGCAGAGGGGCGCAGCTTGGTTTCCCCCAGCAGCACAATTTGAATATTGTGCTGCTGGACCAGGGTTCTCAGGTCAGCGACCTTCCCTAAGATGCCGCCGGGGTTCCAGTAGCACATCCTAAGTTGATGGCCTGCTGACGGTGGTGAGTTGGGCTAAGGCAATTAGAATGGCCGAAAGGGGGTTGGTATCGGTGGTCATGGCAGTCAGGACCTCTCCTAGGATCCTGATCACCACGCCCACCAGTTGAGCGAGGGCCTCCTCGATGGTGGTTGGTGCCTGAGGCTGTGGTTGGGATGTGACTGTTATAGTCCTTTTTGGCGGGCGTGGATCTCGGGTTTGGGGTGCAGTTTGCTCATTCTGACTCGAAATTGTGGGGAAAGTGTATCGCGGGGAAAGTGTATCATTTGCCGGTGGGGCTAAGGTCGCCCCGGTCGTCACGAATGTAGTTAGCGCTGGTGCTATTGCCACCTGTCGCTGTTGCGGTTGAGGCGCCTGGTGTTGTGGTTGCTGCTGTTGTTGCAGCTGTTGGGATGGATGTTGGGTTTGCCTTTTGGTGGTGGTGGTTGTCGTTGCGGTGGTGATGGCTGTGGTTGCCATCGTGGTGGAGGTGGTTGACGTTGCGGTGCTCGTGTTGCCTGCGGGGGCATGGGAGGTTGCATATTAATGCCCCATTTCCTTGCAATTGGCTGCAACACTGGCCACCGCCTGTCGTTTGCCGAATGGTCTTTTCCGCAGTTTGCGCACTTGGGCTGCGCATCCCGCAGGCTGATGCAAGGTGATCACCCGCTTAGCGCACACATTTGAAGGGCCGGTAGTAATTTACGGATGCATGTCCGAACCCTAGGCACCTGTGACACTGTACGGGGCCGATTCTACCTGTCCAGCCTTCGTTTGTGACCCCTGGCATGTACAGCAGCTCATTGATTTGGTATAGCCTGTTTAACTCTTCAGGGCTCAGGTGGTTCATCTTAACGTGGAAGAGACAGCCCGGTCTGTCTCTTTTCGGTGGGATAGGTCGGGCAAAGGTGACCGGGAAACCCATTTCAGTGAGGGCCTCCTGAATATCCTTCAGATCTGTATCCTCCGGGAGTCCTCTTAGCCCCATCTTCGTGGGTTGCTCCTCCTGCGGGGCGTAAGTTCTTGAAGCGCAAGCTGGAGTTCGTTCTCCATCTGGCGCGTCTTGGCGTTGCGAGTATTCATTTTACTATTTATTATAAATAATAAAAGAAAACAAAGATCCAAAACAGAAGGAGCAGAGTAAGCTAATGTAAAGTTGTTGTTGTTTTTTTTTTCTATTTACTAGTCTCAAATCAAATTATCGTTAAAACAATTCGAAAAGAAACCCGCAAAGAATGTAATAACCCGAGTTTAGAATAAATCTTTAATTTATAAAAGGAATGATATGAAATAAGGATTACAATAATTTTTAAAACAATGTTCGTCACCTGTCACTTTTTGTTCCAACACAAAATTGTTGTTATAATATTTATGTACCAACATTCTTAAATATTAAATACAAAGCGGCAGTAATTATTAGCTATAACATAAAATTGAGGTGGATATGGTGAATTTACAATATTTAATTTATTAAATTTTATCAGGACCAATTATTTTTACAACTTATCACCAGGGTTGCCACAGCAAAAAAAGTAGTAACAATAATAGTAACAATACCACACGAAGATGACGTCTTCCTTGCTACGGTCTATGAGGTATCTTTGTATTACACGATATTCATCGTCGGATTGTGGCCGGAAACGAATCCCTTTCCCAAATGGGCGAGCGTTCGAAGCGTGGCCCAGAAGTTGGTGTATAATTTTGAAGTGCTTCGCCCAGTTTGGGAAGCATTCAACGATGATGGGGGGGGGGGTATTTAGCAGTTTGGTTATCTACTGGTTGCTGAGGTTGTGCAGGTGGTGGTGGTGGTGATGGTGGCGCTGATCTCGGAGTTGCTGCAATGCGTGCATAGGAGTCCGGCGCTGTGGATGGTCCAGGTGTGGGCTCCTGGTTTAAAGGTTAGGAGTCTTGTATAGGGGCAAGAGTGGCGTTGGACGTATTGTCCCACTCTCTCTCCCCTTCCGGGTCTTCCTCACCGAAATCCTGCATATCAGCGGTGCAGGCCGGAGAGGTGGTTGGAGACGGTGAGTTTGGTGGTATATTTTGCCTCACTGCAGGTTGTGGGGCTTATCTTTCAGGTGGGGTTGCCGAGGTGGAAGGCGATGCCGAATCAGATAGTGAGTCGGATCCGGCCCTCAGCCTTTTCTCCTCTTGGAGCTGGTCTTCTTCAATCTCGAGGGGTGTTCTCCTCCGCGAAGCTAGGCTCCGGCGTGGCAGTGAAGCCGGTTCGACGCTAGGTGGAGGCACAGCTTCACCAGCGCCGAGTGCGGCGCCAGTGGCCGGTAGACTACCTATCCACCTCGGGAGTTGGCTGTATGGCTGGAGCACTCTTGACCTCTCAGGAGCGAAGTGGTCTTGTTCCATGAGTGACCTGTCAAGAACTCCCAGACGAATATCGGGTGGTTTTCGGCGTGTTGGGGGGGGGGTTTCCCCCTTGTCCGACATCTCTCTAATTTGTTGTACTCAGCCCTTAGCTATCACACACCTTACTCCACTCAGCGCGTGCAACCACACCGGGTGAGACCCTTGAGGGAGGCCCAGCGTGGCGCCCGCGAGCAGGGAGGGGTGTGTGAGATGCAAATTGAATTGGGCGTTTACTCACACAGAGTGCGGCACACTTGCATTCACTTTTTAATAATAAAAAGAGGGTACAGGGCATTCCCTCCACCATCCCATGGTCCTTCTAGCCTTACGGCATACGGACCGAATCACGGGAGACGCACACGGTACTTACTCTGGGCTCTTTCCCACGTGCGCTTACTTGACTCTCTACAAATCTCTCTGTTCCGTCCCTTTTCTCTACATTTTACTTCTCCCCCTTCTGGGGAGGGACTCCACAGCGACGACACTTCGCGTTCGCAGCTATCTGGTCGTATTTTCAGTACTCATACTGTTTCCTTTTGTGATGCCATGCATGGGCAAATCTCTTAAACTCCTTAAAGTTGGATTCACAGCACACTAGGTCCCGGAAGTATACTGGTCCTTTTTATGTTCTCTGTAGGCTGTCCAATAATGCGTTCCTCTCTTCAATATACAGATCGCAATCCCAGAGAGCATGGTCACGACTCTCTAGTGCTGAGCCGCAGGGGCATAAGCCAGAGTTCCTAAGGTTGAATTTTAGGACACGCTCGTTGAAACATCCGTGACCAACAAGAATCTGCGATACTGCATAATCGGGCTCTACCCATCTGAAGATTAGACGCTCTGCGATATCCGGGAAAAACTTGAACAGATCCCTGCCATCTTGGCTTGAGTCCCACCGGTCCTAACAAATGGCAACGACAGCCGCCATCATTTCCCTCTTTTTCTTCCTGCGCTCCTTGTCGACCAAACCTGTCCCCTCCTCGTCGTCCCGCATGAAAAACTTCCAGGTCATCAGGCAATACGCCCGCCAACACCGGTAGCGCTGCGCTGCTAGCCGTCCTGTAAGCCTTCGTGAGAAGAATCAAAGCTGGTCTTTGTGTCCTCATCAGTACGCTTCTGATAACATAAAGGGACGAGCGTTGTTACCATACGGCAGCAGCATATGTCAACGTTGCCACATAGGTCCCTGAATACAGGACTCTAAAGGCGTGAAATCTTATGCCCCAGGTCGATGAAGACAATCGCGACATCTTCCCGAAGCAAGCAGCGGCCTTCTCGCCGATATATAATGCTTGCTGCACATAGGACCTAGCCTCGTCCAATATTATACCTAGGGTTCTTGCCTGTGAAACACTCGTGATCATTGCACCGTCCATCTTTATAATTGGTCCACGTTTAAACTTGCCCTTATAGGTCATCGTTTGTGACTTTCCGGTAGAAAACCCCAGTCTGTTACGAATACCCCACTAGGACACGGCAGCGATCATAGCTGTCACTTTGCGCTCTATTGCGGAACGAGACGGTGCTTCGACCACAATCGTCACATCGTCGGCGTAAGTAACGAAGTGTACTCCTTCGGGTTTTGGCAGCTTCACGAGGTCATCGAGTAGGAGGGTCCATAGGGTTGGTCCTAGCACCGATCCCTGGAGACAGCCCATCGTGGAGACCTTCCACACTATTCGGTTTCCAGCAAACAGTCCTACTCGGCGATTTATAAAATAACTCGTTAAAATACGGTATATATTAGGTGAAACGCCACATTGCTTTGCCTTGAGTAGGACCATTTGCCACGAGGCATTGTCGAAGGCCCCAGATATGTCCAGAAGGATCAGTTGCACGTAATTCTCGGTAGATCCGTTAGCAATTCAGTTGATGGTACTAAGGGCGGGTCACTGTGGATCGGCCACGCGTGAAACCATGTTGTGCGTCGGAGATGCCGCGGTAGAATTATATATATATATATATATATATATATATATATATATATATATATATATATATATATATATATAACGGGGAATCTTCTTTTCGGCATGTTAAAAATTACCAAGACATCATTTTATGAAATCAACCCACAAAGGGCAGTGCGGAGGCGTTAAAATAAAAACAAATATAAACTTTTAATCTATAGCTCCTTTAGTTTCGCTTAAACTCGAAGACGGATTTTGATGAATTTTTTTGTGTGTTTGGGTCCCTGGATGATCTAAACGATTCACAATTGGACCTGGTAGGTGGCACTGTTGTCGAGATCCAAAAATTACCCGTGCGAAGCCGGATCGGATCGCTTGTAAAAATTAGATATCGTTCCAATAATAAAAAGTTGATGGTTGGCAGCACTTCTTTTCTGTATAGGATTCCGCCTCGGTTGGTACCGCCCAACAGTCCATGCACGGTACTCGTGTTGTGGTTAAAGTTTGAAAGATATGATACAGTATAATAATAGACTGTGATGTACTACACCTTTATATATATATATATATATATATATATATATATATATATATACATATATATATACATATATATGGTGAAAAAGCAGTCTAATAATGAGTTTGATCGCAGGTGTCCATAAACTGGAGTAGCCAATCAGGTGGACCGCAAGTTCGTTTCGCAATTCAATTATCCAAAAAAATAAAACTGCTGACCGTGATTTAAGCTGTTTCATAGTCAAGAAAATTGCTTATTGGTATGAAGTTCTTTACCGGACGGTACGGATGGGAGCTAGGAGACAAAATTTGTACATAATATTTTTTCGTTACTACCCCTTGTATTATAGTGTAGACGACCTTGGCGACGAAATAAGGAAGTGAGATAGAATAATATCCATCTCTCTAAATAACGTTGTCGCACCAATCTTTTAAACAAAAGCTTATTCGTAACTTCCTTGACATCAGCGGGTAAAGCGTTCCAGAGGAGAATAGCCTGAACTGTACTGTGAGGAGAGATGTAGATATCTATGGGCCGCAGTAACCACTTACGAGCACACAGTCCACCTGATGGTAAGTGGTTGCTGCGGCCCATAGACATCTACATCTATCCTCTATTACAAATCAAAATGTAGATGCGCCGCCACTCGTGAGGACCAAGATGGAATGCCTCATTTCCAGTAAAAAGGGCCTCCGGCCACCTGCACTCACCAAGCGAAACGCAGAGGTAAACCTCTACTTCACGCTGGTTTTCTGTGAGGTCCTGGTACCACTCCGGTTCGAGCCGGCCCATCCGTGCGACAGCAACAGCTACCGCGTGGCTCTACCACTGTTAAAAACTGTGTTGAAAGCATTTGAAAAGTCAACAAGCACCAGCACTGTAACTTTCTGTTCATCCATACCTCTTCTTATGTCATCAGTGACCATAATAAGTTCAGTGGTGGTACTGTGACCAGACCGAAACCCAGATTGAAAAACATTCAATAGGTTATGTTCTTTTATAAAACAAGACATTTGCTTATACACACAGGATTCAAGAACTTTGGACAGGAAGGAGAGAATAGAAATTGGTCGATAGTGAGAGGGTAGTGAAGGATTAGGAATTTTGGGAAGAGGTCGAACATCAGCTTGTTTCCACAAAGTTGGGTACAGACCTGAGTCCAAGGAGTAATTTACAATATGTGTTATTGCTGGGAGAAGGAACTCGAGTAACATATTCACCATAGTCTTGCTTATGTCATCACAACCCAAAGCCTTGGAGTTAATAGCTGATAACGCCTTAGCAACATCATCTTGGGTCACAGGAGAGATTTCAAAAAAGGGAATGGAGAGTAGTTCCATAGAAGCGATAGAATGTATCGTTTGGGATTTAAAACTAGGATCAATAGGAACAATGACAGAAAAATGACGATTGATGTCATCTAAATTAAGCGAAGGACCTAACTCTGCTGACGCAGGCTTAGTAATACCTAGGGATCCAAGGAATTTCCACATACCTGCGGTAGAAGTATTAAGGATATTATCGTGAATGTAGCGGCGTTTAGCGTTTCGCACCATCTGATTACATCTGTTTCTGCAAGCCTTAAAGCTAGTCAAATTTTCCACAATGCGTTGCTTCTTAAACTTCTGAAAAGTTCGGTTCCGTCTCGCTATTGCCAGCCTTACGCCACTGTTCATCCAGGGTGCACGAGGACGCTTTAGTCTTATTTGGTATACAGGAGCATGAACATTATATAACTTGAGAACAATACTATTAAGGATTGAGATTTCATCATCTATTGTGCATGCTAAACCAAGAGGTTCTAAATCAACACGGGAAGCGTCGCTCTTAAGTTGATCAATGTTTAATTTGGAAAAGTTGCGTAAATGCAAAATAGAGGGTTTGTGTTTATACAAAACAGAAACAGAAACAGAAACTATTTTATTCAATATAGATTATAAATAATACTTATTGAAAGTCACTCTTTTGTTTGATTACCACTGGTTCGGAAAAAACCTCTATCCTGGGAAGAACCAGCAAGAAACACAGCGGGACTTTTTTTTTATAAATAACAGCTTACAATCATGATGTTACACAAATTAACAACATAACAAATTAGAAATAGCTTGGTAGCGATCACCTCATTTTCAGGGGTTATTATCATCCATAAATTCCTTAATATTATAATAACCCTTTTTATACAAACTTAGTTTAATAAAGTTTTTGAACTTTGAGCAGGTCAAATTTTGTATATTTTCTGGAATTTTGTTGAAAAAGCGCCAAGAATGAATTACTGACTCGATGGAGTCGAGTAACTGGTACTACTAGCTTGTGTCTGTTCCTAGTATTTACAGAATGAATATCACTTATTTTTGTAAAACTACTTTTATTTTTGTGTACGTACATTACATTTTCATAAATGTATTGAGAGGCGAAAGTTAATATATTAATTTCCTTAAATTTTTGTTGCAGCGACTCTTTAGGCTTTAAATCATAAATTGCTCTTATGGCCCTCTTCTGTAAAACAAATATGATTTCAGTGTCAGCTGCGTGTCCCCATAGCTAAATACCATACGACATTATGCTATGGAAATAGCTAAAGTAAACTAGTCTAGCTATTTCAACACTAGTCAGACTTCTAATCTTTTTACGGCATATGCTGCAGAACTAAGCCTGCTTGCTAGTTTTGATATATGGGGGCTCCATTGAAGCTTCGCGTCTAGTGTGATTCCAAGAAAAATGGTAGTATCTACAAGACTCAGTTTCTCCCCATTTAAAATTACATTAGTATTTAATTGTTTGACATTTGGAGTCATGAATTTCATACATTTTGTTTTAAAACCATTTAAATGCAAATTATTAACTTTGAACCAATTTACTAATTTAGATATAGCATTATTTACTTCGTCATAATTTAGTAATTGTCGACTTAATTTGAAAATTAAAGAAGTGTCATCTGCAAATAATACTATAATATCATGGTTATCCCCTACTATGTGAGGTAAGTCATTAATGTATACAAGAAACAGAAAGTGGCCGAGAATCGAGCCTTGAGGCACGCCCATATGTACCGTCGACCCGGAAGAGCTCATATTGTTAATGACAAATCACTACTTACACCGTAGTGTTGAAGTTTCCTGATTAATGTTTCATGATGAACATAATCGAAGGCCTTGTATAGGTCACAAAATATACCCAAAGCATCCTGTGAATTCTCCCATGCATTAAAGATATATTTAATCAGCTCAACACCGGCATCAGTTGTCGACCGACCCCTTGTGAAACCAAATTGATTTTTATGAAGTAAATTATTTATACTCGTATTAAAGAAATTTAACATTTGATCAAGAATAAGTTTTTTAAAAACCTTACTAAGTGTTGGTAGTACAGAAATAGGTCTAAAATTGGCGGGGTCTAATGTACTACCAGATTTAAATAAAGGTATTACTTTACTATGCTTCATTAAATCAGGAAACACACCAGATTCGATACTAGTGTTAAAAATAATAGCTAAATGAGGCGCGATTGTATCTATTATAGACGCAATAACTTTAACAGAAATCCCCCACAGATCCGCAGTTTTCTTAACATCAATAGTTTTAAAATATTTTACAATATCTTTTGATGACACTTTATGAAATGTAAAATTCTTTGTACACGCATTTACATTTTGTTTAAGTAATGATTCGGCGACGGCAGGAGAAGAATTCAGTGACTTAGTAGTCAAGATCGGAACATCACAAAAATATTTCTCAAAAACCATTGCTACGTCCTGATCTGATACAGTTAATTTGTTGTTAACACTTAACTGGTAATTTGAATTGCGAGAGTTGATCTTACCAGTTTCGCTATTAATTATACTCCATGTCATTTTAATTTTATTGAAAGCCGTCTTAATTTTAAAGACTTGGCTATGGAGCACACTCTTTTTAATATTTTTGAATATTGTTTTACATATTCCCTAAATTCGACGCTATGATTATATGACTTTTCATGGTAAAGATCATATAACTTATGCCTGCTCTTATGGACTCCTACTGTTCAAGGAGAACGTTTTAGAAGTAAAAGTATTATTCAATTCATTGCAAATAAGCTTAAATAATGTTCCATACAAAAAATTAGGATCATTTTGGTATGAAGGTGATGGAAGTTTTTTCACTATGTTACTTCTAAATTTCTCCAAGCGACGTGCATTTACTGGAACAGACACAACTTTTTCATCTACTTGCTTTTTGTGAACATAAGGTAACGAAACTACTTGTCCACAGTGATCAGAACTTAATTTTTGAATTATACATTTATGCAACGGCTTCACATTTGTAAAAATGTTACCATGTTGCACTAGATTGAGAAATACGCGTTGGCTCTATAAATAAATTAAAAATACGATATGATTTAAACAATGATCTAAATTAAATATTGATGGAGGAAGCTTCAAAGAGATTGATATTAAAGTCTCCACATATTACAACAGATTAATTTTGTTTATTAAGCTTAGCAAAAACTTCCTCCATAATGTTTTCAAAAGTATCATATGTACAACATGGGCGTCTATAGACGCTCACAACAATGAGGTGCTCAAACTCAACACATGCCATTTCTACAGTTCGCTCAACAGAGAGGCTCACAATATCTTTACGTTCTTTAAATGATTTTTTTTATAGGATAGGGGGCAAACGAGCATGCGGCTCACCTGATGGTAAGTGACTACCGCCGCCCATGAACAACTGCAACACCAGGGAGGGAATTGCAGATGCGTTGCCGGCCTTTTAAAAAGGAGTACGCTCTTTTCTTGAAGGTCCCTAAGTCGTATCGGTCCGGAAAAATCGCTGATGGTAATCGATTCCACAAGGAAGTCGTGCTTTGGTGATAGCACACAGCCTTGTGGAACACCAGCGTTAATAGGCTTGTAGTCAGAACATGCACCGTCTACAACGACCTTGATGCTCCGATATGCAAGGAAGCTGGTGATCCAATTCCACAATTTCTCGGGAAGCCCATAGGAAGGGAGCTTCGAAAGAAGCGCTTTGTGCCAAACCCGATCGAAGGCCTTCGCAATGTCCAGACTAACGGCCAACGCCTCCCCCTTGGACTCTACTGCCTCCGCCCATCTATGGGTCAGGTAGACCAGAAGATCACCAGCTGATCGACCCCGACGAAAACCGTATTGGCGGTCACTAATCAGCTGGTGATCCTCAAGGTACCGGATGAGCTGGCAGTTGATAATGGATTCCATTATTTTGGAGAACAAGGAGGTGATCGCGATAGGCGATAGTAGGTATAGTTGGACGGGTCTGAGCGGTCGCCTTTTTTAGGGATCGGGTGGACAAAAGCTCCATGAATTCGGGATAACAATTTACTAGCTAATATTAAGGAGCCACTTCTTAAAACCGTATCTCTATTGAAAGAACTGACCACCTGGTGATTACTGAAGTTAAACATTAAATTATAAGCTTTTAAACAATGTTCAGTAATACATAAAATATGAATTGCTATTTAAGAACAACTCAATTTATAGCTCTTTGCCTATCATGCCTTGTATATTTTGATGCACCAGGTGTAAACAATTTTCATTATCTTTCTGTGGAGTCATACAATTAAAGATTTGTAAGCCACATTCTAAATTATTTAAGTTATTATAACTGCTAGAGATTACCTCTACTGTCTCATTTTCTAAATTAAATTACTTGGAACTGATTCCAAATTGCATATTAAGTCATTACACTGCTCAAAAGAAGCAGATGTCTGTGTAGCCAAGTCCTTGCCTGAGTTAATATATAAATAATAAGATAGCACATTTCCTATCTGTCTTAAATTATATTTTGATAGCTAATACCTATCTTTAGTCAAAAATTTCTTAATTAAATTATTTATATCTATTAAATTAATTCTATCATTATAATTGTTACAATTAAATGTCAAGTTAAAATTATTATTACATGAAAAGCTATTCATTAATAAATTTAAATCATATCTTATTTTATTTTCCCGCGGCCAACCCTGTATTTAAGGCAATGTAAACAAGATAATTTTATGTACATTTAAAGTATTTAGATTATCAATATATTTTAATAATTGATTTTTGTTTATATTGCCTCTTCTCCCACCAAGAATTATTAATGTGCTATTAGGACAGAATTTACTAGCTAAAACTTTATCCATTATATGACTAAAGGATGCTCCAGGCATGCAATAATTACTGATCAGATGTCCTTTTACACAGTTACTTAACATCATGCCCAAATTTTTGCCAATGTCATCACAATACATAATAACTTTATTTTTTTTAATATTTACATTGCTATTTAAGTTTATATCTTTTGTCATGGCACTGTCATAGAGTGTAGGTGAAAATAATGAGGTCTTACTGTTAACTTTGTTATTTACACATAATATTGTCCCCGATGAACCTGGTAAGGAGCGCTGATACTCACTCTGATTTTTTATTAAGGAGTCAAAGCGCTCCTCATTATATTTACATGATTTTACCAGATCATTCATGGCCAATATGTGTTATTTTATCTCTTCTTGAGCCGATGCATATTTATTTGATATAATTTGTAGAGAGCTTTTAAGTGATAAAATTGTTGAATTTAGACACTCTATATCAGTCTCATAACAGTGATTCATATTTTCCACCTGAATTGAATATATTTTAAGTTTATTAATTAGTTCTTGCTTTTTTTTGCATACATTTATATAATTTTTAACATTAATTTTAGTTTTAATTAATTTTTGTAGTTTTCTAATATATTTATTAATTTTTATATATTTCTTCAGTTTTCTTCTACTGCAGGTAGTCCTTGCTGCTGTTCTTGATATGACATAATCATCACCAGTCAAATCGGTTGTTGTGGAGGGTTGCAATGCTTTAGATTTAGAAGATTTACATTCTATGAGCTCGTTGAACTCATACATCTCATAGTCGTTGTATATATAGGGTACAGGGCAATAGTAAGGTAAGAACGCAAAGTAGGGCACAGCGTAGGTAGTGACCTTTGCGCTTACCTTAATTATAGCTCGACGCAGGAAATGCGCCAGCGACGCCTCGACGCATGACGGAGCGAACTCGACGTCGGCGAAGTCGTTCACTGACACAACACGTACACAATAACAGGAGCGCAACTAAACACATACGCACTGTAGCACGGCCCGCGACGAACTGCGACGATTTGTATCGGTGTTCTTCTCCTGTTGGTCCCCCTTCTGGGGACAGGAGGTGTTACAGGTCTCGTGGTGTCCCTCTCTACCTGGGTATCATCGCGGGGGGCAACGGCTCCCCCGGTCCTAGGTGCTGCGATTGTGCGCAGCTTGTACTTTGGTGTGTTGCGCACTACACGCCATCAGAACTATTTGTATGTGGTGGTTCTTCTTCGTGTGGAGGTTTTACATGTTTCGAAGAGACCCTCTTTACATGGGCGGAATCTCAGGAGGACACGACCCCCCGGTCCTGGGTGCTGCGTTTGCAGCTTATGGGTTGGTGTGGTGCGCACTTAGCGCCATCAAATCAAGTGTCGGGATGCTCACTCATCCCCGGCGTCCCCGTCGCCGGGTGGTGAGCGTAGGAGTTCACGTGGGAGCGGCCGCCTGTCAGGTGGGCGGGCATGAAGAGGAGCCAGATTTTGAAGGTGGGGATGTGGCCCGTTATCTGCGCGGTCGAACAATCGTCTCGCAGAACGGACTACAAATTCCTGAATGGATTCGACCTTGAGGTCGCGTGAGATGACATCATTCCTGACGTAGCGACCGGCTCCCACGATTACCCGGAGCGCAAGATTTTGCTGGGCCTGCAACCTCTTGCGCTGAGTGGCCGAGGTCACCGCGTACCAGGCTGGTGCTGCGTAGGTCAGCCGCGAGCGGACGTAGGTCTTGTAGATACCGATCTTGGTTTTGGTTGGAAGTTTGGATGCCAGTATAGGGTAGAGTTTCGCTCGCGCGACTCTGGCCTGCCTCAGTACGTGATTGACCATCGGGGTCATGCGCAACGAGCGATGTATCCATCATCCTAGGTATGTGATGGTACTACTCCAACCCACATCCTGCCCGCGGAGTTGCAGGGTTGGTGGTGTTCTGGCCAGCCTGGTCATGAAGGCGACGGCCTTTACGATTTATTAGACGACGAGACGTTATCTTCCGCATGTGTGCTTGATAGCACACAGAAGGTGTCGGGTCTCGGAGCATGCCCCCTTCACCCGGGATCTCCTCGCGGTCTCCACCGGTCGTGGGAGCCAATAGGCGTTGTTGGTGTGTTACAGCGCCCCTGGATTTGATTCCCCGGACGCTGATCTTGAGTAAATTTTTTCTTCGCCTGAAATAGTGGCGGGTATTATGGTCACTCCCTGAAAAGGGGTATATTATGGCCGATTTCCTGAAAGAGGCGCCTAATTCGGCCAGTGCCTGAAAAAGGCGCCTAGTTCGGTCTATGGTATTCCAGCTGATTCTATAGGCGGCTAATGCGGCCAGGCGTCTAAATTGGCCTGTCTGCGGCATTGTGGGTTTTACTCGACTCTCTAATCGCTATAGAGAGGAGTTCTCTTGGCAGAGGTCGCCCGTCCGGTGGCCGAGCATGTAACGGTGCGATGTTATGCAGGTGTTCATGTGGCCCGTTGTCCGCGCGGTTAAACATACCGCGCGCAAGTCAGGCCACAAATTCCTCGATGGTCTCCATTCTTAGAATAGCCGCAATGACGTCATTCCGGACGTAGCGACCTGCACCGACGATGGTCCGTAGTGATAAGTTCTGCTGGACCTGTAGTCGCCGCTTCTGATGATCGCTCAGGAGCGCGTACCAGGCCGGTGCAGTGTATGTAAGTTTAGATCTGATGTACATCTTATATAGTCCCAGCTTTGTCTTAAGCGTTACGACGGAGCGCCGCCCGCGCACATCTGGCGTTGCGGATGACGAGATCGACGTGCGTGGTCATGCAGCATCCGATCTATCCGGCATCCAAGGTAGGTAGCGGCCTTCTGATACATGATCTCCTGGCCCCTGAGCGTTAAAGGTGGTGGGAGGTTCCTGATGGGGCGAGTGAGCAGAGCGATCGTCTTGCTAACATTGACGGCCATCCTCCACTCATCCAACCATGGTGGCAGCAGGTCCAGCAGACGCTGCATCCTGGCAGTGGCTATGTCGGCTCTTCTAGACGATGTGAAGTAGGTATTATCGTCCGCGTATAGTGCCAATTCAGCATCGTCTTCCGATTCGCGCAGGTGGTCTGCCAGGGTGGGGATGTCATTGGTGTAAGCCGTGTACAGGATCGGCGACAGACAGCTGCCCTGTGGTACGCCGGCTCTAATTGGTCTTGCTGCGGACTCGGCGTCCTCTACACATACGTAGAACTTCCTATCTTTAAGGAATGACGCCACTAGCCGCAATATAGCAGGAGGGGTACTTGTTTGTGCTTCCAATTTATAGAGTAATCCAGAGTGCCACACTCTGTCGAACGCCTTCTCTATGTCAAGAAAGACGCCCAACGATGTGCGGCCGCGGTTACACTCGGCCGCAAGGTAGTGCAGCACCCTGGTCAGCTGTGTTGCTGTAGAGTGACCCCTCCTGAATCCATGCTGTTCCGTCCGAAGTTGTACGCACGGGCGGAAGCTTCTCAGCAGCAGTCTTTCACACAGTTTAGCTATGTGCGGTAGCAGCGTGATCGGCCTATAACTGGCTTCTCTACGCCTGTCCTTCCCGGGTTTCGGCAGAACGATCACTTTGCCGATTTTCCAGTCCTCCGGGAAGTGGGATGTCCGCAGTATACCGTTGTAGAGTCGACCTAGCTCTACAAGTGTTCTATTGGGCAGCTGTCGGAGTGCTGCGTTGGTTATCCCGTCATGCCCCGGCGCCTTCCTCGGTTGCAGGCTGGCTACCGTCCTCCGCAATAGGGCGGGGGATATAAACCACTCTCCTGCAAGCGGTGGCGCGGGCTTCGACAGGAACTCCTACACGCGGCTCTCCTTCCGGGTATGAAGTTCCATGAACTCCGCACTTGCTGGGTTCGGCATAAATTGCTCCTCGAAGTGCTCTGCTAGGATATCCGCTCACGATTTGTATGAAAACCAGTCTAATGGGGTATCAACAAAGCTATACTCGAAAGAGAGCCGCGCCCTCTGTGCGATTTCGCAACTCAATTACATCAAATTTGTTATATCACTCCCTCACGGTTTGCCCAATATCTTTATTTGTATAAGACATACATTTATACATTTTATTTAAAAAGATAGCACAAAAAATATCTATACTATGATATACATTACATTTTTATATCACAAAATCCTTTTATTTATTCAACAAAATATGCCTATTTTACAACATACGTACTAAGTTAGAATTCTTAAATATCTAACATATAAGGTTGAAACAAAATGTTCTTTATTTGAAAATACAAATATCTTAACTAATACAATAGTTTAATTTACATTTTTTTATATATTTTACTATTTAAACACTTTTAAATGTGTTATACAAAACTATCAATATTTCAATATCCCAAAAGAATTTATACATGAAAACAACACAGAATTCACCTATTTTGCTCATACAGTCAACCTGAAACATTTAACAAGTCAATTTTACATAAATTGCTGAAATTTACAAACATTTAAATTTCCACTTATTCAAACTTTGATTCTACAGATTAGCGTGCTGCTGTTATCTGCAGCTAAATTAACAACTAACTTTCACCCTACACCTCGGTGTCGGTAAAGCAGGTGACAATTTTAGCATATTCCACTGCTGTCCGTTATCACAAGATGAGCAATCAATTCCTGTACGACCCCCATTGTTGGCAAGGTAGCTTCCAATAAGATCTCTTATCAGATATCAAAGTTGTTATCAGTTATCATGTTCTTATCAGATAACACAAAGAAAATATTTTATGAATCAAACATTGAATACGTTTTGTATGAAAATAAAATGTCTTATTTTATTTTCATACAAAACGTATTCAACTTATATAAGAATAAAATAATACTTATGCAATGTTTTACATTAATTCCACCCACACACAAAGTGGTCATTTCGACCGGGGAGCAAATCCTGGTCTCTAACTTTATTTTAATATTTGTTTAAATTAACAATGCTATTGGAAAGGTAATTTCAACCGGGGAACTGAACCCGGAAACTTAATTTATATCTTAAAAATTCCATATAAGAATTTACTAAGAAAATATTACTAAGAAAACGACGAACTAGTCCGGCCTGGGAATCGAACCTAAGACCTTCAAATTATTAATTCGATATTTCTTTAAGATTCAACTAAGCGTTTTCTTATAAGATTATTATGACTTGAAATTTTGCTTTTAGAAGCTATTCGTAATCGGTTAACTAATAAATTGAAATGTTTTTATAGACGCGTCGCCAACGATGAAGGCTAATAATCTTCCACTCACCAGATGTCGCTAGTTACGACTGAGGTAAAGTTTTTTGTTACACAGTGTCAGTTAATTGAGAAATTAGTTTTAAATAATAGTTTATCATTATCTAGAGTATTATATTAATACACAACACAATGCATCAGTGGTTTGAGTTTTAGTTTTTTGCACTTTATAACTCTTTTTTTTTTTAAATCGGCTTTTAGATATATTTATAGTTTGGTTTATTCATTTCTAATGTAATTAATATAAAATATAACTAATAATACAGAAAGAAACCTTAAAGATTACATTTTCCGAAGAAATTATCGTCTCCGTTATGAAAGCTGTCAAATATTTTATCACTGTAAAGTGGCGCCGCCCTGGTGGCAGAAAAAGTTGTTTGATGATGGATGCCCTCATTGGTATTAAGATTTTTTACATTCGATGTTGTAAAGGAGACGGTCCATTTCTGGCCCAGTCTATGTACAGTATACCGTAAAAAAGAAAAAATTCAGGGATTTTGATAAAAATAAAATGAGAGAATAAATCAAACTAAATAACTTGCTGAGAATAAAAATGCATCCCAAGCTTTGATGATTTTACAAGATGGCGCCCTTCAAGTCATAAAAAGACGCGGTTATTTATCAAATGTCATTTCCGTCAAGTGATATTTTTATTTAATCCGAGCTTCGTTGTGTAGTTGTGAACTCGTGAATGCGTTTAATTGTGGATTTCTTTGGTAATTTGTTTTTTTTTTTTACTTCGGATGAGTTACTCCTTGTGTTGCAGACGACGAGGGAACCGCCACCTCGTCGCCCCTTCCTACCCCGTTGCGCCCCGCACACCCCGCACACCGGCAGCAGATCGACGACCAATGAGCGTGCAGCATCGTCGCGCGACGCTACTCACAGGCTAAGACGCTCTCTTGCGGCATATAAGAAGGGCGTTTTGGTCTGTGAGTTGTTCATTTCGAAAGCGGCACTGGAAGAAAGAAGACTCAAGAGAAAATCAAGACTCCATAAGTGAAGACCCCTCTATGTACATATTATTATAGTTAATAGTGCCGAATTATTGTGATAGTTGAATACAGTATAGTTCTACAGTGCCATCTTTTCTTTAAGCAGTCCCCTAGCGTAATATCAGTAAAGTAATCAATCAATACAGTCCACTAGCTCCAGTAAATAAATACAGTCCACTTCGATCCCTTATATTCTTTGTCCATCGTCGCCGGATTCAAGCCAGAAGAAAGAAGCTAGAAGAAAGAAGGTAATTACAGAAGAAAGAAGATCATTACAGAAGATCTTCAAGGAAGAAAGAAGTTCGTCGACGAAGACAGAAGATCGTCGGTACTAACTTCTTCTCTGTTTCTTACGGCTACGTCATATACGTCGTAATATTGTCTGTTTCCAGACAATTCTTGTTTCTTAAACCGCGTTTACGCGGCCAGGTGGTTGCTCCCTAACAAGATAGGGCAGGCCCCACCGAATAGAGGAATCGGTTACGACCACGCTGAAAATGCCCAGGGGAGGACGGTAGCGAATGATGTTCAACCGCGCCGCGTAGATACGATACAGAGGGACAATGGAGTCGCCGTAGAAATGAATCAGGTGGATCGCCGTGTACGGGTTACGTCGCCGTCGCGCGTTCAACGCCGCACTCTATCGCCTATACATAGATCGCCACATGGCCACGCGGATCGTAGATCACCGTCGCCGTGTTAAGATGTAGGTATACATAGATCCGCCACATGGCCACGCGGATTGTAGATCACCGTCGCCGTGTTATAAGGTCGCTTACCCCGCGAGGGACAGATAAGGGTATTATAGAACGACTAGCGGAAGCTTTAGAAAGCATGATTAGAGTCAGGCCCGCCGCTGCGAAGCAGACGCAGGACTTGCCTGTTTTTAACGGTTCAGCCGCGGAATGGTTAGCGTTTAAAGCCGCGATGAAAGAATCCACGCGTTTATATGGATTCACAAATACGGAAAATATGGCAAGGTTTTTTTTTTTTATAGGAGAAGTGTGACAAACGAGCACACAGTCCACCTGATGGTAAGTGGTTGCTGCGGCCCATAGTAACTGTTAAGGAAGTAACTGTAAACGGTTAAGGAACTGTTTACGCGGTTAGGCTAGGGAAGTAGTATCGGCGCTGCTGTTTACCGCAAAGGATCCAGCAGATATTATGCAAATATTGGAGCAGTGTTTCGGCCACCCGGAAGTAATTATAGATCGTGCGTTAGAGGAATTAAAACGCCTTCCGCGCCCGGGTCAAACCGCCCAGGAATTGAATTCGTTCGCTATTAAATTACAGAATATAGTGTGTATTATGCAGAACGTCGACGGCAAAGGATATTTACAAAATCCGATGCTAACTAGGGAGGTCACTAGCAAACTTAGCCCTCACTTACGGTCGCGTTGGTGCGATTATGCGGAGCACTACGGAAGTGCGGACGAACCGGACATCGTCGCGCTATTCCGGTTCATAGTGAGAGAGGCTGACCGTGCGTTAAGTCATGCCTGTACGTCCGTAGCGCCGACTAAGGAATCGCCCGTAAGACGAGAGGCGCCGCCGTCGAAAAGAGTCATATTGACACGCCGCGTAGAGGACAGGGCGCGCGACGTAAAGACGTTCACCCCCAGGAGGACACTGGTAGTGCCTCATGTATGTGTTGTGGGAGTGAACACCCAATCGCCAAATGTAGGAAGCTAGCGCAAATGGGATTGGACGACCGGTGGAAGTGGGTTAAGGAAGATGGGGTGTGTTTTAGGTATTTAAACAGCAAACACCGACGATTTAGATGTAAAGCTAGAAAATGCGGCGTCGACGGCTGCAGCACCCCCCATCATGCCCTCCTTCACGCCAGCAATGCCCGCGCACCTGAAGCGTCAGTTAACCCGGACGAAACCATGCTCGTCGCGTCGAATGTTAATAGTAGTGCGTCTGTGTTATTGAAAGTGTGCCCCATTACCGTACGCGGACCGCGTGGTAAGGAAGTAGATACGTATGCGCTACTTGACGAAGGCTCTACTATTTCGTTAATCGAGGAAGACTTAGCTCGCGAGTTAGGAGCGAAAGGACCGACGAAGCCGCTTAACATTCGAGGCGTGAATAACAGTCAACGCGAGGCCGATAGTAGATTAGTTAACATAGGCATACGTGGCAAGACGCGCATTGAGGTTTATAATATAAGTGCGCGGACGATAGCGAATTTAAAGATAGGTTTGCAGTCTGTGAGTAGGGAGTGGTTACGGTTAAAGCACTTACGCGACTTACCTAGTTCAGTTTGTTACGACGACGCAAAGCCGAGATTATTATTAGGCGCCGACAACTGGCATTTAATAATTACCCGTAATTTGAGAATAGGACGTCGAAGGCAGCCTGTAGCTGCACGTACGTTGCTAGGGTGGGCCATTCAGGGAACCGTGCCGCGGTTCACGTGTAGGGAAGACGGCGAAACAGTATTTGACGTCGTAAGCACTAGCGGACGGTCAGTTGAGGACATCCAGGCGATCGCCAGTCCGGTTAGGAAGATTTCACGACTGCCGAGACGCTACGCTCCCACGGGGGGAGTAATAGGGAACCAACCGTGCGACGATAAGGCATATACGCATCGCGACGGTAAGGACAGGCCTACGTACATAACGGCCAAGGTGAAAGTCACTCCGATAAAGGCGCAAAGTATACCGCGATTAGAGTTGCAGGCGAATTTAATAGGCGCGCGACTCGCGGAATTCGTGCAAGGCGAGCACAGAGTGGTAGCCGATAAGGTAGTGTATTGGACAGACTTCACTACGGCGCTCCACTGGATACAAAATAATACGGCGCGTTACACCCCATACTTGGCTCAAAGGTTAGGGGGAATAGCGGAAAAAACGTCACCCGAGCAATGGAGGTGGATACCGACTGCAGATAACATCGCAGACCAGGCGACGCGCGTAAACTACGTAAGCAAGGAAGAAAGTGACAGATGGTTCACAGGACCACCATTCCTTTACGAGGACGAAGACAGATGGCCTCGCCGTCAGGAAGAGAAGGGGATGATGAAGAACTGGAGAAAATTGTAGCGCACCAGAGGGAAACCAAGGATGCTCCACACCTGCCAGATATAGAAAGATTCTCTTCCTACGAGAGATTGATCAGGGTCACTGCACGAGTACTGCAGTTCGTCGATGCCATACGAAGAAGGGCGCACGGACTGACATTGCAGCACATCCAGAGAGCAGAGCGGATATGGATAGAGCACAGCCAACATGAAAACTTCGTTTAAGACATCAGTCGACTTCAGCGGGGGAAGAAGCTGGCAACCGGCAGCGCGCTAAGGAAGCTCGACCCCATATTGGAAGATGGCGTACTACGAGCCAGAGGAAGAATCGACGCAGCCGACGTGGAAAGCCAGATGAAGAGACCCATCGTATTAAACGGACGCCACCATTTCGTGAAGCTGCTTGTAGAAAAGGCGCATCAGGAGGCAAGCCACGCCAACAGGGAGAGGGTGGTCAACGACCTACGCACCAGATATCATATCCTCCGATTACGACCAACAGTACGAGAAGTGGAGCGGAGATGTCTGCGATGCAGGGTACGCAAGGCGACACAACGGCCAGCGGTTATAGGAGACCTACCACCTGAACGATTAGGGGCATTCGCGCGACCATTCACCTACACCGGAATCGATTATTTCGGGCCTATAACAGTAATGATGACGTCGGCGCGAAAAACGGTGGGTAGCGTTATTCACCTGTTTAACTACACGCGCGGTGCATTTAGAATTAGCATACTCCCTTACGACGGACTCGGCGATATCGGCATTGCGGCGCATGGCGGCTAGGCGTGGGTGGCCACGGGTCATATACTCGGACAATGGGACAAATTTTCATGAGGCAAATACTGAACTGCAACGGGCGATGGAAGAGTGGACACCGCTGCTGAAGGACTACGCGCTGACTCGGCGGACAGATTGAAAATTCATCGCACCGGGCGCCCCGAACCAGGGAGGCGCATGGGATCGTCTCATGCGCTCAGTGAAGACCGCACTCGAAGCCACTCTGCATCAGAAGAGCCCACGGGAGGAGACGTTAGCGCCGCTCCTGACAGAAGCAGAAAATACGGTGAACTCTCGACCGTTGACGCATGTACCGTTCGATATCAACGACGAAGAGGCGCTGACACCCAACCACTTCCTGCTGTTGGGAACATCGGGCCTACCAGTCACCGCGCCGTGCACACCTATTGATCGTCGGGCGTCGAGAGCGGCGCAAGGACTCTGCGATGAATACTGGAGGCGTTGGGTTTTAACCCAACGCTTGTTGATTTAGAGAAAACAAATGTAAAAACATTTGTTTTCTCTAAATCAACAAGAACGTTAGTTGTTTTAAGAACAAAAAAGTACGTACAAAAACAATAATACACTTTATTCGTGTTTTGATCAAAAAATACAACTTTTTGCCCTACTTTCGTACTAGTTTCGAGACACTAGCTATTTTACATACCTAACGGTAAAAAATATAGGCAATAATCTGATAGGTAATATGAGTATATATCAGAGTATAGCTGTCAAGCTAACGCCAAATCAAAACGCCACTAATCCGCCATTAGTGTTGCATTTTTTGGTGAGAATAAAATATTATTACCACTGAAACTAAGGCAAATTGGCTTAATATTTTAATGAAATAAAATAAAGATAATGAAAAGTGGCATAATATTTTAAATTTATTTCCACAATAGTAAAATTACTAGGCCTACGCTTCATTCAATTTTGGACCGTCTCCTTTAATACATTTAGTTTAATTTCCGTTTAAATGGAGATTATTAACGTTAAACCAATGCATTAATTTTGATATAGCATTATTCACTTCGTTATATTTAAATGATTGACGTTAAAGTTTACAAATCATTGAATTATCATCAGCAAATAATATTATATCATAATTATCCCCTACACGGAAAGATAAATCATTAATATACACTAGAAATAGGAATGGGCGAGATTCGAACTTTAGTACAGGTTACCTGGACGAACTTTTAGCATTGATAATAACTTTTTGCAATCTATTACTAAAATATGAAATAATAAATTTGACCGCTGTGTTCTTCACACCATAATACTGTAGCTTCCTAATTAATGTACCAGTTACGGATGGCGAGGGGAGCAGCCGCCCCGTCACCCCTTCATACCCCGTTGCGCCCCGCGCACCCCGCACACTGCCACCAGATCAATTGATGTCGCCGACCAATCAGCGCGCGGCATCACCTCACGACGCTACTCAAATACTGAGATGCTCCCTTGCGAGATATAAGAAGAGCGTTTTGGTCTGTTAGCTGTTCATTTTGGAAGCGGCACTCGAAGACAACAGCAAGAGAAGATACCTCAAGAGCAATCAAGAGCGAAGAATTTATACTCCATTGAAGACTCCCCTCTGTGTTAATTAATTTAATTAATAATTTAGTTGTTAATTAGTGAAAAGCCGCATTTGTAAATAGTTGAATACATTATAGTCTACAGTACCATCTTTCTTTTAAGCAGTCCCTAGTGTAGTATACCTCAACATTAGTCAGTTAATTAATCAATACAGTCCACTTGCAATAGTAAAATCATATAATCCACTTCTGTCCTTAATATTCTTGGTCCATCGCCGCCGGGTAGAAGCCAGAAAATAGAAGGTAATTACAGAAGGAAGAAGGTAATTACAGAAGAAAGAAGATCATCATAGAAGATCTTCAAGGAAAAAAGAAGTTCGTCGACGAAGAGAGAAGATCGTCGGTACTAATTTCTTCTCTGTTTCTTATTACGTCTACGTCATATACGTCTATTGTCTGTTTCCAAACAATTTCTTGTTTCTTAACCGCGTTTACGCGGCCAGGTGATTGCTCTCTAACGGTGCCAAACTGCGATCATCTGGTAAGGCCCTTGCGGCGGGAACGGCGTCCAATACGTGCGTCTTTTTGAAGACGATCGGAAGTCGCAACGTGTGACGTCATGAGGAAGACAAGAAGCCAGAAGACACGGAATGACGACGAAACGCCGGTAGTAATGCGGATATTCGAGGAAGCACCCGCGTCCCCGTCCGATTATCTCGCGTTGGCACAAGCGCCCTCCGCCGCGCACCAGCCCCCGCTCGCGCCCGCATCTATTGCCGCGCCCGCGCCCGCGCCGCCGCGCCCCGCTATGTCCGTGTCCACAACCGATCGCTTGGGAGAGGTTAGCACAATCGCGCCGCATACAGAGACTGTCGCCGCGATTATAGTAGATCTTCCGGTAACAGAGACTAGTTCGATAGTGCGTACCGTCGCGTCTGTAGCAGACGTTGTACCCGCGCCCCGCGCCCCGTCGGTCCGTTCAGTCCGTTCAGCCCGGTCGACAGCTAGCACGATAGCAAAGTTAAAACAAATCGAGTATAATACCGTGGAGGAACTAGCTGCAATTAGAAGGAAGCAATTGCAAATCGAAGAAGATCTCATCAAGAAGAAATACGCTAGGGACTTCGCTCAACTGCAAGAAGAAACGGATAGGGATAGTTTAAATGAAGACGATTTAGTGGAAAATAGGGTACGCGTTGATAGGTGGTTAGAGAACGTGGAGACTGTGCGGGGGGAGCCGCCTTACCGCCCGTCTCAGCCCGCGCCCCGCATCGAGATAGAGCAGGCCCCGCCGAGTAGGGGAACCGATTACGACCACGCTGAAGATGCCCAGGGGAGGTCGGTTGCGAATGATGTTCAACCGCGTCGCGTAGATACGATACAGAGGGACAATAGAGTCACCGTAGAAATGAACCAGGTGGATCGCCGTGTACGGGTTACGTCGCCGTCGCGCGTCCAACGCCGCACTCTATCGCCTATACTTAGATCGTCATCGCCACATCGCCACGCGGATCGTAGATTACCGTCGCCGTGTAAGGATGTAGGTATACATAGATCGCCATCGCCACATCGCCATACGGACCGTAGATTACCGTCGCCGTGTTACAGGGATGTAGGTGTACATAGGTCGCCAGCGCCACAGCGTAGGCTAGAAGGAAATAGGGATAGAGATAGGTTGCTTACCCCGCGAGGGAAAGATAGGGGTATAAAACGATTAGCGGAAGCCTTAGAAGGCATAATAAGGCTTAGACCAGCCGCCGCGAAGCAGACACAGGAGTTGCATATTTTCAACGGCTCGGCCACGGAAAGATTATCGTTTAAAGCCGCGATGAGGGAGTCCACGCGTCTGTATGGATTCACCAATACGGAAAATATGGCAAGGTTGAGAAACTGTTTACGTGGTGAGGCTAGGGAGGTAGTATCGGCGCTGCTGTTTACCGCGAAGGATCCAGCAGACATTATGCGGACACTGGAGCAGTGTTTCGGCCGCCCGGAAGTAATTATAGATCGTGCGTTAGAGAAATTAAAACGCCTTCCGCGCCCGGGTCAAACCGCCCAGGAATTAAATTCGTTCGCTATTAAGTTGCAAAATATAGTGTGTATTATGCAGAACGTCGACGGCAAAGGATACTTACAAAATCCGATGCTAACTAGGGAGGTTACTAGCAAACTTAGCCCTCACTTACGGTCGCGTTGGTGCCATTATGCTGAGCACTACGGAAGTGCGGACGAACCGGACATTGTCACATTATCCCGGTTCATGATGTGAGAGGCTGACCGTGCGTTTAGTCACGCCTATACGTCCGTAACGCCGACTAAGGAATCGCCCGTAAAACACCGCCGTCGCAAAGGATAGTGTTGGTACGCCACGTAGAGGATAGGGCCCGCGACGTAAAGACGTTCACCGCCTAGGAGGACACCGGTAGTGCCTTGTGTATGTATTGTGGGGGTGAACACCCAATCGCCAAATGTAGAAAGCTAGCGCAAATGGGTTTGGACGACCGGTGGAAGTGGGTTAGGGAAGATGGGGAAGCTGCAACGCCCCCCACCATGCCCTTCTTCATGCCCGCAAGGCCCGCGCGCCTGAAACGTCGGTAAAACCAGATATAACCGTGCTCGTCGCGTCGAATGTTAATAGTAGTACGTCCGTGTTATTGAAAGTGTGCCCCATTACCGTACGCGGACCGCGTGCTAAGGAAGTTGATACTTATTGCGTACTTGACGAAGGCTCTACCATATCATTAATCGACGACGACTTAGCTCGCGACTTAGGAGCGGAAGGACTGGTAAAGCCGCTCAATATTAGAGGCGTAAATAATAGTCAACGCGAGGCCTATACTAGGTTATTAAATATAGGGATACGTGGCAAGACGCGCAGTGAGATTTATAATGAAAGCGCGATTTAAAAATAAGCTCGCAGTCTGTGAGTAGGGAGTGCTTACGGTTGAAGCACTTACGCGACTTACCGAGTTCGGTATGTTACGACGACGCGAAGCCGAGATTATTATTAGGCGCCGACAACTGTCTGCGATGCAGGGTACGCAAAGCGACACCACGGCCTGTGGTTACAGGAGACCTACCAGCCGAACGGTTAGGGGCGTTTGCGCGACCGTTTACGTACACCGGAGTTGACTATTTCGGGCCTCTGATAGTTACGATAGGACGACGACACGAAAAGCGGTGGGTAGCACTATTCACGTGCTTAACGACGCGCGCGGTGAACCACTTAGGGAGTAAACTAGCTCTAAATGAATTTAGAGCTAGTTTACTCCCTAACAACGGACTCGGCAATATCGGCATTGCGGCGCATAGCGGCTATGCGTGGGTGGCCACGAGTCATATACTCCGATAATGGCACAAATTTTTATGGAGCAAATACAGAACTGCAACGGGTGATGGAAGAGTGGGCACCGCAGCTGGAGTACTACGCGATAACTCAGCGAACAGAATGGAAATTCATCGCACCGGGCGCGCCTAACCAGGGAGGCGCATGGGAGCTTCTCTTGCGCTCAGTGAAGACCGCACTCGAAGCCACTCTACATCAGAAGAGCTCACGGGAGAAGACGCTAGCGACGCTCCTGACAGAAGCAGAAAATACAGTTAACTCTTGACCGTTGACGCACGTACCGATCAACATCAACGACGAAGAGGCGTTGACACCCAACCACTTCATCATGTTGGGACCATCGGGCCTTCCAGTCACCGTGCACACCCGTCGATCGTCGGGCGTGGAGAGCGGCGCAGGGGCTCGCCGACGAGTACTGGAGGCGCTGGGTGAAAGAGTACCTGCCGACGCTGGTTGCGCGCGGGGACTCCCGAGACGCTCAGCAGCGCCAAATTCAAAAAGAGGACCTCGTCGTGGTTGCGGACGGCAACCTACCAGGGAACGTGTGGCCGCGGGGGGTCGTCACGAAGGCATTTCCTGGACCGGACGGCGTGGTGCGCAACGTCGAGGTCAGGACCAGGGGCGGAGTGCTGCGGCGACCAGTCAGGAAGATAGCCGTCCTCCCGAGTTGTTTTAGTTCTCAATGGTTTCAAAATATTTAACGATATCTTTTAGCAATCGTCTATGGAATTTAAAAGTATTTGAACAAGCATTTACATTTTGTTTAAGCAACGATTCGGCGATACTAAGAGAAGAATTTAATGATTTTTAGGTCAAAAAAAGAACATCAGTAAAATATTTCTAAAAAGCCATAGTAACTTCTTGATCAGATCGAGTTAAATTATTGTTAATATTCAATTGAAAAGCCGAGCTCCGCGGTTTGACCGTGCCCGTTTACATATTTATTATTTTTGGTTTGTATATTTTTGATAACCCATACAACGGGAGATACAGTTTCGCCGACATATTCAAGGAGGACTTTGAGGGGAAAGCCCTTCTTTCTGCTCTTGTAAATCCAAGATTCTACAAGCGGTGCGTAGACGATACTTTCATAATTTTACCATCTGACAAAGTAACTGCATTTTTATATCACCTTAATTCCATAAACTCTAAAATACAATTCACAATGGAGTTAGGGCCAACAATTCTTTAGCTCTCCTAAATGTTATAGTCCTCCGAAATCCTGATAACACTATTGGTCACACTGAATTTAGGAAAAAGACCCATACCAACCGATATTTAAGTGGTGATTCACACCATCATCCATCACAGTTAGCTACCGTGGGAATATCTTTGTTTCAGAGAGCACGATGGATCTGTGACAGAAAACAGCTGGCCGCCAAGCTTCAGCACGTCGAGGAAGTATTGCAAGACAATAAGCTTCGGGTTCCGCACCTACGTCACAGTGACTGAGTGAAGCCGGCCACAGTCGAGCGTATGCCTGCTGTACTACCATATGTCAGGAGAGTCACAGACAAGGTTAGCTACATCTCGAAGCGAGCTTCCATTAAAACATACTTCAAGCCGCCGAAGAAGATTAGTCAGTTTTTACCATCCGTCAAATATCATATCCCTCTACAAGATGCAGGAGTGTACAAGCTGGATTGTAAATGTGGTCTCTCTTACACAGGACAAACAAAAAGATTTAAAAAACCCGCGTGAAAGAACATATAGCTGACTTGAAGTACTGACATTCCAGAAAGTCTGCAGTGTGTGAACATATTCAAGATCGTCCCAACCATTACATTAGATTTGATAGACCACAAATTCTCGCAAAAGAACACCAATTCCTACCAAGGATGATTCGCGAGGCTAATTTCAATAGAAAAGATGGATGGGAGCTGCCATCTGCTTGGGATCCTATAATTAATAAAATTTAATCCAAACCGAAGCAGACCACTGCATGACTTCAAGATACTGTAAGCTCAGTCTGCGTAGGTCGGAACAAAATTAATATTCACAAACTGAAGGTAGCCGCGCTAAGTATGACATCGGGACGTCAAACAAACTCCCAGACACCCCCCCCCCCCCCACGAGGGGCATGACCATGGTTGCTGTAAAGCACCCGAAATATCGGGAATTAAAAAGTTAAATTAAACGCGATAAAATTCGTAAAAATTAGTTTCCTTTAATAAGTTTTTACATAATATCTTAATATTACCCTACTATTATATGATCTTTCATCTGTAAAAATGTTTTTTATACAGGTCGCACTAGGCTTTGCAATACGTGTTAGTTTAAAGAATAAATTAACAAGATTATACGATTTATACAATGAGCTAAACTTAATATTTATGGAAGAAGTTTCAAAGAGATTGATGTTAAAGTCTCCACATATTACAACAAACTTATTTTATTTACTAAGTTTGACCAAAACTACTTCCACAATCTTTTCAAAATAGTCATAAGTAGCACATGGAGGTCTGTATTCACGTACAGCAATGAGGTGGTCGAGCTTGACACAAGCCATTTCTACAGTTCGCTCAACAGAGAGGCTCACAATATCCTTACGCTCTTTATATAATAATAATTAATCTGCTAATATTAAGGAGCCACCACGTAAAATTTTTTCTCAATTGAAGGAACTGACCAACTGGTGATTTCTGAAATTAAACATGAAATTATAATTTGTAATAATATACATAGGACATGTTGTTGCTATTAAAAACAATTCACCTTTCAATTCTTTGCCCATCATGCCTTGAATATTTTGCTGCATCAGGTGTAAACAATTTTTATTAATTATTTGTCGGCTGCATTTTAAACTAATTAAACCCTTATTTTTGCTAGAGATTGCCTCTATTCGCATTCACTAATTTAAATTAGTTGGAACTCATTCTAAATTAAATGTCAAATAATTATGATGCTCAATAAAAGCAATCTTGATAGCCAAAAACTTGGCTGAGTTAAAAATTAAGTAATCAATAAGATAGCACATTTGCTACCAGTCTTAAATTATATTTGAATAGGTAACACCTATGTATGTTCTGTTCAAAACTTTTTATTAAATTATTTATGTCGTTTAGAATTGCTTTTGAAAGTCATTATTATAATTTTTTTTTATAGGATAAGGGTGAAAAACGAGCACACAGTCCACCTGATGGTAAGTGGTTGCTGCGGCCCATAGACATCTACATCTATCCTCTGTTACAGATCAAAATGCAGATGCGTTTTCACCCGTGAGGACTAGGATGGAATGCCTCATTTCCAGTAAAAAGGGCCTCCGGCCACCTGTACTCATCGAGCGAAACGCAGAGGTAAACTTCTACTTCACGCTGGTATTCTGTGAGGTCGTGGTACCACCCCGGTTCGAGCCGGCCCATCCATGCGACAGCAAAAGCTGCCGCCTGGCTCTACTGTTACAATTATATGTCAATTTTTTTAATTTAATGATACATAAAACGTATTACAATAGTGCATAGCTACTATTCAGCACCAATAAACTGCAAAACGTTTTGTATTGGTGCTTGCAGACGTCTATACGCATAAATATATTATTTTTAATAACTACAATCGTAAAATTGATAAAATTAAGCATGATAACAACTATAGTATGTGCCAAATCGATTGAGAAAAACGGACAATGACCTTTCGGTCGTTTAACCAGGGGTTACAAACCTTCAATATATAGGCACATTTTATATGTAGTACTTTCTTTATTTATAATGATTTTTTTATAATGATTGATATAATATATATTTATTAACTATTATTAAAAAGTTATGTGAAAGATCGCTGTAGAAGAAAAATCATCTATTGTTATAAAGTACTTTATTCATATAACAACAAAAAACATTAATTTATAACACATATAAAGATTCGAGTGATAACGACACCGAATAAGTACGTACTTATGCAAAAGATAAAACTTTATTTTTAATATTATATAAGAACTTTATTTTTATTCGGTGCAATCATCACTCGTATCTTCACTTGATGAACTATCTGTAACATTAATTATAAAGCGATCTGCAGTTTGGTCAATTCTATCATCCATGCCACGCATTTTTTGTTCAACCTTAAGGACATGCTGAACACAGTTTTTCCATTTATCTGGCGTGATTTGAGTTAAACCATCTTTAAGTAAATTTTTAACATCTTTTAACTTGAAAGTTGTATTTTTTCGTGCAACGTACCCTTTCACATCTGCCCACACAAGTTCAATGGGGTTAAGCTCACAGTGATAAGGAGGTAACCTTACCACTGTGATGCTTTTTTCTTTTGCCATCTCGTCGGTGACGTAACTTCGATAGTTATCTTTAACTGCCTTTATTTTTTCCATTAAGTGGGTCTTTGTGTCCGAGGGCACGTATGCGATCTGTTTAGATTCTAGCCATTCCTGCATATTTTGTTTCCGCCAAGACATTGTTGGGGTTTTTTCTAAACGTCTGGAGTGGTAACTAGCGTTATCCATAACTATGACATCGCCGCTTTGCAGTTTTTCTATTACTTTTCTAAACCAGTCCTCGAAATGGAGAGCGTCCATACTCTCATGGTAGTCACCAGTAGATGATGATTCAAATACCCAATCACATCCCTCCAAAAAGCCATTTTCATTGCCAACGTGTACAACTATTAATCGCTTTCCTTTACCCGAAGGGGCTTTCGCGCCAGTAGAGTAGCCTTCTAACCGTGATTGACGAGAAGATTCAATTGTGGTGTCTTCCCATACCTTTCCCATAGTATGACCTGCGTTAATCCATGTTTCGTCAAGGTAAAAAATGTTACGTCCCTCGTTTCTTAATATTTGTATTTCTCTCAAATATCTGGTACGCCACAGAACTATCTCTGGGCGATCTATTAGACCACTTTTTCTGTTTCTCTTTATATATTTGAATTTTAAATGGCGCAACACACGTCGCAGGGAAGTTTTGCTCAAGTTTGGCAACTGGTCATCTTGATTTATACTGAGCAAAATTTTGTCTAAAGTCGGTAATTCTCCTGCAAGAAAGAACTGATGCACTTTCGCTCTTATAGCCGATTTATCAAAATCGTCCAACTTGTCAATTACAGACTTTTTTCTTTTATTAATTATTCCCTTTTCTGGTATTTTATGGGAATCTCTATACACGCTTAATACGCGATATATAGTGCTCTTGCTGACTCCTGAGATCTCCGAAACCTTTTCTACCATATTAACGTTTGAAGGATACACGTCTTCGGGCCAGGTGTTTTTGACATATTTGTATACATTAATGATAATCTCTTGTTCCCCGACCGACAAAGTGGTAGGTTTTCTCTTTTTTACTGGTGACGTTAAAGGTGCTCCAGAAGATGGGCCTGTAAATAAATGACAAAAATATACTACCATAGTACTACATCACATAAATACATATTGTTTTAGAAAATAAATACCACATGGTCACATAAAAAGAGCGCTTTAAGAAATAGAAAGGCTACGTCGTCGCATTTGTACCTATTTGTACGTACCTGCTACGTTTATTATGGGTCGGCGACGTCTCTTTCCACTTGATGTTGAAGGACCGGGTCCTTCACCAAATTCTCCTGAACTCATGTCGATTTAGTAACGACCGTCACAGTAAAACTAATATAACAGATTCAAAAAACAAAAACTTAACGATATAACAAATTTAACAGTAAAAACTCAACTAAAACAATGCAATGAATGCTATGAATTACCCGAGACGTACACACGCAAGCGCTATCCGAACACGAATGAAAACAAAATGGCGGACCGGCCCAAAAAAGGTGACGCATCTCTGGCTGCCATTGTCACGTTTCTTTTAGAACGAACTGACGTAACGCGCGTTTTGTTTATTTTAAAGGGATGAATTTGCAAAAGCTCAATATGGTGATTATATTGCTTCAAATATTTTTTTAATATGAAACTGTTATTAAATGAATTGCTGCGTTACTTACCATAAATTGAAATATAAAATATAACACATTTTTCGCGATGTACCGTAAGATTTTACTATGTTTATAGGAACCACAGACAATATTATTTAAGAAACAAAAAAACAAAACATATGTGCTGACCTAGAAGTGGGAATAATATCAATATTTAAATATTGTTATCACATCTAAATTGAGATTTTGTAAGTTACGCCTTTTGACACTCGGCTCATATCTGAGGTCATTGTCCGTTTTTCTCAATCGATATGGCACATACTATAACAACCAATTCATTGTATTAGCGACATGACGACAAACAGGTTACGCTAGTTTACTGCGATGAGCGTGTACGGTGTACTATTCCTAAGATAATTAGTTACGTAGTGTGCGTGCGCGTTTTATATACATATATAGGCTGATTTCTATAGCAATTTTTTTTAAATAACATTATATATATATATATATATATATATATATATATATATATATATATATTTAATATCATTTGAGAATTTATAAAGGAAGACTTAATTTAGGTTCAGGTTTTCTGTCAATTCATGCTTAAGGTTTTCTGGAAGATCGTTTAGAATAGAAGCTAATATATTAACAGTTTTCCTGTCTCCATAGAAGTTATTTGATTTTATTTTTGCTACAGATTTTTTATTACTTCGCCGTGTTGTATCACAATATTTTACCATTTTAATGAATGAATCATATTAAAATCGTCAATTATGATATGATATTCAAGTTTTTTATTAATAGGTATGACGTTACAGTATTTAAAAATACCAATATAGTTTTCTTTTTGTTTTTATTTTTCTGTGTGTTTATTTTCTTTATATTTTTGTTTTACCTTGTCATCTACAATGAGCTTTAAGAATTTTAGTTGTAAATTAAGGATCCTTCTTATGTATGTTTTGAATGTACGACCATAACTTGTTATTCCATTTGATATTATCGAATCTACTAGCGCATGGTACATTGATAGTAGTACTGAATATGGTACTTTATTCTTGATAATATAGAATGTTGCAAGCAATGACCTTAGCTTATTACAAATCGTATCAATATGAGGACCCCAGTTAAATCTATTGTCTATGATATAGCTTAGGTATTTCTGATTTATAACTTGTTCTATAGGTGTACATATGCATTTTTTAATAAGGCCATGCATACATTCGTGTGTATGCACAATTATTGATATTGAACTATTTACTGTGTTATGACTCGACCTAATATGCATGAGTTTAGTATTTTATGCATTAAGAACTAGTCCCATGTCATGAGACCATTGATTTAAGAGCGTTTTATCGTCTTGAAGTGTTTTTTGAGCGGGGGCAATGTCACGATCTGCTGATACGAGACAAGTATCGTCCGCAAATTGATATACATTACACTTTGCTATAAGGTGGTTAAAGTCATTTACATAAGCAAGGTAATGCAAGGGACCCAACAGTGATCCTTATGATGTTCCTTTTGTGATGTTTATTTTATCACTAAGTGTATTATCCACCCTAACAACATATTGTATGTTGCAGAGGTAGTTTTTACTCATGTCTAATAAAGGTAATCTGATACCTGTGTATTGAAGCTTTTCAATTAGAGTTTCATGTCGTAAAGTATCGAAAGCCTAACTGTAGCCAATAAAGGCAACTAATACGTGTCTTCTCTCATCAGGGTAAGTATTAATATCATTTGTAAATTTTGACAGTAGCTGTGTAGTGCTTTTACCAGGTTGAAATCCGAATTGATTGTCAGATAGAATAGAGTTTGGAGTGTAAAATGTTTGTATTTGTTCACATAATATATACTTTTCTGCAGTTTTGTCGATAATCGGAAGTATTGATATCGGCCTGTAGTTGGCATATTCTTTTTGGGAGTGTTGCTTATAAATTGGCCTAATAATACTTGTTTTTAATCCGTCTTGATAAATACCCTTTCTTATGCTCGTGTCTATAAATTTTGTCAAAGCAAAAGACATCTTTTCACTAATGACTTTTATGTATATACAACGTTTCCCAAAATTCAACGATAAGCCAACACCGAAGGATAGACCTGCCGCGGACTAATCGGGGAAAAAAAGAAAAAAAAATATATCCCAATTATATTTTAAGTTATATAAAAAAAATTAAAATCTTCAGAAATTGAGACCGTTTATGATATTTTTCACTACCATGACCACAATTTTTTAAATATTTTTTCTTTTTTTTTATAGGCAACCTGAATAGTACTGCTATCTACCACAATTCTTAAAAACTCCAGAATATTTCTTGTTTTATCACGAAAATTAATGAAACTTATTTTATTCCCTAAATTTTTTGAAGACTCTTACTTTTAACCAAATTTAACTTATCGTGGTGTAAAAAAAAAGTATGAACACTAGTATGGCAAGTTTTTTTTTAAAAATTGACGCAACTAACCAACACTCCAAAATGGTATGATACTCTAGAAAAACAAGTTTAAAAAAAATATGGGCCTATTATTTCTAAACAGGGGCCAAATTCCTTAAATTGTAATTGTCAGTAATCACTTTTACTACATGCCCAAAATGGGTTCCTGTTACAATTTCTAGGAATTCGAATGGGGCATTAATACCTTAGATGTTAGAGAGAGATAGAAAGATAGAGATATTTACGTTAAAAAGAGACAACAACAGGGCAGGTAGAGAAGCTGTTATTATTCTCAGCAAGTCGGTTCAGTACGCTCTGCTCCTTTGTTTACTGCGCACCGTTCCCAATTCAACTTACGTGGCCCTCGTACATACTATCGACTTTTGGCTTGGCTTTTTGGACTGGAATCGACCTGCAAACTTAACTGACCTGGCAGTATTTGGACTGGAAGTGATCTGCAAACTGAACTGACCTGGCATTATCTTGGACTACGATTGTGTGTTTTGTGATTTAGAGTTCTGGCGCATTTTGGACTGTTTGGCGTTTACCATGCCGCAACCGTACACACCACAGGAATACGCTAATATGCATTTAATCTATGGAGAATGCCGATGTAATGCTAACGCTGCTAGCAGACTGTATCGAGAAAGATATCCAAATGCTCAAAAATATCCTGATTATCGAGTGTTTATTAATGTGCATCAAACGTTTTCGGAGGGTCGTATGCCATCCAATAGGAGAAGCGCTGGAAGACCTAGATTGGATCGTGATGAAGAAGTTCTCAATGAGATAGAAAATGACTCGACTACTTCGGTACGTGCCATAGAAGAAGCTACAGGAATCCCGAAAAGTTCTGCACATCGAATATTAAAACGTCACAAGCTTCACCCATATCACTACAGGCGTGTGCAGACGTTATTACCGCGGGACTATCCGCTACGGGTCACATTTTGCCGTGTAATGCTGCAAAGGCACAGTGAAGATCCCCACTTCCTAGACAAAATTCTATGGTCGGATGAAACAACGTGCAAGAAAGATGGGTATTTAAATCTTCACAACCTTCATAGTTGGAGTAATGAAAATCCACACTTGATGAGACAAGACAAATCCCAATATCAATTCAAGGTTAACCTATGGACCGGCATATTAAATGGAAAAGTAATTGGGCCCTTTGAGTTACAAGGAAACTTAGATGGTAATAGTTATTTAAACTTTTTACAAAATGACTTGCAAGAATTGTTAAACGACGTGCCCTTAAGTGATCTTCAAAACATGTGGTTCCAAAATGATGGTTGCCCAGCACATTACGCCCGTCCTGTGCGAGAATATTTAAATCAAGAGTATCCAGGGCGTTGGATCGGGCGACTTGGTCCTATCTCATGGCCACCCCGTTCACCCGATTTGAACCCCCTGGACTTCTTCTATTGGGGTTATCTTAAAAACAGGGTCTACTCAAAACTCATTGTGACATTGGACGAGCTTCGTCGAAATATCACTCAGGCTGCTGATTACATTAATATCAGAAGATATGCAAGACAAATAAAACGATCATTTTTAAGGCGATGTCGTGCATGTATTAATGCTGGTGGCAAACAGTTCTAACATTTACTATAATGTTAATAACTTAATAAATTACACGTGAAACTGTTTTTACCATTTGTTTTGAAATATTAAACATTTTTCAAGAACTAATACTTTTATTACACCCGACCGTCATTTGGCCCCTGTTAAGAAATAATAGGCCCATATTTTTTTATAACTTGTTTTCCTAGAGTATTATACCATTTTGGAATGTTGGTTAATTGCGTCAATTTTTAAAAAACTTGCCATACTAGTGTTCATACTTTTTTTTTACACCACGATAAGTTAAATTTGGTTAAAAGTAAAAGTCTTCAAAAAATTTAGGGAATAAAATAATTTTCATTAATTTTCGTGATAAAACAAGAGTTATTCTGGAGTTTTTAAGAATTGTGGTAGATAGCAGTACTATTCAGGTTGCCTATAAAAAAAAAGAAAAAAATATTTAAAAAATTGTGGTCATGGTAGTGAAAATATATCTATCCTCCGGTGTTGGCTTATCGTTGAATTTTATGTCGTTGAAGTTGTATATATATTAATAGCTCGAATGCCATCAAAATCGAGTGTTTTGATTTTTTAATATTTTTGCTACTTGATGTACACACAGTTTTTTATAATAAATAAACAAGCAGGCCGGATTTTTATAACTGTTTGTATTCAAAATATCATTTTTATAATTTGGTATTATTTTAGACACATTTTCTTTAAAACTAAAGGCGAAATTATTTGCTATCATTTGAGTGTTTATATTGTTTGTTTTAAAAGCTTTATTTATTACTTCGTCTACAATTCGGGTTATCCTCCCTGTTATTTTGTTAATAATATCCCGGAGCATTTTGTATTTTTTCTTTTTTTGTTTATTTCTGTTTTATAAAATAAGTTTCTAGATTTCTCTATTGTTTTGTGAGTTTTATTTCTTATTTTATTATACTCTACTCTTAACACGGCATCAGTAGGATCTTTTTTCCAATGTTTTCTACATTGGAAAAAAAGTATCTCTTTTATTGTAAAGTTTCTGTACACTTTTATTTATCCATGGTTTATTATTTCGTTTAGATGTTAATTTAATTTTTATGATGTATTCCGATTTTTATAACATTCAGTAATTTTAGTTATTATGTCATTGTATATCAAATTTGGGCAATCAATTGTATTGACATTACTCCAGTCTGTATTATGTAATTCTTTACTCAGACGATCTTGTTTGAAACGTATTAATGTAATAGGATCAACCTGTATACGTGACGGAGCGATGCATGCAATTGCAATCATTCGATGGTCCGCCAGTACAGTACAGTAGTCAAATTACATATTAAGTTATTAGTAAGATAGTTATTACATATTAAATTATTCATTTAAAAATTTAAATTATGTCTTATATTATTTTCTTGTGGCAATCCATGTATATAAGGCCTTGTGAACAATACAATTGTGTGAACATGTAAGTTATTAATTTGCTCAATATATATTAATAACTGTTTTTGTACACACTGCCTCTTCTACCAACAAAAAGTATTATTGTACTATTGGGACAAAATTTCGTAACTATAATTTCATTAAGGATGTCACTTAAGAAGCAAAGGAGGAGGCATGCAGCAAATTGTAATTTTTTGTCCCTTGAAAGAGTTATTTCAAGTTATGACTAGATTTTTTCCCATGTCATCGCTATACACAATTATATAATTTTTGTTAATATTTGAGTTCTTTTTTATTTTAATCCAATCTGCTATGACACTGTCTTGAAGTTTTAGTGGCAGTATAATAATATTAGCACACACTGACTCTGAAGAAGTTGGTATTGAAGTGGGGTACCCATTTGTCAAGCTTTTTTACCTTTCCAATTTGACGCAAATGGATCAATATTTTTGATGCTAACATCGAAAGCTGTTGATAAATAAGCCGCAGATTGAGCGTCATGAGCTAACAATAACAGGCAGTACGTTTACTTGTAGTATTCGCTTCGTAAACGTCGTTAATTGTGCCAAGTTGACTGTCGATATATCGAAGTGCGGAAGTGTTTGTACAGTAGGGCTACGATGGCCACCTGAGTACAGAACCAGAGTACGAAACTTATCCAACTGCAGAAAAGTGTAAGACAAGGTTACGTTATATCCCCGAAACTCTTCACTGCTGCATTGTGAAACGTTTTCAAGCTACTGGACGGCAAAGCATAAGTTATATATATAGTACTAATATATAGTAGTAATAACAATAAGTACATGGTATGCTAATGTTTTAGAATCCTTGTGATACAGGCAAACTTTTTAAATGGTTAGCCACACAGATCCTATACGTTTTTTTTCACCACAGGTGCTCAAACTTAGCAGTAAAATAAAGTCAAAAATTTAAACTGATTTTTAGTGCCGTCTTGTAAAATACTACCCATAGTAGTTGAAAACTTTTAAGGGTAATTTAGAAACATCATTATTAGAAAACACATTAAAAGAAAAAAATCCGATCTAGGCATAAAACTGCGGACGTGATGACCATAAATATGAGCAGAAGTACGAATTTTCGGAATTTTTTAAAACATGGCGTAAACCGCGAACCGTTCGGGATGGAATTTTTTTTTAGGGAACCGAGACCACCTCCCCTCCGCTCAAATACGTTGGTACCAGATTATCCACCATTACTGGGACAGCCTGTATATATATATATATATATATATATATATATATATATATATATATATATATATATATATATATATATATATATATATATATATATATATATATGGCAAGTACATAACTCACCTTCGATTTGCCGCCGATATAGTTCTTATTGCAGAATCGCTGGAGGACCTAAGCACTATGCTCGATGACCTCAATAGTGCCTACCAACGGAAAGCTGTTAAGAAGAATATGGACAAAGCAAAGATCATGTGTAACGTCCATGTCACACCTATGCGGTAGTTGTTGGGAGTACTAAGCTCGAAGTTATTGACGAGTTTGTTTACCTGGGACACATAGTCCGACTAGGTAAGTCCAATTTCAACCGAGAAGTCAATCGAAGGATTCAACTTGGCTTCGGGAAATTACGACACATCTTCTCATCAGGTATGCCTCTAAACTTGAAAACGAGATTCTACAACCAGTGCGTATTGCCAGTAATGACTTATAGATCTGAAACCTGGCCCTTCACTGCTGGCGGTATGAAGAAGCTCAAGATCACTCAGCGACCTATGGACAGGGCTATTCTCGGGGATTCTCGGCGTGATAAACTTAGAAATGATTTTAACTGCTCTATAGCCATAACCCTCTGATACTCTAACCGACGTCACCCAACGGATTAGTAAACTGAAATTACAATGGGCCAGCCATATAGCTTGAAAAACTGACAACCGATGGGTAAAAAGGTTCTGGAGTGACAGCCTCGTACCGGTAGGTGAAGTGTAGGGCAATAATCCAGTCAATGGAGTGACGACCTGGTAAAACTTGCAAGAAGACGAAGGATGGATAATTATACGTGGTAGAGCCATGCTGCAGCTATATTAGTAGAAAAGTTGTAGCACACATCGGTCGGCTCGATCGGAGAAGGACCACGCTCTCACAGAATATCAGTCGGACCATTGTCTTGTACGGCGTATGGTGCCACTCACACTAAGGTCGCGGTTGCATTCTGCGGGCTGCCACCGTGTTTGGCACTATAGGGTCCGATCTTTTTTGCATCCTACCTGGGTTTGCTTCTCACCGGAAGATCCCAGCGTTGTTGCTGATTCTTTTGCTGATGTGGTACTTCAGGGTATGGAACTATTTGTTACATCCTCTGTGATGCCTATCGGAGGCAGATATCAGCCATGGTTTGGTTGCTCCTAAAAAATAGCATCACGCTATAAGCAGGAGTGCTACCGGGCTTGGGCTGACGCATTAACGTTGCGGGTTGTAAACGCTAGCGCTCTTAGAAAGAAGTATAATTCCAACTCCAGGTCCTTCATAAGAGTAATCGGCAAGGCAAAGTCTGAGCACATCGGCAGAATTGGCGAGAAGCTAGTTTACCTTCCTTCGGGAACCCGTGCATTCTGATCTCTTGCCAAGGCTGTCCAAGGGAACTTCTGTCAGACATCTATTAAATTTATACACAGAGAGAATGACTCACTGACCCATGCCGCAAAGGAGGAAGACGATCTGTTAGGCTCTCTTTTTTCTTCTAACTCGACTCTAGATGTCCCGTGGCTGACCATCCAGCGATTTGAGAGCTCCAGACCGGATATGCGGTTTACACAGCGCTCGGTTCGCAAAGCACTCTTCTCCTTGGACGTCAGCAAGTTGAGTGGGCCTAATGGAGTCCATCCCATTGTGCTGAAGAGGTGTTCTCCGGAGTTGGCACCGGTTTTAACGTGTCTTTTCCGGTACTCCTTCTCATAAGGCGTAGTCCCGAATTCATGGAAGACAGCTTTGGTCCACCCGATTCCTAAAAAGGCGACCGCACAGACGTCCAATTACAGCCCTATCGCCATCACCTCCTTGCTCTCCAAAATAATAGAGTCTATTGAAAACTGCCAACTCATGAGGTACCTTGAGGATCAACCAGCTGATTAATACGGTTTTTGTCGGGGTCGATCAGCTGGTGATCTTTTGGGCTACTTGATTCATAGATGGGCGGTGGCAGTAGAGTCCAACGGGGAAGCTTTAGCCGTTAATTAGGACATAGCCAAAGCCTTCGATCGGGTCTGGCCCAAAATGCTTCTTTCAAAGCTTCCTTCCTTTGAGCATCCCGAGAAATTGTGCAATTGGATCACCAGTTTCCTTGCTGATCGGAGCATAGTGAATGTAGTAGACGGTGCATGCTCTGAATACTCGCCTATTAACGCTGGTGTCCCACAAGGCTGCATGCTATCACCAACGCTGTTTCTCCTACATATCAATGATATGTTGCAAACTGGTAACATTCATTGTTATGCAGACAACAGCACTGGTGATGCCTTATACACTGGATGTGCCAATATTTTTCGGAATAACGTTGACGAGTACCGGGACAATCTTGTGTTTGAACTCGAGACTTTGCTGAACAAGTCTCGGATTGGGGGCGAATAAATCTTATCCAGTTCAATCCCCAAAAGACACAAGTTTGCGCGTTTACCGTTAGAAAGAACCCCTTGTCGTATCTTCTCAGTTTCAAGGCACTCCCCTTGCTGCCTAAGCTAGCATTGGAATTCTCGGCGTCGACATATCGAATAGTGTGCAGTTTCGTGGTCACTTGGAAGGAAAGGCCAAATTGGCCTCTAAAAAGCTTGGCGTGTTCAACAGAGCGAGACAGTATTTCATGCCGGCACATCGCTTGCAACTTTACAAAGCGCAACTTCGGCCTCACACGAAATACTGTTCTCATCTCTGGGTCGGGACACCCAGCCAGCTTCTTCCACTTGACAGCATCCAGCGCAGAGCGGTTCGAATCGTCGTTCGTAGTAGTCGTCGTAGTTCTTTCTGATCGGCTCGATACACTCGCACTGCGTAAGGATATTGCATCCCTTTGCATTTTCTATCGAATTGACCACGGGAAGTACTCTGAGGAATTGTTCAGATTAATTCCAGCTGCCAAATTTCACGAACGCACAGCGCGTCAAAATTCACGATACCATCCTCACCATCTGGATGCTTGGCGGTCTACAACTGTGCGTTTTACTAGGAGTTTTCTTCCCCATACAGCTTTCCTGTGGCATTGTTTACCGCCTCCGATTTTTTCGGACCGATACGACTTAGAGACCTTCAAGAAAATAGTTAACACCTTTCTAAAAGGCCAGCAACGCATCTGCCATTCCCCTGGTGTTATGGTTGTTCATGGGCGGCGGTAGTCACTTACCATCAGGTGAGCTGCATGCTCGTTTACCCCCTCTTCTATATAAAAAATGTACATGGTGCCATAAGTGTTGCTTGATGTAAATACATGTATATGTATATTATTCCTCTGTACGTGTATCTGAACTCCTCTTAAACGGCTATACCGACTTTGATGCGTTTTTTGCATGTAAACACATGGATCATCAAACAAATGGATGGAATCAAACGATTGTGTTTCTGGATGGGTAAAATTCACAATTGTACCCCGGTTTTCCGCTGATGTCAAGATCAAGAAATAACCAAGGAATAACAAGAAATCACGACTTCGTCCGCGTGAAATTCATTAGTATTGGATTTCATGGGTTCTAGTTAGTAATGCTGAACCCTGATTCTCTTTTTAAAATAAAAGTGGCCTAAGTTACTCAACTACATCAGCTATATGCCAATTAAGTAAAGTACTGTCAAAATCGGTCCATTCATTTCGGATATTAATCGGAACAAACAGACAGACAGGCAAAAATTTAAAAATTGTTTTTTGCTATAAGTATGTACCGAATATTTTTTCATATATGCATTTAACAAAAAGATGTTATTTTAAAATTACAAACAGACACTTAGAAATGGTGTTCACTGCCGTTGATGCTCCATTTTCCAATGGGCTTAATGAAAGTCTAAACCAAACTTTGATCAATAAAATTAGATAAATGAAAGCAATAAGAAAATAGCCTGGACAACTATCGCACAGTAACGAAATTTGCTCCGAAATATGTTTTGGAAAATGAAACTTTAAATATTTTACCACTCGAATTGACAACAAAATATACTATAGATGATCTGGACAGAAATAATAATTAATATGTGGGATTAAATCAGTAAAATTAGTTTTATTTAAGTATGCAGAGTTCGCAAAAATATAAGAAATCATTACAGAAATAGTAAGATGGATGGAAAAAATGTTTGATCTACTTAGGGAAGAATATAAATTAGAAGCGGAATATAGAGTCTACGTGGAAAATGGGAATCGGATAAATAGAAAGAAAATGTATGAATTGAGGATTGTACCATACAAAATTATAAAAAAGATTTCAAATTCAATCTACGAAATTAACACCGGACACAGGAAAGCGGAATCGAATTCTCTAGTATTGGAATATAAATAAACAATTGCGGACATTATCCCTTGCAATTTTTTTCTCTTGGAGGGTGAGATAAAAAGGAAATCTCCATCATGTTTAATACTTGGAAGTAGCTTTTCTTTATTTTTGAATATTACCGCTATAGCGACTCAGCCTAAAAGTTACAGATACTTGATATCTGACAACTGACAGGACAGGATCCGAATTTCGTGTGCCATGTATCTTTGAGGAGTACCATTTGCCACTATATCTGGCGTAAGTGGACTATGAGAAAGTCTTTGATTCCCTCAAAATTTAGGGTGCCAAGTTGGCTGTCGGTATATCGAAGTGCTGAAGTGCTTGTACAGTAGGGCTACAATGGCTATCCGAGTACAAAACCTAAGTACGAAACCTATCCAATTACAGAGAGATGTAAGACAGGGTGACGTTATATCCCCGAAACTCTTCACCGCTGCATTGGAAGACGTTTTCAAGCTTCTGGACTGGAAAGGATACGGTATTAACATCAATAGCGAGCACATCACTAACCTTCGATTTGCCGACGATATAGTCCTTATGGCAGAATCGCTGGAGGACCTGAGCATTATGCTCAATTACCTTAATAGTGTCTCCCAACGGATAGGTCCCAAGATGAACATGAACAAAACAAAGATCATGTTTAATATCCATGTCACACCTATGCCGCTAGTTGTTGGGAGCACTAAGCTCGAAGTTGTTGCCGAGTATGTTTACCTGGGAGAAATAGTCCGACTTGGTAATTCCAACTTCGACCGAGAGGTCAATCGACGGATTCAACTCGGTTGGGCAGCGTTAGGGAAATTACCGTACATCTTCTCGTCACGTATACCTCAAAACTTGAAAACGAGAATTTACAACCAGTGCGTGTTGCCAGTGATGAACTATGGAACTGAGACATGGTCTTTCACTGCTGGCCGGATGAGGAAGCTCAAGGTCGCTCAGCGAGCTATAGAGAGGGCTATGCTAGGAGTTTCTCTCCGTGAGAGCCTTAAAAACGAGGATATCCGCAGCAGAACCAGAGATAACCAGGCAATAGGCTGGCCATATAGCTCGAAGAACAGACAAAGCCTTTTTGCGTAAAATAGCAGCTAAACGCTCCTGTGTTTCGTATGGTGAGTGTAGAGAACCGGAGACCTTTTTACTGGAAACGAGGCATTCCATCTTAGTCCTCACAGGTGACAACGCATCTGCATTTTGATTCGTAATAGAAGATAGATGTAGATGCCTATGGGTCACAGCAACCACTTACCATCAGGTGGACTCTGCGCTCGTTTGTCACACTTATCCTATAAAAAAACGATGGGTGAAAAAAGGTTCCCGAATGGCGGCCTCGTACCAGCATACGAAGTGTAGGTCGTCCCCCACTAGATGGAATGACGACCTGGTAAGACATTCAGGAAGTCGATGAATGCAGGTGGCCTAGCCTGGCCTGGCCTGGCCAAGGTTCCTTGGGGGGGGGGGGGGGGCTATGTGCAGCGGTGGACGTATGAAGGGCTGTAATGATGATAATGATGATGTATCTTTGAGGTTAGAATTTAGAAATTGTAAATTCGTAAATATTAATATCAATTAGTAACAAATCCCGAAATGAAGGCTTTTAATGTTGTTTCTTGTACTTTCAGGTAAATATTTTTTTTATCTACTGCTAATGTTATTAACTTTATTTGTTGTAAATGTTTAATTTAAATAAAACTTGTATTTTCAACACAAGATCAAGAACATTTTTTTTTATTTATTTATTCATGTAAAATACACGCATTTAAAATAATAATAAACATCGCCAAACAGTGCAACAGTTTGTTGGCTCTCCCCGTATGATCGGTTAAACGTGAACCATTCGGCGTGGTGGGCGTTAAAATCGCCAAAGATCACGATCTTTGCGGATGGGACCTCTTGTAGTAAGGAATCTGTAACCATTTGGACGTGGCGGTTGAGTCGGTCTGTTTGCATGCATGCATTACCAGCATTACCTATGGGAACTATAGAGGCACCCGCAGATACGCGGATGACGCGGACGTCGCTCTCTACGCGTAGCCAAAGGATGGACAGTTCCGAACCTTCAAGTTTGCTGAGACATCGAGAATAGATGTCCTCTCCTATGTTAACGCAGTTTGCCTGCCTGCCCGAGGCACAAGGAATATTCAAATTTATACCCCGGATAGGAGTAATACGAAATATTAGACGGAGAGGACACCTGCGTCTCGGTCAGAAAGAGCAAGGCCGGCTTCGCCGTCTCGAGATGGTAGTGGACGGCGTTAAGGTTCGAATGAAGTCCCCTGATGTTGCAGAAATTCACGGATAGCGTGGCAGGGATTGCCGTGAATTTATTACACAGTTGTTATTGTTTTGAGTGGTGATTATTTATAATTATTCATGTTATTATTATTGGGGTATCTACAAAGTTTTCTCATCTGGTTGGGCAGTATAAATATATAATAGTAAATGAAAATGGTAAACATACATAAATATCAATAAAATTTAAGCTTTTTTTTTAATTTAACGCAAAAATTATTTTGGTTACAGCCTTATTAATACGACAAAAATTTAATCTTAAATTTTACAAGTGCCCAAGATAAATAAGGACAACATGTCCATTTAGACACGACTTTGTATTCTAGCTTACAAAACTCTTTTATAATTGACTTAGACTTAGAGACTAACACAGAATATCTTTATATTATGATATGAATAACGAAACTCTAAGATTCAATCACAAAAAGCATTATATTTTAAAAGTCATAAACTGAGGTCAAAATTCAATTCTTTAAATAATGTACAATAACTACGAATTTCGATAAAAATAACATACAAAACGGCAAGTCAATTAATATATTCAATAATTATAATAAACATGTCATAATTTGCAAATATATAAATATTACACTTTAAAAAACCTATTTAAATGCTCGCAAGATCGTAAAGTGATAATTCAAGCATCTTTATCATTAACGAGAAACCATCACAATTTTGGAAGAAAATTTAGAGGATCAATTAAGAACAAATCAGAAAACAGGCATTGAATTAAAGAATGTTCCCAAAAAAAGAATAATGAAACCAAAGAAAACCCTGTAGAGATGGTTGATTGTTTATCGAAATCAGTGAACTATGAGATACTAAAGTCAGATATTAAAGATGTTTTCAGAACCAGGGGAAAAAAGAAGGAGAATAGAAAGCACCTATTCTCGTGGAGCTTAACTCCACGATTCAAAAGACGGCCTTGCTTAGATCGTGTAAAATTTACAACAATAACAACAAATCTTCAAAACTCCAAGCAAAACACTTAGGTTTCACTCGTGAGAAAGACATCCCGATCTTTGTCTCGGAGCAATTAACACCTAAGAGCTCAAGACTAATCTCTTTGGCAAGAGATATAGTGAAAACTATAAAGTTTCAGTTTTGTTGGACATCTTACGGCAAGATGTACCTACTTGAGAAAAAGTGAAAATTCACCTACCATTCATGTAACAAATTAAGCACAAATGCAACTACTAACTTTGCTTAACGAGGTATGACTATTACCATCTTTTATATCTGCATGTGTTATGCTTTTTTCTTTAATATTTTGTTTAATTTTTTTTATTTGATTTACAATGTTACTTCAAAATTAATTTACATTGCTTACAAACTAACATTAAATACAAAAAACTCAAAACATTCATACAAAAACAAAACTCAATTTATTTAATAAAATTATTATTTTAATAATAAAACCACATATTTTCTCTACATACACATATTCACATTACATTTACATTACACAACTTAATACAAATTCTATGCCAATGACACAGCAGTTCTTTTACTTCCTCCATGAATAGTTCTCTGAATACACTACAGGAATTAGACGCCACATAAATTTCACAGCCTATAAAATGTTCAATAGATGACTTGTTTTCAAACGCTGTTTTTAAATATGGAAATCTGAATATTATAGCTCAAAATATAACAAGTATATATTGTAATTTTGACAGTCTATTATTACACTTAGCGCAACTGAAACCTTGTTTTGATATAATAGTATTGTCGGAGTGCTGGTTAGATAAAAATAAACCAATTCCCACTTTACAAAGTTACTGTTCCTATTCGACGAATACTCAATTAAATCAAAACAATGGTGTGGTAGTTTACATAAAGAATGTTTACAGAGCACTTGTCTAGGAAATAAATTTGTACAAAAACTATAAATCAATACACAATTTTAGGTATACATCGTTCTCCTTCCAATACAAAAGTTGACAAATTTATTCACTCTATTGATTTACATCCAAACTCAGTTAAAACTAGTCATATTATTATAGCGGGTGACATTAATATAAATTTATTACCTATTATGAGTGAACAAAGTTATAAAAAATAACAGAAATCTTTATCTGACTGCTTTGGCTACATATGAAATACTTCCAGGCCAGCATTTTCCTACCAGAAAATTGCGTTGTTTGGACCATTTTATGCTAAAAATTGATAATAAAAGAACAACCGTTTTCGTCGCAATTCTCGATACAACTACAACAGACCACAATATGACTCTACTTAGCCTAGTAGGCAACAATAGTTTAAGAAAGTCTTATAAAACGAAATCTGTAACTCATTTTAATGCCGCCTTAAACAGCTAGTCCGCTATAAAAATAATATCAAATAGGAATTTACTAATGATCAACAATAAAATACGTACTTTTCCGATGCTATTGGTTCCAGGGCGAACAATGTATGGGCGCAGAGCAATGTCATTTAAAATTTTTTGACAATTTATATTTATGTACAGACCCAAACACTCTTACTAATATATTGATCTATAAAATACCTATTACATTATTTAAACACAACAAAATTTTAGCTATTCCTAGGACAAAGAGATTTATCAAGTCCTGGATGACAGAAGGTATACTTCAATGCATAAGAAACAGAAACGCTATACAAAAAAAACTAAAACTAGAACCAACAAATGATATATAAAAGATCACTTACCGTTGTTACCGAAATTTTTGTACTAAACTTATTAAAAAACCAAAACGTAAACATCATCGTAGCGTCATTTCTAAATCTTGTAAAAATAATACAGCTCTCTGGAAAAATATAAATGAAGTTTTACTCAATTTAAAAAAAGAAGGTTTCAAATTCGTGTTTTTAAATATAAAGCATACACCCCAGGATACAGTTCATTTTATTAATAAATATTTCTCCGGAATGGGTAGTTGCCTAACTGAAGAAATTAAGTCTAAGATGTTGTACAGCTCGACTCCTAAATTCACTTATACTGCTGTACTCCTAAACTCTTTTGTTTTGCTCGAAACAGATAATGCTGAAGTAGATCGGGTGTTGATGAGTCTTGACTCTGATAGCGCTCCCGGGTGGGATAAAATTCACAACAGGTTTTTGATGTTGGGAAAGGATTTGTTTTGTGCCCGTGTATACTTATCATATAAATCTCTGTTTTACGAGTGGTAAAGAAAAAAATGCGAGCCGTGGTAGCTCAGATGGTTAGCGCTCGTTGTAAGCTTCACAGTAATCGAGCAACCGAGGTTCGATCCCCGCCGGTACCAATGCATTTGTTAATTGCAATTTTAAGTGCTGATTTACCACGTGCTCAGCGGCGAAGGAAAACATCGTGAGGAAACCTGCATGTCTGAGAAATAAGAGAAAATATTTCGAAGACATGTGAAGTTCGCCAACACGCATTGGGGTAGCGCGGCAGACATTTCCTTGCCCTAAAACCCTCTCTGAAATGAGAGTAGGCCTGTGCCCAGCAGTAGGACGTAAATAGGCTGCAACTCTACCTTACATTTTTACGAGTGGTATATATCCTTACTCACTTAAACAATCATAAGTAACACCTGTTTATAAAAGTGGAAACAGAAACGATATAAATAACTACCTTCCTATTTCTGTCCTACCAGCTTTGTCCAAAATTGTAGAGAAAATCTTAAATACCAGAATATCAAACTACTTAAATAAATATATAATTTCATCAAATCCACAATTTGGCTTTTGAAAACAACTTTCCACAGAAGACGCTGTTCTCGCATTAAGCTCTTTAATCGTAAAGAACTTAGATAATGGCAAAAAGTATATTACAGTATTTTTAGACCTGAGAAAGGTTTTTAAACAGTCTCTATTCCTGATCTTTTAACATTTTTGGAGCTTATCGGCTTTAGTGATACTACGCTAAACCTGATGTTCAGCTACCTACATGAGCACACTCAGCGTGTTCATGTGGACGCTATGTTGAGTGACGAAGAAAATGTTATTTTCGACGTCACTTAGGGTAGCGTCTTAGGGCCTACGCTGTTTTAGTCTATGTTAATGAGCTGTGCAAAGTTTTTGTTCCTCACGGTCACATCTACTCCTATGCAGACGATACAACTGTTACTTTTTCGGGAGACACTTGGGAGGAAGTGAAAATAGCTACAGAATCGGAACTTAAAATTATAGCAGCCTGGTTAAATAAAAACCTACTTTCATTAAACACGCATAAAACAAATTATATTTGTTTCGCTTCTTTTAACAGTGGTAAAGCCACGCGGCAGCTTTTGTTGTCGCACGGATGGACCGGCTCGAACCGGGGTGGTACCACGACCTCACAGAAAACCAGCGTGAAGTAGAGGTTTACCTCTGCGTTTCGCTTGGTGAGTGCAGGTGGCCGGAGGCCCTTTTTACTGGAAATGAGGCATTCCATCTTAGTCCTTACGGGTGACAACGCATCTACATTTTGATTTGTAATAGAGGATAGATGTAGATGTCTATGGGCCGCAGCAACCACTTACCATCAGGTGGACTGTGTGCTCGTTTGTCACCCTTATCCTATAAAAAAAATATGTCTACCAACCTCTAGCCTACTTTTTAGCTTTGACTATGCTGTAATTAATATAGTAGAGAAAACAAAATATTTAGATGTTAATATTGACTATATACTATCTTGGTATGACCATATTGAATTAATAACTGGGCTCATAAGAAAATTAATGTAGATATTCAAAAAGTTAAGACATGTAACAACACCCGAATTACTGAACAAAGTATATACAGCACTGGCTCAATCTGTTCTTACTTATTGTATCCCAGTATGGGGAGGAGCTTTCAACACAAGATTCCTTGACGTGGAGCGAGCTCAAAGAGCCCTGCTTAAGGTCTGCTATTTCAAACCATACCGATTGCCCACTACTAACCTTTATAATTTGTCTGGTGTCTTGTCAGTTTAAAACTTATATACATTGTTCTTATTGCTTAAAATACGAGTACATACATTTCTATAGTTCTATATACCGATCGCTGTAAAACGACATTTTCTTCAGTACAATATGAGAAAAGGGCAGTACATTAATATAATAAAATAAATAAAATCTTATGCATATATCCATTGCATAGCATTGAAGTAAAAAAAAAAACAATATAATGGTTGAAAAATTTAAATTACAACGAAACCGAAACACTTTTAGAAAAAATTACTCAACTTGTTACTCATAATTATTAATTTACTAAATAAACCATACCTCAACATGCACTCACCACATAAACATACATTACACAATCACACAACTAACAACTACAGATGTTTAATTGTAAAAATACTATATAACTTTTGCTATAAGTTAAAAATCTATGTGTTAACTAAGTTTTAAACACTAATTTATATAAATGAAGCACGCGAAGAGCGGAGCCTCGTAACACAAGTTTCCTAACTTAAAAGGAGTGTTCCAATAATGTGTTTAATTTTAAGTATTACTGGTCCGAAAATAAAGGGTTTTGATTTTTGATTTTTTTTAGCATCCACTGAAATGTCTTATTCAGGTAGCAAATTTTTATCTGCATCAGATCGGTCAGTGCCCTTTATTTCATCCTCTATTTCTTGCAATGTTCTATCCTTAGTCTCTGGCAAAATAAAATATAAAATTGCTAAACAAAATATTACCAGCAAAGCGTATACAGCATAAGTACCCGAAACACCGATAAAATCTATCATCATCGGTGTTAACTTTAATGTAAGGGCATAGAAAATTGTAAATACTATTCCTGATATACAAGAACATAGCCCTCTATACTCCAAAGGAAAAACTTCTGCTGATATTGCAATCGCTACTGGTACTACACCAATATGAGCTACAAAATTATGTAATAATAATAAGAAAGGGATGAGCCATGACACTTGAGACAAAATTTCATATTTGGATTTCAAAACTACCATTAAACTTATAAAAAACATTATCGCAATTGTTAGTGTACCTAAACTAAATAATAGCGTACGTCTTTTAAATATCCGTATTAGAAGACATGATATACTTAAAGCAAAAACTAACAAGAGATCAGATACTATGGAACAGTACATTGCTATTGATTTATTGACAGTAATTTCTATCAATATTTGTGTTATATAAGCGATTAAAAAGTATCTGCCACAAGCATCAATACATAAAATGACAAGTGCAACTATAATACAAGCTTTCTGAACCTCTTTATCTTTTAATGTTTTTATAAAACTCTTTACAATAGAAATCTTTTCAGATTTTTTAATCAGTTCCTGCCGCTCCATCTGTGCTTTTATTAATTCTTTTAGCTCTCTTTTACTCTTTACAGAATTTCCATTTAACCAAGTGAATGATTTCTCGGATTCCTCGAAACGTCCTTTCATAGCTAAAAAAGCTGGGCTCTCCGGCCAAAATAGTATAAATAATGCAGCTAATGCTGTTGGAATTATACAAAATGCAGCTATTTGCCTCCACGTATAAAAAATTGCGAAAAAATGACAGGCCAATGAACCTACGTTTAACGATATTATTTTTATAGCCGTGAAATAGCCTCTTCTATGTGGATTTACATATTCAGATAAAGAAATCGAACCGATAAGTACTCCGCCAATACATAAGCCTTGAATAGCTCTAGCAAAAACTAAGACTGCGATACTGTTGGCAAGATAAAGTGTGAGCCAGCCGATGACCAATGTGACATTCAATCCGATACCGACCGTTTTCCGACCGAAGGTTTGAAATATAGAAGAGAAAATTAAGAAACCGAAGATTCCGGAAATGCCATTAGATGAAGCTGAAAATACAAAAAATATATTATATTAATGTAAAATAGCCAGGCTTATATACCTGGAATATACCTATACCTGGAATCAAAATAAGAGTTCAAAAAATAACTGGCTAAATCTATGCAGATCACAGTTATGTTGAAATCTGTAATATAATTCTATATAGAGTTCTAGATGGTAAACACTTTAATATACAATATGCCTTTTCAACCTTGCCCTAAAAAGTTCCAAATTGTAGTACTGAGAAAAGAGTGACGTAGGCGAAGAATTACGATCCGTAATTATGCGGACCGAAAAATGAATTGAAACTACTACTCTTTTATTAAGTTAAGTTACAGCTTATATACACGTTCCACTGCTAGGCACAGGCCTCATCTCATTTCTGAGAGGGTTTTAGGGCAAGGAAAGGTCCGCCGCGTTGCCCCAATGCGTTTTGGCGAAATTCACATGTCTTCGAAATATATTTTTTTTTCTTATTTGTCAGACATGCAGGTTTCCTCACGATTTTTTCCTTCACCGCCGAGCACGTGGTAAATCAGCACTTAAAATTGCAATTAACAAATTCATTGGTGCCGGTGGGGATCGAATCCGGGTATCTCACGTACTATGAAACATACAGCAAGCGCTAACCATCTGAGCTACCACGGCTCAGATGGTTAGCGCTTTTATTATTTAAGCGAAATATGTTAAATAATGCATTCGATAATAAAGGGACTCCTAACATCTAAATAGATAATTTTAAAATATAAAATATTTTGACACTGTAAAAATTTAGTTTTTTTTTGTAACAACATTAAACGTTGTTTTAGGATATCAGTAACTAATACAATATATGTATATACTTTATAAATTTGGATCCTCAGTACTAAATATAGTTCTTTTGTATGTTGGCAGATCTCATGATCTTCAGTAACAGCAAAATAAAACAAGCAATAGAATTTAAAAAATACCCTACCACCAGCTGGACCGCCAGCTCGTTTTTTAGTCCCATTAACATAGTCATTATTATCAGTCCATCAAACATTGCAGTGCATATTACAGTGCGTTTTATGGTTGATGACCTGCGTCAGGTCGTCAACCATAATATGCACTGTTATTCGAGATATTAAATGCACATTATTTGAATTGGTATACTCATAAAAATAATCCATGGGTATAACTAACCTATCCAGGAAGCTTGGTCAGAAGTAGCCGTGATGTCTGTGCTATTCGGAGATAGGATTGCCGGATTTAGCACAGCCGGAAAAGCCACCATGATTCCTCCAGAAAACGTGTGTAGACATGCTGGGATCAGTATAAATATCTGCAAACAATATTATTGCATTTTGAAAGTAGCCTTTGAAAATGATGTTGTTTAGAAATTCATAGAAGCTAAAGACCATTCATAGAAAATAAGTGCTCGCTTTAAATTTTCATAATACTCAAGAAAACTGAATTGAACAGTCTCCACAGAAATACGTAATTTTTATTTGAGGTGCAGATTTACCTCATACTTTGGGTACTCGGAGGAAGGACTTTTTTGTCTAGTAGCCTGTCTGGATAGGCAACATTACTTATTTCTACTGCCAAACCTTTATTACTGAATGCCTGTCTGAAGTAAATAGTGATCCAGTATAGTAACAGGCTATGAGACATTTTGTTTTAGCCCTCAGAAGATACAATGCATCTGTAGTTTTCTTAATTTGAAGTTGGTTTTAGGTCCATGAAATGTAATAGCTTACCAACAGCCGGACTGTAAGTTCGTTTGTCACTCCAGTTTTATTTAAAAAATCCTCGGTTTTAGTAGAAACTATTTTAAGGAAGACGTCCATTTCTTAGAAATCAAAAAACTTCTCCCGAACATATTATGAAGTTTTCCATTATAGTACTACTAAAGTTTTATATTATATTTATTCATTGAAATATATTATAATTGTAATAATAACTACTTATAAGCTCCAAATCGATTCTAGATGACGGGAGGAACACACCGCCGACCATCCCGCGATGTGAGTGCTCCATGGATTTTCGGTTTACACAGTGATCGGTTCGCAAAGCACTTTTCTGCCTGGACGCCGGCAAGTCGGGTGGGCCCAATGGAGTCCCTCCCATTGTGCTGAAGACGTGTGCTCCGGAGTTAGCACCGATTTTAATGCATCTTTTCCGGTACTCCTACTCCCAAGGCGTAGTCCCGAATTCATGGAAGACAGCTTTGGTCCACCCGATCCCTAAAAACGGCGACCGCACAGACCCGTCAAACTAAAGGCCTATCGCCATCACCTCCTTGTTCTCCAAAATAATGGAATCCTTTATAAACTGCCAGCTCTTGAGGTACCTTTAGGATCACCAGCTGATTAGTGACCGCTAGGTCGATTTTCGTTAGGGTCAATCAGCCGGTGACCTTCTGGTATACCTGACTCATTGATTGGCGGAGGCAGTAGAGTCCAAATGAGAGGCATTGGCCGTTAGTTTGGACATAGCGAAGGCCTTCGATCGGGTCTGGCACAAAGCCGTCTAGTAGAAGACATCTCTGTTTTCTGAGTACGCAACCAAGCTTTGTTTATTAGTGGCGATGATAAGTGTAAAACAACGCTGATCAGGAACATAGCCATAAAACTTTTTTACTTGTGCAACTAAAGTCGTCAGCCTGCCTCTAACTCCGCAAATGGCTCGTCCTCACTGAGTTCACTATGCCATCCTTAACATTAATGTTAGTCGTAATCTTGTAAGAGTAACCCACTGAAGCGGGATCTTATAAGGCAGTCCACCCAACTCGACGACACTCCTTTTGTGAAGGTTTTTCCGGGATTTAGCAGCTTCGGTGTGATTTTGTAGACAATTATATTGTCGTCGGCGACGCTGTTAGTTTCTGTTACAATAGAACTCCTGCTTTATGAGTCCACGCAATGATTTATATTTACATTGAATGCCTGATCATCGTCCAATTGACGCGGTAGCTGATGCACCATTGTGTCCACATCGAAGTGTACATTAATTACTTGTTCCATGATGACATATATGCCGCTGTAATGTAACCGACGTATGTGCATGAATGGTAGACGAGGTGATACTAGACGTACACTGATTTGATATAATGCAGGCAATCCATTTTGCTTAGGTGCACACACAAAACCGTTTGAACGTGACTAGTTGGGGACTTTATGAGAGTCCAGTGATTTCTTGCACGTACCGCACAGGTTGAAGTCAGCCACTGTCTTTTCTGGGAAGGTTTATTACTAAGCAACGGTGTTTTTCTTTTGGTGGCTTCAAAGAGCGCAGAAACCATAGACGGTCACACACATCACACTTATTTTCGAATGATTTGTTGACAAATGTAGAAATAAAACGTGCACTGGCTGCTGGCCAATATGTCTTCATAATCGGCGATCGCACAAAATCGATGTCTATACAGTCCGACGTTGATATAGAAGAAATTACATCACCCACTTGCAAAGGCTCGGCCACCACAGCTGCAGATGTACTGGCAGTGTCGTTAATCCGCTCGGGCGCCTTCAATAGTTTACGTTCCCTACACCGTATTCCTCAATTATATGGTATTTTATGTGTATCACTAGATTGCTCTTAAAAAGCCCTTTCCAACCGTGTATAATTTATATATTTTGATTTAGCTTTTTGTTGAGAATAAACCAACATTGCATTATTTATTTTTTTTTTTTTATTTTACACCATATATATTTACTATACCTATTAAATACAATTTTTTATACATATAATCGATAGATCTTGACAAGACCTGACAATTGTAACTCAAGTGAACGTCGAAGCTTCTCCAAGTCAAAATTCAAAATTCACTTCCATCTTTTTCGGAATTAATTAGTTTTGTAAATAAACAAGTTAAAGTACTCGAACATACATCGAATAGTACGATGTCGTTACAATCAAGAAATAAGCATTACAAACAATATAATAAATAACAATTACAAAGGCAACAATAATAACCACAATAAAAGTTATTCAAAGAAAGTTTTAAATACTAATGTGTCTAATTATAATAAAAATAAAAAATTATTTGCGCGCATTTCAATCAAAATCACATGATTTATAGGTGGGATCAATTTCGTAAATTGACCGTAGATAAAAGGATTGACCGTGTCAATACCTTAAAATTGTGTCATAATTGCCTAAAAGGAAATAATGATACCTCATCTTGTAAAAGTGAGATGTCTTGTGGTAAATGTGCGTCACTACATCATTATCTATTGCATAGGGAGCCAGGGCGCAACACACTCGTGCCAACATCCACCCGTCCATTGTGATCTGACTAGCAAGTGCAACAAGCACGTTTTTATATAATAAGTGTGACAAACGAGCACACAGTCCACCTGATGGTAAGTGGTTGCTGCGGCCCATAGACATCTACATCTATCCTCTATTACAAATGAAAATGTAGATGCGTTGTCACCAGTGAGGACTAAGATGGAATGCCTCATTTCCAGTAAAAAGGGCCTCCGGCCACCTGCACTCACCAAGCGAAACGCAGAGATAAACCTCTACTTCACGCTGGTTTTCTGTGAGGTCGTGGTACCACCCCGGTTCGAGCCGGCCCATCCGTGCGACAGCAAAAGCTGCCGCTTGGCTCTACCACTGTTCTACCACTGACGTCTCGTCTCAGGCTATGAGTGACTCAGAGCGTTATACGATAGATACGCTTCATTCCAATAACGTTTACTCGGGTTACGTTGTCGTGTTGGGAACGGCGCGCGTGTTAGTAATTGATACTCGTAGTAGCGGCCAGCTTCAATACTGCCGTGCAGTTATTGACTCTGGAGCTCAGTGTTCATTTATTACAACTGAGTGTGCTCAACGTTTGAGCTTACCTCGAAAGAAGTGTTCGTTTAATATGTATGGTCTCGGTGGAGAGGCTGTAAAAAATCACTGCATGATTACATGCACATTAAGGTCCCTACATACTGACCTACCTAGTTTTACAGTGAACATGGTCGTAGTGACTAAGGTATCTGCTGATATGCCTAACGTTCGATTCCCCTCGGACGTTATTCATAAATATAAGAATTTTAATTTAGCTGATCTATTATTTTATAAGCGTTCGCGTATCGATATATTGTTGGGCAATGCTATAGTCTCAGAACTTATTAAGGATAAACCGTATATTATTTCATCGGATATACCAAGCGTGATCGATACTGCTGTCGGGTTTGTTGTAAGTGGTAAAATTTATAGCAATGATAAGGACAACTTCAAAATTTATAATTTATCAGTCTCATTTGATGAACAAGTGTCTTTAGATCAAACGTTGCGTAAGTTTTGGGAAATCGAAGAATTACCAAGCAAACCCTCGTTTGCAAAATTAATCCTTTGGAACAATTAGCGGAAAACATTTTTGTTGCTCGTTATAGCCGTACTGAGGATGGTACCTATTCAGTGCCGTTACCATTCATCCCAAAACCGCCTCCGTTGGGCGCGTTACGGGCGGTAGCCGAGCGGCGACTCTTGTTCACCGAGCGCAAGTTGAATCGTTTACCTGTATTGCGACAAGCCTATTCAGAGTTCATGTGTGAATATGAAAATCTAGGGCACATGGAGCTTTATACGGGGGACACCCCGAGCAAATATGTGATACCTCATCACAGTATACTTAAGCCCAGTAGTTCCACTACTCCTTTGCGTGTGGTATTCGATGCCTCGGCTAAAACTTCCACAAACGTTTCGCTTAATGATATTCTATTAACCGGGCCTAATCTGTATCGAGATATTGGGGCTATAATATTGAATTTTAGGTTGTTTGAATATTGTTTGATTTGTGACGTATGCAAAATATATCGTGCAATTAAACTGAATTAGTCAAATTGGTGTTATCAACATATATTATATCGTCATTCGCCTAACGATGCCATTGATGTTTATGAATTAAAAATTGTCACTTACGGCTTAAGTTGCTCACCGGTTTTAGCTGTTCGCACCCTCTTACAGTTAGCCTATGACGGGGAAGAACGTTTTCCACTTGTTGCAAAGGTTGTGCGCGAGGGCGTGTACATAGATGGCTTTCTATATTCTTGCAGTTCATTGTCACAGATATCTCGGTTACAAGAAGAATTTTTATAGATGTTTAATTCCGGTGGCTTTATACTCATGAGGTGGGCGAGCAATAGTGCAAAGGTTGTAAGCGGAACGCGTTGTAAACGCGTTCCACTAGAAAACCGAGAGTGTCCTGTTACATTTATTCGGTAACGAATATTCAATCAAAGTGATAGGTCTGAAATGGTTGCCTTTGACTGACTGTTTTTATTTCACAGTAGATAAGATTGATAAAGTAACAACTAAACGTTCTCTTTTGAAATTATTAGCTTCTATTTACGACCCCGTAGGTTTAATTTCACCGTGCGTTTTTGTCGCGAAAGAAATGATGCAAGATTTATGGAAGCTGGGCATAGGATGGGATGAGCAGCTGCCAACCGACGTAACTAAGCGCTGGCTTAATCACTGGTTGATAATCTCCAGCGACTAACGGCAATCAAGATAGATAGACACATGCTGCTACCTGAACAGACCGAATGTGAATTGATCGCCTTTTGTGATACAAGCTCTCGCGGTTATGCTAGTTGTGTGTATGTGATCAGTCGTAACGATTGAGGTCAGACTAAAGTACGCCTGGTGACAGCAAAATCTTAAGTAGCCCCCGTCAAACCATTAACTATCCCGAGGTTGGACTTAATGGCGTCAGTTTTGTTAAGCAAATTGATTAAATATGTACGTGACATTTTAACTCGTGTAAAAATTACTCGTATTACTGCGTTAACCGATTCGACTATCGTGTTGGCGCGGCTTCAGACAAAAGTTTACAAACTAAAGCCGTTTGCTAGTAACCGTGTTACTCAAGTATGTGAAGTGTTACCTCCATACTGTTGGCGTCACGTGAGTAGTGAGTGCATTATGGCAGACATCTGCTCGCGCGGAGCGTCTCCGTCACAGCTCGTGGAGTGCAGTGAGCAGTGGTTGAAGGGCCCAACTTGGTTGTATGACGACTATTCGCAGTGGCCAGTGAGAACATTTATCAACCAAGATGAAAGTAATACACCCGAAATGAAATGAAATCATACATTAGGCTCCTTCAATTTAATCACTAATGAAAATAATTTGATAGAAGAGACTAGCAGTACCTGAGTATAATGTAGCGGATATAACAATAAATCGATTGTCACGTTGGCAATATATTCAAAAATGTTCACAAATGTTTTGGCGTAGATGGAGTCACGAATATTTAAATACGCTGCCAGAGAAAACAAAGTGGCATTCGGATAGATCTAATATTAAAATAGGCAATCTCGTAATCATAAAAACAATTAACGTACCGCCGTGCAATTGGCGTTTGGGTAGAATTGAGGCTCTTCACCCCGGTCCAGATGGGATTGTTCGTTGTGTCACGCTTCGCACTCAAAAGAGTACTCTACAGAGACCAGTTAATAAACTGAGATCTCTACCTTATTCAAATAAGTTACGTGTATTAATATCTTTTTTCTCGTTGAGGACATTCTGTGTCTCAGCGTTATCTTGCATATTCCGTAGCTTAAGTTATAATTTTTCCCTAATATTTTTTCATATATATAGTTAGGAGAAACCATCAAGATGGTTTCGGTGGGGGGGGGGGGTGTTCAGTAATAAACCGCAACTCACAAAATTTATACCGAGGCACAATGATCTGCTGCGATCTGAGCGCCGGTTACACCTAGTGGCAACATTTCGACGTTATATGCGTTGTAATAATCTGTGGAGTTAAAAAACGAAGAAGAGGGTAGGAGGCGAGACAAGATACATACATTCTCTTTATGTTATCGTGAGGTGAATATCTCTCCAAAAACTTTAAAAAAGGGACTACTCCAGAGTGTACCGTGTACAATCTAATTGATAGTGTATTCTACCGTGTAGAAGCTATCAGGAGCTGCCAACGTTTGCTGATCTTGGGAGGCTGGCTAGTAAGACCGTAAGTAGTTTTTTGCTGTTTTTGGTGTAGTTATGTGACTGCGGTAACTAAACGTTTCAGGGGACTAAGAATTTCAATACAGTCCACTATATCTAATAAAATAATCACAATACGCCACAGTGATGTACTCGCCATTGTTGGTAATACCGTCCTTTCCAGTCCAAAAGCTTGAAAACGTCTTCCAATGCAGCGGTGAAGAGTTTCGGGGATATAACGTCACCCTGTCTTACACCTCTCTGCAATTGAATTGGTTTCGTACTCTGGTTCTGTACTCGGATAGCCATCGTAGCGCTACTATACAAAATTTATTTTCTAATTTTTTTAAATATATTTTCTAAATTTCTGTCCCCTTTAAATAATCTAATCATCTCCTGCTAGCGTATCAACAACTGGCTTTTACTACAAAAAGTCATTTATTGCTAAAATATCAACTGGCTTTTACTACAAACGATCATATACTTCTTTTATAGTTTGAATTGGTTTTTACTTCAATTAATTCATTTAAAACAGTACGCACTTTAGTTTTACAACAAAACGTCACAATTATACTAATGAACATGACAAAAGAAAACACCTGTCAAAAGTTCTATATTCAGCGTGGATGTTATAGAAAAATATGTTGAAACACCTGATAAAAGACAGTTGATTAATGTACTACGTAATGTAGACAACTGTACTCATGCGTCATCAAATAAAAAAACCGGTAAAGTGCAAGTCGGACTCGCGCACCGAGGGTTCCGAACAAATCCGTAGGTATATAAGTTTAAAATTATTAAAAATATTTTTATTATATGATGTAACTAAAAATTTATGCTTTTTGCAATTTTCCCTTTATCTGTTCTATGAAAGGTTGCTTCGTACCAAATTTCAAAATCCTGAGTTCACTGGAAGTACCCTGTAGGTTTTGATTCTCTTGCGAATGTCGAAAATTTGCGGCATAAACGGCTGTATCTTTTGATGGTGTTGGCTTAGAAGTTTGATTTTTTAACATCTCCAAGGGACAGTAGACTTGAGTATTTGATATGAATTTCATTCACATCACATCAATATAAATTTTATATTTTAACAAAAATATGTTAAAAAAGTAATTAAAAAGTACTATTCTAGTGGTCCTTCACTGCTGGCCGTATGAAGAAGCTCAAGGTCACTCAGCGAGCTATGGAGAGGGCTATGCTCGGAGTTCTCTGCGTGATAAACTTAGGAATGAGGATATCCGCAGTAGAACCAGAGTAACCGACATAGCCCAACGGATTAGTAAGCTGAAGTGGCAGTGGGCCGGCCATATAGCTCGAAGAACCGACAACCGATGGGGAAGAAAGGTTCTCGAGTGGCAGCCTCGTACCGGTAGGCGAAGTGTAGGGCGTCCCCCCACGAGATGGAGTGACGACCTGGTAAGACATGCAGGAAGTCGATGGATGCAGGTGGCTCAGGACCGTGCTTTGTGGCATTCTTTGGGGGAGGCCTATGTCCAGCAGTGGACTTGTGAAGGGCTGTAATGATGATGATGATGATGATGATGATTCTAGTTAATTAAGTAAACACTTTTAAGTAACAAAATTATACTTACCTTTGATAACATTTGTCTTTTAATACCATAAAACTGTTGTTGATGCCATTAGCAACAAAGGCTACAGTTACAGTCTAAAAAGTTTGTCGCTAAAGCCAGTTACAACTTATGATATGAATGTTCCAGATATAGTATGGCTATTACTACATAGCCATACTATTTCTGGAACTATTCAAGCTGCCTTATTTTAGGTTCCTTAAAATGAAACAACTCGAAAACCTAAACACACTACACTGTAGTGGCCTACTCGTATACTAGCTTAAGAATTTTAAAAAATATGCAAAAATAAACTCAACCATTTTTTATTCTTGCTCGTCCTGTAAAATGGAGTTTTAGTTTTTATAATATTTGTTGCTCAAAGGGCCATTATCGGCGTTTTAGTGCTTAGCCACTAAAAACGGTCGCACTGTAGCCATGTGTATTTTTCTTTCTGAATTTATCCTACTCGAAATAGATTTCGTTTCCTTATTTCGTTATCAGGTCCTTTTCACAGTACGTGATTTGGATTTGAATTCATTTTCTAATAATTACGAGGTAATTTATTAATGCTGATAATATTTATGTATTTATAAATAAAAAAAGTCGAAAGCTTTCATTTGTATTTGCATAAGGGTTTTTATATTTTCTTAACTGTCAATTCGCCGAAAACAAACAGATCCGCGATAATTATGTAATGTTTACTATGAGTTGGTCTTAAAATGTATCTCATCTGAATACATTTATCCATATAATTATAATCCTTGCCTTAGTGAATATAATCAAAAGTGAGAAAAAAATCAGTTATTGATTACAGTACACACGCAAACAATAACTGATTTGATTAAACATATTAATTTGACGTTAATGTTACCTGTAAAGGTACTTATGCAAAATTAACTGCAAAACAAGGCCTCCCCAAAATATATTGCCCCAGAGTAAGGATGTATGTCATAGTTTCCACTCTTAGTAGGCGAGTTATCAAACACAGTATGTAATATTTTAGCTGTTATTAGAAATATGCTGCTGCCCATCTCTTGGTTTGTTACTCTCTCTCCACACCAATACTGTTTGCTTAAATCACGTGTAAATATGTGGTTGGTACACATATTATGAGTATAAGTGGAATAGTACTTGTATCTGCCCAAAAGTATGAAATTTTAAGTTTCTTTTTTGACGTCAAATGGAAAAAACATTTTTCTGCCGACTTCCAAAAAGGAGACGGTACTTAATTCGACGCGTATGTTTTTTTTTATGTGTGTTACCTCATAACTTTTTACTGGGTGCACAGATTTCCATGATTCTTTTTTTTATATGAAAGCTGTTACTTCTCGTGTGGTCCCATATGAATTTCATCAAGGTCAGACCAATAGTTTTTGAGTTATTTTAGTTATTCTTAATAACTTATATTGAAGTCGGCTGTACAAAATTTTAAATTTTAAATTATTAATACATAACCTCGACCAATACGTCGACTACACGAAACTGTACGAGACAAAGTATAAAAAATATTTAGTCATTTGGAGCTTATTTCGAATTGCATCACTGTGCTGGCGTTTACTTAGTTTTGTGTTATTTAGCGTGGTAAAAGTAGCGGTACTTTTACCACGCCAAATAACACAAAACTATTACAAAAATATTGAAATCTAAAATATCATAAATAATATATAAATAATACGTGAAAAATAAAGTCTTTAAAAGAAAATCTCGCATTTAGATAGCGTTCGCATTTGATTACGCAATAACATCATTAAAAGAAACCTGTGTGCAGTTCACACGCGGTAAAAGTGAAATCTTCAAATGAAATGAACTATATATTTATACAAATACAAATAAATAAAACTGAAATATCTGTTTATAATGTAAAATAACAGCTTTTCACTGAATTTATGTGAAAGTATATACGATACTTTTAACAAAAACACAATTTTTGAAATGTTTGTCTGTTTGTTCCAGCTAATCTCCGAAATGGCTTAACTGATTTAGACGGGACTTTCACTGGCAGGTAGCGGATGTTATAAGGAGTAACTAAGACTACTTTTATTTTAGAAAATAAAGAAGGGTTCCGCGCAAAAAATAATTAAAACCCACGAAATCCATCCAATCGTAATGAATTAAACGCAGGCGAAGTCACGGAGAACAGCTATTATAAAATAAAATGCTTTATGTCAAATGATTCATTTAATATGATAATTTTCAACTACAAGTGCGGCATTAAATATAATATAAAAATTTTATTTTATAGCAAATAAATGTTACAATACTTATTTTTTGGTAAAATTTTAGTGTAATAAAATAAAAGAATATTATCTTTCGAGTAATATTGCGTTGCGAGTTAAATCGCCATAGCGCCATCTACTCCATTCTATAGGTAAACTATATACCTCCATTCTATAGGTCGCTTTGAGAGTCGAACAAAAATTTATTGACTCTCGAAGTGACAAGTACATAAGTTAGGCGCTAGATGGCATAAACACGAACAATTTAATATTAATCAGTATGTTATGGAATCGTCGACTGTTAAATGGATATAATAATTTAATTGAATATGGTTAATTTTATTTGCTTAATAAATTCTTTAATCGTTTATTTTAACAGTTAAAATGGTTTTAACCATCTTTAAAGTACCGCACAAAGAAGAGAGTAAAATAATAGAATACACTATTTAAAAAAAATACTAGCAATTCTATTAACGTTACTAAAATTCCCCTTAAACCACTATTGGTAAGCCTTAGAATATTATTCTAAGTGGTAAGCTTAAAAATAATCGAATGACGGATTGGAATCCAGTCTTTTGGGTTCGCAGTCGTCACTCTGTTATTAGGCTACTGTCGCCTACTACACTGTATTCTATCTCATTCTCACGCAGGCTAAAGCCTACGGATGTATACGTTTATCTATTTTTAGTGTCACTTTTTTGTTTCATCCAGTTTCAAATCACAAAATACTAAAGAAGTTTTCCCTTCAATCAATAAAACGGAACAAAATTATGGTTTACGAATATTATTTTGTATCATATTTTTATTTTTGTTTTGAAAAATTTTGTTACATATTTAAAGTGTATGTAAAAAAATACATACACTAAAAACATATCAGGAATCATTATTATCATCATTACAGCCCTTCATAAGTCCACAGCTGAACATAAGCCTCCCTCAAGGAATGCTACAAAGCATGGTCTTCAGCCACCTGCATCCATCTACTTCCTGCATGTCTTACCAGCTCACTGCATCTATTATATCATCATATATTCGTCTGCCAGTACGAGACTGCCACTCGAGAACCATTCATCGGTTGTCGGTTATTCGAATTATATGGCTTACTAATCAGTAAAACCTAAAAGAATTCTAATTATAATTTAATAAAGTCACGTCAAGACATTGAAACGGCTTTTGGGTATTTTACTGACATTCCAATCTTGATTCAGTAAGTGAATTTTGGTTTGCTGATTTCGGAAAGTCACAGGTTGGACCATGAAACAAATACAAAGAGGAGACGTTGTAATTAAATTTCACTATGAAACAACGCGTGACAATTTGCGGGGTGAGGGGATGCAAAGCTCCGCCCACTTTACACTATCTACATCTACCGATAAATAGTAAAACTACTCGAATCTTTCCATATCGATGTTGCAATGTAGCTTAGCTATCTTGACGGTAGATGGCGGCATGTCCACAAAATGTTATAAACTAAAAAATAATATTTTGGCGATTAAAATTTCTTTATGTCTGAATGCAAAACAAATTTCAGCACCTTCGTATGATTATTTTATCATTACTGAGCTCTACGTACCTTTATATTTTTGGTTCACAGGACACAAAGTGTCGCCATCTAGTGTGGAATATATTTAACTATATTTGAAAGCCGACGCAATGAGATTTTTCTACAACTATTTTAATAAATTAGGTGTAAAATTACTTACAAATGAAATGTGATGCCATCCATAGCAACGGGGCATCTATCTCATGAAGCAAATACATTCAAACAAAGAAATTTTAATCCCCAAAATAATATTTTAATAGTTTTCATAATAATTTTGGGAACAGGCCGCCATCTATCGTCAAGTAAACCTCATAAAAAAATAACAAAAAGACAGGGCCGCAATTAGAATTCAATTATTTTACGCAGTAACCCAACATTCAATATTAAAATGAAGGAAATTGTACTTGGCTGATTTTTACGAAATGTTTAAGTTATATTTAAGTGACATTCTATATCCAAAGAATCACTTAAATACAATTTAAATATGTTTATCATTTCGTGAAAGACAACCTTCAAAAAATATTTATTTTATCCATAAAATAAAGTCTCTTTGAAACTAAATATTCTATGTTCAATATTAAGAAGGATATTTAATTTGGAACTAAATATCCTACTTATTTCACTAATATTATAAAGGCGAAATTTTGTGTGTTCTTTCTGTCTCCTTGAGCTTATTCCACACTAAGTATGTACTGTGTATGTGTAATTTTTTCACGCAGAAACGGCTGGACTATTATTTATGTGTGGGTTATACTACTTAATATCTCTGAGGGAGAACAAATAATAGACAAATTATTATAATTAATATAATTTTATTTACAAATCAATTAAAATATAAATATTTTATTCCAAATTAGGCATCCGAATGCACTTTTTGAATGCCAATCTAAGAACATTAAATTGTATTTAAGTGATTCTTTGCATATAGAATGTCACTTAAATATAACTTAAACATTTCGTAAAAATCAGCCTAAGTACAATTTCCTTCATTTTAATATTGAAAGTTGGATTACTGAATAAAATAACTGAATTCTAATTACGGCACTGTCTTTTTGTTATCTTTATGAGGTTTACTTGACGATAGAATACGGTCTGTTCACATAATGATTATAAACTATAAAAATATTATTTTGCGATTAAAATTTCTTTATATTTGAATGCATAACAAATTTCAGCACCTTCGTATGAATCTTTTACCAATACTGAGCTCTACGGACCTTTATATTTTTAGTTCACATGACAAAAAGTGTCGCCATCTAATGTCGAATATATTTAATTATATTTGAAAGCTGACGCAAAGAAATTTTTCTAGAACTATTTTAATAAATTAGGAGTAAAATTATTTACAAATTAAATGTGATGCCATCCATAACATCAGAGCGTCTATCTGAGTAGTTTATACATAATAAAACACAACACTTCATCCTTTTCTTCTTAATACTACGAAAATACATCGATTTGCGATTTTTTCAAAACATAAGCGCACAGGACGAATGCTGACAGTATACTAACTAAAGCCACGCCCACTATGATGACGTCAGGACTTACTTAGAATCACAGTGCACAGTTGCTTATGCCGTCTCCCCTTTGTATTAGCTTCATGGGTTGGACACACTGAAAATCAGCGCCATGGAAAAAAAATTCATGGCATTATGCTGAGTGTGCTCCTGTTCCCAGATGAAGCCTTGACACATACGAGTATACGTATTGTATAGTTTGTAATATGTAGTATATTGTAATTTGTATTGTATAGCCAATATTATTTGTAAATTATGTGTTTTTTTTTATGTTATCTGTGATGACGTCATTTTGGAGAATAAAACTTTCTTTCTTTCTTTCTGAATTCTTTCCTTACAGTTGCAGACTCAGTACTTAAAAAAAATATAAATTTATGTACAAAAATTACATTTCATAGACTGTTATCAGGATATATAGTAAATGTGGAAAACTATTGTTATTAAGAAAACCGAAGGTCTATGGGGTATTTCTGTTAAAAGTATAGCGTCTTTCTATACCAGCTGTTAGTTACAATACTAATACTGCTGTATTGAAACTGGTGTGTTGCCTGTATGAATATATATATATATATATATATATATAATTATATAATTTTAATAAAATGTTAAGGTTTTGAATGTAAATAAATTATTCCATAAAAAAAGCAAATCGGTTTTTTAAGTCACTTGACTGTAATCACCATGAGACATTAATTAGGAAGCTGTAGCATTATGGAGTAAAGGACAAAATGACAGGATATCAATGTAAACTCCGCCCTTTGTAATTGTGTTTTATTCTGTAAAGTGTACGTTAATAAATAAATAAAATGTAGGGTTTACGTTTTCAAGCTACTGGACTGGAAAGGATGCGATAGTAACATCAATGGCGAGTACATCACTCACTTTCGATTTGCCGACGATATAGTCCTTATGGCAGAATCGCTGGAGGACCTGAGCACTATGCTCAATGACCTCAATAGTGTCTTCCAACGGATAGGTCTTAAGATGAACATGGAAAAAACAAAAATCATGTTTAACGTCCATGTCACACATATGCCGGTAGTTGTTGGGAGCACTAAGCTCGAAGTTGTTGACGAGTATGTTTACCTGAGACAAATAGTCCGACTAGGTAAGTCCAACTTCGACCAAGAGGTCAATCGACAGATTCAACTCGGCTGGGCAGCGTTCGGGAAACTACGACACATCTTCTCGTTAGACATACCTCAAAACCTGAAAACGAAATTGTATAACCAGTGCGTGTTGCCAGTGGTGACTTACGGATCTGAGACGTGGACCTTCACTGCTGGCCGTATGCGGAAGCTCAAGGTCGCACAGCGAGCTATGGAGACGTCTATGCTCTGGGTGTCTTTGCGTGATAAACTTAAACGAGGATATCCGCAGTAGAACCAGAGTAACCGACATAGCCCAACGGATTAGTAAGCTGAAGTGGCAGTGGGCCGGCCATATATCTCGAAGAACCGACAACCGATGGGGAAGAAAGGTTCTCGAGTGGCAGCCTCGTACCGGTAGGCGAAGTGTAGGGCGACCCTCCACTAGGTGGAGTGACAAACTGGTAAGACATGCAGGCAGTCGATGGATGCAGGTGGCTCAGGTCCGTGCTTTGTGGCGTTCCTTGGGGGAGGCCTATGTTCAGCAGTGGACTTATGAAGGGCTGTAATGATGATGATGATGATGACGAGGGTTTAAATTGACGTATTTTATGTAATAGAACTCAAATTTTTGATATCAATGGAAGTGGTTCTTCCGTGTCAATAATATCAGTGAGTGTGTCTCAGGGATCAATTTCTGGTCCCTAACTGTTCTTAATTTGAATTAATGACTCTAACGTTAAGTTGTATGAAGTAACCATAAAATATATTTTGATGATATTTGGGTGATTTTTAGATGTAAATAATAATATATCAAAATCAGTACAACGGTTTAAAGTCAACAATTTGCGAATTACATATATTAAATTCTGAACACCTAATATTAAAAAGTGAATACCACTGTACTTATAAATAGGGTGGTGCTGCTTCTTGTTGAATACACTGCTTTCTCTTAAAATTGAGGCGGCACATCAGTGGACCTCCATACATCTATACTAACTAGCAGACTTAAGTGTGCAGCATTTGCCGCGTAAAAGATAAGAAGCCTTACTTGTGTTGAAACAGCTAGATTTGTTTATTTTAGATATTTCCTTAACATTATTCCGTATAACATACGCTATGGGGAAATGCGAATGACATTGAATGCTACTTGTGATGAAATAATTCGATTTTTGTAATTTCCTTAGCATTATCTCGTATTGAAACATGCTATGAGTAAATGCAACTGACATTGAAACTATCAATGCTTTGCTGAAGCGTTAATCTAACAGAAATTTTAAAGATTGTTTCTTTTATTTAATTCCAGTCTCGGTATATTAACAAAAGTTTAATGTATCTTCACAAAAACAATAAAAATAATTTTATTACAGATAGTGGCAGGTATTCTGTAAGTACTAGGAAAAACACAAGACCATGAACTAATTACTGACTCTTGAGAGTCGCAACAGGACTCTAAAAATACAGCACAATGTAGATGCTTTTAGAAACAAAGTCCCAGAAAATTAACAAGTCATTTGTATCAAAATTATTTTCAAGTTAAAAATGCTATAGATTCGTTGTGATTTAAAACTCGATAAAACGAAAAAGCGACACTAAAACAGACAAACATGTACATCTATAAGATTTAATCTGCGAAATTATGAAATAGAATAAGTGTAGTAATTACTATTCCGCAAAGTAACGCCTGATTCTATTAATTAATAGAATCAGGCGTTACTTTGCGGAAATTCAATTTAAATGGGGTGGTTATAAACTAATTTGCTTAATTCCGCGTAAAGAAAGAAAATGATGTGTCCTGCCCAGTTTTAAGGGGACCTTCCACTCTCCGTCAATCGTGCGCACTATACCCGTCGCCGTCAATCCCAGCACTGCCACCCCCAGGACCACTACACAAGGCACGACACACGCTTGGCTGCTAAGCGTGTGTCGTGCACAAGCAAATTAGTTTGTAACAACAACATTATAAATGTAGTAAGCGACAGTAGCCTAATAGCAGGGTGCGGGCCGCGATTCCAAAATGTTGCGGATTCGAATCCGCTATTCGACTACGACTACTGTCATAAACCATTCCTAATTCAAGTATTTTTGTCTTACTAGTGGTGGTTAAAGAGTATATTAGTAATGTTAATAGCATTGCTAAAATTTTATTTTAAGTACAGTATACCTATTATCTCGATCTGCTCTTTGTGCAGTGCTTTAAAGATAGTTAGTGCCAATTTTAACTGTTATAATAAATTATATAAAAATTAACAAATTTATTAAATAACTAAAATTAACTTTAGTGAATAAACAATTCCAACAGTTTACGTTTACGTCGGAGAGGCTATCTATTCTCGACGTCTCAGCAGTCTTGAAGGTTCGGAACTGTCCATCCTTTGACTACGCGTAAAGAGCGCCGTCTCCTCTCTCTGAGCGCGTCTGCGGATGCCTCTATAATTCCCATAGGTAATGCTGGTAATGCCAAAACAGACCGACTCATCGACCACGTCCATTCCTTGCTGCAACAGGTCCCATTCGCAGAGATTGTGATCCTTGGCAATTTTAATGCCCACCACGCTGAATGGCTCGGTTTATGTTTAACCGATCATGCGGGGAGATCTGTTTATGATTTTTCCTTAGCATATGGTCTGACACAACTGGTTACTTCGCCTACGCGGATTCCAGATGTGGAGGATCATACACCTTCCCTGTTGGACGTTCTGTTGACCTCTCATCCGGACGGATATCAGGTTTCTGTCGATGCCCCTCTCCGCTCTTCAGACCATTGTCTGATCCGGAGTGTGGTTCCACTCACGCTCCCCTCGCAAATGCGGTCTGCAGGTTGCCGCCATGTTTGGTATTACAGGTCGGCGGATTGGGACGTAATGAGGTAATGAGGTTCTTTGCTTCCTACCCATGGGGGCGGGTTTGCTTCTCGTCGGATGATCCCAGCGCTGTTGCTGACTCAGTCACGGATGTGGTGCTACAGATAATGGAACTATTCATTCCATCATCTGTGATACCCATCGGAGGCAGATCTCAGCCTTGGTTTGGTTGCTCTTGGTAAGAATGCATTACGCAGTAAGCAGGAGTGTTATCAAGCCTGGGCTGCGGCTTCGGTGACTCGGGATGCAAAAACCAGCATGCTTAAAAAGAAGTATAACTTCGCCGCTACGTCCTTTAAAAGAGTTATTGCCAAGGCAAAGTCAGAGCACATAGACAGAATAAGTGAGAAATTAGTTCGCCTTCCTTCGGGAATCCGTGCATTCTGGTCTCTCGCCAAGGGTGTCCAAAGGAATTGCTGTAAGCCATCACTACTATCTCTGCACAGGGAGGACGACTCAATGGCCCACGCCGCAAAAGAGAAAGCCGACCTTTTAGGCTCCCTTTTTGCGTCCTACTCGACTCTTGATGACGGGGGGAACACACCGCCGACCATCCCGCGGTGTGAGTGCTCCATGCCGGATGGCGGTTCTCACAGCGCTTGGTTCGCAAAGCACGCCTCTCCCTGGACATCCACAAGTTGAGTGGGCCTGACGGAATCCCCCCAATTGTGCTGAAGACGTGTGCTCCGGAGTTGGCACCGGTCTAACCCGTCTTTTCCGGTACTCCTACTCCCTAGGCGTAGTTCCGAAATAATGGAAGATAGCTTTTGTCCACTTGATCACTAAAAAAGGCGACCGCTCAGATCCATCCAACTACAGGCCTATCGCCATCACCTCCTTGTTCTCCAAAGTAATGGAATCCATTATTAACTGCCAGTTCATGCGGTACCTTGAGGATCTTCAGCTGATTAGTGACCGTCAGTACGGTTTTCGTCGGGGTCGATCAGCTGGTGTTCTTCTGGTCTACCTGACTCATAGATGGGTGGAGGCAGTATAGTCCAAGGGGAAGGCGTTGGCCGTTAGTTTGGACATTACGAAGGCCTTCGATCGGGTTTGGCACAAAGCGCTTCTTTCGGAGCTCCCTTCCTATGGGCTTCCCGAGAAATTGTGCAATTGGATCACCTGCTTCCTTGCAGATCGGAGCATCAAGGTCATTGTAGACGGTGCATACTCCGACTACAAGTCTATTAACGCTGGTGTTCCACTAGGCTGTGTGCTATCACCAACGGTGTTTCTTCTGCATATCATTGATATGTTACTAACTGGTAACATTGCTATGCGTATGACAGCACTGGTGATGCTCTATACACCGGCCGTGCCATTATTTCTCGGGAAAACGTCGCCGATTACCGGGACAAACTTGTATCTGAAGTCGAGTCTTTGCTGAACAAATTCTCGGATTGGGGGCGACTAAATCTAGTCCAATTTACAGTTTCAGTCCCCAGAAGACACAAGTTTGCGCGTTTACCGATAAAAAACCCCCTTTGTCGTATCTCCTCAATTTCAAGGCACTCCCTTGCTGCCTCAGTTAGCCTCGGAATCCTTGGCGTATCAAACATATTGACATATCAAATAGTGTGCAGTTTCGTGGTCACTTGGAAGGGAAGGTCAAATTGACCTCTAAAAAGCTTGGCGTGCTCAGCAGAGCGAGACAGTATTTCATGCCGGCATATCGCTTGCAACTTTACAAAGCGCAAGTTTGGTCTCACAAGGAATACTGTTCTCATCTCTGGGCCGGGGCACCCCAGTGCCAGCTCCTTCCACTTGACCGCATCCAGCGCAGAGCAGTTCGAATCGTCGACAACCGAGTTCTTTCTGATCGGCTCGATACACCGGCACTGCGTAGAGATGTTACATCTCTTTGCGTATTTTATCGTATCTATCACGGGTAGTGCTCTGAGGAATTATTCGGATTAATTCCAGCAGCTCAATTTCACCATCGCACATCGCGACAAAACTCGAGTTACGTCCATACCATCTGGACGATTGACGGTCCACCACTGTGCGATTTAGAAGAAGTTTTCTTCCTCGCAAAACTTCCTTGTGGAATCGATTACCACCAGCGATTTTACCGGACCGATAAGACTTAGGAACCTTCAAGAAAAGAGCTTAAACCTTTCTAAAAGGACGCCAACGCATCTGCAATTCCCCTGGTGTTGCGGTTGTTCATGGGCGGCGGTAGTCACTTACCATCAGGTGAGCCGCATGCTCGTTTGCCCCCTCTTCTATAAAAAAAGCATAATTGTGGAAGTTTAAATTAACTCCACTGATGAAATAACAGTTCGTTTTAGTCGGATTCAAATGCAATGTTTGTCACAAATATGTCTTAACATGTGAATCTTTTCAATTGGTGCATGTGCCAGCTATTTCACCTATTGCTTGCATCTGAAAAAATAATATAAATAAAATCACATTTTTATTGAACAAATAGAATGTTAGCCGTCACAATTGACTGTGTAGTTACTAAGCATAGTTCGTTTCGGATTGTCATACCATCGAACTATCGCATTTAGGAAATATTAGATAGATATTGAAACTATATTTGTTTTACAAAAGAGAGCCGTACGGGCGATTTATAACCTAAATTGTAAAGAGTCCCTCAGAGAAAAATTTAAAGAAATAAACATATTAACTTTTGCATCGCAATATATTTATGAGAATGTAATGTATGTGCATAAAAACATAAATAGCTTTAATAAGAATAAGGATGTGCATACTTTAAATACTAGGAACAAACATAAGCTTGTAATGCCAGTTACTAGACTCCACAGAATCAGTAATTCATTTATGGGGCAATGTATACGCTTTTACAACAAAATCCCAGAACATATTCAAAGTTTGTCAATAAACAAGTTTAAAAGTTTTATTAAAGAAAAACTGTACAGGAAGGGTTATTATAACATCAAGGAATACATGAATGAAAATAACCCCTGGGAATAGGGTGATCGCCACCATGCTGGTTCTATGAAAATATCATTTAAAAATTGTATAAACAAAATTATTGTTAAGTGAAATTATGTTTAAAAAAAAGTCCCGCTGGGTTTCTTGCTGGTTCTTCCCAGGACTGAGGTATTTTCCGAACCAGTGGTAAATAAAAAATTACTTTCAATAAGTATTATGTAAGAATCAATATTGAATAAAAAATTATTCTATTCTATTCTATTCTATTCTAGTGTGTTTGTATTTGTGCACACAATCGTACACTATAAAAACCTGTCCTACGTAGATGGCTAGTCCAAAAATGTACTTGCGTTAAATATCATATTACTATTGAAGTTGAAATCATCATCTAAGGGAAATATTTCTACGAATAGCCTTTTCTTGTTATCATTTTTTCTGCTTCTTGCACCATTTAATTGGAAAGTTTTATAATGCATATTTAATTTCTTAACAATTCTGTAAATGAACATATGCAATAAACAATTGCTACATGTAAATGAAACCTAATTTACATGCCATGCCAATATTTCTCGGGAAATCATCGCCGAGTATCGGGACAAACTTGTGTCTGAAGTCGAGTCTTTGCTGAACAAAGTCTCGGATTGGGGGCGACTAAATCTAGTCTAGTTTAATCCTCAGAAGACACAAGTTTTCGCGTTTACCGCTAAAAAGAACCCCTTTTTCGTATCTCCTCAATTTCGTGGCACTCCCCTTCTTGCCTCAGCCAGTATCGGAATCCTCGGCGTCAACATATCGAATAGTGTGCAGTTTCGTGGTCACTTGGAAAAGAAGACCAAATTGGCCTCTAAAAAGCTTGGCGTGCTCAGCAGAGCGGGACAGTATTTTATGCCGGTACACCGCCTGCAACTTTACAAGGCGCAGGTTCGACCTCATATGGAATACTGTTCCCATCTCTGGGCAGGGGCTCCCCAGTGCCAGCTCCTTCCACTTGACCGCATCCAGCGCAGAGCGGCTCGAATCGTCGACGAACGAGTTCTTTCCGATCGGTTCGATTCATTGGCACTGCGAAGAGATGTTGTATCCCTTTGCATTGTCTTTCGCATTTAACACGGGGAGAGCTCTGAGGAATTGTTCGGATTAATCCCAGCCGCCAAATTTCCCGAACGCACATCGCGGCAGAACTCCCGATACCATCCACACCATCTGGATGATTGGCGGTTCACCACTGTGCGATTTAGAACATATTTTCTTCCTCGCACAACTTCCTTGTGGAATCGATTACCATGAGCGATTTTTCCGGAGCGATACGACTTAGGGACCTTCAAGAAAAGAGTCTACTCCTTTCTAAAAGGCCGGAAACGCATCTGCAATTCCCCTGGTTCCCCTGGTGTTGCAGTTGTTCATGGGCGGCGGTAGTCACTTACCATCAGATGAGCCGCATGCTCGTTTGCCCCCTCTCCTATAAAAAATAAACCTACCAAATTTGACCAATCCATTTATAACAATCCAAGATTTCATTACTTCAGGCCATCAAGCGTTTATTTTACTTATCACCTTGAGAGTCATAAAGTTTTGTTCGATAAAGTGACTTTACTAAAGAATAACGTTAATAGCGTTATTAGAAAACAATTTTACTCAAAAGGAAATATTATTTTGATTTATAACACTAAAATACAAAAATAATGATTATAACATTTATTTGCTATGAAATTAAACTTTTATTTTATATTTAATGCCGCACTTGCAGTAGTAGGTATATGATGATATTAAATAAGTCATTTGCCGTGAAATATTTTTATTTCTTTTCTATAGAATAGGGTGTGTGTATAAACGAGCACACAGTTCATTCGTTATGGTAATTAGTTGCTGTGACCCCTAGAAATCTATGTACATCTATCCTCAATAAACAATCAAAATGAAAATGAGTTGTCACCCTTGAGAATTAAGATGGAATGCCTCTTTTCCAGTAAAAAGGGTCTCCTGTTCTCTACACTCACCATACGAAACACAGCAGTGTTAAGCTGCTATTTTACGCTGGTATTCCTTGAGAGCGTGGTCCTTCCCCGGTCGAGCCGACCTATTCCTACTACAACTACACTACTAATATAGCTAGTAAAGAAATATAAACTCCACTCAACGTGCACTGTATTCCAGGCCGAACTTTTCGCAATCATTAAGGCTTGTGAATGGGCAGCTGATAAGCGGTGCACGCATACAGTAATCTACACGGACTCTCTTTCGGCCCTACATTCCATACAAGACAGATCCAATACACACCCAATTGTTAACAAGATTCACCATACTATTCACCGACACAAATGTTCTGGCACCATCGACTTTGCCTGGGTCAAGAGCCATACTGGCGTAGCTGGCAATGAGGTGGCAGACATGGCGGCTAAAGCAGGAGCTAAAGCACACAAGGCACCTGACTATTTCGCAACACCTACGTCTTACATAAAACACAGAATTAAAATTGAGACGCACACTCTTTGGCAAACCAGGTATGAGAGCTCTGAAACAGGCAGACATACCAGAGAATTACTACCGACACTGGATCTCATACAGGAACTTAGAACGGCTACCAATATGAGTTTCCACTTGACTCAGGTTCTCACCGGCCACGGATACCATAAAAGTTATTTGTTCAGATTTAAAATCACCGCGGATGACAAATGCCCTTGCGATTATTCAGCTACGCAAACTATTGAACATCTACTCCAACAATGTCCTGCGTTTAGTGCCGCGAGAAATGATCATGAATTAATCTGTAACATTTCTGGTGTGACTCCTTTTAAAATAGCCGAACTCATTAAGAAAGAATCAACCCTGAACTCGTTTGTTAAATTTGTTAAAACAATTGTATACAGACTTAAAAAATTTAATAATACCTAGATATAACTTAGGCACAATATAGATAAAACTTTAGATTTTATGGTACCTATTACAATCCAAGTTTGATTTTGTTAGTAATTTCATCAGTTTATATGTATCAACTAGTTTCCAGAAAAATGTAACTAATTGAGAGTTTTCTTTAGTTTTAATGATTTTATATTAACAACATTTTCTTTAATAGTCCTAAAACGTTAAATTTTTCTAGTGTATCACTGTATATACATATAAACAGAAAATTTGTAAATAGAAACTCGTAAATTTTATAATTATTTACTCGTACGGTTAAAGCAACACCACGGTATCAAATCGCAGTGCTGTTTGTAATTAGCCGTCTTTGTATAATAATCTTGCACTTGTTTACAAACTATATTAAAAATGTGTAACAGTAGTTAATAAACGGCTACTAGGGATGGTGTAATCTCTGGTAGAAAAATCAAAAAAAAAAAATATAGCTGCAGCATGGCTCTAACCACGTATAAATTTTATTAATATATTTATTTACTATTAATTATATTAATAATTTTATTTCATTTCTACTGCGTATGAACTGCACACATGTTTTTTTTTAAAATAAAACAGGAGTTATTTGAAAAGAAAGTATTCCTTGGGAATGAGGTAATTGAATTCAAGCTGTTCAAACCAAAACAAAACTAAAATAAGCCAACTCAAAACACGTACTTTTCAAATACTGACAATTGCAACAATTGAGCCACCTACATCCATCGACTTCCCACATGTCTTACTAGGTCGTTACTAGATTTTTTATTAGATATGTATAATTGAACTATCATGTAACCACACAAACACATGCACGCCCGCGCTAGACTATATGTACACACATCAACACACACGTACACGCGTTATGGGGTATATCTGTGTATATAATAGAGACTTTATCGCTTGATAAAAATATATCATATTATATTTATTGAAATCAATTGCTTCACAAACTAATTTAAATGATATAAAAATAAAACCAAACAAAGAAAAGTATTAACAGAAGCCAGCTAAGAAATGACACAAAGATCGGTCCTGAGCCACCTGCATCCATCGACTTCCTGACTAAATAAGAATAGAATTCTTACAATACAGAATATTTTAACTACTAGACATGGTTAACCATTTTTTATAGAATAAAGGTGACAAACGAGCACACAGTCTATTTGATGGTAAGTGGATGCTGTGGCCCGTAGATCTATATTTTTCCTCGATTAAGAATTAAAATACTTAGCGGTGTAAAATAATTAGCCGTGTAGTGGCGGTCAAGAATATCCACTACCCCATATCCTCCCGTGGGTGTCGTAAAAGGCGACAAAGGGAAACAGGCAGGAGATGGGCAGCAGCATCTTCCTGGTAACGGCATAAATACAATAAAAAACTGCGGTTGCCAACCCGCTCGCCAAGCGTGGCAACTATGGCAATATTCCCCCCATGAGCAATGACAATAATAAACGGCCCCCAGTCCCCGGCGGCCCCGCTATTCCTGGCTACGGTGGCGACCATGGTAACGGCGGGGCAGGGGGTGCTAAGAATCTCCGGTGGAGGTTCGGTTGCCACCTTAGACGACTCGACCTGGCAACGTACAACGCACGCACCCTGAGGACTGACGAGAAGATCGTGGAGCTGGAAGAAGAGATAGACAAGTTGCGCTGGCATATTATAGGATTATCCGAAGTCCGAAGAGAGGGGGAGGACACGGTAATCCTCGAATCCGGCAACTTGTTCTATCACCGGGAGGGCGACCATCTGTCCCAAGGAGGTGTCGGATTTATCGTCCACAAGTCTCTCGTTAACAACGTTGTAAAGATCGGGAGTGTGTCGACGAGGGTTGCGTACCTTATACTCAGAATCACCAAACGGTATTCGCTGAAGGTCATACAGGTTTACGCACCAACCTCGGCACACCCCGATGAGGAGGTGGAGGAAATGTATGAGGATATCTCTAGAGCCATGCATTCCTCCAAAACCCAATATACGGTGTTAATGGGAGACTTCAATGCAAAACTAGGCACAAGAGAGAACGGTGAGCTAAAAGTAGGGAAATTTGGAATAGGGCAACGAAACCCAAGGGGCCAGCAGCTGGCCGACTTCATGGAGATAGAGGGACTCTTTATGATGAACTCTTTCTTCAAGAAGCGGCCCCACAGGAAGTGGACCTGGTCGAGCCCCGACGGTTCGACAAAAAATGAGATTGACTTCATTATGACGACCAGACGACAACTGTTCAGTGATGTCTCAGTGATCGCGAGGGTGAAAACCGGCAGCGATCACCGAATGGTTAGAGGCACACTGAACCTAAATGTTAAGTTGGAGAGGTCTCGTCTGATGAAGTCAACGCTCCGTCCCCCTCGTGCTCTAATCCAAAGTCCCGAAACCTTTCAGCTCGAGTTACAAATCCGTTTTCAGTGCCTAGAAGACTGCAATGAAGTGGACGATATGAATGACAAGCTCGTGGAAACTGTCCATGCGGTCGGAGCTAAGTTCTGCAAGACCCACCGCAGAAGAACACAGAAACTCTCCGATCACACTCTTAATCTCATGGCTGTTAGACGGGAGATGAGGCTACATTCTTCAACAGATTTGACAGCATACAGGCAACTGAACAGACAGATCTCCAAATTCATGCGGCGAAACTTACGCAACTTCAATACAGCTCGTATTGAAGAAGCGATCGAGCGGAACCAAGGCTCCAAAGTCTTTGCCAGAGATCTGTCTGCCAGAAAGAGCCAACTGTCAAAGCTGAAGACCGAATGTGGCAGCATCGTTTCCGGGGCACCTGAGATTTTGAGTGAGATTGAGAGGTTCTATGGGCAGCTGTACACGTCATCGTTGGAGCCACACGCAAGTGTGAGTAACGATCCAAGAGCGAGTCTTATTCGACACTATTCCGAAGATATCCCGGACGTCAGTCTGAGCGAGATTAGAATGGCTCTCCAGCACCTTAAAAACGGCAAGGCCCCAGGCGAGGATGGAATTACAGCGGAGCTTCTGAAAGCGGGTGGAAGACCGGTACTTGAAGTCCTTCAGAAGCTCTTTAATTCCGTCCTCCATGGTGGCATTACACCGGAGGCGTGGAGCAGAAGTGCGGTGGTCTTGTTCTTCAAGAAAGGTGACAACGCTCTCTTGAAGAACTACAGACCGATTTCCCTTCTGAGCCGCGTCTACGTGCTGTTTTCGAGAGTCATTACGAATCGTCTCGCGCGCAGACTTGACGACTTCCAGCCTCCCGAACAAGCCGGTTTCCGAAAGGGCTTTAGCACCATAGACCACATACATACACTACGGCAAATTGTACAGAAGTCCGAAGAGTACAATTTGCCACTATGTCTGGCGTATGTGGACTATGAGAAAGCCTTTGATTCCGTCGAAATTTGGGCGGTGCTGCAGTCCCTTCAGCGGTGCCAAGTTGACTGTCGGTATATCGAAGTGCTGAAGTGTTTGTACAGTAGAGCTACGATGGCTATCCGAGTACAGAACCAGAGTACGAAACCTATCCAATTGCAGAGAGGTGTAAGACAGGGTGACGTTATATCCCCGAAACTCTTCACCGCTGCATTGGAAGACGTTTTCAAGCTTCTGGACTGGAAAGGATACGGAATTAACATCAATGGCGAGTACATCACTCACCTTCGATTTGCCGACGATATAGTCCTCATGGCAGAATCGCTGGAGGAGCTAAGCACTATGCTCAATGACCTCAATAGTGTCTCCCAACGGATAGGTCTTAAGATGAACATGGACAAAACAAAGATTATGTTTAATGTCCATGTCACACCTATGCCGGTAGTTGTTGGGAGCACTAAGCTCGAAGTTGTTGACGAGTATGTTTACCTGGGACAAATAGTCCGACTAGGTAAGTCCAACTTCGACCGAGAGGTCAATCGACGGATTCAACTCGGCTGGGCAGCGTTCGGGAAGCTACGACACATCTTCTCGTCAGAAATACCTCAAAACCTTAAAACAAAATTGTACAACCAGTGCGTGTTGCCAGTGATGACTTACGGAACTGAGACGTGGTCCTTCACTACTGGCCGTATGAGGAAGCTTAAGGTCGCTCAGCGAGCTATGGAGAGGGCTATGCTCGGAGTTTCTCTGCGTGATAATCTTAGGAATAAGGATATCCGCAGTAGAACCAGAGTAACCGACATAGCCCAACGGATTAGTAAGCTGAAGTGGCAGTGGGCCGGCCATATAGCTCGAAGAACCGACAACCGATGGGGAAGAAAGGTTCTCGAGTGGCAGCCTCGTACCGGTAGGCGAAGTGTAGGGCGTCCCCCCACAAGATGGAGTGACGACCTGGTAAGACATGCAGGAAGTCGATGGATGCAGGTGGCTCAGGACCGTGCTTTGTGGCATTCCTTGGGGGAGGCCTATGTTCAGCAGTGGACTTGTGAAGGGCTGTAATGATGATGATGATGATGAAGAATTAAAATACAGATGCGTTGTTCCCCCCTGAGAACCCCCTTTAAAATGGTTGTACAAGAGATACAGCAAGCATTCAATGTCTCTTTAATTGTCATATAATACAAGCGTACAATAGCAGCATTTAGCTGCAATTAGATATAAATACATATATCATGTACAAATACATATAAAATTAATATAGTTATATACTATATACATAGCAAGCCTGTATTATATACACAAGAATACCCACATACACGTACATATAGTCTATCTCGAGCGTACATGTGCTTGTGTACTAACATGATAGTTCAATTATACAAATTTATAAAATATATATGCCATCAAAAACATAACTTGTAAAAAAGTCAAGTCTCGCAACTCAGTCCTTCTACCGTAAAAAGTTGTGAGATCCATGTAATACCAAGTCGGTTAATTTATTCAGTCCATAGATTGATACATAGATTGACTTGGCAATCGCACTAAACAATCTATTTTAATATAAAATGTATTACTTGTGAGATATATTGTGTTTTCATGCGATTGCCAAGTCAATCTATGTATCAGTCTATGGACTGAATAAATTAACCGACTTGGTATTACATGGATCTCACAACTTTTTACGTTAGAAGGACTGAGTTGCGAGACTTGGCTTTTTTACAAGTTATGTTTTTGATGGCATCTCATTTCTTTTTGTAGATAGTTATATCTAGGTAGCTATTCACACCTATTATTCCATTATACATAAATATAGGTACAGATTCATTCATGCAAATGTAACTTTGTAATACTATATGTTTATATGGGATTACAAAGGTTATTATCTTATTTAAGTTTTATGCAGTTGGTGTATCTCGAAAACCGGACCGAAATTGTAAAATATTTTAATTTTTCCTTAATTAATATATTAAACAATAATTGTATTCCAAATTTGAAGTTTCCATGTCTGCTAGAAGTGCCTTAGAGTTTTGATGATCGGTAAGTCAGTGAGTGACAAAATTAAGAAATTTTGACTAGTTATGATTCTTAAACTACTGTATGTGTTTACTTCAAATTTAATGAAATTTGAAATATACTGAGTCTATACAACACCTACTTGGTTAGTAAAAATACAGGCTTCTAATTTTATCCATAACGAAGTTATAGGGTTTCAGAAATGGCCTGAACTGCTTCGAGAAAAGGATGGTACGGCCGTGCCGCTTTTTTGCTCGACTTGGCGGGGGTACTGCCGTGCCCCCAGATAACTACAGAAAGGTTTTTGCACATATAATTTACATTTAATTTATTAAATGCTATTCACTACCATGAGGAGACTTTAAATGTTGCAGCAGTTGTTTCAGATTACCTAATTAAGGAAAAAATTTAATAATAACAAAAGAGTTTTTCAGCTAAGCTTCAATTTATTATGGATGAAGCACAAATTGTTTTCTTTGATCGGAGTAAAACAACGCTCGCAAAGAATACCAGAGTGAAATAGCAACATGACGCTGCTGTGTCTCTTGTACAACCATTTTAAAGGTATCGAGGCATTCCATCCTGAAACTTCAGAGTTCAGGCTTACTTCACTTCAGACTTTTTCTATGTGCTACCATTATGTTTCAAAATATCAATGATCTATCCAGGCGGAATCTTTTTCAAAAAAGAACCCATAAACAAATAAAATAGAATAGAATAATCTTTATTCAATATTGATTATTACATAATACTTATTGAAAGTCATTTTTTATTTATTTACCACTGGTTTGGAAAACACCTCTATCCTGGAAAGAACCAGCAAGAAACCCAGCGGGATGTTTTTTTTCAAACATATTTCACTTAACAATCATTTCGTTTACACAATTTTTAAATGAATTTTCATAGAACCAGCATGGTGGCGATCACCTTATTCCCAGGGTTTATTTTCATTCATGTATTCCTTGATATTATAATAACCCTTTTTGTACAGTTTTTCTTTAATAAAACTTTTAAACTTGTTTATTGACAAACTTTGAAAATGTTCTGGGATTTTGTTTTAAAAGCGTATACTAAAAGAGTATATACTGTGGAGTCTAGTAACTGGCATTACAAGCTTATGTTTGTTCCTAGTGTTTAAAGCATGCACATCCTTATTCTTATTAAAGCTTTTTATATTTTTATGTACATACATTACATTTTCATATATATATTGCAATGCCAAAGTTAATATGTTTATTTCTTTAAATTTTTGTCTGAGGGACTCTTTACAATTTAGGTTATAAATCTCCCGAACGGCTCTCTTTTGAAAAACAAATATAGCTTCAATATCAGTCGCATTAGTCCATAGCAAAATTCCATAAGACATTACGCTATGAAAGTAACTAAAATACACTAATCTAGCTGTCTCAACATGTGTGAGACTTCTAATCTTTTTTACAGCATATGCTGCAGAACTAAGTCTGCTTGCTAATTTAGATATATGGGGGCCCCATTGAAGTTTCGCGTCAATAGTAATACCGAGAAAAACAGTGGTATCCACAAGACTTAACTCCTCCCCATTTAACAGCACATTGGTATTCGAATGTTTTACATTATGTATTGTAAATTTAAAACACTTTGTCTTGTTGAAGTTTAAGAGCATATTTTTGGCGTTAAACTAATGCACTACTTTCGAGAGCATTATTTATATCGTCATAATTAACTGACTGCCGTTTGAGTTTGAAAATTGAAGAGGTATCGTCAGCAAGTAATACTATATCGTGATTGTCTATGATGAATATATATTAATAAACGATTACTACTTAAGCTTGTCCTCATAGTAGGTTTCAATAACGACCATAAAATCTAAACCATAACAGCAATACCACAGTTTTTGCAAATGTTTTGCAAAAAATCGCCCAAGTAACGGATACTGAAATTCTAAACTCGTCTAGTAATGCATTTTAGAATAAAAACGTAAAATTGTTTCACAACGCTGCTGTGTTTTTATCGTAAGTGAAAGTATGAGAAGTTCTTTAACGAGAAATTTTTTACAACGCTTTTACATTTGATTCTTAATCGAGTTAAGGGGTAGGCTACTTCCTGGCTCAACATCTACTTACCATCAGATACACTGTGTGATCGTTTGTCTTTTTTACTTTATTCGAAAATGCAGCAAAACGGACTCTTAGTACTATTCTTCCTATTATGATTTAATCTACCGCTTTTCCAAATTTTAATCACTCTTAAATAACCACTTTTTAAATTCCTTTATGCCTGATTAAGCAATAAACGATATCATGCACTAGATATCATAGTTTTACTGCCATGTTTCTTAACAGCCAATTTGAAGTCTCAGCAGTAGACTTCTTAGATCATAGACGTACTCCAAGAAATAAAATACTTTTCAGTTTTTATTTGAATGCTAACTTGGAAAACCCAAAAAATCATAAGTACCCAGATTTCTACGTAACCATATACACCTACGGGGCAAAATAGACTTACGGAATACCCTAAAACTCTTGGTTGGTAAACGAAAACTTTGATGGGCACTAGATGATTCTAGGTAGGGCACGGCTCACCTGGTACTCTCCCTATATAAGTTAATGCCTTTAACCAAATTAATTATTCCCTTAATGAATGATTCGCTATGGACTATACATTTACTACAAGTAATTTTTGCTGCCGAAACGTTCCGTTTTATAATATTTAATGTTTCCTTTTTTATAAATACAAATAAAAAAAATATTCATGAATCGAATTTCGAACAATATAGTTTCCCGTACCTGTCTCCAAAAAGAAAGATCAGCACTGCACATTTTAGGATTAGACACGAGCGATCACTGAGTGCAAAGTGTGGATGTGCAGTTATATTGATTTTAGTTTTCCTACTGGTTTACCTTATGTTGCCAATGAAGTGAAAATAATTACGCGGAAGACGAGAACAGTTTATTTTGATCCAAAGTTTATACAAACTAAAATATATAAATATTTCACAAAGATATACTAAATATATATTTTTCATTCAAATTTCTATTTTTTTTTAATTTATTTTTATCGATTTCTATTATCTATACATATAATAAATCTGTAGAAAAGTCGTGTCTGTGATTCTAATATTTTTTGGAGAAAACAAGTCCAGGGGACTGAATGAAGGGCACTGAAGCCAAATTAGTGGTTTTTGGGTTTTTTCAGCTGTCTGTGTCCCTGTCTGTCTGTATGTCTCTGTCTGTTTGTCTGTGTATTCACGATTCACACAAAACTACTCGACCTAATTGATGGATATAGCGTGCCACAGAGCAGTGTACTTGGGCCACTTTTATTTTTATTCTATAAGAATGACATCTGTTTTGTAACGAATAATTGATTGATTCTATTTATAGATGATATTGTCATGCTATTGACATGTAAAACTGTTTCATTAACTAACTTGATAAACATCTGACATTGGTTAATTTATAAATGACATTAATAATTCTTTGAAATTAATAATTTAGTGGTAAGATCATAATAATTTACACATAAATATAAGCAAAATCAAGTTAATACAATTTTTATTAGAAAAAAGATATTGAAATAAAGCTTAAATATTTTATAGAATGGCGAACAAATAAAACAAGTACAAGAAATTTCCTTTCTCGGTATACATATGGATACATTTTGTAACTCACATAGAAAAAGTCTGTAATAAACTTAACCGCTTTTTTTAACATGTTAAAACAGCACATAAACATGTTTCCTGGAATCAAGTCTCATTACTGCAGAAGACTCGAGAAAAAAATATTTGGAGAGTGACCTTAATATGGCTCGCTTATATAAATTATATAGACAGGAATTCTGCCCAGAAATAAATATAGAACCTGTTTTTTCGTATGTATGTGAACAAAATTTTAAATATTACGACCCGAAGCTAGCATTTTATAACCCAAAAAAGGATTAGTGCACGAAATGTAATGTTTATAAATATGCTGAAGACAAAACTCATTTGCAAAGAGATTATGACGAGCACAAAGAAAGAGAAAAAAAGTCATTAGAAATGAAAGCGAATGACAAAAAGGAAATCATAGAGAGCGAAGGTAGTATAGTGCCATAACATTCTACTTGCAAGCAATATTATCAGTATCTCATACTGGCGACTTCAAAATATATTACTTGCGGAAGTTTTCCAATTACTATTTATGATTTTAGATAACTATCAAAATACAGGATTGTGTTATATGTTTGACGAATGCAACGGGAATAAAGGAAGCACTGAAATTTGTTCAAATTTACTAACTTACTTAATGGAATCGTCTGAAAATGTGATATCATTTTCATCATTTTCTGACACGGCAGCGGTCAGAACCATAACAAATATGTTACATTGGCTGCTTTGTATGCTGCAATAAATTTTCCACATTTGGAAACAGTTAACCTCAAATACATGGGAGCCGGACTCTATTCATGCAAGTATATGAAAATCATGAATTGACTAAATCAAATCAAGAAGTTGCAGCAGTGTTTGAGAAATATTTCACTGATGTTCTTATCTTGACAACAGAGTCATTGAATACTTCTCCAACTGTCGCTGAGTCATAAGTTAAACAGAATGTTAATACCTGTTTAAAATAATTTAGATTTGAAAAACTATTACCGCATAATATTTTAAAATACTTCAAAACCATTGATGTAAAGAAAACCGCAGATCTGTGGGGGATTTCCGTTACAGTTATTGCGTCCATAATAGATTTAATGGCACATCATCTTGTTATTGTTTTTAATACTTGTATCGATTCTGGTGTGTTTCCAGATTTAATGAAGTAAAGTAAAGTAATACTACCAACTCTCAGTCAATTTTTTGAAAAAATAATTTTGGATCAATTGTTAATTTTTTTTTAATTTTTAATTTAAATTACTTCATAAAAACCAATTTGGTTTTACACGGGGTCACTCGACATCTGACGTAGGCGTTGAGTTTATGAAATATATTTTTAATGCCTGGGAGAATTCACAAGATGTCTTAGGTATTTTCTGTGACCTTTCCAAGTATTTCGATTGTGTTTATCATAAGACATTAATCAGGAAACTACAACATTACGGTGTAAAAAATTTGGCGCTTATACTTATTACTTCAAATTTAAGTAACGGGACTCAAAAAGGCATGATCAATGGTAAAGGTTCCTCCGGGTCGGTAGTATCAATGGGTGTTCCTCAGGGCTCTATTTCCTGTTCTTTATCTATATTAATGACTTACCTTATCTTGTAGTGGACAATCACGATATAGTATTATTTGCTGACGATACCTCTTTAATTTTCAAACTCAAACGGCAGTCAATTAAATATGACGATGTAAATAGTGCTCTATCGAAATTAGTACATTGGTATAACGCCAACAATCTGCTTTTAAATGGCAATAAGACAAAATGTATTAAATTTACAATACCTAATGTAAAACATTCAAAACCAATGTGCTCTTAAATGGGGAGGAGTTGAGTTTTGTAGATACCACTGTTTTTCTTGGTATTACTATTAACGCGAAACTTCAATGAGGCCCCCATATATCTAAATTAGCAAGCAGACTTAGTTCTGCAGCATATGCTGTAAGAAAGATTAGACGTCTCAAAGATGTTGAGGCAGCTAGTTTAGTTTATTTTAGTTACTCTCATAGCGTGACGTCTTATGGAATTTTGCTATGGAGTAATGCGACTGATATTGAAGCTATATTTGTTTCGCAAAAGAGAGTCGTACGGGCGATTTATAACCTAAATTGTAAAGAGTCCGTCAGAGAAAAATTTAAAGAAATAAACATATTACCTTTTACATCGCAATATATTTATGAAAATGTAATGTATAAACATAAAATCACAGATAGCTTTAATAAGAATAAGTTTATACATACCTTATACACTAGGAACAAACATAAACTTGTAATGCCAGTTACTAGACTCCACAGAATTAGTAATTCATTTATGGGGCAATGTATACGCTTTTACAACAAAATCCCAGAACATATTCAAAGTTTGTCAATAAACAAGTTTAAAAGTTTTATTAAAGAAAAACTGTACAAAAAGGGTTATTATAATATCAAGGGATATATGAATAAAAATAAGCCCTGAGAATAAGGTGATTGCGACCATGCTGGTTCTATGAAAATTCATTTTAATTTGTTTAAACAAAATTATTGTTAAGTTAAATTATGTTTAAAAAACCCCGCTGGTTTTCTTGCTGGTTCTTCCCAGGACAGAGGTATTATCCGATCCAGTGGTAAATAAAAAACGACTATTAATAAGTATTATGTAGTAATCAATATTGAATAAAAATCATTCTGTTCTATTCTATTCTGTTCTTAGAGCGTGCCCAAAAACATAAACAAATTCACTGCAAGGGAGTATGCTTTGGTGATCACTTCTACAAAGTCCAAGCCTAAGCCATAGTCATCATGATGAAATATCCAGACTTTTACGATTTAAAAGATTTTGAAAAGTCACTGAGTGATAATACGTTAAAAAACAAAAATAATGAAACCGTGTAAGGTGTATGAACATCAAATGGATTCAAGTACGAAAAGAGTCCCCAGGATCAATCTTTTACAAATATAAATTGAGTTTTTACGTGGTAGAGCCATGCTGCAGCTATATTAGCGGTATAGGTGTAGCACAAATGAATCGGCTCGACTGGGGTAAACTACGCTCTCATAGAATACCAGCTGTTTCGTATGATGAGTGTCTTTGTCCCTTTTACTGGAAACGTGGCATCCATCTTTGTCCTCATGGGTGACGATACATCCGTATTTTGATTCGTAATCGAGAATAGTTGTAGATGTCTATGGAACACAGTGTCTCCCGGAGGGGCGAAAAGTGGATTGCGGAGGCCCGTCTGGCTACGCTGAATGTATGTGGAGCAATGAATGATAAGATGGATGAAATATGCGAAATGATGAATGAGAGAGGAATAGATGTGTTATGTGTGAATGAGACGAAAGGGAAGAGATGTCACTGCACATGGCATGTATACCGCTTACTGGTCTGGTGTAGACGAGACCGAGCGGGCATGCCAGGAAGTCGGTGTCATCGTTTCAGAAAGAATGGGTCAATGTGTGAAAGAGTATGAATGTGTAAGCCCCAGGCTGCTGTGGATACGAATGAAAGTGGGTTTAAAGAAGTTGTTTGTGCTTGGGGTGTACGCCCCAGATATGTCTAAGCCCACTTATATCCGAGAGCAGTTTTGGGACATGGTAAGGCTGGTGTTGACGAAATGTAAGGAAAATGAAAATATTATTATGTTAGGAGATTTTAATGGAAGGGTTGGGGTGAAGAGATCTGGTTATGAAAGGATATTAGGAGCGTTTGGCGATGAAAGAATAAATGAGAATGGTGAAGACCTCCTCACCATATGTGTGGAAAAGGATATTTTTGTGGCGAACACTTTCTTTTGCCATAAGGGGATTCACATGTATACATGGGAAAGAGGGGATGATAGAAGCATGATAGATTTCATAATTGTGGATGGAAGAATGAGGAGCGCAGTGGTAGATACAAGGATTTACCGGGGGTCCAACGTAGGGACGGATCATTACTTGGCCTTATGCCGAATTAATGGTCTATTCAAGCGTTGGCGGCATCGGACACTACCACTGCGTTACAGCGTATAAGAATAGAGAGTTTACAAAATGAAGGTGTGAAAGAGAAGTATAAATCCAGACTGAGGGAAAATATAAGTGTGTTGAATGAATTTTGTATGAATGATTTAGACTTGAAGAATGTATGGAATAATGTTAAGAAAGTTTTGATGGATACAGCCACCGAAGTATGTGGTGTAAGTAAGAGAACGAATGAAAAGAAAAGTAATACGTTGTGGTGGGATGATGAGGTACGGATGAAAGTCGAAGCAAAAAAGAGAGCATGGCTAGATTTACAAGCAACCAAAGCTGGTAATTCTGGCGGTATGAATGATGAGCTTGAAAGAAAAAAGGCAGACTTTAGACGTATAAATAAGGGAGTAAAAGAAGTGGCTGAAAGGAAAAATGATATGAATATATGAAGATAATGATAGAAGAATATCTGATAACTTACAGACAAATATTTAAATGTTCTGGAAGCTCGTAAGAACTGCCAGGGGAAATTCAAAACAGACTAGAATGAATTCTATACGAAACGAGAATGGCTGCATGCTGAATGATGGAGTTTCAAATTTAAAGAGATGGAAAGAATACCTTGAAAGCGTGTTTAAGAGTGAAGAGTCGTCTGAAGTAAGTGATATAGAAATTCCGGAAGAAGTGGAGAGAGGTAGAGAGATAAGTGTAGATGAAATAGTGAAAGCAATTAAAAGCATGAAAGCAGGTAAGGCAGCCGGATATGATAGAGTATCACTCGAAATGCTAAGGGCTGGAGAGGGTGTGGTTGCAGGCCTGCTGTACACCTTGTTTAATTTATGTTGGGAACTGAAGCGGGTACCGGAAGACTGGTGCAAAGCAATTATAGTCCCAATATATAAGGAAAGGGGTCGCAGCAGGACTGTAAAAACTACCGTGGTATCAGCTTGCTTAGCATTGTGGGGAAACTGTATGCTAAGATGTTAATTGAAAGAAGTATGGAAGAAACTGATGGAAAAATTTGGGATGTGCAAGCTGGATTTAGAAAGGGGATGGGGTATACAGATCAAGTCTTTTCCATGCGCATGATTGCGGAGAAATTTTTGGCCAAAAATCAGAAAGTTTTTTGTGCGTTCATGGACTAGGAAAAGGCTTATGACAGAGTGGACAGGAACGTGTTATGGCAAACACTGACCTCATTTGGGTTGAGCGCTGGTCTGATACAGGCATTAAAGTCTCTTTATAGGGACTCTAGTGCTTGTGTCAGGATCAACGGGGCCTACTCGGACTGGTTTGGCATTCAAATATGTGTCAGACAGGGTTGTGTAGCTTCTCCATGGCTGTTTAACCTATTTATGGACAGTTATTTGCAAACTTTGAAAGTTGAAGAATGTGGGTTGAGAATGGGTGAGTTAACTGTCAAATGCCTTTTGTACGCCGATGATCAAGTCATATTTGCTTCGTCGGCGGCCGAGTTGCAAAAGATGGTTAATTTAATGAACTGGTCATTAAAATAAAGGGGTATGAAAGTGCACGCAAGAAAGACGGAAGTGATGGTTTTTGAAAGAGAAGAAAGTAAAACGTTATGTGAAATAAGAATAGAAGGGGAGTTGATTGAGCAAGTGGATGAGTTTGTATATTTGGGATGTTTATTTAGCAGGGATGGTAGATGCAACAAGGATATAGAACGACGAGTGAACGCAGGAAATTGAGTTAATGGGGCTCTACACGCTATTATGAAGAGTCAGAATGTGTCAAAGAAGGCACGTATGGCAATTCATAATGGTGTGTTAGTCCCTACTTTAATGTATGGTAGTGAAAGTTGGGTATGGCAGAAGAAGCGTGAGAGTAGAATAAAGGCTGTAGAAATGCGGTCATTACGGAGTATGCTAGGACTGAATCTGAATGACAGGGTGAGAAATAGTGTGATAAGAGAAAAGTGTGGTTTGCAAGATGACGTTGTGACTAGGATTAAAAAAGTAATGCTTCGGTGGTTTGGTCACGTAGAAAGAATGAACGAGGAAAGAGTGACAAAGCAAATTTATGTTTCAGAAGTGAACGGCAAAGTCGGAAGGGACGCCCTAGACGAAGATTTATCGACCAAATCGGCGATACATTGAAAATGGGCCAGATTAGGAGTACCCTTAACCGACGAGCGTGTATGCGTAAATATATGGATGTAAATGAGGCGAGAGAACTGTGTCAGGATCGAACCAAATGGAAGTCCGTAGTCTCTGCCTACCCTTTCTGGGTGACAGGCGTGAGTGTTTGTATGTATTTGTATTAAAAACTATATTAATAAAAAAAACTAAAAAAGAACCTTTAAACGGTTTTGAGTTTCAGCTTTTTAAACTTAAATTAACTAACTAAAACTGTCCTCTTGAATAATTGCTAGATCTGTAATTAGTACGTTTGTCTTCCAAACCATCGATTATTAGGAAACTTACAAATACGGCATCGCAATCAACAGCTCTTATGGCGTATTACGGATACGTTTATTGTATACTTAGCTACAGTATAATTATATGGATAAATTCTGTAGACATAAATAACGCTTTCATTGTGTAAAAAAGGCTACGTGCAATATGTAATATGGCCCCTCATGAATCGTGCAAACCAATTGGGATTGTACATTCTTGGGGTTGTTATAAATTAATTTGCTTAATTCCGCGTAAAGAAAGAAAATGATGTGTCCTGCCCAGCTTTAAGGGGGACCTCCCACCCTCCCTCAATCGCGTGCACTATACCCGTCGCCGTTAATCCCAACACTACCATCCTCAGCACCACCACACTAGGCAGGACACACCACTCTCGAAAATACGACACGTGTTTCGCCTCTACACGAGGCATCCACAGGTGAAGTAGACTCTGCGGAGGCTGGCCGCTAAGTGAGCGGCGAGCCGAAACTACTGCTATTTATATTACTTGCTGACGCAACCGCGCTCCAATTACGTAGCGGGCGATTACGTCATGCGATAAATCACCGCCTGACGTACGCCGATATTTGCTATGAAATTAACAACAAACTACTGCGAAACGTCCGCCTACCCTACAACCACGCAACCAAATGCTGACCACCGCACCGTGAGGGTGACAAACGACCATGTTGCGAGGCTATATATCATCACGGAGCAGGCTTAAACATGTTTAAGAGAGGCGAGTTGGAAACATTTGTTTGTTCATTCAGCAGTGCAACATTACCGTTATTATTTTTTAATATCTCTAACTGTTCCAACACACACAGTCGTAGCCCTTTATTACAAGTATGTAAGACTTTAAAGGAGTGGTCATTGGCTAGGCTGTGTCCAGTGTCTAAGAGATGTTTAGCAAAATGTGATTTATCGGGGTTACAATTCCTGTACGCGGCTAAATGCTCTTTATTACGTGTTTCGAAGTTGCGACCAGTATGACCCACGTAAAAGGCTTGGCATTCGTCACAAACAAGTTTATAAACACCAGACTTTAGACCAATATCTAACTTATCTTTATAATTACAGATATTCCTAAGTAAATTGTTTGTTTTGAATGCCACGTACACGCCACTCTGTCGAAGAGTGTTAGCCATTTTTTCAGATATAGAACCTAAGTAGGTCAAACTGCCAACATATTGACGATCACTTTGAGGTTTAACCGCGTACAGAGAATTGCGTACGACAAGTTTTTATTTCTTTTTTATTACATTGTCAATGATATTCTTTGAATAGCCGTTAGAGACTGCAATTTGATAAATCACATTAAACTCTTCTAAATAATTTTCTTTACTTAACGGTACAGTAAACAAACGATTAATATAACAATAAAAAGCGGCTAATTTATGTTGCCACGGATGACATGATGACGCAGGAATGACCGTATCGGTATGAGTTGGCTTTCGGTAAATTTTAAATTCATGTAACGACTCTTTCCTTGTTATTGTTAAGTCGAGGAAATTAAGGACACAATCTTGTTCCAATTCAAGCTTAAATTTAATTTTACATCCAGGAAAACATCCAGGTGCCTCTTTGTGCCAGTCCAGCAAATAATTATGTCGTCTACATATCGATAATAGTATAAAATATTTTGATTGACAACTATGTGTTGTTTTTCAAAATTATCCATAAAAATCTCCGCCATAAGAGGACTTCGAGGGGAACCCATGGCTAGCACTTCTTTTTGTAGATAGAAGTGGTTATTAAACCGGAAATAGTTTTGTTTCATACAGAGAGAGGTTAAGTTTAGAAGATCATTTGTTTCCCCGGGATGTAGACGACGTTTATTAAAGAGATCTGCGAGTATACGCAAACAGTCTGGGAATGGGACATTTGTGAAAAGACTATCAACGTCTAAAGAGAACGAAAACGAAGAAAGAAAATATGGATTTAGGTGGAATACGGATATCTTTAATCTTGGAAATGAGATCTAGTGTGGTGCTGCTGAGGGTGGTAGTGCTGGGATTGACGGCGACGGGTATAGTGCGCGCGATTGAGGGAGGGTGGGAGGTCCCCCTTAAAGCTGGGCAGGACACATCATTTTCTTTCTTTACGCGGAATTAAGCAAATTAATTTATAACAACCCCATTATAATGGATTTCCGCAAAGTAACGCCTGATTCTATCAATTATGTACATTCTTGGACAAGTTGTTCTGTAAAAAGTAATTTTACGAAAAAATATAATAGAATCTAAAATTTATATTTATTTAATTGCCGTCTATTGTACCAGTGTACTATTGTATCAGTGTGTGAACACTGAGCGCGTTCCGTACAAAATTTACGTATGTGTTGCGACTCATACAAAATCTATGGAAGACTTGCGTTAGGAGCGGCTTTTTTCTGTTCGGGATTCCGAACGCACAGGCGGTCATACGGAATCTCGAATCGGAGAAAATTCCGTGCGGAAAATTACCGTACGTGTGAGGCGGGTTATAGATTTTATATGGACTAGCTGTGTTCGGAATTCCGAATCGGAATATCGAAACGGAATCCCGAAACGGAATTCCGTATATATGTGGCCGGCATAGAATTATTACGCATAGAATACTAGTACGCGCACCGAAAGTGAAGAAAGTAAAATTAACGCGAAACCGCGTAAGTTGACTCAGCGACGTGTCAGTGCGCAACGTCACGTCTTACGGAGAAGAGCTCGCGAAAAATTATAAAAATTACCGTTTGTGTTGTAAAATATTGTCACAACGGTGATGATAAACATAAAAGAAGTAATAGTATTATTACATTTCACATATAAATTTATACATTTGATTCATTATAAGTACGTAAAACTAAAAAAAAATACTTACCTAAGCTATCATAATACAAATGTTGCTAGTTGTGGGGAAAAAATCACAATTTTCTTTAAAAATATTTGTTTTCTATTTGTGTTTAATACGTTTAATCGCAACGCTCTGTGTAAAACTCAAATGTTTATATATAGATACCTACTTCTCTAAGTGTTAACATTATATTAACAATGGGTGCCTATTTAAAACTAATACGGAGTTATCAGCTAATCGCGATTCGTCGACGCCATTTTAACGCAACTATTTTATTTTAATTGATTTTTTTATTGACTAAGGTTACGTTTTAGAGTATAGAATAAAAACTTTTTTAATTTACAACATCATGAGATTATTAATAAGAACGCCTTTACTAACCAGATATCACTTTACACCCAAACATTAACCAGATGTTACGTAATATTTTAAATGTTCAAATATACAAATGAATAATTTAATATGTAACAATAATTTAAATTTGACATATAATTGTAATGATAATTAACACCTCCGTCCTGGGAAGAACCAGCAAGAAACCCAGCGGGACTTTTTTTTAAAGCAAATTTTACAATAATGGTTATACAACTATATTAGTACAAAATTTATTTTAGAATCAGCTTGGAAGCGATCACCTCATTCCCAGGGGTTATTATCAACCATGTATTCATTTATACTATAATAACCCTTTTTATACAGTTTCAACTTAACTAAACATTTAAACTTGCTAATAGAGAGAGCCTGTACACTTTCCGGGACCTTGTTGTAATAGCGTATATATTACCCCAAGAATGAATTACTGACTCTGTGGAGTCGAGAAACTGGTATCACTAGCTTGTGTTTGTTCCTAGTGTTTACAGAATGCACATCACTTTTTTTACTAAAACTACCTTTGTTTTTGTGAACATACATTAAATTTTCGTAAATACACTGAGAGGCCAAAGTTAATATATTTATTTCTTTAAATTTATCTTTAAGAGACTCTCTCGGTTTTAGGTTGTAAATAGCTCTAATGGCCCTCTTCTGTAAAACAAAAATATTTTCTGAATCAGCCACATTTCCGCATAGCAATATTCCATAAGACATTATGCTATGCAAATAACTGAAATAAACTAATCTAGCTGTCTCGACACTAGTGGGACCTCTTATCTTTTTTACAGCATAGGCTGCAGAACTTAGTCTGCTTGCTAGTTTGGATATATGGGGGCCCCACTGAAGCTTTGCGTCGAGAGTGATGCCAAGAAAAACAGTGGGGTCAACAGGGCTCAGTTCTTCCCCATTTAAAACACATTGGTACTCAGATTTTTAACATTCGTTGTTGTAAATTTAATACATTTAGTTTTATTTCCGTTTAAATGTAGATTATTAACGTTAAACCAATGCACTAATTTTTAATATAGCATTATTCACTTCGTCACATTTAAATGATTGACGTTTAAGTTTAAAAATCAAGGAAGTATCATCAGCAAATAATAGTATATTATGATTATCCTCTACAAGAGAAGGTAAGTGATTAATATACACTAGAAATAGGAATGGGCCGAGAATCGAGCCCTGAGGGACACCCATTAGTACAGGTGATCCGGAAGAACTTTTACCATTGATAATAACTTTCGGCATTCTATTACTTAAATATGAAATATGTGTTCTTGACACCATAGTACTGTAGCTTCCTGATTAATGTTTCATGGTGAACGCAGTCGAAGACCTTAGAAAGGTCACAAAATATACCCAAAGCAACCTCTGAATTCTCCCATGCACAACAAATATGTTTAATAAGCTCAACTCCAGCGTCAGTTGTCGAGCGACCCCTTGTAAAACCGAATTGATTTCTATGTAGCAATTTATTAATATTAAAGAAACTTAACATCTGATCTAAAATTATTTTTTCAAAAATTTTACTAAATGTTGGTAGTACAAATTGGTCTAAAATTGGCGCAGTCTAATGTACTACCAGATTTAAATAAAGGTATGACTATATTATGTTTCATCAAATCAGGAAACACACCAGATTCGACGCTTGTATTAAATATAGTGGCTAGATAAGGTGCTATTATATCTATTATAGATAAAATAACTTTGACGGAAATCCCCCATAAATCTGCCGTTTTCTTAACATCAATAGTTTTAAAATATTTAACGATATCTTTTGGCAGTACTCTATGGAATTTAAAAGTATTTGAACAAGCCTTTACATTTTGTTTGAGCAATGATTCGGCGACAGTAGGAGAAGAGTTTAATGATTTAGTTGTCAAAAAAGGAACATCAGTAAAATGTTTCTCAAAAGCCATAGCAACTTCTTGATCAGATCGGGTTAAATTATTGTTAATATTCAATTGAAAATCCGAGTTGCGCGGTTTGATCTTGCTCGTTTCACTATTTTTTTTTTTTTTTTTTATAGGATAAGGGTGACAAACGAGCACACAGTCCACCTGATGGTAAGTGGTTGCTGTGGCCCATAGACATCTACATCTATCCTCAATTACAAGTCAAAATGTAGATGCGTTGTCACCCGTGAGGACTAAGATGGAATGCCTCATTTCCAGTAAAAAGGGCCTCTGGCCACCTGCACTCACCAAGCGAAACGCAGAGGTAAACCTCTACTTCACGCTGGTTTTCTGTGAGGTCGTGGTACCACCCCGGTTCGAGCCGGCCCATCCGTGTGACAGCAAGAGCTGCCGCGTGGCTCTACCACTGTTGGTGGTATTATTCTCCAGGTCATTTTAATTTTTTAGAGGCAGTTTTAATTTTGTTACTTAAATGTAAAGCCTTAGCTGTGGCGCACACTTTTTTAAATATTTTAGCATATGTTTTAAATAATCTCTAAATATAACACTACTATTATATGATCTTTCATTATAAAGCTCGTATAACTTTTGCCTACTCTTATAAATTCCTACTGTCGCCCATTCATTAAATGATTTGCGACTGTTAAAAGAGGAAGTTTTAGAAGTAAATATCCTACTAAATTCACAAGTTATAATTTTAAATAACGTAACATACAAATAATTAGCACTGTTTTTAAATGAAAGTGATGGAAGTCTTTTTATTATATTACTTCTAAGCTCTCCAAGCGATGTTCATTTATTGGAACAAACACAACTTTCTTATTTTTCTGTTTCTTGTGTATGTAAGGCAATGATACCAACTGTCCACAGTGATCTGAACTAAATTTTTGAATAATTGATTTATGTAAGGGCTTGACATCTGTAAAAATATTATCTATACAGGTCGCACTAGGCCCAGCAATACGTGTTGGTTCTAAGAATAAATTAACGAGATTATACGATTTAAACAATGAGCTAAACTTAATACTAATGGAAGAAGTTTCAAGGAGATTGATATTAAAGTCTCCACATATTACAACAGACTTGTTCTGTTTACTAAGTTTGAGCAAAACTTCTTCCACAATCCTTTCAAAATAGTCATAAGTAGCACATGGGGGTCTGTAAACACTTACAACAATGAGGTGCTCGAGCTCGACACAAGCCATTTCTACAGTTCGCTCAACAGAGAGGCTCACTATATCCTTACGTTCTTTATATAATAATGATTTATCTGCTAGTATTAAGGAGCCACCACGTAAACTTTTTGTCTCTATTGAAGGAACTGACCACCTGGTGATTTCTGAAATTAAACATGAAATTATAATCTTTTAGCCAATGTTCAGTAATACAAAGGATATGTATGTTGTTACTATTTAAAAACAATTCAACTTCTAATTCTTTGCCCATCATGCCTTGTATATTTTGATGCACCAGGTGTAAACAATTTTTATTACTTATTTGTGGGCAGCATTCAAAGTTAATTAAACTTTTATTATTGCTAGAGATTGCCTCTATTGTCGCATTTACTAATTTTTATTAGTTGGAAGTGATTCCAAATTAATTGTCAAATAATTATCCTACCCAATAAAAGCAGTATTGGTAGCCAAAAACTTGGCTGAGTTAAAAAGTAAATAATGAGATAGCACATTTGCTATCAGTCTTAACTTATATTTGGATAGGTAATACCTATCTTTTGTCCAAAACTTTTCTATTAAATTATTTATGTCAATTACATGAAATTTGTCATTATTATCATTACAATTATATGTCAAATTTAAATTATTGTTACATATTATATTATTCATTTGTATATTTGAACATTTAAAATATTACGTAACATCTGGTTAATGTTTGGGTGTAAAGTGACATCTGGTTAGTAAAGGCGTTCTTATTAATAATCTCATGATGTTGTAAATAAAAAAAGTTTTTAATCTATACTCTAAAACGTAACCTTAGTCAATAAAAAAATCAATTAAAATAAAATAGTTGCGTTAAAATGGCGTCGACGAATCGCGATTAGCTGATAACTCCGTATTAGTTTTAAATAGGCACCCATTGTTAATATAATGTTAAAACTTAGAGAAGTAGGTATCTATATATAAACATTTGAGTTTTACACAGAGCGTTGCGATTAAACGTATTAAACACAAATAGAAAACAAATATTTTTAAAAGAAAATTGTGATTTTTTCCCCACAACTAGCAACATTTGTATTATGATAGCTTAGGTAAGTATTTTTTTTTAGTTTTACGTACTTATAATGAATCAAATGTATAAATTTATATGTGAAATGTAATAATACTATCACTTCTTTTATATTTATCATCACCGTTGTGACAATATTTTACAACACAAACGGTAATTTTTATAATTTTTCGCGAGCTCTTCTCCGTAAGACGTGACGTTGCGCACTGACACGTCGCTGAGTCAACTTACGCGGTTTCGCGTTAATTTTACTTACTTCACTTTCGGTGCGCGTACTAGTATTCTATGCGTAATAATTCTATGCCGGCCACATATATACGGAATTCCGTTTCGGGATTCCGTTTCGATATTCCGATTCGTAATTCCGAACACAGCTAGTCCATATAAAATCTATATCTCGCCTCACACGTACGGTAATTCTCCGCACGGAATTTTCTCCGATTCGAGATTCCGTATGACCGCCTATGCGTTCGGAATCCCGAACAGTAAAAAGCCGCTCCTAACGCAAGTCTTCCATAGATTTTGTATGAGTCGCAACATATACGTAAATTTCGTACGGAACGCGCTCATTGTTCATCGCATGACCGAAGCGAGTAGGTGTGTTTATGTATGTTTTTACATTTAATTTTATATGTGTATAGCTTTTTGTAACCTTTCATCTTATTTCATTTAATAATTTTTTTTATAAGATAAGGGTGACAAATGAGCACACAGTCCACCTGATGGTAAGTGGTTGCTTCGGCCCGTAGACATCTACATCTATCCTCTATTACAAATCAAAATGCCTCATTTCCAGTATAAAGGGCCTCCGACCACCTGCACTTACCAAGCGAAACGCAGACGTAAATCCCTACTTCACGCTGGTATTCTGTGAGGTCGTGGTACCACCCCGGTGCGAGCCGGCCCATCCGTGCGACAGCAAAAGCTGCCGCGTGGCTCTACCACTGTTAATTCGTCGAAAGAGTTTACAGACATCCATGTTTAAAAATATCTCTGTATAAATATATCTTTTTATATAATATTGACTATATTGCAAGCTTAGGGTGATAAGGGGATACACCTAGTAAGAATGATACAGCAACAATGGAATCGCAATCAAAAATCGTTGTGATTATTCGCTAGCATAATGTCTAGACTCAATGGCTAACGTCTCTCAATTGACCCTTTCTATTCCGAAAGGAAATAAACGTATGTGTGTGATGCATTCACGGAATCCCGAACCGGAATTCCGAAACGGAATCACGAAACGGAACCCCGAAACGGAATACCGTATGTATGTGACTGGCCTTACGCTGAAACAGTGCGCTTTTATTTAAATGAACGCCTGATGTACACTTACAAGCAATTTTTCATTAAGGTAGACAAAAACTGCGGTGAAACTACTGGCATTATGTACGGACAAAAAACGGCAATATATTTATGGCGTGATTCGATGTCGAACAAACGACAAATTCATATGGAGAGTGATATTGTAAAGGTTTTTTGTGTTTCTTAAATTTTTATGTTTAATATACTTAAATTTTGTTACTGTCTAATTATTTTAATGTAATAGTATATCTTAGCATTTTTTCGGCTGAAGGATTGTAGGATTTTTAATTGTTATACGTTGTGTCCTTATTATAAATTATTGCATAAGTTTCTTAATATTTTACTTTTCTTTATATGTTTTTTTAAATATTTTATGCGTATCTACTCATTTCATGCGTGCTCATTTGAGCACTGACACTACTCAGAACTAATATAAGTATAAGGCCTTTATAAATAATTTCCTGTGGATTTCTGCCTTTGCCTACAATAACTCTCTTTAATTATTATATATTATTAACTTTTTTAATATTAGAATCATTTCATATATATTATTTTGCAATGGCTAGAACAAAACACAAAGGTTGATTTATAAACACTGGCTCACTTGGAACACGTTATGATAAGTTTACACCTGTTTATAGTCATACCATAATGGGTGATTTCAACACGTGTTTACTTAAACATAACAACAGACCCATTAAACATAAATCTGTTATTGAAGCAATAAATTTAATAGTTTTTTCTACTTCTGCAACACATTTTTTTCCTAATTGTGTCCCTTCTATTATTGACTTAAGTTTTTATCTTCTTCTTGACCATGTTGCATAACACGGTCAATGTACAGCTAATGCCTACACTTATCATGATTTCATCTACTTGTCTTATAAAATAAAACCCCCTGGAGGTAAATCGAGGACTTTACTTCAGCGCAACTTTAGTTAGTTGAACCTTGAACTACTTCCTCGTGATGCTTTAAAGATTGATTGGAATTTGGTTGTGAATATTCCTACTGCCGACGTACAGGTAGCCTTATTCAATTCCATTTTAATTCAGTTACATGATTATCATGCTCCTTTTCGACTAATGCGCGTTAAGCATCCTTCATCTCCATGGTTGAATGACGAAATAAGACGAATAATTGATAATAAAAATCGAGTTTCAGCATAATAAAAGTCAGATCGTAATGATGAAAATAAAGATAAATATAGATTGATACGGAATCTTTGCAACAACGTGTGTAAAAATGCACAATGACGCCAAATTAATGAATCTGTTCGTGACCCTGACATTGCTAGGGTCTGGAAGTTCCTTAAGCCCTTAGGAGTAGCGAAGTGCAGTGAAATTCTAATACACGATAATATTGACCTCAATCAGCTTAATGAGCATTTCTCGTCTACGTCTTTCATTGACCACAAAGCAAAGCAAAATACTTTAAATGTCTTCTCTAATATTCCCACTCTGGACTCTCCTGCTTTTCATTTTAATCAATTTGACAATTATGATTTTAAAACAGCCATTACCTCCATCCATTCGAATTTAGTAGGTTGTGACTGTATTAGTCGTAAAATTACCATTCCTCTCCTGGATCTTATTATCCCTGTAATTAGTTCCATCTTAAACTTAACTTAACTTATCTTCACGCACAATCCCTGACGGGGTAGCCAGAGAGAACAGATTGCCAAGTGTCACGATCCTTACATACCTCTTTCGCTTCTTTCAGATTCATTATCTTCTTCATACATGCACGTCTAGGTATCCGAGTACTCTTGACCCTCCCCTCTTCGAGCAGTTTGCTCACATGGTTTTCGAAAGTTAGTCTCGGTCTACCTCGACACCTTTTAATATTAACTTTCGCGCTATATATTTTCTTCACCATTCGGTCTTCACTCATTCGCTCAACGTGCCCAAACCATCGAAGCATGCTCTTATCAATTTTTGTGATAAGATCATCTTTCAAACCTGCCATATTGCGAATCTCTTCGTTTCGCTTTCGGTCGGCCATGGTAACGCCGCACATTTTACGAAGAGATCGCATCTCCACTGCATTCAACTTGCTTTTATGCTTCTTCTGGCATACCCAGGTTTCGCTCCCATATAACAAAGTCGGTACCAACACTGCATCATGTATTGCAAGGCGTGCAATCTTCACTACGCCTTGCCTTTTGACTAACGCAGTCAGGGCACCATTGACTTTGTTCCCGGCAGCGACACGCCTGTCCACATCTAAATCACATCTTCCATCCCGGCTAAAAGCACTCCCCAAGTATACAATTTCATTTACCTGTTCTAGACATTCCTGATTTACCCATATTTCACACTTCGTTCTCTCTTCGTCCCTTTCAAATACCAGAACCTTAGTTTTATTAGCATTCAAACGGAGACCTTTAATTTCACATTCCTCTTTCATACACGTGACTAATGCCTGCAGTTCTGCCTCTGATGGTGCAATAAGCACTGCATCATCAGCATACAGCAGACAATTTACTTTTATGTCACCCAATTTCACACCCAAACAGCTATCTTTCAGCTTCTGTAAACAGCTGTCGAGATACAGTATGAACAGCCAGGAAGACATGACACAACCCTATTTTACGCCCGTTTGGACACTAAACGTGGGTGACAGGTCATGCCCTACCCGCACACAGGCTTTGCAGTCACAGTAAAGTGACTGCACAGCCCTTAGCAATCGACCATCCACACCGTACCCCGGCAACAGTTCCCACATTTTCTTCCTTACAACCTTATCAAATGCTTTCTCAAGATTCACAAAAGCACAGAAAATCTTCTGGTTAGCAGCCAGAAGCTTTTCCGTGATCATGCGCAGAGAAAACATTTGATCCGTGCATCCTCTTCCAGGTCTAAATCCGCATTGTGCTTCCCATAGAAATCTTTCCGATTTCTCTTGCATCCTACGTGTCAAAACCTTCGAGTAAACTTTACTTGCTAAACTGGTCAAGCTGATCGCCCGATAGCACCCGCAGTCAAAATGTGAACCTTTATATAAAGGCACAATGACTGCGGATCGCCAATCATCCGGGACATCCCCCGTCCGCCAGCACAAATTGCACAGCAGATAAAAGCTGTCCCAGACGCGAGGCCCACCATACTTGAGCATTTCAGCAGTAACTCTGTCTAGTCCCGCAGCCTTACCACATTTCAAACTTTGAATCGCACGTTCAATCTCTTTCATACTGATGACCTCAGTGTCATCGAGGTCCAGGTCTGGCGTACCAGTCACGGCATCATCCCCGGATCCCTCACTAAGATCATCACACGCATACATTTCTCTATAAAATTCGCTCCATCGCTGCATGACGTCCGATTTTTCTGTGAGGACGTCATTAGTTCTCGAAAGCACTTTGTTCATTCTTAAGGCCGTCGCACCACTTCGGGTCCTTCCAACCTCTTTCCAGAAGAGTTTGGAGTTCTCCTTAAAGTTGTGCGACAACCTTTCGTCCGCTTCCATTCTACACCTTTCACGCATTTCCTCAATCAATGCTTTCGTGTGAACTTTCTGCAGCTTATATCTTTCTTTCATCTTCTCTCTCATATCCTTATCATTACTAGAGGCCAAGTAGTCTAACCATGCTTTCTTCTTCTTCTCTACGGCTTCTTTCACTTCATCATTCCACCATGCATCTCTTCTTTTACTACTGCCTCTTTTTATTGTTCCACACACTTCTTCCGCTGCACTTACCATTCCATCCCTAAGGTTCTGCCATGTTCTTTCCACACATTCATTTCTGCCATCGATGGTGTCAAGCTTTTCGGCTACCCTCGCATGATATTGTCGTGAAGCGACAATTAAAAAAAAATAGAACCTGACCTAAGAACAACAAAACAACAAAAGTAGACCAATAAAATAATATATATACAGGAGAAAATCCTAGTGTGGGGGTAACGTTTTTAAAAAAAAAAGAATGAAAAAAGAATATTTAAAGTTTTAGAAAGGTATTTACAATTTTATAAAAAAATGAAATATGATGATGATGGATGATGTGAGATTACAATTAGATTTAAAAAAAATATAGATAGGAGAATAGGAGAATATAGTATTATAGTGGAGCCTAAAGGTTGAAGTGACACGCTGCTTTTGTAGAAGTAGGTACACGCGGAGCTTGAGGTTTCTTAGCGGCGACGGCACGCAGCGCCTGGACTGGGCACACGCAGCGTCCGGAGCCGGCGCACGTAGCGCCTGGGGTAGGTGCGCTCAGCACTTGGAGCAAGCAGTCGCAGCGCCCAAAGGTAGCGCAGGCAGTAGGTGCACTCGGCGCCTGGAGCAAGCAGTCGTAGCGCCCGAAGTTAGCGCGGCAGTAGGTGCACTCAGCGTCTGGAGCAAGCAGTCGTAGCGCCCGGAGTAGTGTGGCCCCGCGCTTGAAGTAGACTTCGCCGACGACTTCACGTGTAGATGGAGGCTTGCAGGATCCCGGGGCAATGCAGCCCCGGGATAAGGCCTTTAGTAGATGTTTCTCGTTTGAGAACTGAAGCGAGACTTTTTTTGTATTCTCCAATTGTTCGGCTTTTATACCTTTTCAGAGAGAACGAGAAATTATTTAAATTAAAAGGAAATTTATTGTAAATTACCTAGAGCCATAGAGTATTTATGTGAAAATATTAAATTAAGAACATCACACTAGTGACGAATTTGAGTAAAAGTTACCATAACAACCATATAAATAATGGTTGTCAAAAATATCAATTTTTGGTTTTAGGTATATAATTGAAAAACCATTACATTTAAGTAAGAAATGAGATATTATTCATATAAGAAAAACTGATGCGCGGCAGTGCGCACGAAGCCTGAAATTGTAGAGTTACGGAAAACTCAATGAAAGATAGAAAAAGGTAAGACTCCATTGACAGCGATTTTAAAAGTGCTGTTAGTGTGAAAATACGAAGTGAAAATGATTTGTTATTGTGTAAAAACGTTACAGGATCCTATGGAAATAAAGGTGATGCAAAATATAAATGCAGAAAATCAAAAACAGAATGGAAAAATAGTGTAAAATGATATGTTAGTAGTATAACTGATAGCGTGAAAAGTGATGCAAAATGTGAATGCAGAAAATCAAAAACAGAATGGAAAAATAATGTAAAATGATATGTAAGTAGTATAACACTACAATATTTGTCCCTAGTATCCGCTTCTTGAAGCTTCCAGCTTTGGATGCGACAGACCGACTGTGGTTCGTTTACTGCCGTCCGGTAGCGCCAACCCGCGAACAGACCCCTAAATCTAGTGATCACTAGATAGTGGTCCGTTCCCATGTCAGCACCCCTGAACACTCGCGTATCCATCACCTGTTTTCGCAGTCGGTCATCCACCAGAAACAAATCGATCATACTTCTCTCATTCTTTCTTTCTCTAGTATACATATGGATTTTCTTGTGATTAAACATAGTGTTTGTCACAAGAAGACCCTTTTCCTTGCATACCGCCAGTATAAGCTTGCCAGCATCATTAACCCTTTTATCGCCAAACTTTCCAAGCACCGACTCGTACCCTGGTCGAGCGGTACCAACCCATCCATTCAAATCACCACACACAACAATTCTTTCGTTTCCCCTAGCCAAATCTATAACTTCTCTTACATTCTCCCAAAACTCCTCCAGCTCAGCCCTGGACGACGAAGCTACCGGCGCATAAACAGCCAAAAGGAATAACTTCGTCAGTCCCAATTTAAAGCGAACCCAGAGAAGTCTTGAGTTCACAACCTTATATTTAGTCATAACATCGACTAACCGAGACGACAGCAGCACCCCCACTCCCTGGAGGTCGCTCTCGCTCTCCGGGACTCCGGACCATAGAGCTAACACCCCGCCAGGGAGCTCTTCAGTACCACTGCCCTTCCGTTTGGTCTCCGACATACACACGACATCTAATTCTTTTTCTTTCATTATTTCAATCAACTCATTTGTCTTATCTTTCATGCCTCCTCTAACATTCCACGTGCCAACTCTGCACTCTGTCCTCCACCTTCCGCCGTTTCGGGCTGTGCGTGACGGGTGGCGGTCCCCATCGCCGCTTTGCGCGCTGCATTCCACACCAACGGGGACTAGCTGGTGTGCGTCGCCTTGGGGGGACGCCCTAACCCTCGTTGGCATGGGTGCGCAGCTGTGTTGAATTGCAGCCCTGAAAAGGGCTGGCAGGGGTCGCGACGAGCACGTTTCTACAATGACCCCCATCTTAAACAATTCCGAGAAAACTGTTTCTTTTTCCTCTGCTTAGAGAAAATTGATTCCTCTTCCTAAAAAGATCAATCCTAAATTTTTTCCTGGTTACTAGCCAATTTCATTACTTCCTTTCCCATCTAAAGTGTTAGAACGTCTGGTATCCAAGCAACTTAGCTCTTGTCTACGAGAACCTCCTTAATTCCTTGCAATCCGGTTTCAACCCCGGTATAGTAAGACTTTTACAAATTTCTAATGTCATTCGTTATGGTATGAAAAATCATACCAACTTTGTAAGATTTCAGTTAATGCGTTTAATACAGTCGATTTTTGTTAAATATATTGCACTCTCTCAACACATCTCCGGCTGAAGTTTACTGGTTTCATAGTTACTTGTTTGGACGCCGACAGCGTATTCAAGTACAGGATGTGTATTCCTCTTGGACTGCTACTGTTACCGGCATCTCACAAGGTGGCTTGTTGTCTCCTCTCTTGTTTGCAATATTTATAGATTCTATAAATAATCAACTGTCTTCTTCTTACCACTTGTACGATCTCCAAATGTACACTCAATCTGCTGTTAATTACGGATGATTTATCGAAAGCTATTGATATAACGAACGCTGATCTGGCTTGTATTTTGGACTGGTGTAAATCTTATGAATTATCCATTAATCCCACTTACAGTCAAGCAATAATTATTGGTAGTTCGAGTTTGGTTGCTAGGGTTGACTTTTTTCTCCAACCACCTATTCTCCTCAATGGTATTCACATCCCTTATAGTGATAAAGTTACGAATTTAGGAATATATATCGACTCCTCTCTAACATTATCACCACAAATTAATGGAGTCAGTAGGAAAATATTTGCAGCACTAAGCTCTCTGCGGAGACTTAAAAATAATTTTCTCCCTACTGGCACTAAAATTGCGTTTACTCAATCTCTACTATTGCCTATTCTTGACTATGCTGAAGTTTGCTATCTGGACGTTACCTAAGCGCAGTTAAATAAACTTGAGCGAATTCAAAATTTATGCTTACCATTCATATTTGGACTCCGTAAATATGATCACATTTCAGAATTTCGTAAAAGTCTTAAGTGCCTGCCGATTCACATTCGCCGAAATTCTCACATACTTTCTACTTTATACAACATATTGTTCAATCTCTCTACTCCACCTTACATAAAAGACTGCTTCGAATTCATTTCCTCCAATAGGTTACTAACGTTAAAATAATGTACTTATTTTGGTGTAGCATTTTTCACTTCGTCACATTTAACTAATTCCTGCTTTGGTTTAAAAAATTAAGGAAGTATCATCAGCAAATGATACTATATCATAATTGTCCCCTACAAAAAAGGTAAGTCATTAATATACCCACTAAAAATAAGAATAGGTCGAGAATTAAGCCTTGAGGGACACTTATTAGTACAGGTGATCCGGAAGAATTTTTCGGGTTAAAGACATTTATTTCTCTTAAAGAACACACTATTCACTTTCACAGATATTAAGTATACATACAAAATAATATTAACAGTATTTACAAGATAGCATTTTCTATATAATTCTCGTTATTTTATTCTTATATATACTTAATTAATTCGTTACACCTTTATTTTACTTAATTCAAACATATGGTTGTTAGTTCTTATATATCCTTAATTAATTTGTTACACTTTTTCTTACTTAATTCAAACATATGGTTGTTTATTATTATATATCCTTAATTAATTTGTTACACTTTTTCTTACTTAATTCAAACATATGTTTGTATTTTATGGTATTTTTTTAAATATGTTTATTGTATTAATACAATATTCATATGTTCAAAATTGGAGATATGCTGTTATAAAATTTTATCTATAACATAAATGATTTTAGCTTCTTCTTAAAATGCTTAATATTAATAGAATCTTTTACAGTACCCGGTAGATTATTATATAAAAGTACACCCTTACACATTATATTTTTATTGCCATAAGATCTCGTCCGAGGCTGCCAGATTTGAAGTTTGTTTTTGTTTCTTCTTAGAATTGTGAAATACACTTTGGTGTGAATGTTATTGTTGAATGTATTGTTTAAGTTGTTATTTTTTAATAATAAAGCATGTGGTGTATGTATGTATTGTTACACATACACCACATGCCTTATTATATATGTATTGTTTAATGTTTAAAATTTTAGTTTTTCTGTATAGCTCCGTAGTTTTTAGGTTAGGTAATGAAATAGTGTTTCTATTAGTTTACTATGTGGTCGTTGTACCTTCCTTATGTGCATTTGTGCAGCTGAACCCCATATCTCTATAAGGTACTCCATGTGTGGCTTGGCTAGGGCGTTATAAATAGTTGTTTTGATTTTGTATGGAATACAGTTTGATACCTTTCATAGTGCTCCCGTAAGTGATGCTAATTTTGATGTTATTTTATTTATGTAAGAGTACCATATCAGTTTGTCATCTAATAATAGACCTAGGCACTTTTGTATTTTAGATCTTTTAAGAGTAATATCATTAATCTTAAGTGGTGTGTAGATAGGTATTTTTTTTATTTTTAGCACAGAAAATAAACTTTTACCATTGATAATAACTTTTTGCGTTCTGTTACTTAAATATGAAATAATGAGTTTAAGTGCTAGGTTTTTGACAGCATAGTACTATAGCTTCCTGATTAATGCCTCATGGTGAACACGGTCGAAGGCCTTGGAAAGGTCACAAAATATGCAAAAAGCATCCTCTGAATTCTCCCATGCACAAAAATATATTTAATAAGCTCAACTCTCTATGGACTTCAACATCCATCTTCGATTAAGAATCAATATGCAGATGCAATGTAATCCCTGAGGACTTAGATGGAAAGCCTCGTTTTCACTGAAAAAAAGTATTTGGTTCTTTACATTCACAGTACGAAACAGTAAAATGAAACTGCTATTTTACGCTGGTGTTCTGTGAGAGAAAGGTCTGTCCGGTTTTACAAGGTGTCGCTCGACAACTGACGCGGGAGTTGAGCTTATTAAATATATTTTTTGTGCATGGGAGAATTCAGAGGATGCTTTTTGTATATTTTGTGACCTTTCCAAGGCTTTCGACCGTGTTCACCATGAGGCATTAATCAGGAAGCTATAGTACTATGCTGTCAAAAACCTAGCACTTAAACTCATTATTTTATGTTTAAGTAACAGAATGCAGAAAGTTATTATCAATGGTAAAAGTTTATTTTCTGTGCTAAAAATAAAAAAATACCTATCTACACACCACTTAAGATTAATGATATTACTCTTAAAAGATCTAAAATACAAAAGTGCCTAGGTCTATTATTAGATGACAAACTGATATGGTACTCCTACATAGATAAAATAACATCAAAATTAGCATCACTTACGGGAGCACTACGAAAGGTTTCAAACTGTATTCCATACAAAATCAAAACAACTATTTATAACGCCCTAGCCAAGCCACACATGGAGTACCTTATAGAGATATGGGGTTCAGCTGCACAAATGCACATAAGGAAGGTACAACGACCACATAGTAAACTAATAGAAACACTATTTCATTACCTAACCTAAAAACTACGGGGCTATACAGAAAAACTAAAATTTTAAACATTAAACAATACATATATAATAAGGCATGTGGTGTATGTGTAACAATACATACATACACCACATGCCTTATTATTAAAAAATAACAACTTAAACAATACATTCAACAATAACATTCACACCAAAGTGTATTTCACAATTCTAAGAAGAAACAAAAACAAACTTCAAATCTGGCAGCCTCGGACGAGATCTTATGGCAATAAAAATATAATGTGTAAGGGTGTACTTTTATATAATAATCTACCGGGTACTGTGAAAGATTCTATTAATATTAAGTATTTTAAGAAGAAGCTAAAATCATTTATGTTGTAGATAAAATTTTATAACTGCATATCTCCAATTTTGAACATATGAATATTGTATTAATACAATATACATATTTAAAAAAATACCATAAAATACAAACATATGTTTGAATTAAGTAAGAAAAAGTGTAACAAATTAATTAAGGATATATAATAATAAACAACCATATGTTTGAATTAAGTAAGAAAAAGTGTAACAAATTAATTAAGGATATATAAGAACTAACAACCATATGTTTGAATTAAGTAAAATAAAGGTGTAACAAATTAATTAAGGATATATAAGAATAAAATAACGAGAATTATATAGAAAATGCTATCTTGTAAATACTGTTAATATTATTTTGTATGTATACTTAATATCTGTGAAAGTGAATAGTGTGTTCTTTAAGAGAAATAAATGTCTTTAACCCGAAAAATTCTTCCGGATCACCTGTACTAATAAGTGTCCCTCAAGGCTTAATTCTCGACCTATTCTTATTTTTAGTGGGTATATTAATGACTTACCTTTTTTGTAGGGGACAATTATGATATAGTATCATTTGCTGATGATACTTCCTTAATTTTTTAAACCAAAGCAGGAATTAGTTAAATGTGACGAAGTGAAAAATGCTACACCAAAATAAGTACATTATTTTAACGTTAGTAACCTATTGGAGGAAATGAATTCGAAGCAGTCTTTTATGTAAGGTGGAGTAGAGAGATTGAACAATATGTTGTATAAAGTAGAAAGTATGTGAGAATTTCGGCGAATGTGAATCGGCAGGCACTTAAGACTTTTACGAAATTCTGAAATGTGATCATATTTACGGAGTCCAAATATGAATGGTAAGCATAAATTTTGAATTCGCTCAAGTTTATTTAACTGCGCTTAGGTAACGTCCAGATAGCAAACTTCAGCATAGTCAAGAATAGGCAATAGTAGAGATTGAGTAAACGCAATTTTAGTGCCAGTAGGGAGAAAATTATTTTTAAGTCTCCGCAGAGAGCTTAGTGCTGCAAATATTTTCCTACTGACTCCATTAATTTGTGGTGATAATGTTAGAGAGGAGTCGATATATATTCCTAAATTCGTAACTTTATCACTATAAGGGATGTGAATACCATTGAGGAGAATAGGTGGTTGGAGAAAAAAATCAACCCTAGCAACCAAACTCGAACTACCAATAATTATTGCTTGACTGTAAGTGGGATTAATGGATAATTCATAAGATTTACACCAGTCCAAAATACAAGCCAGATCAGCGTTCGTTATATCAATAGCTTTCGATAAATCAACCGTAATTAAGAGCAGATTGAGTGTACATTTGGAGATCGTACAAGTGGTAAGAAGAAGACAGTTGATTAATTATAGAATTTATAAATATTGCAAACAAGAGAAGAGACAACAAGCCACCTTGTGGGATGCCGGTAACAGTAGCAGTCCAAGAGGAATACACATCCTGTACTTGAATACGCTGTCGGCGTCCAGACAAGTAACTATGAAACCAGTCAACTTCAGCCGGAGATATGTTGAGAGAGTGCAATATATTTAACAAGATATCAAAATCGACTGTATTAAACGCATTAACTGAAATCTTACAAAGTTGGTATGATTTTTCATACCATAACCAATGTCATTAGTAATTTGTAAAAGTCTTACTATGACCAAAAAAAATATATTTAATAAGCTCAACTCCCGCGTCAGTTGTCGAGCGACACCTTGTAAAACCGGACAGACCTTGCTCTCACAGAACACCAGCGTAAAATAGCAGTTTAATTTTACTGTTTCGTACTGTGAATGTAAAGAACCAAATACTTTTTTTCAGTGGAAACGAGGCTTTCCATCTAAGTCCTCAGGGATTACATTGCATGTGCATTTTGATTCTTAATCGAAGATCGATGTATATGGACCTCAATATCCACTTACCACCTACCACTCATCAGTCCCCCTGGACTATGTTCTCGTTTATCATCTGTAATGTAAAAAAAAAATTTGTATTTTTTTAACTTTCTCAGAGTTGTTAATACTTGTAATAAATTTTTAAATGTTATATTGTTATTCACGATATTTACTACACTCAATTAAACCATTGTTTGAATGTATTTTATTTAATAATAAAATGTAGCATAATATACTTAAATTTAATTTATTGCAAATGAAACTCAAGTTATGTAAACATAATACGACGTTCGTTTAAAGTGCACTGGCAGATGTATTTGATACAATACTTTTGCATTCGAACATTGAAGATAACCATTGTTAAATTACGCTAGTCATCATTTTATTTTTCAGCATTTATATTGATATTTTACCCGCAACTCTGCTTGCGTTTAATTAAAACATGACCATTTTTTTTATGGGGACGAGAGAGTGAATGACAATGGGAGAAGACTGCTTGAAGTATGCTTGGAATGGAATCTGTGCGTGGCCAACACAATGTTTGACCACAAAAAGATCCATTTGTATACAAGAGATGAGGGTGAGTCTAGAAGTATGATTGATTTTGTAATTGTGGATGAAAGACTGAGGAAGAAAGTGCTAGACACTCGGGCATACCGCGGTGTAGGCCTCGACACAGACCACTTCCTGGTCATAGCCCGAATGCGTGGCCTCTTTAAACGGTGGCGACACCGAGGGGCCGAGCCTACGAGTGTTTTGGACAGAGTAAAAGTGGAAACTCTACAAGATAAAGAAAAGAAAGACGAGTATGTAGAGAAATTGAAAGAAAGTTTTAAAGGGATAGAAGAGATAGGAGTGATTGAAGATTTGTGGGAGACATTTAAGAAAGGGGTTGTAAATGTTGCGTTTGAGGTGTGCGGGATAGCTAAAAGAAGGAAAGGGAGAAAGAATGATAACGTGTGGATGGATAAAGATGTACAAAGGGTTGTGCAAGAAAAGAAGAAAGCGTGGTTGGATTGGTTAGCAACAAAAGCTAACCAAAAAGTTCAAAAGGCAACGGATGACGAGATAAAGGAAGCAAGAACGAAGTATAAAAGATTGAAAACAGCAGCGAAAGAAATTGTGTCTAGAAAGAAAGAAGAACGAAAAAATGATTTCGATAGGAGGCTCACTGAAGATTTCCAGTCAAACATTAAGTTTTTCTGGAAAACCATCAAAACAGCCAGAGGAAATACTTCTACCTCGGAGCTGAGTACAATTAGGAGTCAAGATGGGAGCATTATAAAAGGAGAAGAATGTGTGTTAAAGAGATGGAAGGAGTATTTTGAAAGTTTGTTTGAAAGAGAGGAAGTGCAGGTACAGCATCTGCCACCTTCCACGGAAACTAACATAAATGTTGATGAAAATGAGATAAGCATGGATGAAATAGTGAAAGCGTTGAAAAGTATGAGATTAGGTAAGGCTGCAGGGTATGACAGGATTACCGTCGAGATGCTAAGGGCTGGACAGGGCCTGGTGGCTAGTCAGCTGTACCGCCTTTTCAATCTGTGCTGGCGAAATGGGCAAGTACCGGGAGACTGGTGCAAAGCCGTTATCGTGCCATTGTATAAGGGAAAAGGGTCACGGCAGGACTGCATAAATTACCGTGGTATAAGCCTTCTTAGCGTTGTCGGTAAATCGTATGCGAAAGTGCTGATTGAAAGGGTTGTGAATGAAACAGACGAGAAAGTATGGGATGCACAAGCGGGATTTAGAAAGGGAATGGGATGTACGGATCAGGTCTTTTCCTTGCGGTGCATAGCCGAAAAGTGTTTGGCTAAAAACAGGAAAGTCTACTGCGCCTTCGTAGATCTAGAAAAGGCCTATGATAGAGTGGTGAGGAATGAATTGTGGTCAGCACTGTCCGTGAACGGTGTGAGCAGTATCCTCATACGAGCATTGCAATCTCTTTATAGGGATTCTAGTGCTTGTGTAAGGATAAACGGGGCATACACTGAATGGTTTAATATCGAAAAAGGTGTTAGACAGGGATGTGTAGCGTCACCGTGGCTGTTTAATCTGTTCATGGACAATTGTTTGACAGATTTAAAAGAGAATGAAAGTGGGTTGAGAATGAATGAGTTACTCGTCAAATGTTTTCTCTATGCTGATGACCAAGTATTACTTGCGTCTTCGGCCGAGGAGTTGCAGGAGATGGTAACTGCTATGAGTGGAGCTTTTGTTAGAAAGGGAATGAAGATGAATGTAAGGAAGACGAAAGTGATGGTGTTTGAAAAAGATGAGGCAGTGACAGACTGCAATATCGTGATTGAAGATGAACAAATTGAACAGGTGAAAGAGTTTGTGTATCTGGGGTCAAAGTTTACAAGAGATGGAAAGTGTGAGAGTGATATCGAAAGAAGAGTGAATGCAGGAAACATGGTGAATGGAGCTTTGCACTCCTTTATGAGCAGTCGGAAGGTGTCTAACAAGGCTCGTTTGGCTGTGCATGAGGGGGTGTTGGTTCCAACACTCATGTACGGAAGTGAAAGTTGGGTATGGCAGAAGAAACATGAAAGCAGAATAAATGCAGTTGAGATGAGAGCATTAAGAAGTATGATAGGAGTTAAACTGAGTGACAGGATAAGAAATAGTGAGATAAGGAAACGTTGTGGTCTGAAAGAAGATGTAGTGACAAAAATTGAGAAAGGTATGCTGAGATGGTTTGGCCACGTCGAGAGAATGAATGAAGAACGATTGACGAAAAAAGTGTATAAGGCGAGTGTGAATGAAAGTGTTGGAAGGGGTAGACCTAGGCGGACATTTCTAGACCAAATTGGGGACGTCTTGAAAAAAGGCCAGGTTAAGAGTACCCTAAACCGTAGAGCATGTATGAAGGGAATAATGAAAGTGGACGAAGCGAAACAAGTATGTAAGGATCGTAGCAAGTGGAAAGAAGTGGTCTCTGCCTACCCCTACGGGAAAGAGGCGTGATGAAATTATTATTATTATTATAACCATTTTTTTTAATACTGAATTTATTATAACTAAAAGTTGCAGAACACTTTGTGCTCTCTCTCTCTCTCTCTCTCTCTCTTTCCACTGCAATACACTTATATAGGTATATTACAATAAAAGATTTGTTTCCGTCATCGAAAACTTACAGATTTCGGGCTTGGAACACGTGAACAAGAGGATGTTACACGAAGAGCTAACTACCGAAATATTTGTCGTACCCAAATGTAATCTCCCAAATGGCGACGATGTGAAAGTTCTGTTCGAATCCATGGGCCACGTAGTATAATAAGTATTAACTAACGTTATATGAGTAAGTGATGCATGTTAGAGTATGATGGGACTGACATACGTTAAGCGGTAAATGTCCTTTAAATGATTGAAGAATAAAAAAAATGTAATCTCACTACTTTTAAAGTTTAACTTAGGATTTGTTAATTTTACTCTTTTTATTTATTTATTTAAACTTTATTTATATCACCTTTGTAAATAGGAATACAAAAGGTGGACTAAATGCCTACCAGCATTATCTGCCATCAACCCGTGGAGTGATGAAATATTGTGACAAATATACAAGTTACAAGCATGTATGTAAATATATACATATATACTTATTATAATACGCAAAATCTGTACATATAGTATGTGTTAATTTATAAACAAAAACATATAAGATATGTTATATTATACTTATTATTAAAACACAAAGATACATTTAGTAAATAAATTAATAATAATAATATTACGGATTGGCAGACCAACCCACATGGCCGACCTCGGGAGTTAGGTCTAGATATTTTGGTCGCTTATCTGGTCCGGCTTTCACGAGGGTTTCTTCAAACGTAATGGTAATGTCGACCAAAAAATATTCTTGACTGTGTCCGGTCCATCAGCACACTCTCTGTTCCACTCAAGGTTAGCTGGTAGAGAATGCCATATAGCATTAAGCTCGCCTTTTGTACAAATATTTGGTGCAATAAAGAATAAATAAATAAAAATAAATAAATATCAGGCTTATTCGCAAAATCTGGTTATTAGTATAATTATTATATTGCATGACATATACATTTTTTTTTATAGAATAGGGGGCAAACGAGCATGCGGCTCACCTGATGGTAAGTGACTACCGCCGCCCATGAACAACCGCAACACCAGGGGAATTGCAGATGCGTTGCCGACCTTTTAGAAAGGTGTAAGCTCTTTTCTTGAAGGTTCCTAAGTCGTATCGGTCCGGAAAATTCGCTGGTGGTAATTGATTCCACAAGGAAGTCGTGCGAGGGAGAAAACTTCTTTTAAATCGCACAGTGGTGGACCGCCAATCATCCAGATGGTATGGATGGTAACGCGAGTTTTGTCGCGATGTGCGATGGTGAAATTGAGCGGCTGGAATTAGTCCGAACAATTCCTCAGAGCACTCCCCGTGATAAATGCGATAAAATACGCAAAGAGATGCAACATCTCTACGCAGTGCCAGTGTATCGAGCCGATCAGAAAGAACTCGGTCGTCGACGATTCGAACCGCTCTGCGCTGGATGCGGTCAAGTGGAAGGAGCTGGCACTGGGGTGCCCCAGCCCAGAGATGAGAACAGTATTCCATGTGAGGCCGAACTTGCGCTTTGTAAAGTTGCAAGCGATGTGCCGGCATGAAATACTGTCCCGCTCTGCTGAGCACGCCAAGCTTTTTAGAGGCCAATTTGGCCTTCCCTTCCAAGTGACCACGAAACTGCACACTATTCGATATGTCGACGCCAAGGATTCCGATATTGGCTGAGGCAGTAAGGGGAGTGCCTTGAAACTGAGGAGACACGACAAAGGGGTTCTTTTTAGCGGTAAACGCGCAAACTTGTGTCTTCTGGGGATTGAACTGGACTAGATTTAGTCGGCCCCAATCCGAGACTTTGTTAAGCAAAGACTCGACTTCAGACACAAGTTTGTACCGGTACTCGGCGACGTTTTCCCGAGAAATATTGGCACGGCCGATATATAAGGCATCACCAGTGCTGTCGTCCGCATAGCAATGAATGCTACCAGTTAGCAACATATCATTGATATGCAGGAGAAACAGCGTTGGTGATAGCACGCAGCCTTGTGGAACACCAGCGTTGATAGGCTTGAGATCAGAGCATGCACCGTCTACTACGACCTTGATGCTCCGATCAGCAAGGAAACTGGTGATTCGTTTGCACAATTATCGGGAAGCCCATAGGAAGGAAGCTTCAAAAGAAGCGCTTTGTGCCAGACCCGATCAAAGGCCTTCGCTACGTCCAAACTAACGGCTAATGCCTCCCCCTTGGACTCTACTGCCTCCGCCCATCTATGAGTTAAGTAGACTAGAAGATCACCAGCTGATCGACCCCGACGAAAACCGTACTGGCGGTCACTAATCAGCTGGTGATCCTCAAGGTACCTCATGAGCTGGCAGTTTATAATGGCTTCCATTATTTTGGAGAACAAGGAGGTGATGGCGATAGGCCTATAGTTGGACGGGTCTGAGCGGTCGCCTTTTTTAGGAATCGGGTGCACCAAAGCTGTCTTCCACGAATTCGGGACTACGCCTTGGGAGTTGGAGTACCGGAAAAGACGCGTTAAAACCGGTGCCAACTCCGGAGCACACGTCTTCAGCACAATAGGTGGGACTCCATCAGGCCCACTCGACTTGTTGACGTCCAGGGAGAGGAGTGCTTTACGCACCAAGCGCTGTGTAAACAGCACTTCCCGCATGGAGTACTCACACCGCGGGATGTTCGGCGGTGTGTTCCCCCCGTCATCTAGAGTCGAGTTGGACGCAAAAAAAGAGCTCAACAGATCGGCTTTCTCATTTGCGGCATGAGCCAGTGAGTCGTCCTCTCTGTGCAGAGATGGAAGAGATGGCTGACAGAAGTTCCCTTGGACAGCCTTGGCGAGAGACCAGAATGCACGGGTTCCCGAAGGAAGGCGAACTAGCTTCTCGCCAATTCTGCCGATGTGCTCAGACCTTGCCTTGGCAATGACGCTTTTGAAGGACCTGGAGGCGGAATTATACTTCTTTTTAAGTGCGCTGGTGTTTACATCCCGAGACGTTGATGCGTCAGCCCAGGCCTGGTAGCACTCCTGCTTATAGCGTGATGCTATTTTGCAGGAGCGACCAAACCATGGCTGGGATCTGCCTCCGATGGGCACCACAGAGGATGGAATAAAAAGTTCCATACCCTGAAGTACCACATCAGCAACAGAATCGGCAACAACGCTGGGATCTTCCGGCGAGAAGCAAACCCGCCCCCAAGGGTAGGATGCAAAAAAAGACCGCATCCCGTCCCAATCAGCTGACCTATATTGCCAAACACGGCGGCAAGCTGTAGATCGCGACTGCGATTGGAGCGTGAGTGGCACCGTACTCCGGATCAGACAATGGTCCGAAGAGCCCAGAGGGGCATCGACGGAGACCTGATATCCGTCTGGATGAGAGGTCAGCAGAAGGTCCAACATGGAAGGTACATGGTCCTCCACATCTGGGATCCGCGTAGGCGAAGTAACCAGTTGTGTTAGACCATATGCCAAAGCAAAGTCATAGACAGATCTACCCGCATGATCGGTTAAACGAGAACCAAGCCATTCAGCGTGGTGGGCGTTGAAATCACCGAGTATCACGATCTCTGCGGATGGGTCCTGTTGTAGCACGGAGTCTGCAGCCATTTGGACGTGGTCGATGAGTCGGTCTATGTCGGCATTACCGCTATGGGACCTATAGAGGCACCCGTAGACGCGGGGATGGTCGTCGCTGTCTACGCGCAGCCATAGGATGGACAGGTCCGTACCTTCAAGACTGCCGAGGCGTCGAAAACAGATGTCCTCTCTAACATACACGCAAACTCCAGCCCGGGGCACAAACGAGTGTTCTAATTTATACCCCGGGTAGGAGAGATACGAAGTATCAGCCGGAGAGGACACCTGTGTCTCGGTTAGAAAGAGCAAGGCCGGCTTAGCTATCTCCAGATGGTAGTGGACGGCGTTAAGGTTTGAATGAAGTCCCCTGATATTGCAGAAATCCACGGTAAGCGTGGCAGGGGTTGCCTTTGTCTTCTTGCTCCGCTTGCCCCGAGCAGGTTTCGTCTTGAGCGGAATTTCGCCCCCCCCCCAGAATACGCGGGGCAGCCTGAGCACCCACGCCCAGGAGTGGAGTAATTTGGTCGTGGATGCTCAGCGAGGGATTCTCCAGGGGTGCTGGTACCCTCCTGGGGTAGTATGACCAGATACATACACATACATACATGATAAATGACCTCAACCAATCAAGTAATTCAAAAGTCACATAATCACTATCAAAGTACCAATAATTTTAAAATACATAAAAATATGTAATAACAAACGTTTATTGTTTACATTTAAGTTGTTATCTAGTTACCAGTTTCAACAACGACCAGAACATGATTTTTATTAAACTCGTTTTGCACGTCGCTTGCACGCTACTAGCATATATATAATCCTTCCATCTGGGTCTACATCGTTCTTTTAAGGAAAAAGTAATTTGAGGCGTGTACCATTGTACACGGCTCAATTAAATATTTACTTATCTGTAAATCTTAAAAGAAATCTAGCGCAGAGGCAGCAAAACAAACTAAATCTCCATCACAGCCTATAAAAGTCCACTGCTGAACATAGGCCTTATCCATAGCTTCCCTCATAGGGAGAATTTAATTATAGTTGGCACACTTGGCAGGCGGGTTGATAACCGCAGTTTTCTGTTAATCTGTCCGACATAAACGAGATTTCGTTTGCGATATTTTTAAAAGGAAAATATAAGACAGTGAAAAAAGTGATTTATTTCTTCATTTAAAATTTCGTTTAGTAGGTACATAACAATTGACATTAATAAAGTACAATTTTATCATAATTTCATTCAAGTAACTAACGTTCGGAAAGTAATACAAATAAAAAAGTTTCTTTGGTTATATAATCAACGTTAGAAATTTCTTAGAGAAAGTAATTTAGAATAATATAATAATAATAATATTTTATTCCGACTTAGTTCATAATTTTCAAACGTTGTAGAGCCACAATGCAGTTATATTATGGTTGTACCACGAATAGGTCGGCTCAACCGGGCTAGGACCACGCTCTCACAGAAAAACAACGTAAAACAGCAGCTTAATGCTGCTGTGTTTCGTATGGTGAATGTACAGAACCGACGATCCTTTTTTACTCGAAACGAGGCATTTCATCTTAGTTCTCAAGGGTTAATCGAATATAGATGTATCCTATATCGTTTGTTATCCTTATTCTATAAAAAATAGAGATGTTAGTATAACTGTCGCAGCCAACTAGCATAATTAGCCTTTCAGTTAACAGCCTCTCCTTTTAACTAAAAGGCGCCGTTTAACTAGCCGTCTGAATGGTATTCAGCCCTATATATACATAGGGCTCAAGATTGCATGTCTAATTATGCACTATGTGCTATAATATAACCTAAATATACGCGGCTTTAGAGTAGCCGAAAAGCCACCCCAGCCGCATCTTAACCCTCTGTAGGGCAAGATATCCAATTTTAAAACTAAGTGGTGAAAAATGTTAATTGAAACAAATAAATATACACGTGTTCCGGGAAAAATCTTTTTATTTTTATTTATTTGAGAAAATCAAATTTAAAGGGAGTTTGACATAAATGTCACACTGCATCATAAAGGTAACTTAACTTAGGTGAAATTGTTTGAACAATTGTTATGTTTATTGTAGCACAAAGCAACGCCACACTTCTCGCATATTGTTTGCGAGACACCAGAGCATTTAGGAAATTTGCAGCGAATTCTCTTTTCTGTCCAAACAGGCCAGTGTCCTGTCTGATCCTGCATGATTGCCACTGGAGGAACATGTTGTGCTGGACCTTTGTGTCGTTTTGATTGAAGTTCGTTTTCGATAGATCGACGGTTCTTTATCTTCGATGGTACACTAAGCTTATATGAAGTTGTAGCAACTTGAAGCCGAAAATCAGCCGAGTTCAAATGTTTTTCCTGCAATCCCTTAGCCTTATGAATTCTTTTGTAAAGAAGCCATGCGTTTGCCATACTCAAGTCCAATAAATGATAAAACATTCTAACCTGCCACCTTTTGCTACGAACCCGTATTTTGTAGCATCCCATGATGCTATCAATAAGGTCTACGCCACCCATGTGGCGATTATATTCTCCAACAATATTTTGACAATGAATTGTTATGTACTGCTTGGTCTTCTTGTCATACCTCCTCACCTGTGCTTTTGGCATTTCTCCGACAAAACTGGATGCTAAATTTACTACTTTGTTATCTTTCCAGGCTACGGTTGCTACATCCACACCGTTGACATCAGCAACATACTCAACAGAATAGCCTCTGTCTTTTTTGGACATTTCTTTGTCTGTAGGTAATTTGCAATCTGGAATCCTGTTTCGGCGTATTGTACCAAGACTCAGTATACCGTTTTGTGACAAGTATTCTAGCAGTGGCAAGCTTGTAAAGTAATTGTCAAAATATAATCTGTAATTTTGGTTGCGAGGTTCTCTTGATAGACGCACGATAACATTTGAGGAAGCACCAAGATCAGGTTCGTTGGGCAATACCACATTTTCTATACCAGTTTCGGGTTCGATTTTATACGCAAATCCAGATAAAATCGCAAATCAAGGTTAACAGTGGTAGAGCCACGCGGCAGCTTTTGCTGTAGCACGGATGGGCCGGCTCGAACCGGGGTGGTACCACGACCTCACAGAAAACCAGCGTGAAGTAGAGATTTACCTCTGCGTTTCGCTTGGTGAGTGCAGGTGGCCGGAGGCCCTTATTACTGGAAATGAGGCATTCCATCTTAGTCCTCACGGGTGACAACGCATCTACATTTTGATTTGTAATAGAGGATAAATGTAGATGTCTATGGGCCGCAGCAACCACTTACCATCAGGTGGGCTGTGTGCTCGTTTGTCACCCTTATCCTATAAAAAAAAAAAAAAAAAAAAAAAAACTCCACTGAGAACGTAAATCTTATAACCAAATGGGGTTATAAGGTGAGGCTTTTTCGGGTTATATCTTTTCAAGTTATTTCTAGCTTTCGTAGAGCATATTTGCTCATAGACGCAAAGATATTGTTCTAAAGGGATTTCAGAAAAAGATTGGTTTAATTTTTGTACAACTGGTCTAAGTTTGAACAGTCTGTCGAATTCCGGATGTTCGCGAGGCAAGTTTTGCAAATTGTCATTAAAATGTATAAATTGTCGAATCTTTTCAAACATCTTTACAGGCATTATTTCTTGAATCATAGGAGTTCCAATGGTGCTACTTCAATGATGGGTAACTCGAGGAAGCTGAACCAAAGACATGATGTACACTATGCCAATAAATAGCTGGATGTCTGTTGTGGAAACCCGAAAATTATTATTGGGATCCTTTTGCACAATATTTAAATTAGTTTGAGTTGCTATAAAATCAATTACATCTTTCGAAAACAAGGACAAGAAAATCTGGATCGGCGTGTCAAGCTCTAGAATATTTGTTGGTAAGTTTTCGTTTCCAAGAAAACGTAACTGATGCTCATTCAAAAGCAGGCTTTTCATTTTCCATCGCAGGTTGAGTTTTAGTGGCTTTCTAGGTTGTACCACAGATTGGGTTTGTTGCGATCTAGTTGGCACAGCAGAAGTAGATGGAGACGGATCAGGTTGATTGTCTTCTAAACTATGAATAATCTCTTCAAGGTTCACTTCATCATCTTCATTTTCATCGCCAGAAAACTGCTCTTGCTCCATCTCATCCTCAGCTCGATAATCAGGATCTGCAACACTGTCATCGTCATCTTCCATACCATCTTCACTGTCTTCGTTTATTTCATTCAATAATTTGGCTATTTCGTCAGCCGGAAGAGGTCGAAAAGTCATTCTAAAAAGAAAGCAAATGAACCATGTAATGAGCCGCTTCATAAAAAAAAATTACCCACGTTAGGCAATGTGACATTTCTGGTACAAACAAGCCAGACAGTCAAACTCAACGAAGGCATTCAAATACATAAAAACCCACAATACACCACAAAGTATATGTACTCACCTTGTATATTTTCAAAATCTACACAGTATTTATCGCGTTTTTCTATTTTTTACAGATTTTTAATCATTTGTAAAAAGCAAACAGGTAGTTTAGAACGCGCGGTCGACAAACAAGTGCTGTCACGCGGCACTAACGGCATCTACATTATTTGTGTTAAACTAAGTCGATACATCGGTTTGTTACAGTCATGTTACAGTGTCGCGAAATGGACCCGAAATAATATTTTAATTTTAAATGACAAATAATCGGTTTGTGACAGAAATGTCACACGGCGCTACAGAGGGTTAACCTACTGTCGCTGATATTACAAGATTGGTGCATGTTCTATAAGACGCATCGACTGAATATTATTCACGCCGCTAGTTGAACGGCGCTATTTTGAAGAAGGCTACGCTGTTAACTGAAAGGCTAATTAAGCTAGATGGCTGCGACATACATACTGTCTTTAAACTGTGTGTAGATGCATCTAATACAACATTGAAACTATTTATTTATTTACTCGTTATTGTATACCAAAGTACAAAATAACGAATACAGTTAAATCTAAAGTAGAATATGTTTTTTTTATGGAATAGGGGGCAAACGAGCATGCGGCTCACCTGATGGTAAGTAACTACCGCCGCCCATGAACAACCGCAACACCAGGGGAATTGCAGATGCGTTGCCGGCCTTTTATAAAGGTGTATGCTCTTTTCTTGAAGGTTCCTAAGTCGTATCTGTCCGGAAAATTCGCTGGTGGTAATTGATTCCACAAGGAAGTCGTGCGAGGGAGAAAACTTCTTCTAAATCGCACAGTGGTGGACCGCCAATTATCCAGATGGTATGGATGGTAACGCGAGTTTTGTCGCGATGTGCGATGGTGAAATTGAGCGGCTGGAATTAGTCCGAACAATTCCTCAGAGCACTCCCCGTTATAGATGCGATAAAATACGCAAAGAGATGCAACATCTCTACGCAGTGACAGTGTATCGAGCCGATCAGAAAGAACTCGGTCGTCGACGATTCGAACCGCTCTGCGCTGGATGCGGTCAAGTGGAAGGAGCTGGCACTGGGGTGCCCCGGCCCAGAGATGAGAACAGTATTCCATGTGGGGCCGAACTTGCGCTTGTACAACAGGTACCTTGTAATATCAGCGGTAGTAGGTTTAGGTGCGGCTCAGGTGGCCCTTGGGGCACCCTATATTTATATAATATAGCACATAGTGCATAATTTGTTATGAAATGTTATATTAGACGCATTGGCTAAAACGCATAGGCCGATTATCATTCAGACGGCTAATTAAACGGCACCTATTAGTAAAGAGGCTTATTAAGCTGGTTGTCTGCGACATATATACTGTTTTTAAACTGTATATATATATGATGTCTTTAAACTGTGGCACAGGCATCTTCACATTTCCGAGAGAAATTGGTTTTGGAACGTGACAGAATTCATCTTGCTGTCCTACTGCGTGTTGACAAAGTCATTTATTTACTTTATTACTTAGCTTTGCTTACAATGTATTTCTTCACCACGAAGTACGTGGTAAAACAAAATTTTAAAATACTACTAAGCATTTAGTTTTTATCGGTTAGGATCGAACTTAGGTTCTTTGCGTGCAATGCGGGCACTTAGTTTCTGAGCTACCAAGGAACTCATTTCGATATTAGTTTATAAAATTAATACCTATGCTCTGGATTGTTGGAACCCTGTTATTCTCCTACTGGTTTAAAAGTTCTTTTACATAAAGTATCAATGGCGTCGAAAATTTTGTCTTATGTTATTAGCAACTGATGTTAATAGCGCCAACACTTTTTTGAATAAAAATTAATGTGAAATTTTTCGTTTAATTCCTAACAATCAATTTTTTAATATGGTTTTAGAATTTTTTTATAAATTTTCCTTTTTCCCAAAATACGCAACTGACTTGATTGAACAGAAATCCTAAGTATATATTTCGAATAATTCTTTTATATTACATATGCATACATTACACCATACTTGCTGATAGGTGGTATTCTGCCATTATGTAGTACTAAAGGGTCATTCTACGAACCTGAGAAATTTATGTTCGCGTCATTACGCGAACATAAATTTCTCAGGTTACATTTAACTTTATGAATACGACTTCCTGATTCGTTATTTGCTGTGATATTAAATGGGACATCACCATCTATATTGCATACCTTAAGCGAAAGCGCAAGGTATGTTCTACTATCGCCTAAAAATTAAGATTCCAACATTTTATCGAATAAAATCGTATCTAGCCATCATATTATACATATAAATGATATAAAAAGCACACTGTTAGAAAGATAAATGATTGTTGAACTTATTAATAATTTTTTTAAATTGATTAATTGCTATTTTTAAATAAAAAACGGGTTTTAGTGGCTTATGATATGGATTTATCATGTCCCTGTGGCTTGTAAACACGATAACTTTTGAAAATATCAATTGTTTAACTCAATCTATTTTTAACCTCTTCATCTATCATGTGGGAAGCCACTGAATGTAAATGGCAGTGTAATTTTGTTTTGTTTAGCTGTAATTGATTTTTTTCGGCTCCAAAATGGCGAAATTTTCGTTGATTTGGTAGTCTCGTATATAAATTGTTTCTGTAAATGGGGAGCTACAGTCACAGAGTAGTTTAGTTCGGCTTCAGTCGCCGTTGTGAGTGGACATTTTTTCGGTTGTTTGCATCGGCTCTAAAAGATCGCTGTACAAATACACAATATTCGAATAACCAAATTTCTTAAATACTTGATTATAATAATAATAAGAGATTTTTTATTACAATATTTAAAAGCATAGAATAAATAATAGTAGTACGTACTAAAAGTAGTATATTTTTTTTTGTCATGGGTGACATTTCATGGTTTTCGAGGGTGTTGAAACCGATAGGGTTGTCGAAATGTAAATCCAAGATGGCGGCCGCAATAGGTATCAATTTTTTCATCATGGGTGTCATTTTCATGGTTTTCGAGAGTGCTGACGCCGATAGTGCTGTCAAAATGTAAATCCAAGGTGGCGGCTGCAATAGGTATAAATTCTTTCATCATGGGTGTCATTTTTATGGTTTTCGAGGGTGTTGAAGCTGATAGTGCTGTCGAAATGTAAATCCAAGATAGGGGCTGAATTAGGTACCAATTTTTTCATCATGGGTGTCATTTGCATGGTTTTCGAGGGTGTTGAAGCAATTAGTGCTGTGGAAATGTAAATCCAAGATGGAGGTGTTGCAAAATGTATCAATTTTTCATCTTGGGTGTCATTTTCATGGTTTTCGAGGGTGTTGAAGCCGATAGTGCTGTCGAAATATAAATCCAAGATGGCGGCTGCAATAGGTATCAATTTTTTCATCATGGGTGTTATTTTCATGGTTTTCGAGAGAGTTGAAGCCGATAGTGCTGTCGAAATGTAAATCCAAGATGGCGGCTGAAGTAGGTACCAATTTTTTCATCATGGGTGTCATTTTCATGGTTTTCGAGGGTGTTGAAGCCGATAGTGCTATCGAAATGTAAATCCAAGATGGCGGCTGCAATGGATATAAATTTTTTCATTATTGGTGTCATTTTCATGGTTTTCGGGGGTGCTGATGCCGATAGTGCTGTCGAAATGTAAATCCAAGGTGGCGGCTGCAATAGATATCAAGTTTTTCATCATGGGTGTCATTTTCATGGTTTTCGAGGGTGTTGAAGCCGATAGTGCTATCGAAATGTAAATCCAAGGTGGCAGCTGCAATAGGTATAATTTTTTTCATCATGGGTGTCATTTTCATGGTTTTCGAGGGTGGTGAAGCCGATAGTGCTACTAGTACGAGAATTCTTTAACAGAAATAATACCATCTGATATATCCGATTTTTGTTTTTCTCCCTCTTTCGCTTTGTAATTGATATTTTGTATAATATGTATTTTATATAATATGCATCATGTTATTTTATTTTTGTGTTGTATTATTTTATATTTATTTAGAGATTTTGTATATATAAGTGTCCGTTTATATTTACTATTTTTTTTCTTTATTACAAAGTAGATAATATTCAGTTGTATAGTTTAAAAATATTTTATTTATTTGCTTTTTGATATAATGTTTATGTTTAGATATAATGCTTTTACTTATTTTTAATTTATGGAGTGGTTGCACCTACCACAGCTTCTCAAATCTTCCAGGGTTGACTGGTAGAGAATGCCACAAGGCATTAAGTCCGCCCTTTATATCCCTTATTATAAGGAAGATGTAAAGAAGAATAAATAAATAAATAAATAAAAATAGTGCTATCGAAATGTAAATCCAAGGTGGCGGCTGCAATAGATATCAAGTTTTTCATCATGGGTGTCATTTTCATGGTTTTCGAGGGTGTTGAAGCCGATAGTGCTGTCGAAATGTATTTAAACTACGAGTACTTTAAAAATTCCGTATAATCATGTTATACGTAATTTTTTTAATGCGTTTAAGGTATGCCCAATTGGATTTACCAATATTTGACATTTATTATTTTGTAGATAAGTGATGATTTAATGAATTAAAACGTGTCGACAATACGTGACGTGTCATGGTCTGTAGACTGTTCGGCGACGCAAGAGATAAGGATGATACAATTCTTATAGCACGGCATGTTTCGCTATGTGATTGTAAATAGCATGCAAATTTACATAAATAGCACACACACACAAATATTTATTTTATTTCTAATCAAAATAAAACAATTTGACTAAAACAAATAAAATCATAAAAAATTTTAACAGTGGTAGAGCCAGGCAGCAGCTTTTGCTGCCGCACGGATGGGCCGGCTCGAACCGGGGTGGTACCACGACCTCACAGAAAACCAGCGTGAAGTAGAGGTTTACCTCTGCGTTTCGCTTGGTGAGTGCAGGTGGCCGGAGGCCCTTTTTACTGGAAATGAGGCATTCCATCTTAGTCCTCACGGGTGACAACGCATCTACATTTTGATTTCTAATAGAGGATAGATGTAGATGTCTATGGGCCGCAGCAAGCACTTACCATCAGGTGGACTGTGTGCTCGTTTGTCACCCTTATCCTATAAAAAAAAAAAAAAAAAAAAAAAAAAAAAATATAGCTAGTTAATTCATTAAAAAAATATTTATTACATTTACAAATTGGTCTCAGATGTCATAAAATTGATTATCATTGACATAAGTCAATATTTTTTTTATGTATATATATATATATTATAATAAACTTTCTTTATATAAATATACAATACTAAAAACTATAATAATAAAAAAAAACTAAAACTAGAAACTTAAATATCATATAGTCCTACTCCCCGCGGTATCGTGCCAAGAACGCTGGCTGCGTTTCCCCGCTGAATGGCTATAATTAGCCTTTGAGCGAGGAAAAAACCAGCCCTCTTATCACCAGCAGCAACGACCAGCCGCGGATGGAGTTCCTTTAGGAACTTCACCGCACGTGGACCCCACGGATCGATAGTCTCTACAGCAAATGGCACAAATATGTAGTCATCTCTCAGAGACTCATATTTGCGCCACTTACTCAGTTCAACTGCTTCTGATGCCGCCCCGGCTCTAAACGAGGTACCCCTGAGATGAGAGACCGCCAGAGTGTCTACGCAAGTAGCATCCCACACTAGGGCTTTACCTCTCTCCCAAGGGACCAAAGTCATACCGTCGAGTCTCTTGCCATCGTCTCTAAATTCCACAAGGCTCTAAAACCGAGGGAACATTTATAGAGACAAGAGCCCTTTGGATGACATCGTTCAGAGAACTGTGTCGTGAAAATCTACCAGCGCTTTTATTACATGAAAGTTCGTGGAGCCCAAACTTGTCGACGCTGCTACCACAGGGACACTGATGGGGTTGACAAATCGCCGCTCCTAGTCGGATTCCTACGGCAATACGTAAGCTTTCCGCATCAAGTAATGTGCCGAGATTACTTGATGGTAAAGCGTGTAACCAGTGACTAGATTCCTTAGTCGAAACAGCTAGAAGGCGTGCCTTATCTAGGTCACTATGGAGATTATGAAGCAACATTTTTTTTAAATAAATTTTTATTATGCAGTTTGATGTCATTTGGTATTATAATATAAATTCGAATACACATGGTTAAACAGCTTTTACTATCATCTAATACAAGCCTATTTGCATTTCTTTTTAATCTTATATTCATATCTTTGTAAACTGATTTTTATGTTTATGTACGAAATTACAAAACTTCGTATATAAAGAGAGATAGTAGTGGCAACAAACGTAGACTCCTAAATATCGATGTGCGGGATTTATCAGGTACGATTCCACCCAGCCTTGTGGAACATCGTCGTTAATAGGCTTGTAATCGGAGCATGCAGCATCTACTATGACCTTGATGTTCTGATCTGCAAGAAAACTGGTGATAAAATTGCACAATTTCTCAGGAAGCCCATAGGAAGAAAGCTTCAAAAGAAGCACTTTGTGACAAACCCGATCGACGGCCTTCGCTATGTCCAAACTAACAGCCCTTGGACTCTACTGCCGCCGCCCATCTATGAGTCAGGTAGACCAGAAGATTACTAGCTGATCAACCCCGACGAAAACCATATTGGTGGTCAATAATCAGCTGATGGTCCTCAAGATACCTCATGGGCTGGCAGTTTATAATGGATTCTATTATGATTTCTTATATTTTTTTATCATCATCATCATCATTACAGCCCTTCACAAGTCCACTGCTGAACATAGGCCTCCCCCAAAAATGCCACAAAGCACGGTCCTGAGCCACCTGCATTCATCGACTTCCTACATATCTTACTAGGTCGTCACTCCATCTAGTGGGGGGACGCCCTACACTTAGCCTGCCGGTACGAGGCTGCCACTCGAGAACCTTTCTTCCCCATCGGATGTCGGTCACTCTGGTTCTACTGCGGATATCCTCATTTCTGAGTTTATCACACAGAGAAACGACGAGAAGCGACTTTGAGCTTCCTCATCCAGCCAGCAGTGAAGGACCACGTCTCAGTTTCGTATGTCATCACTGGCAACACGCACTGGGTGTATAATCTCGTTTTCAAGTTTTGACGTATACCTGACGAGAAGATGTGCCGTAATTTCCCGAACGCTGCCCTACCGAGTTGAATCCGTCGATTGACCTCTCGGTCGAAGTTGGACTTACCTAGTCGGAGTTATTGTCCCAGGTATATCGAAGTGTTGAAGTGCTTGTACAGTAGGGCTACGATGGCTATCCGAGTACAGAACCAGAGTACGAAACCTATCCAATTACAGAGAGGTGTAAGACAGGGTGACGTCATATCCCCGAAACTCTTTACCGCTGCATTGGAAGACGTTTTCAAGCTTCTGGACCGGAAAGGATACGGTATCAACATCAATGGCGATTACATCACTCACCTTCGATTTGCCGACGATAAAGTCCTTATGGCAGAATCGCTGGAGGACCTAAGCACTATGCTCAATGACCTCAATAGTGTTTCCCAACGGATAAGTCTTAAGATGAACATGGACAAAACAAAGATCATGTTTAATGTCCATGTCACAGCTATGCCGGTAGTTGTTGGGAACACTAAGCTCGAAGTTGTTGACGAGTATTTTTTTTTATATCTTGATTTATTTTTAGCGAAGACTACACATTAAATGAAACTGGGGGGGGGGGGGGGGGGGCTGAGGTTTTACCGGAAAAGACACGTTAAAACTGGTGTCAACTCCATAGCACACGCCTTCAGCACATTAGGAGGAACTCCATCAGTCCCACACGATTTGTTGATGTCCAGGAAGAGGAATGTTTTGCGCACCGAGTCGGCGGTGTATTTCATCGTCATCGAGAGTCAAGTTGCACGCAAAAGGAGAGTCTAGCAGATCAGTCTTCTCCTTTGCGACATGGACCAGTGAGTCGCCTTCCCTGTGCAGAGATGGTAGAAATGGCTTACAGAACTTCCCTTGGACAGCCTTGGCGAAAAACCAGAATCTACGCGTTCCCGAAGGAAGTCGAACTAGTTTCTCGCTAATTCTGCCGATGTGCTCTCACTCCGTCTTGACAATAACACTTTTAAAGGACCTGGAGGGAGAATTTTCCTTATTTTTAAGAGCGCTGATATTTGCATCCCGAGACGTTGATGCGTCAGCCTAGGCCCGGTAGCACTCCTGATTAAGGCGTTGATGATGATGATGTAATAAAAGTTCTATTCCTTGGAGTATCACATCTGCGAAAGAATCAGCAACAACGTTGGGATCATCCGGCAAGAAACAAACCTGTCCCCAATCGTAGGATGAAAAAAAGACCGCATCCTGATCCAACCGGCCGACAAATATTACGAAACATGGCGGCAACCTGCAAAATGCAACCACGATGGTAGCATGACAATGGCAGCAGCAGGACAAATAGCCAAAAGGGGCAAGGCAAAGTCAAAAACAGATCTACCTGCATGATAGGTTAAACAGAATCCAAACCATTCAGCGTGGTAGGCGTTAAAATTACCGAGATTTTTGCGAATGGGACCTGTTGTAGCACGGAGTCTGCAGCCATTTCGATGTGTTTGATATGTCGGTCTGTATCGGTATTACCGCTACGAAGCCTATAGAGGTACCCGTGGACACAGGGATGGTCGTCACTCTCTACGCTCAGCTATAGGATATTCAGGTTCGTCCAGATCTCCTCTCTGACGTACACGCAAACTACAGCCTGGGGCACAAAGGAGTATTCGAATTTGTACCACAGGTAGAAGAGATACAAGATATCAGCTGGAGAGGACACCTGTGTCTCGGTTAAAAATAGCAAGGCCGGCACCATCGCCTCCAGTAGTAGTGGACGGCTTTAAGATTTGAATGAAATGTTCTCATATTGCAGACATTCACGAATAGTGTGGCCGAGGTCGCCTTTGTCTTAATGATCCGCTTGCCCTGAGTAGTTTTAGTCGCGAGCAGAATTCCCCCTGTTCAAAATACGCGGAGCAGCTTTAGCACCACGCTCAAGAAGATCAGGGTAACTTGGGCGTGGTTGCTCAGCGAGGGATTTTCCGTCACCAGGGGTACTAGTAACCTCCTGTGGTAGTGTTTTATTTAACTCCCCTACCATCTTAAGGGTGTGGGAGGGGAATTGGGCCTCCGGCCACCTGCACCTACTATCAAAACGCAAAAGTAAACTTTTACTTTACGCTGGTACTGTGTGGTCACGGTACTACCCCGGTTCGAGCCGGACCCTCCGTGCAACAGCAAAAAATGCCGCGTGACTCTACCATTTTTGAATTTAACAAAACCCCATTCACTCTTGCCTTAAAGACACCCGCACTGTAATTAGATGGAGACAAGTCCTACTCCTTTTATTTACGCCCTATGAACGGTGAGGCAAATCATTTGAATTTAATGCGTGGTATATCTATAACAAAGGGGTGGAGACCAACCAAACATTAGGCGATCTGAAGAAAAAATGGAGAAGGCGAAACTAAGTCATGCAATGCCTGCACACACTCTCAAAAATGTACCCTGTAATACACCAAAAGGCTCGCTACTTTACGTTTGTACTCGAGAATGGTATCGTAATATATTCTAAGCATATAGCACGCTTTTCATTAAGTCCAAAGTCTTTTTTTAGAAATTGTGCAGCACCAGGCCACATATGGCAGAAGCCGTCCCGGTGTGAAGTATTGCCGCACTTTTGCAAGACACCTAACTTCTATGCAGCTGCTTTGGTCTTGGCCTCTTATTCTTTCGAGTGGTGTATCGTCAGTATATCTGAGTGAAGAAGTATAGTTTGCTTGTTTGAGGTCAGTTTTTGAGAGTTTATAGTTGATGATGATGATGATGATGTTAAGCGATACTACAGCTCAACTCAAAGAAGACTATAGATGCGTTGTTCACCTCTGAGGATTAAGATGAAATCTTTCACAGTCTGTTGTTATACTGTCCCTATATATCCTTTAGACCAGCAAGTAGCAGTGAAATTTTTTGATCCATTACGCACTGCTGCTTGATGGCAGCAATAAGTGAGAGAATAAGTCCTACCCAGAATAACTTCTAGGCATAAAAGGAATCATACTACCATGAAAAATATATAGACAAAAATTACAGGTCTGAACTCTTGCATACATTGATTTACTGCGTGTCTTATAATAATGTATAAAAATGCCTTTTCTGTATTAAGTTCACTTTGTTTGAGTGCCATAAAGAATTTTCTATGTATCTACCTATTACAAGGCGCAGGTTCGGCCTCACATGGAATATTGTTCCCATCTCTGGGCTGGGACTCCCCAGTGCCAGCTCCTTCCACTCGACCGCATCCAGCGCAGAGGGGCTCGAATCGTCGACGACCGAGTCCTTTCCGAACAGCTCGATTCATTGGCGCTTTTTTTTTTTTGCGGATGGAAAATCATCTAATGACGCCTTTCGCTGTGGGTGGAGCGGAAGGGAGTGTCAGACTTTTACTGACTAAAAACCATCAGTGTTCCTTCAGTGCCCTTACGTTCCGGAGCCGCGGTATCTCTTCCGAACAGCCCGCAGCCCCGGCAGGCGTCGGCCCTTGCGGGCCCCTTCACGCTGCTGACAGCTCTTTGAGGCGCGCGTGGAACAAAACGCGCCGTCGACACGGCCTGTCGTCGTTAGACGGACGGACGACGAGCTACCCATTGCTCGCCGTCTACAGGCCCGCGCCTACGGTGGCCGGGGGCCACGACGTAGCCCCCGACGCCCGGGGCGTCTCCCGCGGTGGCCGGGAAGGAAAGCTGCTGCTCTTTCCTTCTCCCGCTCCGCCACCTCCTTCGCTAGCATCACTGCTTCGCAGAAGGTGGTGACGGCATCCCATTCCGTCTCGCTCCGGACCATGGCTTCGACCAGGGCCGGACGCGAGAGGTCGCCGCCGCCTATCGCCGCTACGAGGACACGGCGGTGCTCAGCCCAAGCAGGGCACACCTCCACGGTGTGCTCCACCGTGTCCTCCGGTCGATCCTCGCAGTGGGAGCACCCGGGAGTTTCCTCCCGCCCGATTCGGTGCAGGAACCTCCCGAACACGTAGCGTACTACGCTGACGCCGGTAGGGAGGTCGGCGCGCAGCACCCAGTCGTAACCAATGTTCCACAGGGGCGGCCCCAGAACCGAACCCTGTGGGACACCGCACGACAGATTCATTGGCGCTGTGAATAGATGTTGCATCTCTTTGCATTTTCTTTCGAATTTACCAAGGGGAGTGCTCTAAGGAATTGTTCGGATTAATCCCAGCCGCCAAATTTCACGAACGCACATAGCGGCAGAACTTCTGATTCCTCGCACAAGTTCTTTGTGGAATCGATTACCACCAGCGATTTTTCCGGACCGATACGACTTAGGGGCCTTTAAGAAAAAAACCTTCTCCTTTTTGAATGGCAGGCAACGCATTTGCAATTCCCCTGGTTCCTCCGGTGTTGCAGTTATTCATGGCCGGTGGTAGTCACTTACCATTAGGTGAGCCGCATGCTCGTTTGCCCCCTCTTCTATAAAAAAATAAGGTAAAATAAAGTTACTATGAACATTTATAAATCAGTATCATAAAAATAATCCACTGGTATGTAACTAACCTATCCAGGAAGCTTGGTCAGATGTAGCTCTGATGTCTGTGCTATTTGCAGAGAGGATCGCCGGGTTTAGAACGGCCGGAAAAGCCACCATGAATCCCCCGGAAAACGAGTGCAAGCATATCGGGATCAGTATATAAATCTGCAAATTTAATAAAATTTTGTTAGTAAAATTGATGACGTTGAGGAACTCATAGTAAATGTTTCTGCAGTATCTCATAAGCGATATGTGCTAGCAATAAAATTTCATAATACTCGAGTAAACTGAATTCTGTACCCGCCAGCACCACCGTAATTCATAACCGCAGTTTCAAGTGCAGATTTACCACATATTCGATCTAGAAGAACTCACCGTGAGCAGACAGACGTACGTGCATGTTTAGGAAAAAACATTTCCAGAAGATGTAAAGTTTACATTGGATACAGATTTTACATTAGATAGTTATAATTTGTATAAGGATATTGTGTCAGCTGTACAGAAATTCACTGATCTCAAACTTCGGACCACTGTTGAAGTGCAACCCGTTTTGTAAATGTACACAATAGTTCCTATTCTTCAGAAAAAACTAAAACACTCTTCTATAAACTCAGTTTTGATAAACATGAAATTCAGAGTGTATCAGGCTATCTCCAGCAACAAAATATAATTTTTAGAAATTATACAGGAGGAATCACTGAAAATTATTTGTGCCTTATCGCAAATATATTTTAGACCGAAACTGAAAGTTACATAATTTATAAACAAATGCATAATCTGCAATTGCGCTTCTATGACCGCGTCCTTCTAAAACTTAAATTTAAAATCATATCTCCATCTTTAAAACCATTTGAGCTAGCACACGCATATGTACTAACGATATAACAGGGAAAATACCTTACTACTACCGACACATGCACAAGCTTATCAAATGTCAGATTACAAAGCATCAAATATTGATATTTTTTTTACTTATATTAGCCAGTGCTTGACCACAATCCCACCTGGTGGTAAGTGGTGATGCAGCCTTAGATGGTAAATCGCACTGTCTTATCGTAACAAAAGCTTATTCACTCTTGCCTTGAAGACGCCTAGATTGTATTCGGACGGAAAGATAGACGCTGGCAAATTATTCCACTCCTTTGCTGTACGCATTACAAAAGACGAAGCAAACCGTTTGGTTCTAATGCGTGAGATATCGACAACAAAGGGATGAAGACCCGCTGACCGTCTGGTTGTCCGATGGTGGAAAGGAGAGGGAGGAATTAAGGCGTGTAACTCCTGCGCACACTCACCGAAATGCATCCTATAGAATACCGAGAGACTGGCTACTCTGCGCCTGTGCTCAAGGCTGACAAAATTGGTTTCAACCAAATCAAGGTCACCACTTACTACACTTACTCTACCACAGTGGTAGAGCCAGGCGGCAGCTTTTGCTGTCGCATGGATGGGCCGGCTCGAACCGGGGTGGTACCACGACCTCACAGAATACCAGCGTGAAGTAGAGGTTTACCTCTGCGTTTCGCTTGGTGAAAGCAGGTGGCCGGAGGCCCTTTTTACTGGAAATGAGGCATTCCATCTTGGTCCTCACGGGTGAAAACGCATCTGCATTTTGATCTGTAACAGGGGATGGATGTAGATGTCTATGGGCCGCAGCAACCACTTACCATCAGGTGGACTGTGTGCTCGTTTTTCACCCTTATCCTATGAAAAAAATAAAAAACAATGAGCCAAAATATACAATATACAATATTAAAAACTATAATGATAATAATAGCTCGCTCTGAAATACGGTCTCGTGGATCCTGCCTGGTGGAAACTGCCGTATTATAAGTACTTGCCGGAAGCCGTGCTCGAAAATAACCGCGCCAGGCTCTACTGGGACCGGGCCATCATCACCGACAGGACTATTCTTGCGAATAAGCCTGATATTGTGCTGATGGACCGGGCACAGTCAAGGATATTTTTGGTCGACATTACCATTCCTTATGACGAGAACCTCGTGAAAGCCGAAACAGATAAGTTGACAAAATATCTGGACCTGGCTCACGAGGTGACCGACATGTGGGGTGGTCTGCCGGCCGAAATTATTCCTGTGGTCGTTTCTGCGAACGGGTTAATCCCAGTCAGCCTCTCGGGTCATCTGAGGCGACTGGGACTCCGAGACGGATCGCTCCAAGCTCAAATGCAGAAGGCGGTGCTCCTCGATACCGCCCGCATTGTCCGCCGGTTTCTTTCCCTTTCCCCCTAACCCTCGGCCGTTTGGTCTCCCCTGCCGAGGGCTTCCATCTGGTTGGGTTTTTATATATTTATGTAATTTTTATGTACTTATTTTATTTTATTGATATTTATGTAAGTTTATCATTTTCATTTTCAATTATATATTTATACAGCCCAACCAGATGAGAAAACTATACAAATACCCCATAATAATAATAAAAACTAAAACTAGAAACTTAATTATCATCTAGTCCTACTCCCCACGGTATCGTGCCAAGAACGCTGGCTGCGTTTCCCCGCTGAATGGCCATACTTAGCCTTTGAGCGAGAAAAGAACCAGCCCTCTTATCACCAGCAGCAACGACCAGCCGCGGATGGAGTTCCTTTAGGATCCTCACCTCAAATATAATAAAATTGCTTCTGAAGTATTACACACATCATAGTTTCCTACTAACTTTAATGACGGGCATAGATACAGATTTTACGAATCAAGTAATAAGTGTTTTTTTTAAGGATACACAAAATTCAGCACCACACCATTGCACCTAATACCCCACACGAAAATGAAATAATTGAACGTTTTAATAGCACATTATTAAAACTGCAATATAGAAGTGAACCAGTGCAAAATTTAATACCATGTGCACATATTATTACACTTTGTCAGGCTGTGCACTATTCAGTCCGACACTATTCAGACAAAGTGCAGATATTTTGAACTCATTACAGGACATTTTGATCCTAGAGAACCTATTACTTAGAATTAAATACACAATATCTATATGATAATCGCCTTAAATTAAAAAAAATAATTGTTCACAGCCTTTAATTTTTTTTAAGAGTGTGAACAATTTAAGGCACTGATCTTTATATGACAAATCTAGTATATTTTTATAGAATAAGGGTATGAAGTGACCACGCAGTCCACCTAATGATAAGCGGATGCAAAATTCGTGTAAAAATAACACATAATTCATGCGAAGAAATAAAAATGACATGCTTATCATGTAAAAAATCAACGCCCCAGAAAATCTAAGTCTGTGAACATGTACAGGATCGATCCTGTCATTAGATCAGGTTTGATATACCATAAATCCTCCCAACAGAACACCGACTCCTACCACCGATAATTCGCGAGGCTATTAAGAAACAAATCATCGTAACTTCATTTGATATTATGCTGCCATCTCCTTGGGATCCTATAATTATTAAATTAAAATCCCAACCCACGCATACTTCAAGATACTATAAGCAAGATTTTAAGATACTATAAGTTCTTTTTACGTAGGTCGGAACAAAGTTAATAATATTAAATTGGAGGTAGCTGTGGTTAACCATGACATTAGGACATGGAACACCTCAGTACCACCCGTAACCGTGGGTGCTGTAAGGTATTCGAAACGTCGTGAATGGGTCATTCTTCTGAAAGTATCATTACAAAAACTACAATTCATGGTTCTTTTTTTTCAATTTAGGTTGTTAGTCATCTAATAAATCGGAAATCAAAGGTCGATAGAAAATAAGGAAGTAAAAATCATCAAAATTATAAAAATAGCTCATACCAGAAATGATGCAAATTTTGATAGAAATTACGAATTCTTAACTATTTAAAAAAAATAACAACGTTTATGTGATCATTTGTACTTCTGAGTGAGATATATGCACACTTAACATCAACAATAAATCATATTCATAGTAATAATCAATAGACAAAAAAAAATTAATTGTTCACAGAAATGATGCGCCATTTCTAAGAACATTATAGAACGTAATATGTGCAAATCTATTTTATCAAATCGGTTTCGTAATTAATGCAGATCGATTTTTATCCGCAATAAGCTTTGAGCATGCAGAAGAATATCTACTGTTGCTTTGAATGTTGTCGTGAAGCGACAATAAAAAAAGAACCTAACCTAACAACAACGAAACAACAAAAATAGAACAAAAAAATAATATATTTAAAATTTTAAAGAGATATTTACACTTTTATCTAAAAAAATGTAGTATGATGATGGTGATGAGTGACGTGAATTACAATTAAATAGAAAATAAAGATAGATGAATACTGAAGCGGAACCTGAAGAACAAAGTGGCACACCGCGCTTGGCGGTGGTGGCACGCAGCACCTGGTCTAGGCACACGCAGTGCCTGGAGTAGGCACACGCAGCACTTGGAGTAGGCACACGCAGCGCCCAGGGAAGGTACACGCTGCGCCTGGAGGAGGCACACGCAGCGCTTGGAGTAGGCACACGCAGCGCCCAGAGTAGGCGCCTGGAGTATACACTCGTAGCGCCTGGAGCAAGCACGCAGAGCGGCTAAAGATAGCGCAGGAACTAGTAGGTGGAGGCGTAGGCGTGGCTAGGCGACGACTTCAGGTAAAGGCAGAGGCTTGCAGGATCCCGGAGCAGTGCGGCCCCGCGCTTGGAGTAGGCTAGGCGACGACTTCAGGTGAAGACAGAGGCTTGCAGGATCCCGGAGCAGTGCGGCCCCGCGCTTGGAGTAGGCTAGGCGACGACTTCAGGAAAAGACAGAGGCTTGCAGGGTCCCGGAGCAGTGCGGCCCCGCGCTTGGAGTAGGCTAGGCGACGACTTCAGGTGAAGACAGAGGCTTGCAGGATCCCGGAGCAGTGCGGCCCCACGCTTGGAGTAGGCTAGGCGACGACTTCAGGTGAAGACAGAGGCTTGCAGGATTCCGGAGCAGTGCGGCCCCGCGCTTGGAGTAGGCTACGCCGACGACTTCAGATAAAGACAGAGGCTTGCAGGATCCCGAAGCAGTGCAGCCCCGCGCTTGGAGTAGGCTACGCCGACGACTTCAGGTGAAGACCGCGGCTTGCAGGATCCCGGGGCAGTGCGGCCCCGGGATAAGGCCTTTAAGAGATGCTTCCCGTTTGGAAGCTAAAGTGAGACTCCTGTATTCACCGATGGTTCGGCTTTTATACCTTTTTAGAGAGAACGAGAAACTATTTAAATTAAAAACAAATTTTTGTAAATGGCCCAGAGCAAAAGAGTATTTATGTGGAAATATTGAAATAAAAACATCAGACCAGTAACGAATTTGAATAAAAATTGCCATGACAACCAGATAAACAACGATGTCAAAACATGTCAATTTTTGGTTTGGTTTCAGGCTCATAATTGAAAAACGGCAAGATTTAAGTAAGAAATGAGATATTATTGATATAGGAAAAAAGGTAGCGCAACAGCGCGTACGAAACCCGAAATTGCAGAGTAACGGAGAACTAAATAAAAGATCGAAAAAGGTAGACTCCATTAACACCGATTTAAAAAGTGCTGGTAGCGTGAAAATACGAAGTGAAAATGATTTGTTATTTTGTTCTTATGGTCTAAAAACGTTACAGGGTCCTATGGAAATAAAGGTGATGCAAAATATGAATGCAGAAAATCAAAAACAGAATGGAAAAATAGATGTAAATTGATATGTAAGTAGCAAAACACTACATTTTCCCCCCGACCCTGGAAAATTTTTGACTCAGCAAAAATTTTGACATGTACATTCTAAAATAAACCATAAAAACACAGCTTTGCAGAAACAGACATCAACAAGCAAAATCAGATATACTATCTCTTACATTCATCATCTGCATTCAGGTAAAGGTGGAGTTCACATTCAATGACTACCACTCTAAAAGTGTGTTTTCAAAAGGACATTCAGGCTTATTTAAGGAGTAGTCATCCGCTCCTGCGTGGAAAAAAAAATTGTCGAAGAGACACCACTCTAAAAGTGTGTTTTCGAAAGGATATTCAGGCTTATTTAAGGAGTTGTCATCCGCTCCTGCGTGGAGAAAAAAATTAAATTAAGGGAGTAGTCAGCCGCTCCCAAGTGAAGATAAAGATAAAGAAAATTAAGGGAGTAGTCAGCCGCTCCCAAGTGAAGATAAAGATAAAGAACTTAATCTTAAGCAAGCATTAGTCGCTATGACTTATACAACATCACTAACGAGATGTGTCTGAAATAAAAATAAAAAGTGAAGATTAATTTAACCAAAATTCGAGGTCTTAAAGCAAGATGTGTTGAGGAACACTGGATCACCAGACAAACAAATTAAAAGAAATAAAAATAATAAGGTGAAAATGATGGTGATATTTATAGATATATACAAATTAACAGTTAATAAAAGTTAAGAAAATTTATGATTTTATATCTTTGATGTGCCACTTGCCTCTAACTCCATTAGGGTCTTCAAGCACATAGACTAGTGGTGACAGTTTAGCTATCACTTTGCACTTGATGAACTTAGGGGCAAGTTTAGCATTAAAGTATGCGCCGGCATTGCCTAAAACATGGTTTTTACGCCAAACAGTGTCTCCCACATTAAATTCTTTAAAAGACCGGCGAAGATCATAGCGAGCGCTATTTTTAGCGTGAGCTATGTGAAGTTTAGTTTGAACTTTGTGAAAGATAGATGAGAGGAGACCAGCATTAGACGCGTAAATATCACGAGGCGTAAATATCAATTCCTCGAGGTTCTGAGTTGGAATATAGAAGGAACCACAAGGTATTGTTTCCCTACCAAAGACTAAAAAGTTTGGAGTAAAACCAGTAGCTACATTTGTAGCGCTGTTCATTGCGTACTGAATCTTAGCAAGATGGTTGTCCCAGGATCTATGATCGTCTCCTACTAGAGATGCTAGAGCTGTAATAATTGTACTATTAAACTTCTCCGTAGGATTAACCTGAGGACAATATAAAGCTGTGTGAAAAATACAAGGAACATTATAAGAATTTAAAAATGAGTGGAATTCTCGCGACTGAAATTGAACAGCGTTGTCCATTATAATAGTTTGGGGACTGCCATGAACTAGAAAAACGGAATTTTCCAAAACATTAATAATATTAGCTGAAGTAGCACGTTTAAGGGGAAAAATCATATTATATTTAGTAAAATTGCAGTTAATTACTAGAATATACTGATTTCGTCTTCGAGTCATAGGCAATGGACCCATAAGATCTAAGGATATAGTTTGAAAAGGTCTGGAGCAAAGTTTGGGTTTACCCATAAGACCATAGGGAGAATGATTAGGGTGTTTGTAGGTAAAGCAGGTTTCACAAGTCGAGATTAATTTGGCAATGTCCTTAAACATACCAGGCCAATAGTATTTTAAAGATATTTTCTTGAATGTCTTGAAGATACCAAGATGGAGTTCTGAAGGGGAACCATGGTTAGCTTCAATTAGTGCATGTCTATCTTGAGGTAGTGGAACTTCTTTCCAAATAAAGTCATCGTTTAGACGATCAGGAGAATGTATGCAGCGGTAAAGTTTGTTATCCCTGATAGTGTAGTTGGGATATGCGTCTGGGTTGTTGGAGCATCCGAGAAAAATATTGTTGTAGCGCTCAAGTCTACGATCAGGTGGTTCTTCAATCGTAATAGGATGTACGCCTAGAGGTAAAATTTCTCGTGTATCAGGACGTTCTTGATTCTTATGTCTTGATAATAAATCTGGAAAAACGTTATCCTTTCCTTTTTTATGTTTTAGAACAAAGTTAAAGCATGATAAGCGTGAAGTCCAGCGAGCAAGTCTTCCTGATAAATTCGATAAGTTCTGAAACCATTTAAGTGCAGCATGGTCAGTATATATTGTAAATTCTTTACCATTGTCTAGGTAACATCGCCAATGTTCTAACGCAGTTATTACAGCCAATGTTTCTCTTTCAGTAGTTGAGTAGTTCTGTTGATTTTTGTTTAGTGCTTTACTCATGTAAGCAATCACGACTTCTTTGTCATCTTGATGTTGAGTAAGCATTGCTCATATGCCATAATTTGATGCATCACAATGTACAGAGAAGGGTAGTTCGAAGTTAGGGCAAGCAAGGACAGGTGCAGTTACCAAAGCTTCTTTAAGTTTCTGGAAAGCAGCTGCAGCTTGTGGATTCCATAAAAATTTAGGAGCATTCTTTCCGGAACAGGTTAGTTGGTTCAGTGGAGAGGCAATAGTGCTAAGGTTTGGAATGAATCTTCTGAACCAGCTGCAGGTGCCTATGAATCTTCGTACTTCTTTTCTGCAAGTAGGTACAGGATATTCTAAAATAGCTTTTATTTTATCTGGATCAGCACGTAGACCATACTCGTCCACTAGAAAACCAAAGTATTTCAGTTCTTTCTTGAAGAATTGACTCTTCTCAAAGTTAATAGTCAGATTAGCATATGAAAGTTTATCATGAACTTTCATGAGAAGCGATATGTGTTCATCAAAAGTTTCGCTAATAATAACGATGTCATCTAGATAGCAAAATACCTTGTTCTCAAATTCAGGAGTAAAAAGCATATCCATTAATCTTTGTAGAGTTGCAGGTGAGTTAGTGAGACCAAAAGGCATTACCTTGAATCTAAACATACCTCTTCCAGGTACATAAAATGCAGTTTTATCTTTATCAGCAGGATTCAAGGGAATTTCCCAAAATGCTTTCGCAATGTCGATGCTTGATAAGTATTTGGCATTCTTCAGGTTGTCCAAAATTTCGCTTATTAGTGGCAGACTATAAGCATCACGATGTGTAACTGAGTTAAGCTTCCTGCTGTCTACGCAGAAACGTCATTCACCATTCTTATTCGGAGTAATGAGAACTGTAGATAACCAAGGACTTTCGCATTGTTCAATGACCTTCCATCCCAGCATCTTGTCAATTTTATTAATTAACTCATTTTGTTTTTCAGGAGACAGTCTGTAACATCTTTGTTTGATTGGAAGAGAATCACCAGTATCAATCTTGTGGGTTATTAAGTGTGTGCTTCCCAGGATACCTTTTTCTTCAAAATAAATTGTCTTGAAGCGTTGGATGATGTCGTTAGCGATGTTCTTTTGGTTAGGAGTTAAATGCTCATAAGGTAAAACTTTAATATCTTTAGTTTCGATAGCAGAGCATTTAGATTCTGTAAAAATAAGAAAAGATAAAACACTAGGTAAAAGATTAAATGTTCTCCAAAAGTCAATACCTAGTATTAGCGAAGGAAATAATTTAGAGAAAACATAAGCTTTAATTAAATGAGTTTGATTATTGAAATGAACAGGTAAGTCAAAATAACCCAAGGAATTAATTTTTTGATTATTAGCAGTAGAGACAGTAATAAGATCTGACTTGAAGTTTACAGCCCAGTTTAAGAATTTCTAAATGAGAATTATTACCCAGAATAGTTACTGAGCTGCCAGAATCTAGTAAACCAGATAAAGTTAAGTCATAAATTTTGACATTAACGAATGGACGATTAAGATCTTGTTCTTTGGAGTAGAGCGTAGAAGAGATTTTGTAACAAGAAAAGAAGTTTTGAATTGTTTTAATCCAACTAGTCCAATCGTCATTATCAAAGTTTAAGTTACTTTTCAAGTCAGCAGTTAGTTTTTTGAACTAGTATGTGGTTTGGGAGAACAAGTAGGGCAATCTGCAGTTTTAAAACCTTTAAGACCACATTTGAAACAAATCACGAATCGTAGTTGGGTACAATTGTTCAAAGTATGACCTTGTTTACGACAGCGAACACAAAAAGAGCTTTCTTGAGGAGTTTTAGTTTGAGAGAGACTATTAACTTGTCTAGAAGGGTATTTGTAGGATGAAGTGAATTTATTCATGAAAGGAGGAGAAGGTCTTGAGTTATTAGAAGAATTTGGAGAGTCAGCTGAACTTGAAGTGGAATGCTTGTAGTTAAATTCAGAAATAAGAGGACTTTGTTGTACATTTGGTTCTTTAAATTGTTTGTCTCTATCTAGGAACTTTTCATAGTTTTGGCAAGTAGCCAGAAGAGAGTCGATAGAGTCAATGTCTTTTAGAGCTACGAAGACTGAATAACATGGGCGAATATTCCTCAAAATAATCTCCAATTGTTCTGTTTCAGAAAGTTTCTTCGAAAGACGAGAGAACATTCCAGACATGATGAAAATATAGATGACGATAGGTTTATCACGGCCTTGAGTTCGATTCCTAATCGCTTCTAGAAGTTTATGATCATAATCAAAACCACCAAAGTCTTTGATTAATAAAGAGGAAAGTTCGTTCCAAGTTAAGTTTGGATTCTGATTATATTTAAATCTGAACCAATGAGGAGCATTGTCGGTGAAAATTTCGAACGCTTGAGAAATCAATAAGTCTTTGGACAAGCCACGAGCTAAGCAGTACTCTTCAAGTTTTTGAAGAAAGGATCTTGGACAGCTTTTACCATTGAAGGTGTCTTTTCAGATCTTTGAAGACGTTAGTTGGAGAAAAAGATTGAGATGGTGGTGAAGGATACGGGGTATGGATCTTAACAGAAGTTTGAGAAACAAGAGGAGGTTCCATGACAGTCGGGTCAACAGGAGGGTCAAGTGATGGAGAGTCATTTTCAGTTGAAGGTGGAGTCAAGGATTCGAATTGTTTAGAAATAGCGTCAAATTTCATCTTCAAAGTATCGAAAATAGCTTTAAAGTCTGGATATAAGTCAGTATCTATTCGCTCTAATCTGTAAAAAACATGATTAATAAAAGTTTCTATTAGTCGTAAGTATTTGGTTTCACCTTGTAAAAATTTTTCAATTTTACAGTCCAGGTAGGTCAAAGTAGAATCAATTTGAGACAAGTCATCCTCGATCGGAATTGGAGAAGTCAGAATATCTTCAGGGTGAGAATTCGCAACTAAACGCAAAACCTGTTTTTTTAGAAGCAAAACAGTATTAGCTGGTTCCTCACATCTAATCTTCACTTCGTATTCGAGTTCGGCCTTGTTAAGGAATTCCTACTTAATAACCCTTTTCATTGTTATAATTAAGTGCAAAGTTAAGTTTAAGAAATAAAAATTTAATTAAAAATTGTACCTCTTTAAGTTATCCAGAATAAAAATATTAAAGTGATGAATGTAAGTGAAGTGTTATATTTGGGTCTAAATATAATCCAGATAAGTTGAAAAACTAGATGAAGTTTTGTTTTAGAATTTGGAAGATATAAAAAGGATAATTAAATGAATGATGAATAATGAGTTAAGAACGAAAGAGAAAGCAATTAAAACAAAAGGTAATGGACAAGGCGCAGTAAAGTTGAAGAAAAGAGAGAGAAAAAAATTAAGAGAGAAAGAGAACTTTTACGTTGGGCGCCAAAACGTCGTGAAGCGACAATAAAAAAAAGAACCCAACCTAACAACAACGAAATAACAAAAATAGAACAAAAAAATAATATATTTAAAATTTTAAAGTGATATTTACACTTTTATATAAAAATATGTAGTATGATGATGGTGATGGGTGACGTGAATTACAATTAAATAGAAAATAAAGATAGATGAATACTGAAGCGGAACCTGAAGAACAAAGTGGCACACCGCGCTTAGCGGTGGTGGCACGCAGCGCCTGGTCTCGGAACACGCAGTGCCTGGAGTAGGCACACGCAGCGCTTGGAGCAGGCACACGCAGCGCCCAGGGAAGGTACACGCTGCGCCTGGAGGAGGCACACGCAGCGCCCAGAGTAGGCGCTCTTAGCGACTGGAGTATACACTCGTAGCGCCTGGAGAAAGCACGCAGAGCGGCTAAAGATAGCGCAGGAACTAGTAGGTGGAGGCGTAGGCGTGGCTAGGCGACGACTTCAGGTGAAGACAGAGGCTTGCAGGATCCCGGAGTAGTGCGGCCCCGCGCTTGGAGTAGGCTAGGCGACGACTTCAGGTGAAGACAAAGGCTTGCAGGATCCCGGAGCAGTGCGGCCCCTTGCTTGGAGTAGGCTAGGCGACGACTTCAGGTGAAGACAGAGGCTTGCAGGATCCCGGAGCAGTGCGGCCCCGCGCTTGGATTAGGCTAGGCGACGACTTCAGGTAAAGACAGAGGCTTGCAGTATTCCGGAGCAGTGCGGCCCCGCGCTTGGAGTAGGCTAGGCGACGACTTCAGGTGAAGACAGAGGATTGCAGGATCCCGGAGCAGTTCGGCCCCGCGCTTGGAGTAGGCCAGGCGACGACTTCAGGTGAAGACAGAGGCTTGCAGGATCCCGGGGCAGTGCGGCCCCGGGATAAGGCCTTTAGGAGATGCTTCAAGTTTGGAAGCTGAAGCGAGACTCCCCGTATTGACCGATTGTTCGGCTTTTATACCTTTTTAGAGAGAACGGGAATTATTTAAATTAAAAGCAAATTTTTGTAAATGGCCCAGAGGAAAAGAGTATTTATGTGGAAATATTGAAGTAAAAACATCAGACCGGTAACGAATTTGAATAAAAATTGCCACGACAACCAGATAAACAACGATGTCAAAACATGTCAATTTTTGGTTTCAGGCTCATAATTGAAAAACGGCAAGATTTAAGTAAGAAATGAGATATTATTGATATAGGAAAAAAGGTAGCGCAACAGCGCGCACGAAACCCGAAATTGCAGAGTTACGGAGAACTAAATAAAAGATCGAAAAAGGTAGACTTCATTGACACCGATTTAAAAAGTCCTGGTAGCGTGAAAATACGAAGTGAAAATGATTTGTTATTGTGTTCTTATGGTCTAAAAACGTTACAGGATCCTATGGAAATAAAGGTGATGCAAAATATGAATGCAGAAAATCAAAAACAGAATGGAAAAATAGATGTAAAATGATATGTAAGTAGCATAACACTACAATGTATTTGATATTCTTGGTTTTAACACATTGTCAATGACTTCTACGTTATCTACAGCAAAGAATTGAATTCTCTTACAAGTTTAAACTTGTACTTATCAGCTCCGTTAATTAGTCACAACATACACCATAACTATTGTGCTATCTGCTACTTACTATGCCATTTTTTCCGTCGGAGTTTCCTTCCATATTCAATTCTGCTATGTTCAGGTGCGATAAAAATGTTATATAAATAAAACAGTTCTATTTCGGTTCAAAAATGCATTGTAATCATTTTAACTGTCATTTTGACTTTCCTGTTATCAAATGCCATTTCTTTGAATATCAAATAAACAGAAATGACCGTAGAATACTATAATACATTAAAGACGCTCACAGGTATGACGAAACACTGCTGAGAAGAAAAATACTCTGCAAGTATGAAGGTTATTATTAATTTGACTGCATGTTCTTAAATAAAAAAACTAATTGCAAAGCATGGTTAAATGATTTTTTAATTTCGTAATTACCTTTTCTGAAGTTAACACGATTGATGCATGAACTTTTACATTATTATAATCACATAATCAAAGATTTTTATAGTAAAAACAAAATACAAATGGATGCGTAATTCTTTTTCAATGTAATTGACAGGTGAACTGTGTGCTATATTAGGTAATTCATTACAGAAAAATTATTTTATTACAAAAAATTACTTTGTTCACAGCTATGACGAATTTTTCGATATGCGAGTAGAATTAGGGATACAAAATTGAATATTAAGACTATTTCTTTTTACATTCATAAACTCTTAAATCAGCAAATTTGTCTTTGTAAATAACTTTTGCTGAGCTTCAAACCTAGAAATATCTATCGGATACGTGTTCACAGGATATCACTGATTGCTTAAAGCTGTTGTGAAATGCTGAAAAACGTTAATTGATAGTTTTAATGGTAATCATTAATAAGTGATACGAAGCTTTAATTTAAAACACGGGAACTCAATATCTTAAACATAGTTTAGATGGAATGACCCGAATATAAAAATTTATAAAACGCGAAATTTCATTCAATAAATCTTACCTTTCTCTATAAATGCAAATAACAAATACTTACAACCAGGGCTCGGAAACCGGTTTAAATTCTGAACCGGTTTAGGTCATTGTCCTAAAAACCGGTTTTTGCGGAATACCGGTTTGCACAAATTTAGGTTAAGGTAGTAAGAATTAACCGGTTAAAACCAAGTTTTGTAATGTCCCCTCTCTCCCTTACCTCGCTTGCACCCAACTTTGTACGGCTGCCTTCTTTCTAATTTACTAGGTTTTTAGACACACGTATGATATATTCATTGCATCAACGCGACTGCTTTATAACGTACTCCCTCATATTTTTCATCTTAGAGCAACGATCATATTATAAATAACAGAAGATATAAATTCGGTTTCAATTAATCATGCGTTATCTTCACTTTAAAATTAAGTTTCGATATCAAGTTTAATTTGACCTTATATATATTTAAAATGACTTTAATTATATTTAACATTTTCTTTTAAAATAACGCTTTGCATCTTTAATTCAATGGCATTAGTTTAATAATATATCGCAATAAATGATGAACTTTCTTAACAGAACACGATATTTTTAAAAGTTTATGAAATGATATGTAATAGTATTTGTCCTTTGTAGGACTAAAGTGAGGCAGATTACCAGATTTTTTAAATTCAGAAGCTCGTGATTCGGACCAACCTCTATCTGCGTCTTTGCAAAATCAATAATGACAACTTCTGAGGTGTAAATTCAACTAGAAGTCATATCTAAAGTATAAATCACACTGATATATACAATCTTGTATTGAATTATAATACAGAATTATTAAATGTGCAGCCAAGTTTTCTCACGCCTCAAGATCAATATAATATAGTAATCACTTTCGAATTTTTTACAAATTTTCATACTTTACGAATATGGAACTATTCAAATAAATAAAATTGAAGTGTCTGTTCGTAACGTCAAAATATCAGACTTTTACTAAATACATATTATGAAAGTATACTATATAAAAAATTTAAATTTTGTCTGCCTGTATGTCTGTTTGTTTAGGCTAGTCTCCGAAATGGCTGGACCGATTTTGACTGGCCTTACACTTGTAGATTGCCGACTGCCTCGTGGGTTTCGTGGTTTCTAGCGCGAATGTGGATCATGATTCGGTCCTGAGTTTGAATCCCGGGTCGTGCAAAGCACCGTTATTAGATTAATTTAGGTATTATGAATGCTCAAGAATAGTCGTATTACAGCCCTCAATCAAACACGTAGGTTTTTGGGTTCCCTCGTTGTTAAGATTGTAAAGATTAATTTAGATGGCAACTTATAGATGGCGTTGTACTGTTTTAAATCGCGGTATGGTTGTAGTGTTCAAGCCTACATGTAAGACAATGGCTTCGATTTAATAAAATAACCTTTATATAGCTCTGAGTTCTTGGGTTTTATTACAAATTTCCTATACCTTGAGTGTGTGATTAAAGTGGAGTACCACAAGGGAGTGAACAAAGTATATTCATGGTCCTTCGAATCGGATTCTCCGTCGCTACGGGCAGTGGATCGCTGTCGCAAACGTGGTGATCTAAAGTACAGGGGTCAATAGGTTGTGACCTCGGACGGCGCTTGGCTGCAGTGACGTCAGTGCGCGTCAGGATATGTCATCACGGTGCGGAGCCCTCCCCGTTGCGGAAAGCGGTTGCAGTTGGTAGAAGTACGGCGGTACGGCAAGGCGAACAAATACAAGTGAGGCAAGTTGTGTCTGTGTGGTGAAAATCGTGAGTAATTTTGAACCTTATTACCAGGAAGACTTTAACTTGAAAACTAAAAAAAATTCGTGATCATTATTTGGACTTTAAAATTAAATTATATATAGAGTAAATTTCCATGTTTAGTTAAGACTTAGAATAATTTCGATAAAAACGTTAATACGGGGAACCTATGTCCAATTTTTAAGAGGTTTTGTAAAATTTAAAGAACTTTTGGTGTTTTTACTTAAAACATTTTGTTGTTTGAACTTACAAACTTGTTGGTTTACTTTGAAAGTTCTTGTTTAGTTAATTAAAAATGGAAGCATTGTTAAACTTTCAAATTGAACTATATGAGCGCATAATTAAGTCGCAAACTAACTTCAAAAAGAGTCCAAAAGATCGAATTACTAAACAGTATTTAGAGGGAAGATTAGAATTAATCGAGCAAACGTGGTTCGAATTTTTATCTGGTCATAAGGAGTTAAAGCGTAATTCAGATCAAAAATTATTACTAAATACTAATTATATAAAGGAAGACATTTATGATAAGGCTGAAGAGTGTTATTTGAATTATAAATGTGACTTGAAAACATCATTAGAAAGTTTTAATTTTGTAAATGCACCTTGTACTTCAGAAAGTAACTATGTTCAATCGAATGTAAAGTCATCGTCACACATAAGGTTACCAAAAATTAATATACCTAACTTTTCTGGGAAATACCCTGAGTGGACAGCATTTAGAGATTTGTATACTGCGCTTATTCATTCGAATCAAGATTTGAGTAAGGTTCAAAAGTAACATTATTTAAAAAGTTATTTGACAGGTGAGGCAGAACAATATTTGAGGCATATTCCTATTGCGAACGAAAATTACGATAGATGTTGGAAATTACTTGGGGACAGATATAATAACAAAAAATATATATGTCATTTAACTTTAAAAAGAATGTTTAGCCAGAAAAACATACTAAACGAATCAGCCAGTAGTCTCAAGGATTTAATCGATACTACTAATGATTGTCTCGCTTCTTTGACCAATATAGGAGTTGATGTAGGAAGTTGGGATGTTATTATTATACACATTTTAACTCTTAAGTTGGACCCGGAAACTAAAAGACAGTGGGAATTTCAAGTTAGCAATAACAGCTCGGCAGATGAATTGCCAACATATGCCAACTTCAAAGAGTTTTTAACAAATAGATATCGCGCTATGGAATTTTTGGATTCCGGATCCAACTCAGTCAAAAAAAGTCAGATTCAAAGTAGTCCTCATGTAAATAAAATGAAAGCCTTACATGTCACTAATTTTAAATGTTTGTATTGTTCGGAAGCACACGCACTTGCATTTTGTAAAGAGTTTTCTAAGGAAACTGTGGACGCGCGTAGAAAATTTGTAGAAACTAATAAAGCATGCTTTAATTGTTTGGGTAGCAATCATTCTGCCAAGTTTTGTCGTACCAACGTAAGGTGTCGCGTTTGCAAAAGGAAACACCATTCACTTTTGCATCCTAGTGGGAAAGCTATTTCTGAGACCATCGAGGATAGGGAACGGGGCGTGTCAGAAGAAGCAATTGCATCTTCTTCGAAACAAGTAGTGGATTCAAAGGTTCAAGAAACGTCAGTATCTTGTTTTTCTTCAGGCAGAGTTTACAATCAGGCTCTTCTAGCAACTGCACTTGTAAGAGTCAAGTCGAAAACAAGTAGCAACACAGTGCGAGCTCTACTTGATCAGGGCTCGCAATGTTCTTTCATAACGGAGTCAACCGTACAGCGCTTGGGATTGAGAAAAACTCAGATGTTAGGACAAATATCCGGATTGGGCGAGCACGAGACAACTTCCAAGGCTATGGTTATTATGGAACTTCAATCACGAGTTGATTCTAACTTTAGAATTAAAGTAGAAGCCTTTGTTTTGAAGACAATAACGGCTCCGTTACCAACATGCAAGATCGACCCAGCAAGATGGATTGAACTTGAAGGCCTAGTCTTGGCTGATCCAGAGTATCATACTCCAAGTCATATCGATATGTTATTAGGAGTAGGTATTTACAATCAGATACTTCTGGAAGGAATAAAAAGGGGTCCAGAGGGAGAGCTATTAGCTCAGGCTACGTCGTTAGGTTGGATACTCTCTGGACAAATTACCATGACTGCACAGTCAGCACACAAAATAAAGGTCTTGCATTGTTGTTCGAATGATAATGATCTTCTCAAAAGGTTTTGGGAACTGGAGGCAGAACCTGAAATAAAAAAGAAAATGTTCACTGATGAAGAGAAACGTTGTGAAGAAATATTCAATAAAACAACTACGATAGATGATGAAGGCAGGTATATAGTCCGACTTCCTTTGAAGAACGATCCTCCGCAGGTAGACGGCTCCATGGAGATATCTGAAAGGAGATTTTATACATTAGAAAATAAATTTAATAAAAATAAAAACCTAAAGGATAAATATACAGAAGTCATGAAAGAGTACATAGATCTGAATCACATGGAGCTAGTACCGAAGGAACATTTGGATAATCTGTTGGCAATCTACTTACCTCATCACGCGGTAATACGAGAGGATAAAGACACGACGAAAGTCAGAGTAGTATATGATGCTTCTTGTAAAGGAAAAAATTACATGTCTCTCAATGATAATCTCTTTATAGGACCTACCTTACAGCCAGAACTGCGACATTTGGTCATGCGATGGCGTATTCCGCCCATCTGTCTCACTGCTGATATTGCAAAAATGTATCGGCAAGTGAATATTTCCGATTTAGATGTGGATTTTCAGAGGATTATCTGGAGAGATAATGCTGAAACGGAGATGAAACATTATAGAATGCTGAGGGTGACATTTGGAACTGCCTCTGCGCCTTACCTGGCAGTTAAAGCGTTGCAGCAGTTGGCTCTCGATGAAGGTGATAGTTATCCTATGGCAGCTAAACAAGTTTTAACAGATTATTACATGGATGACTTATTAACAGGATGCCAAACTAAGGAAGAAGGATTGAGGATATTTCATGAAATGAATGAATTATTAAGTAAAGGAGGATTTGAGTTGATGAAATGGACAAGTAATTGCGAGGAATTAGTAGAATCTATGAAAGGGGAAAAAGGAAAAGGGGATGTTCATGAAGGATTAAAAATTAAATCAGACGAAACTTTGAAAATAGTTGGACTCACCTGGGACCGCAGTGAAGACTCCTTTCGCTACGCTGTCAATCTCCCGAAGCCGGAACAACCTGTAACTAAAAGAAAAATAATTAGTGACATTCCACGCTTTTATGACCCACTGGGCTGGGTAGGGCCCAGTATCATAAAATCAAAAATAATATTTCAAAAGCTGTGGTTAGCAGGGATTGAATGGGATGAAGCGGTACCAGAAAGTATACTAGATGAGTGGCTTGCTTATCGAGAAGAGCTGAAACTGTTAGAGACGATAAACATACCAAGATGGGTCCACACTAATGTTGACGATTCAGTTGAATTGCACGGCTTTTGCGATGCCTCTAATAGTGCATACGCAGCGGTTATTTACATCCGTGTGATCGACTCCAGTGGGGCGATTAACGTATCTCTGTTAACTGCAAAAACAAAAGTCGCACCGGTGAAACAAGTCTATATCCCTAGGTTAGAGCTTTGTGGGGCTGTATTATTATCACGACTCATATTGAAAGCAGCAAGAGTGCTAGGCATTGAAAAATGTAACATACGAGCATGGACAGATTCTACAGTAGTTCTCGCGTGGATTAATAACCATCCAAGTAGATGGAAAGTTTTTGTCGCAAATCGTGTATCAGAGATTCAGTCTAATTTGGATTCTCATAATTGGTCGCATATTAGCTCTAGAGAAAATGCTGCTGATGCTTCATCTAGAGAACTATCTCCACAAGTATTGGTAAAAAATAGCATGTGGTCAATGGTCCTGACTTTTTGAGAAACAGAACTATCAATTATGAGAAGCCCAAAGAAGTAACTACAAATTTGGAAAAGGTTAAATCGCATTGTGCTGTTGTAGAAGATGGTATATGGGAGAGGTTTTCATCTCTGACGAGGATGAAAAGAGTAATAGCCTACTGTAAACGCTTTATAAATAATTTAAGATCAGAACCTAACAAGAGAAACAGAGGCTATTTGAGGCAAGAACTAACTGAAGCACAAAATGTATGCATTAAGCAGTATCAAGCATTTCATTTTAAAGAAGAGATCTTGTTGGTAAAACAAAATAATAACTTACCTAAAGGTAGTAAACTCCGTTCGTTGAACCCAGTGATGGATGCTGATGAAATCCTAAGAGTAGGTGGGAGATTGGAGCTTTCTTGCTTGAGTCGCAACCAGAAACATCCTATCCTAATACCCAAGAAGTGCCATTTAACCAACTTAATTATTGCCGATGCCCACAAGAATACACTTCATGGAGGTCCCCAGTTGATGATCTGCTATATCCAGGCAAAATATTGGATCTTGGGAGCAAAACAGTCGGTCAGGTCTTATTTCCGAAAATGTTTGACATGCGCCAAAAATTCCGCCAATACTCAGACGCAACTAATGGGCCAGTTACCAGCAGCGAGAGTGACTCCAATACGTCCCTTCAAATGTAGTGGTGTGGATTATGCGGGTCCTATCCAGATACGGACAGCAAAAGGACGAGGGCATAAATCTCACAAGGGGTATATATTCCTCTTTGTTTGTATGGCAACCAAGGCCATACACCTTGAAGTAGTCACTGATCTCAGTTCTCAAGGTTTCTTGCAGGCGTTTAAGCGATTCGTCTCCAGACGTGGTCATTGCTCTGATTTATGGAGTGACAACGCAACTAATTTCACTGGAGCAGCCAGCGAGCTAAAACGACTTTTCCTAACCGAAAACGGATCGATGCTACAGGAAGTAGCTGAATCAGTGGCTAATAACGACTGCAACTGGCATTTCATCCCTGCCCGGTCACCAAATTTTGGTGGTTTATGGGAGGCGGGGGTGAAATCAGTCAAGTACCACTTAAAACGTGTAATAGGACAATCAACTTTGACATTTGAGGAGATGTCAACTGTTCTAACACAAGTGGAGGCTTGTCTTAATTCCAGACCGCTGTCAGTTATCGGAGGTGATTTCGACGATATCATGGTCTTAACTCCGGGTCATTTCCTAGTGGGCGAGCCTATTGTGACTCCGCCAGACCAAAATTACGAATCTCACACTGTTAGTTCCTTAAGAAGGTGGCAGTTCACCCGAAGAATGTTGCAGGACTTTTGGAAAAAATGGTCTCAGGAATACTTTACCAAGTTTTTGCACCGTTATAAGTGGTCATCAGAGCAACCTCAGCCCAAGGTGGGCGACGTTGTTTTAGTAAAAGAAGACGGATTACCACCCTGCCGATGGCTATATGGCAGAGTGATTGAAACTCATCCTGGACAAGACAATTTGGTCAGGGTAATAACTTTGAAAACAAAAAATTGAACATTTAAACGTCCGATTTACAAATTGTGTCTGCTTCCGATTGCGACTGAATAATGTTAAATAATATTAGAAGTGTTTAACTAGACTAGAATATATAGACTTATAATAAGTTGTTAAGTTTAAGATTGATGCTCAATTTGTATTGTGAAAAGAGTATAAATTTTCATGTGAAGTTATAGATTAATAGAAAAGCCATTTGTGTTGTTGTTGAAGGACAAATGTCATATTTGTCCTTGGTGGGCGATTATGTTAAGATTGTAAAGATTAATTTAGATGGCAACTTATAGATGGCGTTGTACTGTTTTAAATCGCGGTATGATTGTAGTGTTCAAGCCTACATGTAAGACAATGGCTTCGATTTAATAAAATAACCTTTATATAGCTCTGAGTTCTTGGGTTTTATTACAAATTTCCTATACCTCGAGTGTGTGATTAAAGTGGAGTACCACAAGGGAGTGAACAAAGTTTATTCACTCGTTGTACGTTTTCTTATAGAAAAGGGGGCAAATGAGCATGCGGGTCACCTGATGGTAAGTGACTACTGCCGCCCATGAACAACCGCAAGACCAGGGGAATTGCAGGTGCGTTACCGGCCTTTTAGAAAGGAGTAAGCTCTTTTCTTGAAGATCTTTAAGTCATATCGGTCCGGAAAAATCGTCAGTGGTAAACAATACCACAGAGAAGTTGTACTAGGAAGAAAACTCCTATTAAAACGCACAGTGGTGGCCCGTAAAGCATCCAGATCGTGAGGATGGTATCGTGAATTTTGACGCGATGTGGATTCATTCATTCATCAGAAAGAACTCGGTCGTCGATGATTCAAACCGCTCTGCGCTGGATGCGGTCAAGTGGAAGGAGCTGGCACTGGGGAGCCCCTGCCCAGAGATGGGCAGGGGCTCCCCATATTCCATGTGAGGCCGAACCTGCGCCTTGTAAATTTGCAGGCGGTGTGCCGGCATGAAATACTGACCCGCTCTGCTGAGCACGCCAAGCTTTTTAGAGGCCAATTTGGCCTTCTCTTCCAAGTGACCACGAAACTGCACGTCACTCGATATGTCGACGCCGAGGATTCCGATACTGGCTGAGGCAACTAGGGGAGTGCCTTGAAACTGAGAAGATACGAGAAAGGGGTTCTTTTAAGCGGTAAACGCGCAAATTTGTGTCTTCTGAGAATTAAACTGGACTAGATTTAGTCGCCCCCAATCCGAGACTTTGTCCAGCAAAGACTCGACTTCACATACAAGTCAGACACAGTGGTAAAAGCTGGCACGGGAGCCCCGGCCCAGGGACGAGAACAGTATTCGATGTGAGGCCGGATTTTCGCTTTGTAAAGTTGCAAGCGATATGCTGGTATGAAATAATGTATCGCTCTGCTAAGCACGCCAAGCTTTTTAAAGGCCAATTTGGTTTTCCCTTCCAAGTGACCACAAAACTGCACACTATTCGATATGTCGACGAAGATGATTCCAATACTAGCTGTGGTAGTAAGAAGAGTGCCTTGAAACTGAGGAGATACGACAAATGGGTTCTTTTTGCGGAGATCGCGAAAACTTGTGTCTTCTAGGGATTGAACTGGACTAGATCTAAACGCCCTCAATTCGAGACTTTGTTCAACAAAAAATCGACTTCAGACACAAGTTTGTTCCGGAACTCGGACACATTTGCCCGAAAAATATTGGCACGGCCGGTGTATATTGCTTCACCAGTGCTGTCGTTGTTACCAGTTTGCAACATTTCATTGATATGCAGTAGAAACAGCGTAGGTGATAGCCTTGTGGAAAACCAGCGTTAATAGGCTTGTAATCAGAGCATGCACCGTCTACTAAAACCTTGATCCTCCGATTATCAAGGATACTGGTGATCCAATTGCACAATTTCTCGGGAAGCCTATAGAAAGGAAGCTTCAAAAGAAGTGCTTTGTGCCAGACCCGATCAAAGGCTTTCTCTATGACCAAACTAACGGCCAATGCCTACCCCTTGGACTCTACCGCCTTCGCCCATCTATGAGTTAAATAGACTAGAAAATCACCAGCTGATCAACCCCGATGAAAACTGTTTATAATGAATTCTATTATTTTGGAGAGACGGGTCTGAGAGGTCGCCTTCTTTAGGGATCGGGTGAACCAAATCTGTTTTCCATGAATTTGAGACAACGCCTTAGAAGTAGAAGTACCGAAAAAGACGCGTTAAAACCGGTGCCAACTTCGGAGCACACGCCTTCAGCACAATGGGAGGGACTCCATCAGGCCCACTGGACTTGTTGGCGACTAGGGAGAGGTGTGCTTTGCGAACCGAGCGCTGTATAAACCACACATCTGGAATGGAGCGCACATACCGCGGAATGGTCGGCGGTGTATTCCCCCGTCATCGAGAGTCGAGTTGGAAGCAAAAAGAGAGATTAACAGAGCGGCTTTCTCCTTTGCGGCATGGATCAGTGAGTCGTCCTCTCTTTTCAGAGATGGTTGACAGAAGTTCCCTGGGACAGCCTTGGCAAGAGACCAGAATGCACGGGTTACCAAAGGAAGGCGAACTAGCTTCTCACCAATTCTGCCGATATGCTCTGACCTTGCCTCGGCAATGAATTTTGAAGAATCTGGAAACGGAATTATACTTCTTTGAAGAGCACTGGTGTTTATATCCCGAGACATCAACGTCTCGGGATGTAAAGATGTCGTCAGCACAGGCCTGGTAGCACCCATGCTTATAGTGTAATGCTATTTTACATTAGCGACCAAACAATGACTGGAATCTGCCTCCGATGGGCACCACAGAAGATGAAATAAAAAGTTCCATATCCTGAAGTACTACATCAGCTGCAGAATCAGCAACATTGCTGGGATTTTCTGGCGAAAAGCAAACCCGCCCTCAAGGCTAGAATGCAAAAAAAGGCCGCATCCTTTCCCAATCGGCCGAACTATAGTACCAAACACGGCGGCAGCCTGCACAATGCAACCGCGACGATAGTGTGAGTGACACCACCCTCCGGAAAAGACAATGGCCGTAGGAGCCATTAGGGATGTCGACGGAAACCTGATATCCTTCCAGATGATAGGTCAGCAGAAGTTCCGACAGGGTAGGTGCATGATCCTCCACATCTGGAATCCGCGTACGCAAAGTAACCAGCTGTGTAAGACCATATGCCAAGGCAAAGTCATAACCAAATCTCCCCACATGATCGGTTAAATGTGAGCAGGGCAGCTTGAGCACCCATGCTCAGGAACAGTAGGGTAGCTTGGGCGTGGGTGCTCAGCGAAGGATTCCTATATAGATTCCACTACCATATTTTAAGGGTGGTGGGGATTGTACCTCCGACCACCTACACTTACCAAGCAAAACGCAGAAGTAAACTTCTACTTCACGCTGATATTCTGTGAGGTCATGATACTACCCTGGTTCGAGCTGGCCCATCCATGTGACAGCAAAAGCCGCCGCGTGGCTCTACCACTGTTAAAACATAAACATGGAATAAATTCAATTTTTTTTTCTGCCCATCATAAATAAACAACCGATACACAAGAATAAATTATTTTCTTCGTTATGAGACAAATCCAGTCTAAGTGAATAAATCAAACACAATAACTGCCTTTCTTTCTTCAAAACTTCTCTAATACTTTCACGTTTATCGTAAACGCCAAAATCCCACTAGACACCCTGATCGCGACTGAAGAAATGTATCGCTTAAAGGCAGATAATTGATGATAAGTATGCCCGCATGCGGCGATGCCGCATAAGCACCTCACAACGTGAAACTACCTGCCCTATTGATAACTGCCTTTACGTTTTACGGAAATAACCGGTTAATTTGGGTGTCAAAACCGTTAAGTAACCGGTAACCTATCGTTTAGGTTAAATAAAAACTGGTTAATTTATTAACCGGTAAATGAAGGAGCGATATATTTACCGGTAATTAATCGAAATTAACCGCTCTTTTTAAACCAGTTCCGAGCCCTGCTTACAACTAACAGATATAATTAACAAAACACACGTAGGATTCTATTACTTTCTAATCACATAGCTTTCGCTGATATAATATGAACGGAAATTGAAATACAAAATTTCTGTACCAGTCTCCAAAACGCAATATCTTACGATTTACAAAAATTGACATCAGTACACTTTATTTTTTCCTACAAACCTACTTTTTCTAGAATTTAATAACCGAAATGCAGTACAAAATGCCTTTGAAGAATTTATTTACTCCCGTCCAGCTGATTACCTCAGGAAGGACATCAATAAACTGCTACTGCGTTGGCAGGGATGTATCGATGACATAGTTATGGATAGATGGTGATTACATAGAAATAAAAAATAAATAATAAAATTACGTTAACTTATTTTACAAATAGCGGTAATTTCATAGGTGAAGACCTAGTAATATTCGTGACGCAAACTTAAAAATAAACAGGACAGATATGCAAGGTACCTACTGATTTTCTTATTTAATCTTTATATATAAAAATTACGTGTCACATTGTTTGTCCGCGATGAACTCCTAAACTACTGAACTGATTTCAATGAAATTTTGCATACTGTGTGCAATTTGGTCCAACTTGAGAGAAAGGATAGTTTTTATCCCGATAAGTGACCCTCAATTTTTTTATTGCTAATTTCAGGAGTTTTTTTTAGGAAAGCAAATGGTCGTCAGAAAGGGCAGAACAACGTCTGCCTGGTCAGCTAGTATCTTATAAAGACCAAGGTTCAAATACTAAGGAAGTTTCTTTCTATTTGAACTGAGACGTGGTCCTTCACTGCTGGCCGTATGAGGAAGCTCAAGGTCACTCAGCGAGCTATGGAGAGGGCTATGCTCGGAGTTTCTCTGCGTGATAAACTTAGGAATGAGGTTATCCGCAGTAGAACCAGAGTAACCGACATAGCCCAACGGATTAGTAAGCTGAAGTGGCAGTGGGCCGGTCATATAGCTCGAAGAACCGACAACTGATGAGGAAGAAAGGTTCTTGAGTGGCAGCTTCGTACCGGTAGGCGAAGTGTAGGGCGTCCCCCCACGAGATGGAGTGACGACCTGGTAAGACATGCAGGAAGTCGATGGATGCAGGTGGCTCAGGACCGTGCTTTGTGGCATTCTTTAGGGGAGGCCTATGTTCAGCAGTGGACTTGAAGGGCTGTAACGATGATGATGATGATGAATATTATTGTAAAAGTTGTGTAAAAATTAGGTTTGATCATAGTACGATGTAATCGCTAACGTTTCCATATACTTTCTTTGGAATTTAATAAAAGGTCGTGGAAAAGTTTCTTCGTAGTTTATATACAAATTCAAGACATCTTTTTTATAGTTTAATTATAACATATATTTATGTGCCATTTTGTTCAATAACTTATTGCTATCTAGTAGGTAGTGACATAATCCCGTCGCTGTAAAAATCTTGGATTGTTGATCAAAAAAATGCTACAAGTAGTTTTGAAAGTCCCCTCTTGATGTTAACCTAATGTGACGGTGCGTTATTATTATTATTAATTAATAATAATGAAATTAAATATAAAGACATTTCAAAATATCATAGTGTCGAAGCGCCTGTTAAACATTAAATAGCGAAAGATTGTAGGCGCTTTGAATTGATATTCATCGGTAACAGAACAATATCCGACCATACAATTATCACTCTCTTGTAACGTGGCATACTAGCAGTAACAGACTTGTCAAATAAAATATTAAAATAATTACATCTCTTATATGCCACCAAATGTTAACTAGAGACACAAATTGGTGGCCCATGAGGGGAACAAATAAAAATTAGAAAATTTCAAGAAATAATAAAAATTTCATCTAATACGTTGTCGGCTAAAGACGGCGGATCGTGATCGGAACATTGAAGGAAGAAGATTATGAAGTATAAAGCTGCAAAGGTATGTCGAATTAAAATGAAAGAGGATACAACGAGCAGTGGCGCTTCTAAAGCATCACATCGTGTAGTTTCCAGCAAATTGGACAAAAGATAAGTACCTTTACTTTGCCTTGAAAATCATAACTTCTAATAAAATTCATCCAAATTTACCTTAGCCCTCAAAGGAATTTGTATAAATCGCCCAAATGTCCTATTACTATTAGGTTTATTTAACATTAACAGTCCAATTTTGCCAAATTTTAGAAATTTCTAGAAAATTATCAATATTTAACTACCCACTACAAAAAAAAATCTTTATATTTTATAATTATTTTGAATATTATGAGTTATTCCATATATTATTGACCGCGTCCAGTGCAGAGTGGTTCGAATCGTCGATGGCCGAGTTCTTTCTGATCGGCTCGATGCACTGGCACTGCATAGGGATGTTGCATCCTTTTGCATAATCTATCGAATTTATTACTGGGAGTGCTTCAGAGCACAGGAGCACAGGAATTGTTCGGATTAATTCCAGCCGCCAAATTTCACGAACGCACATCGCGTCAAAATTTACGATACCATCTTCACCATCTGGATGCTTGGCGGTCCACAACTGTGCGTTTTACTAGGAGGTTTTTCCTCGTACAACTTCTCTGTGGAACTGCTTACCACCGGTGATTTTTGCAGATATAACTTAAGGTCTTTCAAGAAAAGGGCTTACACCTTTGTAAAAGACCGGCAACGCATCTGCAATTCCCCTGGTGTTGCGGTTGTTCATGGGCGGTGGTAGTCACGTTGCCGCATGCTCGTTTACCCCCTCTTCTATAAAAAGCCAACAGGGATTGGGGCAGCGTGGCGAACAAGTCAATGGGCTCCACCAATAGCCCAGTTGTGGGCATCCATGGACTTTGGTTCCAAATTACCATCAAGAGCTGTTAACTGGCTTGTTAAAGTTATCTTAAAAAATTAAAACAAAAAACTCTGGAGAAACAATATCAGGGATTTATTTAAGTTAGTGCAATAATTCACGATAGTCATAATTAATTCAAACTTGACACCTTTTTACGAAAACTAGTTTTACGATATAAACACATTTTAACAAACATTTTCGTGTATATATTACATTAATTGATACTCTTTCTACTCTATTTACGGTGCTCGTGCAATACGTGTTCCTAAAAGTCCTCGGAATACTTATCTATAATTTAACTTTGTCTTCATTACACTAAAAATTTTCGTAATAGAATTTAGATATCAAAGAAGACGAGAATATAAATTACTTATATTAGTTACAATTTCACTGAAATAAAATGTGTGGTTCGAGTGATCCATGGTTTTGGCGTCAGGTTCGTATTGCTTATCACCTTTCTAGAAGTAATTTTAGATATAATCTAAGTTACCTAGGAACTTCTTTTCTGTCTGTCTGTCCGGTGTATGCCCATATACCAGCTAAGGAATTTATCATGTTAATTTCGATTTAAATTGTCTTATTTTTATTTCCCAAAATACCAGGTGCTTTACTGTGTTCATGATCACGGGGGACTGAGGTGTTAGAAGTCCTACTGATGTCATAATTAACTTATGTTGCCTTCATTTTTTGAATTTTAATTTCTGGTTCGATCTTCGCTGTAAAACTTTAGAGTATCTTGAATTCTTGTAGTGGTATGCTTGGGTTTGATCAGTTAATATTTAAGCTGCTGGCATATACAATTTGAAACAGAAACAGAGAAACAGAAACTTTTTTATTCAATATAGATTATAAATAATGCTTATTGAAAGTCACTCTTTTGTATAATTACCACTGGTTCGAAAAAAACCTCTGTCCTGGGAAGAACCAGCAAGAAACCCAGCGGGACTTCTTTTTTTTAAATAACAGCTTACAATCATGTATGTTACACAAATTAACAACACAACAAATTAGAAATAGCTTGGTAGCGATCACCTCATTTCCAGGGGTTATTATCATCTATAAATTCTTTAATTCTATAATAACCTTTTTTATACAAACTTAGTTTAATAAAGTTTTTGAACTTTGAGCAGGTCAAATTTTGTATATTTTCTGGAATTTTGTTGTAAAAGCGTATACATCGCCCCAAGAATGAATTACTGACTCGATGGAGTCGAGTAACTGGTACTACTAGCTTGTGTCTGTTCCTAGTATTTACAGAATGAATATCACTTATTTATGTAAAACTACTTTTATTTTTGTGTTCGTACATTACATTTTCATAAATGTATTGGGAGGCCAAAGTTAATATATTAATTTCCTTAAATTTTTGACGCAGCGACTCTTTAGGCTTTAAATCATAAATTGCTCTTATGGCCCACTTCTGTAAAACAAATATAATTTCAGTGTCAGCTGCGTGTCCCCATAGCAAAATACCATACGACATTATGCTATGGAAATAGCTAAAGTAAGTAAGCTGTTTCAACACTAGTTAGACTTCTAATCTTTTTTACGGCATATGCTGCAGAACTAAGTCTGCTTGCTAGTTTCGATATATGGGGGCTCCATTGAAGCTTCGCGCCTAGTGTGATTCCAAGAAAAATGGTGGTATCTACAAGACTCAGTTTCTCCCCATTTAAAATTACATTAGTATTTAATTGTTTGACATTTGGAGTCATAAATTTCATACATTTCGCTTAAGTGCCATTTAAATGCAAATTATTAACATTGAACCACTTTATGGGTAAATCAGGAATGTCTAGAACAGGTAAATGAAATTGTATACTTGGGGAGTGCTTTTAGCCGGGATGGAAGATGTGATTTAGATGTGGACAGGCGTGTCGCTGCCGGGAACAAAGTCAATGGTGCCCTGACAGCGTTAGTCAAAAGGCAAGGCGTAGTGAAGGGTGCACGCCTTGCAATACATAACGCAGTGTTGGTACCGACTTTGTTATATGGCAGCGAAACCTGGGTATGCCAGAAGAAGCATAAAAGCAAGTTGAATGCAGTGGAGATGCGATCTCTTCGTAAAATGTGCGGCGTCACCATGGCTGACCGAAAGCGAAACGAAGAGATTCGCAATATGGCAGGTTTGAAAGATGACCTTATCACAAAAATTGATAAGGGCGTGCTTCGATGGTTTGGGCACGTTGAGCGAATGAGTGAAGACCGAATGGTGAAGAAAATATATAGCGCGAAAGTTAATATTAAAAGGTGTCGAGGTAGACCGAGACTAACTTTCGAAGACCATGTGAGCAAATTGCTCGAAGAGGGGAGGGTCAAGAGTACTCGGATACCTAGACGTGCATGTATGAAGAAGATGATGAATCTGAAAGAAGCGAAAGAGGTATGTAAGGATCGTGACACTTGGCGATCTGTTCTCTCTGGCTACCCCGTCAGGGATTGTGCGTGACGATAAGTAAGTAAGTAAGTAAGAACCACTTTACTAATTTAGATATAGCATTATTTACTTCGTCATATTTTAGCAATTGTCGACTTAATTTGAAAATTAAAGAAGTGTCATCTGCAAATAATACTATATCATGGTTATCTCCTACTATGTAAGGTAAGTCATTAATATATACAAGAAACAGAAAGAGGCCTAGAATTGAGCCTTGAGGCACGCCCATCTGTACCATCGACCCGGAAGAACTCATACTGTTAATGATAATTTCTTTGATAAATGATAAATTCTCTTACTTAAATATGAAATAATTAATTTAAGAGCATCACTTCTTACACCGTAGTGTTGAAGTTTCCTGATTAATGTTTCATGGTGAACACAATCGAAGGCTTTGGATAGGTCACAAAATATACCCAAAGCATCCTGTTAATTCTCCCATGCATTAAATATATATTTAATCAGCTCAACACCGGCATCAGTTGTCGAGCGACCCCTTGAGAAACCAAATTGATTTTTATGAAGTAAATTATTTATATTAAAGAAATTTAACATTTGATCAAGAATAAGTTTTTCAAAAATCTTACTAAGTGTTGGTAGTACAGAAATAGGTCTAAAATTAGCGGGGTCTAATGTACTACCAGATTTAAATAAAGGTATTACTTTACTATACTTCATTAAATCAGGAAACACACCAGATTCGATACTAGTATTAAAAATAGTAGCTAAATGAGGCGCGATTGTATCTATTATAGACGCAATAACTTTAACGGAAATCCCCACAGATCCGCAGTTTTCTTAACATCAATAGTTTTAAAATATTTTACAATATCTTTTGATGATACTTTATGAAATGTAAAATTCTTTGTACACGCATTTACATTTTGTTTAAGTAATGATTCGGCGACCGCAGGAGAAGAATTCAGTGACTCAGTGGTTAATATCGGAATATCAATATTTCTCAAAAACCACTGCAACGTCCTGATCTGATTCGGTTAATTTGTTATTAACACTTAACTGGTAGTTTGAATTGCGAGAGTTGATCTTACCAGTTTCGCTATTAATTATACTCCATGTCATTTTAATTGTATTAGAAGCCGTCTTAATTTTGTTGCTCAAATGCAAAGACTTGGCTGTGGAGCACACTCTTTTAAATATTTTTGAATATTTTTTTACATATTCCCTAAATTCGACGCTATGATTATATGACATTTCTTGGTAAAGATCATATAACCTATGTCTGCTCTTATGGACTCCTACTGTCGCCCATTCATTAAATGACTTCCGACTGTTCAAGGAGAATGTTTTAGAAGTAAAAGTATTATTAAATTCATTGCAAATAAGCTTAAATAATGTTCCATACAAAAAATTTGGATCATTTTGGTATGTAAGTGATGGAAGTTTTTTCACTATGTTACTTCTAAATTTCTCCAAGCGACGTGCATTTACTGGAACAAACACAACTTTCTTATCTACTTGCTTTTTGTGAACATATGGTAACGAAACTACTTGTCCACAGTGATCAGAACTTAATTTTTGAATTATACATTTATGCAACGGCTTCACATTTGTAAAAATGTTATCTATACATGTTGCACTAGATTGAGCAATACGCGTTGGCTCTAAAAATTGTTATTAATTAAATTTTTAATTTTTAATTAAATTCAAAAAATTATTAAATTTTTCACGCACACTAGCATTCTTGCATTTGTCTTATAAACACTACAATATTGAGGTTTTTTTTTAGTTGCCGCATTCACGGAGCTGTTATTTTCAGGTAGCGCGGTATCTAGTCAGAGCGCGCGATGACCTATTAATAATCTAAGTTACAATTCTTTGTCGTTCACTTCTATGACATAAATTTCTGACATAATGTTTTAAGTTTGATGACTGTTACTCTAATTATTTAAATTATTGCCCATTACAGGTAGATTCATTGATCATTTTTTATTTTTATAATATTTATTATTTGTTATAAATAACTTTATACTGACAGTTGCTACCTGTAAACCAGACTTAGAATATACTGGCATAAGTATATTCTAAGTCTGTGTGTAAGCCTGTAACCATAGATTACTGTGTATAACCACAGAGGCATTCTTATGGATGCCATACACGATCAAGTTTACCGTCAAGTTTGCAGCGCGCTTGAAGCGGCGTCCAGTTTGCAGTGCATCCACATAGACCACTCACCTTCAAGTTCACCGTCAAGTTTGTATGATGCCACATCAGTTGAAACCATGGCGTCACTAGTGACGGACGACGATGCGTTAGCCATCCTAGGGTTATTGTTCGGAATTAAGGCCTTAACAGTGGTTGAAATGCCTAAATCTTGGATATTTAAGTAAAAAAATCTCAATAACTGTTCATTTAATCCACAAAGAAAAAATACACGGTAACAGAAGAGGACTTGGTTAATGTTTTTAATTGAACAAAATTGTATTTTTGTAAACCCCTTATTAGAAAAAAAATCCCCAAAGAGTACCTATCTTTGTCATATTTTGCAAAATATCTCCAAAACGGTACAAGCTTTTTAAATAGTCCTTACACTAAAACACCTTACAAACACCTTAAAAATATTAATATTTTTAATTGAGAGTTTTATTTTTATTCCCCGTTTTATAAGAGAATATAACATTTTTCCCTGAAATTGAATATATTCACACGAGCGCGCATGCTCCGTCGCCCTGTCAGCCTGTCACAGTTCGTTTTCGGACATCGTTGAGGGTGGACTGTGCGTCGGTGTTAAGGCGACTTCGTTCAAATATATATTAGTTTTTTAAAAGTTTATACACAATTATAAATATTTTAATGACTAGAAATACTTAATTTAGTTAATATCTGTACACTGGTAACTGTAAATATTATTTTCTAAATAAATTAATTTTTAAAGTGCCCAAAGAAGAAGAAATTTTCGCGGCGGCGTTGATTAGTGAAAGTTCGTTACTTAGATTTCGATAGTTTTTAATACCTTTGTAATTTTATTGTTGCATATTTTTATTAATTACTTAATACTGAATTTTATAATTATGTATTACAATAAAACGCTGTTTTTATGAATATGACTTTATAAAATATTATTGGGGAGGGAAATATAGATACAGACACTTACATTTAGGTACACTGTAATCAAATTAAATTAAACAATTTAAATAAATAAAAAAATGGTGCTTCCCTAAGTATAAATAACTATATAAAGACATTCTGGGGTTTTGGTTTTTTTATGTTAGACAAACTATCATCTAAAAAATGTAAAAAATTTAAATTGGAGAGTGGTTTCTCTAAGTGATAAAGTTAGAGATATTCGCAGAAGAACCAGAGTAACTGACATAGCCCAACGGAATATTACAGTGAAATGGTGTGGCAATGGGATGGCTATATAACTTGTAGTACTATTAGGCAAGACTGAATAGGTTTTTGTTAAGTCAGTGCAATTCACCATCTTAGGCTACATAACCACTTACCGATGGGATTGTAGTTGCTTTACTACTTGCTGGGTAAAAATAGTAAAAAAAAATTACTCTGAGAAAGTTTGCATTTAGATATAATTTTTCTAACTAACCATAAAAATATGATGAGAATATGTATATTAGTATAAAGTTTGCCTCACACGGGACAGTAATAATATAATATTATATCTTCCATTATCTACGCATGAAAACTTTTAAAATCTCTGAATCCCGAGGTATGTTCATATTAAGAGGCTGAATAGAGCCACATTGATATGCATGGGGATCGTTTTGTAATTTCACATCGTTATCGAAAAAACATTGTACGTATTTCAGGTGGCGGTTTGCAAAACACGATTCCACAAAAATTCACTCAATAGAAAATAATTGCAAAGTTGCTTCAGAAAATAATTAAATGCCATTAAAAACATAACTTGTAAAAAAAGCCAAGTCTCTCAACTCAGTTCTTCTACCATAAAAAGTTGTGAGATCCATGTAATACCAAGTCGGTTAATTTATTCAGTCCATAGATTGATACATAGATTGACTTGGCAATCGCATGAAAACACAATATATCTCACAAGTAATACATATTATATTAAATTAGATTGTTTAGTGCGATTACCAAGTCTACGCATCAATCTATGAACTGAATAAATTAAGCGACTTGGTATTACATGGCTCTCACAACTTTTTACGGTAGAAGAACTGAGTTGCGAGACTTGGCTTTTTTTACAAGTTAGGTATGTTTTTAATGGCTTCTCATTTCTTTTTGTAGATAGTTATATCTAGGTAGCTATTTACACCTATTATTCCATTATACATATATAAGTACACTGATTCATTCACTGCAAATGTAACTTTGTAATACTATATGTTTATATGGGATTACAAGGTTATTTATGCAGTTGATATATCTCGAAAAGTGGACCGGAATTGTAAAATATTTAAATTTTTCCTTGATTAATATATTAAACAATAATTTTATTCCAAATTTGAAGTTTCTATGTCTGCTAGAAGTGCCTCAGAGTTTTGATGATCGGTCAGTCAGTGAGTGACAAAATTAAGAAACTTTGACTAGTTATAATTCTTAAACTACTGGTTCAAATTTAATAAAATTTGGAATATGCCGAGTTTATACAATGCCTACTTGTTTAGTAAAAAGGCTCAGGCTTCTAGAAGCTATCGTTATGGATAAAACTAGTTTTATCCATAACGAAGTTATAGGGTTTCAGAAATGGCCTGAACTGCTTCGAGAAAAGGATGGTACGGCCGTCCCGTGTTTTTGCTCGACTTGGCGGGGGCACTACCGTGCCCCCAGATTTTCAACGTCAATTTTTTCTTACGTGGTAGAGCCATGCTGCAGCTATATTAGTAGTAGGTATAGTTGTAGCACGAATGGGTCGGCTCGACCGGGGAAGGACTACGCTCTCACGGCATACCATGTAAAATAGCAGTTTAACCCTGCTGTGTTTGGTATGGTGAGTGTAGAGAACCGGAGAACCTTTTTACTGTAAACGAGGCATTACAACTTAGTTCTCACGGGTGACAACTCATCTACATTTTGATACGTAATCGAGAATATATGTAGATGTCGTCGTGTCATATACACGGTCAATCATACTGAAGATTATCAATTGTACTACAAAATATTTAAAAGACTATTTCCAGTATAATGACCCGAATATCATCATTAATGTTTGACTGGCACACATAAAAGTTATATCACATGGCTAAATGATTGTTTATTATATTATGATAAGGTCATGCTTTTCTATAAAAAGTTGCAAGAATTTTTAAATCACGGCATTCACTTAATTAGTGAAAAACAAGATGGACTGATCTAAAAGTTTACTTTCTTGTGTAAAAGTGCTATTTAGAATTTTATGCAAATGATAATTAAAGTTTCTATTTAAATAAGTGTAACATAGCGGGTATTAAATTCAAAGGTAGCAGCCATCCATATTTGCAAAGCCAGCATCATTTTCTGTACAGAAACCGGCAGTGTTGCTCAAGGCACTATAAACAAAGCAGCTGATAAAATATTATACTCATAACTGTTAACAAAAACTGTTTCTGCAAATGGTCTTATAGATAATAATAACTATTCCGCCGTGTTAGGTGCAAACTAATAATAGCTCCATTAGAAGGAAAAGAGGTAAAATTTTGTTTTAGAAATGCGCAATCAATATTGTTTTGTCTGCAATTGAGCATAAAATAAAAAATAAATTCAGCCAAAGAACATAACTGGCATTATACTCAGGACCATCAATTGGCATGGAAAAAATAATTTTAACAGGTTTAAAAAATCAATCAAAATTCAAAAAAACATAAATATCAAAATCAAAAAATTAATATATGTATGTCTATACATACATATAATGATTTATGGTCGCTTGGTAACTGACGGTGACTCAGTATAACATCCTACAGTCACGCCGAAACTAAGAGGAGAGAATCACTGTAGAAAAGGTAATAATTTATTACGGAAATTTTGTGATAAAATTAAAAAAAATTACAAACTTATCTAAGTTAATCTAACTTAGTCTAACTTATCCTTATGCCTTACAAAAAAAAAAACAAATAATAAAATAGTCAGATGGAGTCAGTTTTTAATAAGATATAACAAAAATAAACAAAAAAAAAATTTTAAAAAAGTTTAGTATTTAATTGATTATATACCGCTGACACTTAATCACACTTTTCGAAACCACGCCAGTTGTAAACAATACTTGTGTGAAAAGACAAAATCTGCTTTTCAAATTTCCGCCGAGTTGTAAGTAGAAAGTCAAATAGGTCATGTGTTAATTTTAATTAAATATATATTATGTGAAGTGATCTTGACTACGTTTCATCAATTAACCATTGGTAAAAATTAAAACAGGAATTTTACATTTGTGTTTACAAGAAACATTATTAGTTGAACCTTGCAGCTTGTTCATTATTTTTATTATAAATACCTATAAATGTATATATTATTAATAAATAGTTCCCATAGTATTTTGGATAATTTTTTATTTTGCCCTATCTGCAATGTTCTACGCTCTATAGAAAATGTGGCGTATGACATGACTGACAATCTTTCGAACGTTTTATCTAGGTACAAAGATGTTTTACGTTTTCGTCGCCTCCACATGATATTTTTGTCAGCATAAGGTACCCTTCTGTGGCTGAAACGAATATAAATATTGCTACAAGGTAAAGTAAAAGGCTATACAAGTCCCTCTACTGGTCAAAGAACTCTTTTTTTTATTTCTGAGAGGGTTTTAGGGGAAGGAAATGCCCGCCGAACTGCCCCAATGCGTGTTGACGAAAATTGCAATTACAAATTGCATTCGTGCTATCGGGGATCAAACCCGGGAATAATTTACAGCGAACGCTTTGACCCAGATCTACTAATACAATACAAATAAATACGATTTAACATATATAATAAAAGAACTCTTACGTACTTGAAACTTGAACACTTGATAGCTCGTGATGCCTACCGGACAAAGCTACAGCACAATGTAATAATTACATATTTTTACATTATTGAAGATGCGTAACCACATAATTCTCAGTGATGCGCAAGCATAACAGGCAGTACGTCACTTTTATAATTGTCATCTCTGCAGTCTATTAATCTTTGCACTTTTATAAGTAATACAGAACGTAGTTGCTAGACAGTGTTGACGTTGGCTAAAATCTCTGCGATAGCCGTTTAGTCAAGGTCATTCAGGCTAGTTAAAGCCTTAAGAAAACAAAAAGGAAAGATTGTTCGGTGTCATGCAAAAACTGGTTAATGAAACGAAAAAAAATATCTCAATAGTAAATAGCAAAACATGTGAAACAGACAAGTGACGGCTCTGTGGCCCAGTAGCTTAGTAATGAGTTGCAGCGTTAAGGGCCACGGGCTCGAATCACAGACGGAACAAGTATTTGTATGACCTACAAATCATTTAAACTATCCCTGCGATACAGAAAAAAATCCTAGTGTAGAGTTAACGTTTTTTAAAAAGAGAGAAAGAGAGACAACTAATGAAATTAAAAATTTTGTACAACCGACTTCAATACGAATACGTATTATTAAGGATAATTCCAAAACTACTAGTCAGATCTTGTTCAATTTTTTACGTGATTTTTAAATTATAAGCACCAGCTTTCAAATAAAATAGAATCATCAAAATTGATTTACCTAGAAAATAGTTCTGAGGTAACACACATTAAAAAAATAGTCGAATTGAGTACCTCCTCCTTTTTTGAAGTCGGTTAAAATGATAAGTAGGTAATTTGTCTGAGTTTCAAAGACTTTCACGTTGTTATAATATTATTTTTTCTCGATGTTGCATATTAACCTTCCTCACATTGAACAATAAAGTTTTGACTTAGCAATGAGTTACAGCGCTGGGGACGCGGGTTCGAATCCCACACGGAACAAGTATTTGTATGGCCTACAAATAATTGTTTCGGGTCTACATGTTTGTCCCTGTGCAATTTATGTTTTTTAACTGCCTCCACGATACCTAACACGAAAAAAAAAATTAATACATTGCATAACACTTCGATGTATTCTACTATATACCGCATGCGCGCGTCTTCGCTTGCCGAAGCCGACTAACGTCATGTATACTTGGCCGCGAATACACACGTTCAAGTTTACATGACGCTGCAAGTTTGATCAAGTCGGCAGAATCGAAATTCAATTTTTGCTTCAAGTAGACTTGTCATGCACACTGCCAGACATACACCGTCAAGTTTACCGGACGCCGCTTCAAGTGCGCTGCAAACTTGACGGTAAACTAGATCGTATATGGCGGGCTTATGGAGTGTAGAGTAGAAGGAGGACCATCTCTGTATATGAAAAGTGTCCCTAAAAACGCGTCCAATAAGGGTGGCGCTGCAGTAGCATAGGATAAATTAAAAAAAGCGCCAAAATTAATAAGAGTAAGATGGAGAAATAAACAAGGACCGACCAATCAGCTTGGTTTTGTACTACGTATATAGATGAGGTTTTGTATACTGGCATTTTACTAACTACTCTAGTCATGAATTTTTTTTATATTTGAATTCAGCTGACTTCACTCCGTCTACAACAGCTATATTCGTATCGTAGTTTTTCAGAGGCCAGCGCTATTGTAGTAGGTTTTGGAATCTCTATTTTCAGTATATAGTGGGACACTTTTTCAACTTTCGCACCTTATAAGATGGTTCTCCTTCTACTATACACTCCATAGGCGGGCTTTAGATTTCTTTATTTTTTTATTTTATTAGTTTGGCAAAGGCATGTTTTTTCTTTCTTTTTCTTAAGTCCTCTGATGTGGTGGTTAGAGCCTTTGCAACTTTAAACTCTAGTCTGAACATTTTTTCATAGCTTTCTTGTCATGTTCATGTTGGTCATGATGTAGGTCAGTTCTTGCTTTACACTATTCTCACTATCTTTATTTTTAATTTTATTTTTGCTTTGTTATCTGTTGTTGTTCTATTATTTTAGGATAATGTCTGTACTGTTATTTTTATCTATCCTACTGTCTGTTTTTTTTTAATTTTTTTTATGTCAATATATATGTTTTTATTTATTTATATAATACATACTAATATCTTTACTGTATTTTTAATTATTTTCTTGTTTCATAGCGTTCTTACACTCCAAACTATTTTTAACTCATACTGCCTGGGCATGTTAACCCATACTGCCTAGTCTGACGTTTATAGTTTCAAAATGTCTTACAATTTTTTGGCGTCAGACTGCAAGTTTTTGGTTATTTTAATACTAAACTGATTGTTTTATTTCTTTAAGTTGTTGTTATGCTTTCCCTTTCATGCTGCTGGTGGTTGTAATAGTGTAGGCACTGTTCGATCTTGCATTTGTATTTATATTTTTTTCATGTATATAAGAATTTCTTTATATATTTTAATATTGCATTTATGACATCCTCAAGCATTTGTAACGATAGTGATTTGTTTCTGTCATTGTCTTCGGATGATGAGACACTTAGTGATGCTAGTTATCACAGTACAACTGCTTCTCCTTCACTCAAATTCACCTTTAAGTCTTGTTTCTCAGACTGTGTGAATAACTTCAATGGTATTTATATTAACGCCCAAAGCATTCCGGCTCATTATCCTGACATGTTTGCGTCATTTGAATCTCAAAATATTCACACCATTTTAGTAAAACCCTGTCTGCCTTCCACTTCTTATTCTTTGCCTGGGTTTCATCTAATTAGAAATGATCGCACTAATAGGAGTGGTGGGGGCGTGGCGATCTATCTTAGATCTTACTTTCCATTTAAAATTGTTAGTTCGTCAAGTCAACCACCTCCTGTTAATTCAGCTGAGCATTTGCTGGTTGAGGTCTCCCTGTCTCAGAATAAAATTCTACTTGGAGTTTTCTACAGTCCCTCTCTTTCTATAAACTATTTTACTTCTTTCGAATCTCTCTTAGAATTACTAGTCCCTACGTATAGTCACTGTTCACGCAAAAGCGTTAGTGTCAGGCATCGACGTTAGATGGCACTCGGCTCGGTCGATACGGAATGACGTTCGTGCGTGTTGAACGTCCGAGCTTGCTGAAAGGTGGGAGTCGAGAGCGAAAGATTAGAAGTCTTCTTCGCGTCGAAAGAGAAGGCAGTCCGTTTGTTTGGGAGCTCTTAGATCTAATTTTATGTTAGGCGCGTATAGTAAATATACCACTGGGAATGGTAGCGCGTGTTGAGAGTTTACCCGGGACTTTAGGTTTAACGCAGAATCTGTATAAGTGGATTCGACTGTATTAGTTACTAGTGCGGTAGTTAATATTCTAGAAATAACGTTGACCTTTGACCCGTACGTTCTGTGTTCATTTTCGCGAGTCAATCGTAACAAAGGAAGAAAGTGACTGCGGAAGGCGACCTTAGCTTGGAGAGGAGCTGAGGGCCGAACTGCTGCAGGGGGAACGGTCAAATAAGGTCAATAACACTACCAGCCACACCCAAATACACATCACTGACCTTTACTTTCTAGCACAATACATCCACACGAGACCTGACCGAATCCTGAGGGACCAGTCGCCTTGAATAGAGGTAAGTAAGCTCTGTTCAATAATTGTAACGCTCCCCCCGGATTGTTTAGTGTAATTAGACTTTTAACCCGTGGCGTGAGGACGCCCGACCAGCATCTGCCTGTAGCTTCTTCGTCTATGGGCCGCGAAGGATTCTACTCCTGGGATAGGCAGCTGCCGGCCGTAACAGTCACACTATTTTGATGGGTGACTTTAACACCTGTTTGCTTAAAGGCGACAATCGGGCTATAAAACTTGAGTCTATAATTGAAGCGTGTAATATGCAAATCCTACCCCTTTCTGCTACTCATAACTTTCCTAACAGTACTCCTTCTCTTCTTGACTTAATAATGGTGTCATCTTCAAATCTAGTTTTCAAGCATGGATAGTGTCCTACTGATGCATTCTCTTATCACGATTTAATGTTTCTTTCGTATAAACTACGCCCTCCTAAAATCAAACCTAAATTAGTTCTGCGACGTAATTTTGGAGGAATGGATATTGACCAACTTTATGAAGATGCTCATTATATTGACTGGTCAGTGATTGAGAAAGCTCCATGCATTGACGATAAAGTGGAACTTTTCTGTTCCCTACTCACGCAATTTTATGACGTTCACGCGCCAATGCATTATGTGAGACTCAAACACTTACCTGCTCCATGGCTCTCAGATTATCTGAAAAGGCTAATATTGAAGAAGAATGCGGCATTGTCAGAGCTTAAGAGAAATAAAACAGATGAAAACTTAAGGAAATACGCCAAAATTAGGAATTGCTGCAACACATTATGTAGAGATGCACAACGACGCCATATTCATACATCAGTCGAGTACGGCGACTCACCTAGGGTGTGGAAGTTTCTTAAAACAGTTGGAGTTGGTAGAACATCACTAAATGCTGCTCCTAGTGTTAATGTTGAACTATTAAATCAACATTTTTCTAATCCTTGTAACTCTTTTGATAGTGAACATAAACTGCAAACACTTCGTTCTCTTTCTGTAACTCCGACTCCTAATTATCTTTCGTTCGTTTTTAGTCAGTTTACTGCATGTGGTGTAACAAGATCACATTATGCATCTCCTCAAATGCGTCGGTAGCGACAACATTAGCCGTAATATGATTATTCCTCTCCTTGATATTATTACTCCCATTATCACACATTTACTTAATGCATCGGTCTCTTTCTCTAAATTCCCTCAAGACTGTAATAGTGCTCATGTTATACCCCTTCCGAAGAGATCTTATCCCGTCAACCTCTCTGATTTTCGTCCCATCTTGATCATACCTTTCCTTTCTAAAGTCCTTGAAAAACTAATTTGCCAACAGCTGACCCTTTTCCTTAATAAGCACAATTTATCAAATTCTTTACAATCCGGTTTCCGTCCTGGTCATAGTACGGCTTCTGCCTTAATCATAGTTACTGATGACCAACGGTGGGATATGGATAATAAACAACTCACAGTCATGACCTTGCTGGATTTCAGTAATACGTTCAATACTGTTGACTTTGATGTACTGTTGAGTCTGTTGTGTTCCCTTAACATATCTCCATCAGTAATTAACTGGTATCAAAGTTATCTCTTCGGCTGTCGGCAGTGTATTCATTTCGATGAAACTCGCTCCTAATTTTTAAATAAAATAAAAAAAATATATTGTTCGAGATTTTTAAAAAAAATATTTCTATACGTTTGAATAATGATCCTGATAACGTACTACTTAACGAGAACCACAGGGCTTTTGTTATATATTGTATATGTATGTATATGTATATATTATATGTGGATGCGCCAGATTGTGACCTAAATCCAAACGGCAACTTGTTTTTATTAAATTAATAATTTATTTCTTCACATAGCTTTCAATTAGACGCACATATTGATGTACTCAGATTTCTTTACGGTATCATCAATTACACTTTGGAATAACCTTCCACGAGATATAAAAGATGCTCCCCCAAAAAATAAATTTAAACGTAAGGTTGAGGCACATTATTTAAAATTACTTGATTAATGTTATTGGTTTATATAATATTATAATTTCATATACTAGATTGTATGTATTTTATTGGTATAGTATGTATTTTTGTTTATATGTATACATACATTATATATATATATATATATATATATATATATATATATATATATATATATATATATATTGTATTGTATATTGTCGGAGAATTAAAAACAGAGGATTCCAGTTTTGATCTGGGAAATACATCAGGATAGCGTTAATTGTTAAAAATAGTAAAAGTGTGAGAGCGGATGTTCAACTTGCTCTCTTGCTTACGCAGTTTAATCGTTTTCAGTAATAAGACAACGTAACGCACTATACATCCAGTATAGTGAAATTACAGTTCGACCACACCGTAACACGTCTCCGCCAGAATCACACACCAGTGTAACGTGAGGTACGTAATTACATGATAACACCAAAATATGTAAACCAACAGCAACACTACTTATCTCAATGTAACATAACAGCATCTCAGCAACACAAATCCTCCTTGATTGCACTAGAAGAATTACAACAACGAACAGAACCACGACACTATTTTAGCACTAGGAGTGACCGCACTCGTTGAATGACTTGAGCGATATCTCTCGCGCACGGCACCTACAGTGAACTTTATACTACAGACACAAGAGGGGGTTTCTCGATATACCCTCCATTCTACCTTGATCCAACCCGGTATGTTATAGACACTCCGACATATATATATATATATATATATATATATGTATGTGTATATATATATAAATATATATGTATATATGTGTGTATATGAAGTGTAAATATGTAAAAATAAGTTTTATTTTTCCTGTGTTGTGGCTCTACCCATAGCTGTGGTGAGACACTACCAAAGGTTAGCTGGCAGAGAATGCCTCTTTGGCATTTAGTTCGCCTTTGGACCAAATTTTTGTTTGTTTGAGTGCAATAAATAATTTTCTATCTATCTATCTACGCCTTATTGAAAACATCTATGACATTACAGTATTGGAACAGTGCAAAGTTTCTTTACGTTATTTATTTTTATGTTAACAATTGCTTTTAATATCGACATCAGTTATTTGTATATGAGATGAGTTAACATGCAACCACTAACGACAAACATTATGAGCCAATTAACACAATTGATCAAATACGTGCTAAATTATTTTTTGTGCCTCTAGGATATTTTTATGTGAAACGACTTAGAATGTATCATCTTTAGCATATTGATACACAGTGCTCCTGTGATATAACGTTACACGTATCTTAGGCGTTGAACATTGTGCTCGTGTCCTCTTTCATTAAAATCTTACCACTCTGCTCTCCAGTACGTGTTGCCAGTGATGACATACGGAACTGAGACGTGGTCCTTCACTGCTGGCCGGATGAGGAAGCTCAAGGTCGCTCAGCGAGCTATGGAGAGGGCTATGCTCGGAGTTTCTCTGCGTGATAAGCTCAGAAATGAGGATATCAGCAGTAGAACCAGAGTGATCGACATAGCCCAACGGATTAGTAAGCTGAAGTGGCAGTGGGCCAGACATATAGCTCGAAGAACTGACAACCGATGGGGAAGAAAGGTTCTCGAGTGGCAGCCTCGTACCGGCAGGCGAAGTGTAGGGCGTCCCCCCACTAGATGGAGTGACGACCTGGTAAGATATGCAGGAAGTCGATGGATGCAGGTGGCTCAGAACCGTGCTTTGTGGCATTCTTTGGAGGAGGCCTATGTTCAGCAGTGGACTTGTGAAGAGCTGTAATGATGATAATGATGACTCTGCTCTCCATCCAAGCTCATAATATTTTTCTTTCCATCAAATTTCTGTAACAATTACATTAGGATTGTATTACTCAATTTTTGTTATTAAAAAATAAAAAAGAGTTTTAATTTTTAATTTCAAACAGTGTAATTTTAAAAAAGATAAAACGATAACAATTTTTGTTAATAAAGTTAAATTTTAAAAAATATATCAGCTTTTGCTAGTGAACACAAACCTTTTTTGACGTGTAGGTATTATGTAAATATAACAGACATCAAAAAAACTTCCAGTTTGAGAACGCAACAACCAAGAATGTTTCTTTCATACTTTGATGAGGACCATTCAATCTGCCTAGCTAAAGCGATAGAAGAATATATTAAAATTCTAAAGGAAATCTGCAGTGACATAGACTACTTGCTGATAACATTTTAAAAAAAAACCTTGTAAACAGGCTATTGCTCAAACCAGCAGTCGATGGATTAAAAGCGTATTGTGTGAGAGTGGTGTAGATACAAAGGAATTTAAAGCTCACAGCACGAGACATGCCTCTACATCTACTGCAAAAGCTTAGGTCTATCTTTAGAAAAACTGCTGGATGGTCCAAATCTTCTCAGAATTTAGCAAAATTCCACAACAAGCTAATTCAAGTGAATAGTAACTTTGATAATTACATTCTTTCGGCTAAGGAAACTTAATGCACACAAAGTACATTAAATTAAGTCTATAAACAAATATAGACTAATTCATTTTTTTCCTTTCGTTTTTTTTAAACGTTAAATCCACACTAGGATTTTCTCCTGTATCGCGGGGGCAGTTTACATTCATAGATTTCACAAGGATATACATCTAGACCCAGAATAATTACTTGTAGGCCATACAAATACTTACTTGGTGCGGGATTCGAACCCGCGGCCCTTAGCGCTGCATTGACTCATTGCTAAGCCACTGCGCCACGGATACGTCAACGTTTACTTTAACAAAATTAATGAAGCTATGTAACATCATTTATTTAATCTTTAAAATTTATGATTATGCTATTACTATTTAAAATAAGAGAAAGTTTAAAATGTACTCTATACCATTAAAAAGAATAATTAATTTAACGCAAAAATCTCAAAATAGTTATTATATCAACAATGCGAAGAATAAAACAAAAGCCACATGGAAAATGATAAATAAGAATAAATACAATTTCCCTAGAGATAATATTACAAAACTTAATTTTAATAAATTAATAGTTAATAGAATTAATAGAACCAGGCGTTACTTTCCGGAAATCCGTGATAGCATGATATAGACTCTACGGTAGAGTCTATATCACCTGAGGATGCCTCGTGTAGAGGCGAAACACGTGTCGTATTATCGTCAGTGGCGTGTCTTGCCTAGTGTAGTGGTGTTGGGAGTAGCGGTGCTGGGATTAGTGGTAACGGGGATAGTGCACGAAATTGAGGGAGGGCGGGAGGTGCTTCTTCATACTAGGTAAGACACATAATTTTATTTTATAACGCGGATATTTGCGAAGTAAATTTTTCTAAAAGCTTTTATTAATTTTAATAATAAATATATATATGATCCGGAAAAATTGCTAAAGAATTTAATAATTATTTTATCAACGAAGTCCAGCCTATAAACCAGTTTAGTAAAGACCACTATAATTATTCATCCATTAATAGTAGAATGAACTCAATGTTTATGCCTGCATCTATTCCTCACGATATATATAAAATAATTAATACGAGTAAGTTAAAAAATACTAACAGTACCGGTAATGATGATATAATCAGAAAAGTAGTTAAGTATGTGGCCGTTGAAATTTCCTCAGTTCTTAGTTACGTGGTTAATCTATGTATAGAAAATGGTACTTTTCCTAGTTGTTTAAAAATATCCGTTATAAGTTCTTTGTATAAAAAGGAGGACAGACATGACCCTAAAAACTACAAGCCTGTCGCTTTACTTCCAATATTCTCCAAAATAATAGAAAAAGTAATATATAACAACTTATATTCTTACTTAGAAAGTAATAACATCTTAGCAAAGGAACAATATGGTTTTAGGAAATGTAAAAACATAAATATGGCCATGTATGATTTTATGGATAAAGTGATCACTGGTATAGATAATCATACACCGACAACCTCTTTATTCATGGATATGACTAAGGCGTTTGATTACGTTGATTTAAATATTCTAGCGCTTAAACTGGAAAAATATGGAGTCCGAGGTAATGTGTTAAAACTTATAACGTCATACCTGAACGACAGAAAAAAAAATTACTAAAATAATAAATATCTGTCCGCGTTCTAATATTGAACTAACATACCTTTCGCAACAAAAGCAAACAACCTACGGTGTGCCGCAAGGAAGCATACTCGGTCCTTTACTATTCCCCCTAGTCTATATAAATGATTTACCAGAAGTGACTCAGTACCCCATGACATTATTTGCTGATGACAGCACAGTCTTATTCACTGGACAAGACAAAGTCTCATTTGAAACGGACATAAATCAAAATGTATGCAGGATAATAAGCTGGCTAAATGACAATAATCTTAAAATTAATCAAGATAAAACGCATATTATGTCATTCAAACAAAGGTCAAAACAACAAAAATTTAATATTCAATATAAAACTAAAATTATAAATGAAAAAGCACATACGAAATATCTGGGACTTTGGCTAGACGAAAAAATGACATGGAGAAAACATATTGAATACATGATAAAATAGATAAATCAATACCACTATGCACTACATAACCTTTTAAAAATAACAAATCGTGAAACAGTCATAACCGCCTATCATGCATACATCTCTTCAACATTGAGATATGGTATAATATTTTGGGGAAACTGCACAGGACGCGAATTAGTTTTTAAAGCGCAAAAGAAATGCTTACGAGCAGTATGCCGGTTGCAGGCTACCGATAGTTGCAAATCGCATTTCAATGACCTTAACATACTAACCCTGCCATCTTTATATATATTCGAAGTAACCATGTTTGTTAGGAAACATTTTAGCATATTTGAAACCACTAATAGAAAACGTCACAGAAACACATTGCGTATTAAATCTCACAAAACAGCGCTATATTCAAAAAGTTTCCTGGGTATGGCTCCTAAAATTTTTAATAAACTCCCAAAAAACATCAAAGAGACAGATAACATAGACAAATTTAAGAAATTGCTTTCGGGTTTTTTAATAGAAAAAGCATACTACTCTATTAACGAATATTTTGATGACAAAATGTATAGTTTTTAGCACTTACTATTAATGTTCGATTTATTTATTATATATTTATTTATTATATTTTTATCATTATGTTATTAAGAATTAGGTAATAGATAATAAAAACAATAATTTATGCAATTTTTCTTAAATATACTAATTATTATTGAAATTGTAATATGTTAATTAATATTTATATTAGTAATGCATGATCATGTTAACCAAATATTTGTATGCCTTTTAAGCAGAAACATAGTGATACTTATCATACATTTTCCACCAAGCTTGTAACTATTCTACCTATGTTTTACAAATAAAAATATTTTGAATTTGAATTCTAATTTGAATAACTGCATTTAATTATTATATTACTTTGTTATAATAGATATAAAATAATGAATAATAAATAATTTTCATAATTCTGCTGGTCTCTGAATGTAGATATTCAGGTAAAATATACGGTAAGGAATCCACATTATATGCAATAAATGAAACCACAAGTAATACTAGCCCATAGATGTGTAGAAAAATTGAACATTAAATTAAAACCCGTAAAATAAAAAAGTGAAATTTTCAAACAAAATAAATATTAAATAGATTCAGAAAAAGTAAACACTCTGTTTAGACTACGTAACTTGACCTCTTGGAAGAGTGGCAACGTTGCACGCGGGTGGCATGGCGTTTGGCGGCAGGCAGCGTTACTGTCGGCACGGTCTTTGGTTCGTTTGACAATGTGCGACGAAATAAAAACTCACTAAACTGTTTAGGTATTTTTACCGCTACATTAATGGAAAATGGGTATTGATGAGCTGATTCCCTAAATAAATGGGGATTCGTATGGCTCCAGTGACGCATGGTCTGTCGGTTCCATATGCAGTTTCGAGTAAACGTGCTTTCATATGTCCAAAACACATTTATACATAAGAAACGTTTGTCTTAAGACATTTTTTTCAGTACCCAGTGGTATTAAGACTCTCTAATTGGCTTATCACGGGGCAGCAGCGTCTGCACCTTAGCATATTTATAAGGACGTAATTTGTTCCTTTTTAGCACTCGGTGTATTGTTCTATGCCTCATTCTAAACACACGCCCAGCTTGTCTAAGGCTACAGGTTTGATTTCGATCGAAATGGTCTAAGCCTCGTTGTTTGAACGAGGGTGGAAAGTGACGCGGAGCAACTCCTTCATGAGTTTTGAGCACTATGCGCTGATTTTCCCTGATTCTTTAGACAGCACCTAGGATTGTCCGGACGCTAGTAGGGCAGACGCGAGTTGCGCCGTATCTCTCACGATAAGTACGCAGAGTTAACGCTGAATTTTGGCGGCATTCGCCATACAATAAAACCATGTCTGTATAGGTGGTACTCTGCCGCACTGTAAAAATGCTATTGTCTTGACATTTTCCACCGCCAATACGTACATACAAAAGTCAATTAGTGTCAATATCACAGTGAAAAAATAACAATAAACGTACTTAAAAACACTATTTACACACAAAAAGTCAATGAACTAATAAGTGTCTATTTCACCGTAAAAAAAATTGTTTGCCTAATTGTATTTATCTTACGAAAAATAAATCACTTGAAGCAATGCGCGTAAGTAGCGAAATACACCTTTATTCTGGAAGAATTGCGGTGGAATGAAAGCCAAACTTCCAAATTCCAAAATGGCGAAACTAATAAAAGTAATAAGTAGGGCGGTCACAAGGTGCAATTATCGTTTATCGATACTTTTCTTTCTACACTTACTTACCTACTACATTTGAATACAAGTAATTTTGATTTTTGATTTGATAACAATATATATAAATTCGCATATAGTATTGTTGCGCGCCACTTATAATGTCTTGTACATGGCAACACTAGTTACACTAGCGCCCTCTAGTGTCGAGTTGCAAAACTAGGAGAGTCAAGATCCTTCCAGAAATTTCGGGACCGATATGTACTCGAACATTCTAGATGTCGCTACAGTAGAAGGTTCTGGAAACTATCTGAGGCCCTTTATAAGGCCGGTAGAGACCACGACCGAGGCAGTATTGAATTGGCGATACAAGAGAATACTTCGAAGCGAAATAACTGCGAAATAAAGTGAATGTGTTTTATTATTAGTGTGGTTTTAGATTGTAATTAGTGTTGTGTAATTAAAGTGTCAATTTCGGTAATTCAATCGGCAGTTTTTAATTGTCTTGAACCCCAAGCTCGTAACAATTGGTGTCAGAAGTGGGATCAAATCATGCCGATTTTACCAAAGGACGACATGGAGGGTATCCGTACCCGAAGTCAACGCCAGCTGGAGACGGACCAGAGACGATTTGGTAATGCAACGTCGCAAACGTCGGAGGGCCAGCTGTTGACCACGAAGGCCGGCCCGTCAGCAGCACCTGCATCTGCAGCACCTGACTTAGGGGCTCTGATGATGATGCTGCAGGATCAGGCTCACCGACAGGAGGAACAGGCCCGCCGACAGGAGGAACAGGCCCGTCGGTTGGAAGAACAGCTGCAGCGCGGTATGGAAGAGCAGATGCTCCTCAGGAAGGACCTTCACGCTACCTTCGGGAAAGAGATAAAGGAGGTGAAGGATAGAGTTGCTCAACATGACAACCGCCTGTCTGAAGCTGAAACCCGAATCGACCAAGTGAACAATCGGGTTGACAACGTGATGTCTGACGTGAAGAAAACGCTGGACGACCTCAGTTACAGCTTAGCTAAAACACCTTCGCTACGTGGATTCAAAGTGCCGCCGTTCGACAGGACTTCTTCCTGGTCGGCCTACAAATTCCAATTCGAGGCTGTCATGAAGGCGAACGGCTGGAATAAAAGTCAGGCCATGACTGCTCTCACCCTAGGCCTGCGCGACCAGGCGAACTGTAGAAAGGGAAGGTGATCGATCTCGAGAGGGTAGTGCGGCTTATAGCACCGCCCAGCAGCAGCAGGGAAACGAGTAAATGCCAGGACTGCGGGGCGAGTGCTGGCTGATGTTAAAAGAGCCCCAAGGATTTCGATCTCACAAACCCATGATGGGAACAGCCTAATAATCAAGGGCGAAGTCAACGGAACGCCGTGTAAACTGACCATAGACACTGGAGCCTCTCGCACGGTTGTCAGGTCCCAACTTATAAGTCGGTTCCTTGGGGACTCCGCATATAACCGAGAACGCATTAATTTGGTGACAGCCACTGGTCAGCGCATACCCGCCCGTGGAGAGACGGAGATGGAGTTAAAGCTAGGCAACATGATCTACCTGCATAATGTCATCGTGCTGATATAATGGACGACTGCATCCTGGGCCTAGACTTTATGAGGAAGAATTGTTGTGAGATCGACGTTAAGCAAGGTGTTTTGAAGTGTGGACAAGAGGAACTTTTCGTGGAAGGGGCGTTACCAGGTAATGTGTACAGCATTAAGAAGATTGTTCTTCCGCCGAGATCGGAAACGATTGTGCCGGTTAGTCTTCCTCAGAATCCCGGGCAAGCTCATCGTTGTGTACTCGTAAAAAGGGTAGACAATGACCTTCCATGGAAAGTGGCTCAATCCTTGGTCAGAACCACAGACATCTCAGGAGTACGTGTGTTGAAACTTTGTGATCAGGAACAGATTATAGAAAAAGGTACATTGGTTGGTACTAGTGAGGAAGTGGATTGGTTGCGTCGGTGCGAATATCTATCGACTGGAACCCCCAGCAAGGATGGACAAACGAGAGTGACCACACTTTTAGAAGACTGTCGCAGCATTCTCTCCCCGAATGAAATGGTCAAGGCGAAGAAGTTGTTACTCAAGTACGCCAATGTTTTCTCGTCAATCGAAGCTGACATAGGAAAGACTGGCTTAGTTCTACACAAAATAAACACAGGAGAAGAATTGCCTATTCGTCAGCGGCCAAGAAGATTGCCTGTAGCACGTGAAAAGGAAGTGGAAACCATGATTGAGGGAATGGTGAAGGATGGTGTTATTGAACATATTTGAACATATTGAACATATAAAAATATTTCATATCATATAGTTCCCAACTTATTAGTCGGTTCCTTGGGAACTCCGCATATAACCGAGAACGCATTAATTTGGTGACATCCACTGGTCAGCGCTTACCCGCCCGTGGAGAGGCGGAGATGGAGTTAAAGCTAGGCAACATGATCTACCTGCATAATGTCATCGTGCTGATATAATGGACGACTGCATCCTGGGCCTAGACTTTATGAGGAAGCCAAGAAGATTGCCTGTAGCACGTGAAAAAGAAGTGGAAACCATGATTAAGGGAATGGTGAAGGATGGTGTTATTGAACCTGCATATAGTCCATGGTGTTCACCTGTGGTGCTGGTAAAGAAGAAGGACGGCAGCATGCGGTTTTGTGTTGACTACCGCCGCCTGAACGACGTTACGAAGAAGGACAGCTATCCCTTGCCAAGAATTGATGATACGCTGGACATGCTCACAAGCGTAAAGTGGTTTAGTACGCTAGACCTGAAAAGTGGCTACTGGCAGGTTGAAACAGACCCTAAGGACAAGGAAAAAACTGCATTCTCCACAGGAAAGGGTCTGTGGAAATTTAAAGTCATGCCGTTTGGATTGTGCAATGCTCCAGCAACGTTTGAAAGATTGATGGAGCTTGTACTTACCGGGCTAATTGGAGATGCCTGTCTGGTCTACTTGGATGACATCATCATCGTAGGCCGTACGTTTGAGGAACACCTTCAAAACCTGGAACGCGTGCTCATGAAGATCCAGAGTGCCAACCTCAAGTTGAGCCCGAAGAAGTGCTCACTATTCAAACGGCAAGTTAGCTTTTTGGGGTATGTAGTGTCGGAAGAAGGTATCCGCACGGATCCAGAGAAAATTGCCGCTGTCAAGGAGTGGCCGGTTCCAAAAGACAAGACACAGGTTAGAGCATTTTTGGGTTTGTGCTCTTATTATCGGCGTTTTGTGAAGAACTTTGCAGATATAGCCAAACCTCTGCAGAAGCTAACCGAGGAGAAGCGACATTTCTGCTGGGATGAAAGTTGCGATATTGCATTCCAGGAGCTCAAGAACCGTCTGTGCCGAACACCTATTTTGGGGTACCCTGATGCAAGCAAGGAATTCATAGTTGACACAGACGCAAGTGATATAGGACTTGGCGGTGTGTTATCTCAACGGAATGGTTTTTTTTATAGGATAAGGGTGAAAAACGAGCACACAGTCCACCTGATGTTAAGTGGTTGCTGCGGCCCATAGACATCTACATCTATCCTCTGTTACAGATCAAAATGCAGATGCGTTTTCACCCGTGAGGACTAGGATGGAATGCCTCATTTCCAGTAAAGTGGGCCTCCGGCCACCTGCACTCACCGAGCGAAACGCAGAGGTAAACCTCTACTTCACGCTGGTATTCTGTTAAGTCGTGGTACCACCCCGGTTCGAGCCGGCCCATCCATGCGACAGCAAAAGCTGCCGCCTGGCTCTACCATGGTGATCAAGAGATTGTGATAGCGTACTTCAGCAAGTCGTTATCAAAGCCGGAAAGGAACTATTATGTCACAAGACGCGAATCGCTTGATGTGGTAAATTCCTTGCAGCATTTTAGTAAATATCTTCTGGGACGGAAATTCCACTTACGAACTGACCATGCTGCACTGAAATGGCTATTGCAGTTCAAAAATCCGGAAGGACAAGTTGCGAGATGGATTGAACTACTGCAGGAATACGACTTTGTAATCGAACATCGCAGCGGGAAATCTCATGGCAATGCAGAAGCATTGTCAAGAAGACCTTGCTCTGAAGATTGCAAGCATTGTACTAGGCAAGAGGGTAAGGAAGTGGTATCTGTGAGGATACTTAGGACAGACCAGCTCAGCAATGAGTGGAAGGACAACCTACAACATGCACAGCAAGAAGATTCGGACATTAAGTCGATTCTGGAATGGATGAAGGCCAGTGCTCCTAAGCCCAAGTGGAGTGACGTCTCAGCGATGAGTTCGACCACGAAAAGCTATTGGGCCCAATGGGACAGCTTGATGATTCAGGATGGAGTCCTGTGCCGTAAATGGGAAAATGGTCGGTGAGATAGTTGTCACTTGCAAATGGTTGTCCCTAAGGCTAAAATACCGGATGTTCTACAGCTGTACCATAGTGGTTGTTCAGGAGGCCACCTGGGAGTTAAACGAACTCTACTGAAGATCCGAGAACGGTTTTACTGGGTCCACTGTCGTGACGATGTCGAGGACTGGTGCCGCAAATGTACAAGTTGTGCGGATGTAAAGGGAGTTCAAATTCGTAGTAGAGGCGCATTGAAATTGTACAATGTTGGTGCACCATGGGAGAGGATAGCCATTGACGTTGTGGGGCCGTTACCGGAAAGTGAAGGTGGTAACAAGTATTTCATGGTTGTGATGGATTACTTCACTAAGTAGCCAGAAGTCTTTGCCATTCCAAATCAAGAAGCTTCAACAGTTGCAGATAAACTAGTAGTTAATGAAGTCTTTTGTCGTTTTGGAGTATCCTTAGAGATTCACAGCGATCAAGGAAGGAATTTCGAGTCTCAAATATTCCAGGAAACTTGCAGAGTTATGGGTACTCATAAAACACGAACAACTTCTTACCACCCACAATCTGATGGAATGGTAGAACGATTTAATCAGACATTGGAAAGGTACCTGGCAAAAGTTGTGGAAAAACGGCATTAAGACTGGGACGGGCACATACAACCGTTTTTGTTGTCATATCGAAGCGCTGTTCACGAAAGTACATCAGTGACGCCAGCTTTCGCAAACTTTGGGAGAGAATTACGACTGCCTGCAGACCTGATCACCGGAATACGACCTGATGCCCCACGCAGTATAACCGATTATGCAAATGGCTTGCGGAACAAAATTAATGACATTTATGAGCACGTCAGACAGTCGGGCCTGCAAACGTCTGAAAAGATGAAAATACGGTATGACCGCAAAATGAACCTAAAAGAGTTTGACGAAGGTTCACTAGTGTGGTTACACAATCCAGCTCGCAGCAAAGGGAAATCTCCTAAGCTTCAAGCTAAATGCGACGGACCGTACCGGATTGTGACAAGGATCAATGACGTAACCTACCGGATACAGAAAGGTGCCAGAGGTGCTCCTAAGATCGTCCATGTGGATCGACTGGCGCGTTATTATGGGGCCAATAATGCTCGGGACGAGCATGTCTTAGGAGGGGGCAGTGTTGCGCGCCACTATTAATGTCTTGTACATGGCAACACTAGTTACACTAGCGCCCTCTAGTGTCGAGTAGCAAAACTAGGAGAGTCAAGATTCTTCCAGAAATTTCGGGACCGATATGTACTCGGACATTGTAGATGTCGCTACAGTAGAAGGTTCTGGAAACTATATAAGGCCGGTATAGACCACGACCGAGGCAGTATTGAATTAGCGATACAAGAGAATACTTCGAAGCGAAATAACTGCGAAATAAAGTGATTGTGTTTTATTATTAGTGTGGTTTTAGATTGTAATTAGTGTTTTGTAATTAAAGTGTCAATTTTAGTAATTTAATCGGCAGTTTTTAATTGTCTTGAACCCCAAGCTCGTAACAGTATTATGAATAGGTACTGAATACAAATAATCATATACATACATTCCTTTATAATATTCGCATTTTTTAATAGATGCTTACAACAAAACTATTTGAAGGAGTTTTTAATTTCATCTACGAGCTATAACTCCATGACATACGGTCGGACAAACAGATAGGCACAGTAATATTGACACATCTCCATTTTATCAATTGGGTACTGGGAACCCTAAAGGTACAGCAGTCGATGTCAATCAGAAGTACATTTCTGTAAATGTGTCAAGTGGGCATTTCAAAAAATTCAAAGAAATCCGCACTCACAAAGTACTTTAATAAGAAAAACGTGCTTAATAAAGAAACTGGTTACTGTGAAGAATTTCAAACATTCTGCGAATTAATGAAAACCCTCATCTCGAGTAGCTACTTGGCCGAAATAATATATCTTTTACCACTCATCATTTTTTATGAACGAAATTTCATTTCTCTTTTTGCATACTCGGTGATATTAAAGTAAAATTGAAATAAGCGTTTGGAGTTTTCCAGAAGGTTCAATATTCATTTTAACTTAATCATTTGAGTTCAATAAACATTTCCAATCTATAATAACAGAAATTGTCATCTATAAATTCAAAATATGTAAATGGATGTTGGTATATCTGATTGACATACACTTCGACACCATTTCACTTAATCGATCCCCATAAAAGTAAGCACATAACATAATATTGTATGCTTTTATATGTAGATCGTTTTCATCCTATCCACTTCGTTGTAACTCAGCTCTGAAAGCGCTGCAGGAAAACATTACCGAGTCTGTGGGTCAGAGATTAAATAATTTTTGCCGTTTATACGTGACCATTTTAAACATAACTTGGTTTATAAATAAATTATCTATTATATTACACCATTATCCATTGTTATATATCTTTCTTATTCTAAACTAATGCTTCATCTTATATTTATCAATTATACAATTAATTTTATTAAACCGAGTTTTGAAATACTGAAATACTTTGAAATTTGTGTGGTGTCTAAATTAAACTAAAAAATTAAGAATTACTGAAATAGACACATAAATAATGTATAATGTATTGGATATTTTTTTCGGTTTTTCCCTTAGTGTTTTCATTCGTTGATTGGAATTCGTTATTAGTTATACAATGTTAATTGCAATTATAAGTGCTTTTTTACTAATTGTCCGGCGGTGAAGGAAAACATCGTACATAGTGTAACGACCCCCCCCCCCCCTTTCTCATCTCTTCACCCTTTCTATATATATTTATACCTTTATTTCCTTAGAATCTATTTCTTTAAGTTATACAAGTATATCTAACTTACGTGACCAGTATATTAATCATACATTGATCTTTCTAAAGGTTCAAATATAGGCCGTATAATAAATTTATGGCGTGATCGTCTTAGTTAGGACCCTTATTTACGTTGTGTTTGTATAGTAACTTAGTTCTTTTAGGTGTATCTTGGAAGAATGAATATTTGCGAGAGCAATCGAAAGCTGTTGGTAGTGTCTTATAAGCTAAAGAACCCCGTTCACGAAGACAGAGCTCAAATAAAGTTAAGAACAATAAATTGTCCTTATTCCACTTGTATCAGGTTCACAACAGTCAATTCCTTATTAATTAATCCCTTCCCGCTTGGAAAAAGCTCACAATATTTATATCAAATACCAGATACAAGGGCTTCGCTCTTCCACATTTAAAAAAAATGTGGAGGAGGTACACGGCTCCGCACACGCCGCGCACGGTGAGCGCCAACCATTTTAATGCGCTCCCCCCGAAGGGTACGCAAATTTGGGAACTGGACCGTATTCCACAGCAAAATGACTGGCGAACCAGTAAAAGAGGACTTGGCCCCTTGATAGTGCGTAAGCACAAACATCGACCGAAGTCGCGCATGTCAATGCGTGTAAACGTCATACAGAATACGATCAAATCCAGCCACAGTGAATGTACGTCACACGGGTTAGGCAACAATAGGCACACTAGCCATAAAAAGCCGTCCGTGAGCGCCACCACCTGCCAGACCGCCGTTCCTGCAGACGTGATGTAAGTGTAAGGCATCACCACCAATTGCATGGTCAGCACGGCCAATTGACCGCAGAGCGTGTCATGAGTCTACCGCTCACCTCAAGGGAATGGGGTCCCACGTTGCGCGGCTTTCGGCCGCAGCCTTGAGAGCCTCCTCAGATTCTCCCTCCAGCTACCACCCGCATGAGGTCGACACATATGCTCCACCAACCAATACAATGGCAGATATAGCCAATAGGCAGTTATAAGATATTAGTAATAATTCGCCATCAGAAAGGGTTTGTGTCACTGACGTTGAGTATATGCATTTTTCGATCATGTTTGTCTCACCCACCAACAAGTTGCCTTCAATCTTTCAAAGGTGGGAACTTTATAGAGATATATTAATATGTTGTTATATAAAACATCATGGAGGGCAGACAGTCTGCAGCCCCGCTATGAAGGGACCCGACTTGGGCAAAGCTACTTGGGTTGTGAATCAAACCAAGATGCAGAGAGCGCCATTGAGAAGAGCGACCCGCCAAACAACCATCGCAGAGACGCAATGCTGCAGAATGCAACAAGCATCAATACGACTATCGTCGGGCTTACACCATCCCAAGGTCCCCCATACAGTCCCAGTAGACATCACCACCCGCATACCTCCATCGACCAGAACCACAAGATGCGTCGAATCAGGTGCAGCACACCCGCAGATCCATCACAAGATGCAATACTGCAAGTAGCAATAAGCATCAATGCAACTATCATACGGATGGCGCCCCCTCACAACACACCCACATGATCCCTATCGACTTTGGTAACAAAATTGATAATGTTGTTAACTAAAAATACCACCAACGTATCATAGTAGCACGGTACTAAGACGTCAGTAGCCAAAACTCCACGTATCATAGCGCTATTGCACTAAGACATGAAGTTGAGTATGCTTGCTGCACTTAAAAGTACTACCAAACACACTCACCCTAATCCGAAAGATAGCCGACGTATCATAACGCTATGCGTTAAGACGCCGCCCACAAACGGTAGGGTTGTGCGATGTCCACGGGCAAGTCGTATTGCTACAACAAACCCGCTTACCACCGGCACTAAGATGATATGTCAAGGACACATCGGTTAGCGAGTCCAAGTTTACCTCGGTCTCGGATGCTGTGAAACAATCTACACGCCACTATAATAATTCTTTTCAAGTCCCAATTCTTTCAATATAATGCTTTTGCATATTTGAGACCTTCAACATATTTGCTTTATTTCATAGACCATACTATTGTATGTCTTATTCATATGGAACTTCAAGTCATAACTCTGCTATCATAATGCTTATGCATCATAAAGACCTTCTATATTAATGCTTTGGTTCGTTAGACCTTACTATCATAAGTCCCTAATATAGGACTAGTCATTGTGCAACATTAGTACTAGCAGTCGGTCAGCCGACCACCCCATATATATGTATAACCTTGGGTATGTGTCTCCGGCAACGCCCCTTATTATGGAGACCATTACAAGAACACTTTCATCAACTTAGAAATTTTCCGACTAATACAAGAACACCTTCTTCAACTTTTCTCAACTTCAAATTTTTATCCATTTTGTCTATTATATTACAAATGTTATTTATCCTTATTATTGTAATATAATCGACTTGTATTTATATAATTTAATATATTTTGAATATCTTAAACAAGATTTTAATAAATTTAGAGATTTTTTAGAGACAATTTATGCGTTAACTATACTATAATATTCAATATTCCCAATGAACATAATATTTGAACTTTATACTTAATTTTAAACATTTTAATTGTTTAAAATATAATTTCTAAGACATTTTTAAATGCCTTTACATTGAATTTAATTATTATTTATTAATAATAATTATGAGGCGTCACAATAGGAAAGCTGCCAACAAATGACCAAACAATTAGTAACCCTGACATGATATGTGAATTATTTAACAATTTTTTTATTGACCTAAGTAACATCAATAATACAAATAAGTCTCGTAACAATTCTGCTCAACCAAATATAGATACAAATCCAAATACTATTTTCTTACAACCAACGGAACCAGCGGAAATTAAGAAAATAATCAAAGAATTAAAAAACACGGATTCAGTTGGCTACGACGAATTCAATACCAAAATACTAAAGTCATGTGCCTGTTATATCTGTACACCACTGAGTTTCCTTATAAACCTATCATTTGTCGAGGGCTCATTCCCGGAACATCTTAAGATTTCTATAATAAAACCAGTTCAGAAAAAAGGAGATGAAAAAGATCTCAATAACTATAGACCAATAACTTTGATCCCCGTAATATCAAAGATATTTGAGAGAACTATGTACGATAGACTAAGTAAATTTATACAAAAATTTGGTATCTTAACTGAAGATCAATTCGGTTTTCGCAAAAACAGATCCACGACTTTAGCATGCTTCAATTTTAGTAAAGACATAGCAGAGAGTATCGATAGAAAAACTCCTGTAACTGCTCTCATGCTGGACATGACCAAAGCTTTTGATCTTGTTGACCACGAAATTCTTTTAAAAAAAATTGAAAGGTAGGGGATAAGAGGTGCGGCTTACACATGGCTAAGCAGTTACTTGCAAGGCCGAAAACAATGCACAGAAATCACTCGGCTAACGCAAGCACGACAAGACAGCATATTTAACAAAGAACTACATCGTTCACAGTTTAGATTTAATGACCGTGGTATCCCTCAGGGTAGTATTTTAGGACCTTTAATCTTTTTGCTATATATTAATGACTTGTCTAAAATAACCAGGCATAAATGCATCTTGTTCGCAGACGACACAACTTTTATATTTAAATGCACCAAAAAAGACATATATGAAACCGAAATAAATAATTCTATTAATACTATTGTGACATGGCTTAATTCAAATAATCTTTTACTTAATATTGACAAAACAAAAATAATTCAAATTGGAAATTACAAAATGGAACCTATAAATATGAATATAAAATATGAAAATTCAAAGATAGAAAATGTTGAATCAGTTATGTTTTTAGGTATAAAAATTGACAAAAATTTAAACTGGAAGCCTCACATTGACCAGATTTGTACAAAATTAAACCAGTTTGTATATGCTTTAAAAAGATTCAGAAAAACAATATCACAAAAAGTAGCCCTAGCTGCTTATCACGGTTATGTGTCGTCAGTATTATTATATGCTCTGCCTTTGTGGGGAAATTCTGTTGATGTGATTAGAGCGTTTAAATTACAAAAGAAATGTGTGCGAGCGATATGTGGTGCGTGGTTTCTTGATAGCTGCAAGCCTTTGTTCAAAAAGATACGCATATTGCCGTTGCCATGCATGTATATTCGAGAAATATGTATTTTTGTAAAGCGACACCCGAATTACTTCAAAACCCACGCTGAATCTCTCGAAAGGCAAACAAGGCATAAAAATAGATTATTTCATCCCAAATGCAGCTCTATATTTTACGTAAACAGTGCTCCTATAATGGCTATTAAAATATATAATAAATTGCCCAATAACTTAAAAGAAATGCCTTTGAATAAATTCAAATCTGAGATTAACAAATGGCTTCTTGACAAGTGTTATTATAGTGTTAAGGAATATTTTAATTAATTGCAGTATTATTTAATGTATTATATAATTTATTTAATCTTTTGACATATATGTACAATTAAATTTGATTATTTTAAGATATATTTGCACACCGGTACAACTCCCGGTAGAATATTATTGAGACTTACTCTTATACTAAATACCTGTATTACCTAAGCATTTTATTCTGCAAATAAAGATTTTGACTTTGACTTTGACTTTGACTGCATGTTTCAGAAATTATAAAAATCGATTTTATGTGAAGTCCGCCACAATATTGGGTAGCGCGGTGGATATTTCCTTGCCCCAAAATTCTTATAAATGAAAGGAGACGTGTCCCAAATAATATGAAGATGTATAATTATATCCTGTAACATTAATTTTTACTATTATTAAATGTGGAATATTAAATAGAATATTAAAGCTGTTAGCTAAATTTATATCGAAATATTATATTTTGAGTAAAATCACACACCCAGAAAGGCTTTTCAAGATTGGCTTCAAGTACATGCAACGTAACGTATTAATTTTTTTATCCGAGAAAACAATGGGGATAGGTAAAAATAAAATAAAGTCATAGCCTATATACGTCCCACTGCTGGACAAAGGCTTCCTCTTACTTCTGAGAGGATTTCGTATTGGGATAGGTATTGAGATGTATTGGGATGACGATAGGTATTTAACTTTAGTCACATTTTTAATATTAATATAAAGAAACTTTTAATACAGAAAAGCATTAAATTTTCTGCTTATTACCAAACGAACGTGAGAATAAGTTGATAATCGCATTATCGAGAAGTTGCGACGATGTCCGAAAATTCCGAGCACGTACACAAAAATATACGTGACGGGGGATACGCGTTAAAAGTTTTAATTAAAAAATTTCTCTCTTGTCACCCGCGCGCCTTTTCATTTTTTCGAGTAAATTATTTGTTTTGGACTTTCAATGCGGATTTTAAGGCGTAAAAGATTCCAGCGGAGCATTTCTAATTAATAAAATAATTCAATACATTGCTGGGCTAAGGATTTTTTTTAATTATTAGGTATTTATAGAAGGGAGTAATCCACTGCACTGCTTCAGTACGGATTACCGTTTCGAAATATATTTATTTAAGTAGCTTTTTCCCACGGCTGCGCCCATAGGGAAATCGGGAAACCATATAATTACAAAACACAACCCATGTGTTTTGAAATTATACCTTTATTATATATTAGCATTTGCCCGCGTCTTTGTCCGCGTAGCAATTGGAAATAATATTTCTGTTGTTACAATCCAACACTGAATGTCATAACTTCAAGAAGTTTTTCTCTACGATTTCTTTCGAGGGGAATTTAAAGTGAGTTAGTTATGAAATGAGTTATTTTTACATACCGTTGTATTAACACTCAAAGTAAGCTGTTTAATCACTTATTCATTAACGAAGCGCGTTAAGTTAAGAAGAGAAAAACAACAATTAACTGACTGATTTAAAGACGCAATTTAAAATAATGTTTTTTACATAAATTATCCACTTCGCAGTAAAAGCAAAATTCATGCGTATCGTCATTGTATGATTTATTTTTACTGTGACATGTGCAGATTTTGGGCTCTCGATACTCTGGAATAGTCAACACACAACTGACAATGGAAATAGCACGTAGTGTCTAAAGGAATACCCGCTTTTTTAAAATCTGATTTTTGGATTTATCAATGGTCTATTGCTTAGCGTAAATTTTTGTAGTAAAGGAGAGTAATGTTTTACAAACGTATGCATATATGTATATGTATACGTTTGAATGAATATACTATGTATGAATGTATGTATATTTCTTTAGCACGCTCTGTAGCCTAATCTGAAAGAAGCGAAAGAGGTATGTAAGGATCGTGACACTTGGCGATCTGTTCTCTCTGGCTACCCCGTCAGGGATTGTGCGTGAAGATAAGTTAAGTAGCCTAAACGCCATGTTTGATTTTAACATATAAGGTGTAGTTAGATTCGTCTTAGTTGTAGATGTGACATAAAACATTTGCTCATTTTAGTACACAATTTTACGCAGTGGGGTTTCGATCCAATTATTATAAACATATATATTCAATCAAAACAATTTTCTATACGAGTGACACATGACCACATCTATCTCTAAATAAATTAATACTACTGCGGGAATTCAAGTTACTCTTTTAGTGTTTTTCTGCGTGGATCGGAAAAAAATTATTATACATAAACTGAAAGTAGCATAGATTAATTAGGATCAGTAGGAAGTCAAACAACTCGGTCCCCGTGACCATGGACAATAAAGTACCCCATTTAATTTCTTCTATAATTATAATAAACAGTATAAACCTGACGCCAAAATACATCGCACAAATCGCACATTTTATTTCAGTAATTTTTTTTTTATAGGATAAGGGTGACAAACGAGCACACAGTCCACCTGATGGTAAGTGGTTGCTGCGGCCCATAGACATCTACATCTATCCTCTATTACAAATGAAAATGTAGATGCGTTGTCACCCGTGAGGACTAAGATGGAATGCCTCATTTCCAGTAAAAAGGGCCTCCGGCCACCTGCACAAATAATATACAATTTATTAATATTATCTTCGTTACATTTTTTTCAAACATTCTAATTTTAATTAAGGTAAAGTTAAATTCTCGTTATCTATTCCAAAGGCTTTTAGGAACACGTCCTTGCACAAGCACCGTAAAATAATAAAAAAGTATTAATTAATATAATATGTTCACGCAATTGTTTGTTTAACTTTGTTGGTATTTTACAACTTGTTTTCGTAAAGAAGGTGTCAAGTTCAAATTAATTATGACTATTGTGACTAAATAATGCACTGGCTTAAACTAATTCTTGTTCTTTTTACAATTGAGTTTTATATGTAACATTTTTTAACATTAATACATATGGCAAGCGAGTTAACCGCTCCTGATGGTAAATTGGCACCGAAGTTGACAATTGTAAAAGAGATATTATATAGATAGATATTTAGAATATTAACGTTTCACATCTAGGCACAGGATAGAAGTAATAAGTGATTTCAATCCTAAAGAAGAAAGAAAAATGAGGCAAATAAAAACACCACCTTCGAGTACATTCACGTATTTAGTATTTTTTATAGGATATAGGCGACAAACGAGCACACAGTCCACCTGATGGTAAGTGGTTGCTGCGGCCCATAGACATCTACATCTATCCTCTATTACAAATCAAAATGTAGATGCGTTGTCACCCGTGAGGACTAAGATGGAATACCTCATTTCCAGTAAAAAGGGCCTTCGGCCACCTGCACTCACCAAGCGAAACGCAGAGATAAACCTCTACTTCACGCTGGTTTTCTGTGAGGTCGTGGTACCACCCCGGTCCGAGCCGGCCCATCCGTGCGACAGCAAAAACTGCCGCGTGGCTCTACCACTGTTAAAAATTATAATATAAAATATTATATAAAAATATATATAAACATAAAAAAATATTGATAGAGAGATAGCTAAAAATATTATTTTACTGTAAACTGAAAATACTTTTTAAAATATAGTTGTTGAATTGGATTTTTTGGTATCTAAACTAGCAAGATACAGAATAAGGAGTAATAGCATATGTTTGTGATCAAATGAAAAATACAAATAGAATAACAATTAAGCGAATGACAAAAAAGCAGTTCGTAATTTTATATTGTTAGGTTAACACAGTAGGTTAATTTCTGGGAAAAGAAAATAAGCACTAATAAAAATCAAGAGTTAAATAAGATTTATTGATGATTTTTTGAATTTTGATGATTTTCGTGAATAAGACTGGAATACATATTTCTTACAAAACTTTTCTTCCGTTATACGGTTCGCTGGTAGTTTAAATTATCGTCCATTTTAAGTTTCTCAAGGAGATTCTCACAATGCCAAATTAATTACATTTATGAAAGTAAGCGACCTTTAAAAATCTTTACGCTGTTTAAAATTGAAATTATTCGAGGCATTTTTATTTCAAGCAGCTAGCTGCTTGAAATAAAAATGCCTCGAATAATTTAGATTAACGGTTTTCATAATGACGTAAAATTTTATGTAATATATAGGATTTTTATAGGATAAGGGTGACAAGAGAGTACACAGTCCACCTGATGGTAAGTGGTTGCTGTGGCCCATAGACATCTACATCTGTCCTCGTTTTAGAATAAAATACAGATGCCTTGTCAGCCGTGAAGACTAAGATGGAATGGCTCTATTCCAGTAAAAATTATCTACGGATGCTATTAATAACCTGCTATTTTACACTGATATTCTGTGATAGGTAACTTAAAATGCAATTAATGCAACGGCACTTCAACAACAAATGGCACTTCTACACCATCAGGTACAGAATGTATCTGATGGTGTAGAAGTAATGCATCATTTGGCGGATTTGTATTACGTACAGTGCGAAAAGTAATGATATTCCTAATTTACACATATTTTTGTTACTTTTAGATAAAGATGGTCTAGATATTAAAGTTTACACTTAGATTCAAAGAATAATTTTTTCCAGAAATTCAAATTACTTTAGGTATAACTTTTACCTTGTAAAGGCAGGCATGAACACCAGTTAGCTTAGAAAACAAACAACTCGGCTATCTTAAATGAAAGAAGTCTAAGTAGTTAAGAATGTTCTGGAAACACAACTTGCCCTCATAATGAAATAAAATCAATATCCAATGTGTGGGAGTAATGATGCATCTCATTCCCGAGTACAATAAATGATCATTTTCACTTTGCTGCCGCGAGTTTCACTCACTTCCTCTGTCCAAGCCTCCACAAATGCAATAACATGCTGTTGGAGTTCCCCAAGATCTTAAACACTAATTATTATAATCTGTACGATTTGTGAAATATTTTGCAAGAATCTGGATCTCCAAATATATTTCCTTGATTCATCAGCCTCACTTATCACAAGCGCCAAGTTCTGAGTGGCCTACTCCTCAATCTTCGGCAACTGAAAACTTCGGCGATTTCAGAAACTGAAGCCAAATGTGAGCCCTAAATCTTCAGTCACTTTGATAGCTTGGCGAGACAAGAAAGCATTTTTGATAGATGGACACACTACTTTCAATAGTCAAATCTAAAAAAAGTATTCTCGCGCTAAGAAAACATTTTGTTGCACCCAATATTTCGAAGACTGACTCTTTGTTGGATATATTTACACAAAAAAACGACCGCTTCATTTTGATTAAGACCGCATTAGATTATGATGACATAAGTATAATTTAATATGTGTTTACTGTATGTAAGTCTTTTCTGTCTACGTTTTTGACGTGACAACGTCTTATAAATCGATGAAGCTCGCTGCACGCACAAAAAACATGACTCATGCGGCGTTACCTAGGCGTTCCATTTAAAGTGCAAGCGAGAGCGCGGAACGAGCGACTGTGCGAGCGAATGTGGTGTCAATTGTTTATAGCAACGATAATTGCGGCGATAAAGGTAATGATTCTTTCGATATTAAATATTTCTTATGACGTTGTCACGTTCAACTATCGTCAGTAAACCGACTTTACAGACAACCGATTTTTTGATATTTTTTTACTGACACTATAACTTTTTGGAACGAAGTTCCTTAACGCACGGTACGAATTTAGGGGATGGGGGCTAGGCGAGAAAAAGTGTAAGATTTTTTCCGTCACAACCTTTTCTATAGTGCGAGCGAGATGGAATAATATCCATCTCCCTCGCGTGTTTTCGTATCTTGCCATGAAAGAAATATTTTTTAAATGACGCTTCATTTTTATAGACGCTAGTAATTCATTTATTTGTAGTTGTTTTTGTAATTGTATGTTATTGTATGTTAATCAATAATATAATACGTTTATCAATAATAATATACTACAAAAGGAACTTCGTTCCAACCGAGTGTTCCACGATGCTCACGCATGGTTTTTTTTAATTTGATTTTATTTGTTACAAAGGAGAACAAATCTATGATCATTTATCTATACTATAAAATATAAAACCGATGATTTCTGTACATTGAATATTTTGTTAAAACAATTTTTTTTTGGAAACGTTGTCTGTCTATCTAGACACGCATCACGCAAAAAGCTATGAATGAATTAGCAGGAGACTTTTACTATAATGTTGTGTAGGGGTCAAACCGATGGAATAAGTATATATCATCACGCTAACTATCATAAGAGCTGGGCAGTAGGCACAATCTTCCCGTTTGCAGGTACAAAAAGTTATACAATTTACATTTCCGTGAGATTAAAAACTTACACTATCCAATTTGGAGTTGTTCTAATAAAATGCGTCCCCGTTTTCTTCTAATTAGTTGATTATTATATTAAAATAGAATACCTCAGTGCCTAGAAGACTGCAATGAAGTGGACGATATGAATGACAAGCTCGTGGAAACTGTCCATGCTGTCGGAGCTAAGTTCTGCAAGACCCGCCGCAGAATATCACAAAAACTCTCCGATCACACTCTTAATCTCATGGCTGTTAGACGGGAGATGAGGCTACATTCTTCAACAGATTTGACAACATACAGGCAACTGAACAGACATCTCCAAATGCATGCGGCGGGACTTGCGAAACTTCAATACAGCCTTTATTGAAGAAGCGATCGAGCGGAACCAAAGCCCCAAAGTCTTTGCCAGAGATCTGTCTGCCAGAAAGAGCCAGCTATCAAAGCTGAAGACCGAATGTGGCAGCATCGTTTCCGGGGCACCTGAGATTTTGAGTGAGATTGAGAGGTTCTATGGGCAGCTGTACACGTCATCGTTGGAGCCACACGCAAGTGTGAGTAACGATCCAAGAGCGAGTCTCATCTGACACTATTCCGAAGATATCCCGGACGTCAGTCTAAGCGAGATTAGAATGGCTCTCTAGCACCTTAAAAAATGGTAAGGCCCCAGGCGAGGATGGAATTACAGCGGAGCTTCTGAAAGCGGGTGGAAGATCGGTAATTGAAGTCCTTCAGAAGCTCTTTCATTCCGTCCTCCATGGTGGCATTACACCGGATGCGTGGAGCATAAGTGCGGTGGTCTTGTTCTTCAAGAAAGGTGACAACGCTCTCTTGAAGAGCTACAGACCGATTTCCCTTCTGAGACGCGTCTACGTGCTGTTTTCGAGAGTCATTGCGAATCGTCTCGCGAGTAGACTTGACGACTTCCAGCCTCCCGAACAAGCCGGTTTCCGAAAGGGCTTTAGCACCATAGACCACCATAGACCAAAGACACACCCTTTGGCAAATTGTACAGATGTCCGAAGAGTACAATTTGCCACTATGTCTGGCGTATGTGGACTATGAGAAAGCCTTTGATTCCGTCGAAATTTGGGCGGTGCTGCAGTCCCTTCAGCGGTGCCAAGTTGACTGTCGGTATATCGAAGTGCTGAAGTGTTTGTACAGTAGAGCTACGATGGCTATCCGAGTACAGAACCAGAGTACAAAACCTATCCAATTGCAGAGAGGTGTAAGACAGGGTGACGTCATATCCTCGAAACTCTTCACCGCTGCATTGGAAGAAGTTTTCAAGCTTCTGGACTGGAAAAGATACGGTATCAACATCAATGGCGAAAACATCACTCACCTTCGATTTGTCGACGATATAGTCCTTATGGCAGAATCGCTGGAGGACCTAAGCACTATGCTCAATGACCTCAATAGTTTCTCCCAACGGATAGGTCTTAAGATGAACATGGACAAAACAAAGATTATGTTTAATGTCAATGTCACTCCTATGCCGGTAGTTGTTGGGAGCACTAAGCTCGAAGTTGTTAACGAGTATGTTTACCTGGGACAAATAGTCCGACTAGGTAAGTCCAACTTCGACCGAGAGGTCAATCGACGGATTCAACTCGGCTGGGCAACGTTCGGGAAACTACGACACATCTTCTCGTCAGACATACCTCAAAACCTTAAAACGAAATTGTACAACCAGTGCGTGTTGCCAGTGATGACTTACGGAACTGAGACATGGTCCTTCACTGCTGGCCGTATGAGGAAGCTTAAGGTCGCTCAGCGAGCTATGGGGAGGGCTATGCTCGGAGTTTCTCTGCGTGATAAACTTAGAAATAAGGATATCCGCAGTAGAACTAGAGTAACCGACATAGCCCAAAGGATTAATAAGCTGAATTCGCAGTGGGCCGGCCATATAGCTCGAAGAACCGACAACCAATGGGGAAAAAAGGTTCTTGAGTGGCAGCCTCGTACCGGTAGGCGAAGTGTAGGGCGACCCCCCACGAGATGGAGTGACGACCTGGTAAGCCATGCAGGAAGTCGATGGATGCAGGTGGCTCAGGACTGTGCTTTGTGGCATTCCTTGGGGGAGGCCTATGTTCAGCAGTGGACTTATGAAAGTCTGTAATGATGATGATGAATGATGATGTAAGTGAATATTTTTACCCAACTAGGGCGAAGCCAAAAGGATGGTTATAATTTTAGAAGGCCATGTACGTATATATGTTCATCTGTTCCCTCAGATTTTCTAAGCTACTCATCGTTTTGACAAATTAGATATCTTTATAATTATTGTGCCCTTTCGCGGGTTTTAATCTGCATGAAGTCACAAAAACAACATTTTGGATATATAATAAAACATTGAAATACATACATACTATTGTATGTAGTAGTAAGTAAGAGACTTGCAGCTGACTGCGAACTAAGAAGGTCGTTGTCACTTTTTATACCGATAGTATTACTTGTAAGAGGGTAATACTTAACTAGATGACCCCTAGACAGAAAAAATTACGATTGTATATAAAATAAAAGTTAGTAGCTAAAACCAAACTGCGAAAGGAAATGTATATTAAAAAGGTATTAAACAAGACTAAGATGTCAATTTTTTAAATATTCTAATAATAAAATAAGTATAATTTAATAAGGGCCTATATATATTACATCATAGGGGAAATATTCGCCATAGTTGTCACGCTTGGCAAGCGAGTTCGCAAACGCATTTTTTTTACTCGTTATTAGGAAGACGCTGCTGTCCATCTCCTGTTTTGTTTTCCCCTGTGGCCTCTTACAACACCCACGGGATGATATGGAGTAGTGGATCTTCTTATACCGCTACTACACTGTGGGCACCTCTGTAAGAAAAACATTTTTCATCAAAGTATTGGTGCATATAGTCTAATATTTTCTTTTGGGAACCCGTTCTTCAGAACATCAATATTTTGTGCAATATATTAAAAAAATATTTTTCATACTATAAGAAGAATATTTGGCTACGGAATATTAAAATAAAAAAATATTATTGAGTTGAATAAATGCATGCAAGTGCACCTTTGCATGTTATGTTATCTCTACAAAATTGAGGTTGAAATTAGCAGAATTTCACGTAGGTACTTGTATTTATTTTCAATTCCATTGCTTTGCATTCATCATTATTATAAAATTTGATAATTTTTCAAGTAACACAATTTTTACGTGGTAGAGTCTTGCTGCAGCTACATTATTAGCATGGTAGTAGCACGAATAGGGCGGCTCGACTGGGGAAGGACCATGCTCTCACAGAATACCAGCGTAAAGTGGCATCTCATCGCTACTTTGTTTCGTATGGTGAGTGTAGAGAACCGGAGACCCAGCCTATTTACTGGAAACGAGGCATTCCATCTTCGTCCTCACGGGTGACAACGCATCTGCATTTTGATTCGTAGTTGAGAATAGATGTGTCTATGGGACACAGCAATCACTTACCATCAGGTGGACTGTGTGCTCGTTTGTTACCCTTATATTATAAAAAAAGCAAGTGTAGAACAAATAAGTCTTAATTAATGGTTGGAGACTTAGTACATCTGCAAGAAGAAAATGTGCCACATCTCTGCTGGCGACTCGGGAGAGTTAGCAAATTGTTTCCGGGTCCAGATGGTATCTTACGTGTTGCAGATATCACCACGACAAGGGGATGTTTCCGGAGTCCGTTAGTCCGTCTTTGCCTACTGCCTACTTTAGAAGATTTAGATATTTGAATGCCTCAAGCATTCAACGAGGGGGAAGATGTTCGCGCGCAAGAAGATAGCAACTTTTTTAATGCAATGTATGTGTACAACCCTCAATGTTTCACTGTTACTTGTCTACGTATACTTGTAAAGGAAAAAAACTATTTAGTCTATGTATTTAGACGCCACCATCTGCCACCATTACTACACCACATTCAATGTGGTGTGGTGCCACGCTACGTTGAATCACATTATAACAATTTTCTTTTTTTCTTTGAATACAAATTCCAAAAAATATATTGGAATTTCATTACGTCCCTTTAAGACACAATATATACATGCAATAAATCTGTAGAAAAGTCGTGTAAAATTCGAATATATTCTTGATAAAAAAGTCCAGGGTACTAAATAACGGAATAAAAGGTACTGAAGCCAAATTAGTGGTGTTTCGAATGTTTGTCTGTCTGTTTATTCAAGATTCACAAAAAAACTACTGAACCGATTTCCATGAAATTTTTATCCCGGTCTGTTTATTATATTTTATTTTTATTTAAATTTTAACCCGGGGCAACTTATAGGCTAATTTTATTTGATTACGGAATTTTAAAAAGAAGTTTATGTCTTTTCCTTTCTTAAGACAACTTTACTTACTTTACTGTACCAGTTTTCACCCTCGCGATCACGGAGACGTCACTGAACAGTTGTCAACTGGTTGTCATAATGAAATCAATCTCATTTTTTGTCGAACCGTCGGGGCGCGACCAGGTCCACTTCCTATGGGGCCGCTTCTGGAAGAAAGAGTTCATCATAAAGAGTCCCTCTTTCTCCATGAAGTCGGCCAGCTACTGGCCCCTTGGGTTCCGTTGCCATATCCCAAATTTCCCTACTTTCAGCTTACCGTTCTCTCTTGTGCTTAGTTTTGAATTGAAGTCTCCCATTAGCACCGTATGGTGGGTTTTAGAGGGATGCATGGCTCTAGAGATATCCTCATACATTGCCTCCACCTCCTCATCGGGATGTGCCGAGGTTGGAGCATAAACCTGTATGACCTTCAGCGAACACCGTTTGGCTGAGTATAAGGTACGCAACCCTCGTCGACACACACACAATCTTTACAACGTTGTTAACGAGAGACTTGTGGACGATAAATCCGAAACCTCCTTAGGACAGATGGTCGCCCTCCCGGTGATAGAGCATGTGGCCGGATTCGAGGATTACCGTGCCTTCCCCCTCTCTTCGGACTTCAGATAATCCTATAATATGCCAGCATAACTTGTCTATCTCTTCTTCCAGTTCCACGATCTTCTCGTCAGTCCTCAGGGTGTGTGCGTTGTGTGTTGCCAGGTCAAGTCGTTTTAGGTGGCAACCGAACCTCCACCGGAGAATCTTAGCACCCCTTGCCCCGCCGTTACCGTGGTCGCCACCGTAGCCAGGAATAGCGGGGCCGTTGGGGATCGAAGGCCGTCTCTTTGTTACTTTCATCATGGGGGGGTATTTGCAATAGTCACCACGCTTGCCGAGCGGGTTGGCAACCGCAGTTTTTTTTATTGTAATTTTGCTGTTATCAGGAAGATGCTGCTGCCCATCTCCTGCCTGTTTCTCACTGTCACCTTTTACGACACCCATACAGTGGTAGAGCCACGCGGCAGCTTTTGCTGTCGCACGGGTGGGCCGGCTCGAACCGAGGTGGTACCACGACCTCACAGAAAACCAGCGTGAAGTAGAGGTTTACCTCTGCGTTTCGCTTGGTGAGTGCAGGTGGCCGGAGGCCCTTTTTACTGGAAATGAGGCATTCCATCTTAGTCCTCACGTGTGACAACGCATCTACATTTTGATTTGTAATAGAGGATAGATGTAGATGTCTATGGGCCGCAGCAACCACTTACCATCAGGTGGACTGTGTGCTTAAAAAAAACCACGGGAAGATATGGGGTAGTGGATATATTCTTAACCGCCACTACACGAAAACAGAATACCAGCGTAAAATAGCAGCTTAACACTGCTGTGTGCTCTACACTCACCATACGAAAGTATGGTGAGTGTAGAGAACCAGATACCCTTTTTACTGGAAAAGAGGCATCCCATCTTAGTCCTCAAGGGTGACAGCACATCTGCATTTTGATTGATTCTTTTCTGGAAGGAAGATGCTGCTGCCCATCTCCTGCCTGTTTCTCACTGTCACCTTTTACGACACCCATACAGTGGTAGAGCCACGCGGCAGCTTTTGCTGTCGCACGGATGGGCCAGCTTGAACCGGGGTGGTACCACGACCTCACAGAATACCAGCGTGAAGTAGAGGTTTACCTCTGCGTTGCGCTTGGTGAGTGCAGGTGGCCGGAGGCCCAATTCCCCCCCCCCCCCCCCCCCCATGAACATGGTAGTGGAATTGAACAGAAGACTACCCTAGGAGGGTACCAGCACCCTTGGAGAATCCCTCGCTGAGCATCCACGACCAAACCACTCCACTCCTGGGCGTGGGTGCTCAGGCTGCCCCGCGTATTCTGGGGGAGGGGGGGGGGGGGCAAAATTCCGCTCGCGACTAATACTGCTCGGGGCAAGCTGAGCAATAAGACCACGGCGACCCCTTTCACGCTATCCGTGAATTTTTGCAATATCAGGGGACTTCATTCCAACCTTAACGCTGTCCATTACCATCTAGAGACGGTGAGGCCGGCCTTGCTCTTTTTAACCGAGACTCAGGTGTCCTCTCCGGCTGATACTTCATATCTCTCTTACCCGGGGTACAAATTTGAACACTCCTTTGTGCCCCGGGCTGGAGTTTGCGTATACGTCAGGGAGGACATCTGTTTTCGACGCCTCGGCAGTCTTGAAGGTACGGACCTGTCCATCCTATGGCTGCGCGTAGACAGCGACGACCATCCCCGCGTCTACGGGTGCCTCTATAGGTCCCATAGCGGTAATGCTGACACAGACCGACTCATCGACCACGTCCAAATTGCTGCAGACTCCGTGCTACCACAGGTCCCATCCGCAGAGATCGTGATATTCGGTGGTTTTAACGCCCACCACGCTGAATGGCTTGGTTCTCGTTTAACCGATCATGCGGGTAGATCTGTCTAGGACTTTGCTTTGGCATATGGTCTAACACAACTGGTTACTTCGCCTACGCGGATGCCAGATGTGGAAGACCATGTACCTTCCCTGTTGGACCTTCTGCTGACCTCTCATCCGGACGGATATCAGGTCTCCGTCTATGCCCCTCTGGGCTCTTCGGACCATTGTCTGATCCGGAGTACGTTGCCACTCAAGCTCCAATCGCAATTGCGATCAACAGCTTGCCGCCGTGTTTGGCACTATAGGTCAGCTGATTGGGACGGGATGCGGTCTTTTTTTGCATCCTACCCTTGGGGGCGGGTTTGCTTCTCGCCGGAAGATCCCAGCGTTGTTGCCGATTCTGTTGCTGATGTGGTACTTCAGGGTATGGAACTTTTTATTCCATCCTCTGTGGTGCCCATCGGAGGCAGATCCCAGCCATGGTTTGGTCGCTCCTGTAAAATAGCATCACGCTATAAGCAGGAGTGCTACCAGACCTGGGCTGACGCTTCAACGTCTCGGGATTTAAACACCAGCGCACTTAAAAAGAAGTATAATTCCGCCTCCAGGTCCTTCAAAAGCGTCATTGCCAAGGCAAGGTCTGAGCACATCGGCAGAATTGGCGGAAGCTAGTTCGCCTTCCTTCGGGAACCCGCAGCATTCTGATCTCTCGCTAAGGCTGTCCAAGGAAACTTCTGTCAGCCATCTCTTCCATCTCTGCACAGAGAGGACGACTCACTGGCCCATGCCGCAAAGGAGAAAGCCGATCTGTTAAGCTCTCTTTTTGCGTCTAACTCGACTCTAGATGACGGGGGGAACACACCGCTGACCATCCCGCGATGTGAGTGCTTTAGCCGCTCAATTTCACCATCGCACATCGCGACAAAACTCGCGTTACCATTCATACCATCTGGATGATTGGCGGTCCACCACTGTGCGATTTAGAAGAAGTTTTCTCCCTCGCACGACTTCCTTGTGGAATCAATTACCACCAGCAAATTTTCCGGACCGATACGACTTAGGAACTTTCAAGAAAAGAGCTTACACCTTTCTAAAAGGTCGGCAACGCTTCTGCAATTCCCCTGGTGATGCGGTTGTTCATGGGCGGCGGTAGTCACTTACCATCAGGTGAGCCGCATGCTCGTTTGCCCCCTATCCTATATAAAAAAGGTATATTTGAGGCGCGCTTAAAACTTGTCAATATATGTATATTCAATATTTTTTTAGCGCTTTCTATTACGATTACTGCTGCACCGTCTCTTGTTTGTATATCTCTGTTTATCCTAATGGTTGACTGGGAGATAATGCCTTATGGCATTAAGTCCGCCATGTTTACAACTTTGTGCATGAAAGATTAAATAGAAAATATTTAGATGTCTATGGACTACAGCAACCACTTACCATCAGGCGGACTGTGTGCTCGTTTGTCAGCCTATCCTTAAAAAAAAAGAAATTTTTAGGTAGGTATATTTGAGACGCGCTGAAAACTTGTCAAATACCTACCCAGAAATGTCTACCAGCTCTCGGACTATTTGCTCCCTCTGCGTCAATGTCAGGACATTTATTGAAAAGTCAGATATATTGCCAGTATAACTCATTTTGGGATCTGGTAAGCCAACACCCACTTGAAGATATGGGGTAGTGGATATTTTTAACTGCCACTAAATGGCAAACATTTTGTATCGATGTTCACAATTTATGCATATACATGAATATATGTGATATAGCAACAAATCACAAATAAATCTTACATTTAAATTTAAAGCTTTTAAATTAGCCAAGTTTATTTATTATAAAACCGATAGTAAAACTGTTTTATTACTTATTAAGACATAACAACAGACGGATCAGAATACAAAAATTGCGATCTCAGATCAAAATACAAATGCAAGCGTATTTGTGACACCTTTGTTTTAAATTCCAAGCGCATATTACGGAAACGTTTAATCGCAAACGTTTCCATATGCGCTTGGAATTTAAAACAAAGTATGTGCTGTGACCATAAACAATGTACTGTGACCATACCTAATTTAAGTATATCTTTCCAACATCATATTATCGGAACGCAAAAAAAAAAACTGCTCGAATTTATTCTCTATCGTGCTATCACCAACGCTGTTTCTTCTGCATATTAATGATATGTTGCAAACCATTTACATTCATTGCTATGCGGACGACAGCACTGGTGATGCTTTATACACCGGCCGTGCCAATATTTCTCGGGAAAACGTCGCCGAGTACCGGAACAAACTTGTGTCGGAAGTCGAGACTTTGTTGAACAAAGTCTCAGACTGGGGGCGACTAAATCTAGTCCAGTTCAATCCCCAGAAGACACAAGTTTGCGCGTTTACCGCTAAAAAGATTCCCTTTTTCGTATCTCCTCAGTTTCAAGGCACTCCCCTTGTTGCCTCAGCCAGTATCGGAATCCTCGGTGTCGACATATCGAGTGACGTGCAGTTTCGTGGTCACTTGGAAGAGAAGGCCAATTTTTTTATAGGATAAGGGTGACAAACGAGCACACAGTCCACCTGATGGTAAGTGGTTGCTGCGGCCCATAGACATCTAAATCTATCCTCGTTTGCGAATCAAAATGCAGATGCGTTGTCACCCGTGAGGACTAAGATGGAATGCCTCATTTCCAGTAAAAAGGGCCTCCGGCCACCTGCACTCACCAAGCGAAACGCAGAGGTAAACCTCTACTTCACGCTGGTATTCTGTGAGGTCGTGGTACCACCTCGGTTCGAGCCGGCCCATCCGTGCGACAGCAAAAGCTGCCGCTTAGCTCTACCACTGTCACTCCATCTCGTGGGGTGACGCCCTACACTTCGCCTACCGGTACGAGGCTGCCACTCGAGAACTTTTCTTCCTCATCGGTTGTCGGTTCTTGGAGCTATATGGCCGGCCCACTGCCACTTCAGCTTACTAATCCGTTGGGCTATGTCGGTTACTCTGGTTCTACTGCGGATATCCTAATTCCTAAGTTTATCACGCAGAGAAACTCCAAGCATAGCCCTCTCCATATCTAGCTGAGCGACCTTGAGCTTCCTCATACGGCCAGCAGTGAAGGACCACGTCTCAGTTCCGTAAGTCATCACTGGCGACACGCACTGGTTGTACAATTTCGTTTTAAGGTTTTGAGGTATGTCTGACCAGAAGATGTGTCGTAGCTTCTCGAACGCTGCCCAGCCGAGTTGAATCCGTCGATTGACCTCTCGGTCGAAGTTGGACTTACCTAGTCAGACTATTTGTCCCAGGTAAACATACTCGTCAACTACTTCGAGCTTAGTGCTCCCAACAACTACCGGCATAGGTGTAACATGGACATTAAACATAATCTTTGTTTTGTCCATGTTCATCTTAAGACCTATCCGTTGGGAAACACTATTGAGGTCATTGAGCATAGTGCTTAGGTCCTCCAGCGATTCTGGCATAAGGACTATATCGTCGGCAAATTGAAGGTGAGTGATGTACTGGCCATTGATGTTAATACCGTATCCGTTCCAGTCTAGAAGCTTGAAAACGTCTTCCAATGCAGCGGTGAAGAGTTTCGGGGATATAACATCACCCTGTCTTACACCTCTCTGCAATTGGATAGGTTTCGTACTCTGGTTCTGTACTCGGATAGCCATCGTAGCCCTACTGTACAAACACTTCAGCACTTCGATATACCGACAGTCAACTTGGCACCGCTGAAGGGACTGCAGCACCGCCCAAATTTCGACGGAATCAAAGGCTTTCTCATAGTCCACATACGCCAGACATAGTGGCAAACTGTACTCTTCGGACTTCTGTACAATTTGCCGTAGGGTATGTATGTGGTCTATGGTGCTAAAGCCCTTTCGGAAACTGGCTTGTTTGGGAGGCTGGACGTTGTCAAGTCTGCGCTCGAGACGATTCGTAATGACTCTCGAAAACAGCACGTAGACGCGGCTCAGAAGGAAAATCGGTCTGTTGTTCTTCAAGAGAGCGTTGTCACCTTTCTTGAAGAACAAGACCACCGCACTTCTGCTCCACGCCTCCGGTGTAATGCCACCATGGAGGACGGAATTAAAGAGCTTCTGAAGGACTTCAATTACCGGTCTTCCACCCGCTTTCAGAAGCTCCGCTGTAATTCCATCCTCGCCTGGGGCCTTACCATTTTTTAAGGTGCTGGAGAGCCATTCTAATCTCGCTCAGACTGACGTCCGGGATATCTTCGGAATAGTGTCGGATAAGACTCGCTCTTGGATCGTTACTCATACTTGCGTGTAGCTCCAACGATGACGTGTGCAACTGCCCGTAGAACCTCTCAATCTCACTCTAAATCTCAGGTGCCCCGGAAACGATGCTGCCACATTCGGTCTTCAGCTTTGACAAATGACTCTTTCTGGCAGACAGATCTCTGGCAAAGTTTTTGGAGCCTTGGTTCCGCTCGATCGTATTGAAGTTGCGTAAGTCCCGCCGCATGCATTTGGAGATCTGTCTGTTCAGTTGCCTGTATGCTGTCAAATCTGTTGAAGAATGTAAAAGAAAGGTTGCGGGACTTTGGATTAGAGCACGAGGGGGACGGAGCGTTGACTTCATCAGACGAGACCTCTCCAACTTAACATTTAGGTTCAGTGTGCCTCTAATCATTCGGTAATCGCTGCCGGTTTTCACCCTCGCGATCACTGAGACATCACTGAACAGTTGTCGTCTGGTCGTCATATTGAAGTCAATCTCATTTTTTGTCGAACCGTCTGGGCTCGACCAGGTCCACTTCCTGTGGGGCCGCTTCTGGAAGAAAGAGTTCATCATAAAGAGTTTTTCTTTCTCCATGAAGTCTGCCAGCTGCTGGCTCCTTGGGTTCTGTTGCCCTATACCAAATTTCCCTACTTTCAGCTCACCGTTCTCTCTTGTGCCTAGTTTTGCATTGAAGTATTTTCTTTTACATTGCATTATTATAATACTTTTACATATACTATCTAGAATTAAATATTTAGTATTTATAATATTTGTTATTCATAATTAATAGTCAATAACGCATTACCTTTTTTAAAGTCCCGTTGTGTTTCTTGCTGGTTCTTCCCAATACAGAGATTTTTTGCGAACCAATGGTAATGTACCAAAGGTAAAGTTCTAGAATTTTTCTAGAAATTTCAAGAGTACTATGGAAAATTAACAACTAATAAAATGCACTATAATACTACACAGTTTTTCTACCTACAGCTATTTTTTACGAAGATATTATATAGTTTTAGCTTTCGATTAAAGAAAATTTAAAACATACAAAAACTAATAAAATACTACCGCAAAGAAATAACAACGAAATGTTCTTGTCACAGTTTTATTTTAACTATAAATTAATTGAAAATAAGCCTTGGTAGAATATAGTGTACAATATTGTTTATTTAGTTATTTTTTGCAGGACTCAGTAATAAAAATAATACAAAGCGATAACTGAATAAAAGTAAATATGAAATCATCTTGTGCCATAATACTAACATAACATTTTAACGTGGTAGAGCTATGCTGCAGCTATATTAGTAGTATATTTGTAGCACGAATGGGTCGGCTCGACCGGGGTGGGACCACGCTCTCACAGAATACCAGCGTTAAATAGCAGCTTAACACAGCTGTGTTTCGTATGATGAGTGTAGAGAACCGGAGACCCTTTTACTGGAAAAGAGGCATTCCATCATAGTCCCCACGTTTGACAACGTATCTGCATTTTGATTCGCAAACGTGGATAAATGTAGATGTCTATGGGCCACAGCAACCACTTACCATCAGGTGGACTATGTGCTCGTTTGTCACCCTATCGTATGAAAAAAATGTGATATATTATATTGAATAAAAATTATTTTATTTATTTATTATTATAAGATTTCAAGAGTGCTAAGGAAACTTAACAACTAATAGAATGCTCTATAACACTACAAAATTTTGCTACCTACAACTATTTTTACGAAGATATGAGAATATAATTTTAGCTTTCGATTAAAGAAAAATTAAAACTTACAAAAACTAATAAAGTACTATCGCAAAGAACAAATTACGAAATATACCTATCACAGTTTTGTTTTAACTATAAATTAATTGAAAAAAAGCCTTGGTAGAATGTAGTTTATCATGTAAATAATATGATAAACTACATTCGTTATTTTTTGCAGGACTCAGTATTAAAAATAATACATAGTAATAACTGAATAAAAGTAAATATGAAATCTTCTTGTACCATAATACTAACATGGCCATATAAGTGCATAAAACTTAATTTAATATTGCATTATACTTATCCGTGTGGGCCGTGCTTTGTGGTATTCCTTGGGGGAGGCCTATGTTCAGCAGTGGACTTGTGAAGTGCTGTAATGACGATGAAGATAGGAAAATGATGAAGGCTCGCTTTGCAGCAATTCCTTCTATTCTCCTCGTAAATCGTAATTTTCTCATAATTTTAATAGTTTCGCTTTTATAATGTTTTTTTTTTCATTTTCTTCGTTAATAGTGCCTTGGTTTTTAATAATATGTTTTGCTTATATTGTGGCCTTTGTTTCGTAAATCATAATAATATTGTTTCTGTCTCTTCAGGGTAACTAACTAAGGGTAAACAGGGTAACCAGTCGTAGCGTTGGCCGCTCCCCGGGCAGAACACCTTGCCCGGCGGGAGTTCTCCCCTTTTCCTTCAACGGCCAAACTATAAAAAAATACGTTTGCTGATTTTTTGTGATTCGCGTTCAGACAAATAACGCTTTCTGTAATTGTACTGTTAACTAGCTTGTCACGCTAATATTTTAGAAAAATAACAAAAAATCTATTGAAAATAATACCTGAATTAGCTTATGCCATTTGTATGGACTATAGCTGTCGCGATAGACAATTAATTTTAGAGTGACACATTTTTAGTATAATTAGCCGACATGCCAAAAACAAGTTATCAAGATATCAATATCATTAACCCAACTGTCGCATGCTCATATATTCAGGCTTTCTTGTTATTTACACCGGTGCTTGTGCAAGACGTGTTCTTTGAAATCTTTTTAATACATATCCTAGAGGTCTTCGCGATAACGAGAATCATTCGTTATTTTAATTACAATTTGAATTGTCGCAATGAACTATTAAATATTAAGATGATGTCAATATAAATTATCTACGAGTATAATTACTTTATTATTTAAACAAAATGTGTGGTTCGAGTGATTTATCGTTTTGGCGTCAGGTTTGTACCAATTATTATATTTATAGAATAAGGTTTTTAAATAATCAATAAGACTAGAGACGCGGTAGCTCAGATAGTTAGCGCTCGCTGTAAGTTTCACAGTACGCGAAAAACCCGGATTCTATCCCCACCGGCACCAATGAAATTGTTAATTGCAATTTTAAATGTTGATTTACCTCGGAGGAGAAGGAAAACATCGTGAGGAAACCTACTTGTCTGAGAATTAAGAAAAAAAATATTTTGAATACATGTGAAGTTCGCCAACACGCATTGAGGCAGTGCGGCGGTCATTTCCTTGCTCTAAAAACCCTCTCAGAAATGAGAGGATGCCTGTGCCCAGCAGCGGGACGTACATAGACGGTAACTTTAACTGTTGTCGTAGGCCTTTTCATTTTCCTTTTTTTTTCTGGCCTAGGAATCCTATGGGCACGTAACCCCTCCCCCCCCACTTTCTTTTTTCTGTCACCAAGCAACAGTATGCATACTGCTATGTTCCCGTTTTTAGGATATAGGAAGTCAGTATACTAGTAATTACAGGCATTACATCTTAGTCCTCAAAAGTGATAATACATCTGTAGCCTTTTTACGTGATAGAGCCACGCTGCAGCTATATTATGAATGTAGCTCGAATGGGTCGGCTCCACCGGGGAAGTACTCGTAACACGCTCTCACAGAATACCAGCGTAATATGGCAGCTTATAGCTGTCGTGTTTTGTTTGGTGAGAGTAGAGAACCGTAGACCCTTTTTACTGGTAACGAGGCATTCCATCTTAGTCCTCACGGGTGACAACGCATCTGTATTTTATTCTAAATCAGAGAATACTTACCATGAGGTGAACTGTGTGCTCGTTTGTCACACTTATATTATAAAAAATCCTTCTTTGTTTAAAGCTTTCTTAACGCTAGTAACATTATTAATACTTGCGTTGATAACCCTAATGTCCTAATACTCAAAGGCTACTCAATTTTAAGACGCCGTTAAGTCTCGTGTTATCTCTATCACTTTAAGTCAAAGTGACAGTGACGCCACGAGATTCGAGAGCACAATATGCTTGTTTGGAGTGGTTCACGAAAGTAGTCGAATGGCGGATTAGAGCCCGGGACTTTCTAAGTTTGCAGTCCGACCCTTACTATTGGGCTACTGTCGCTTAAATTGATCGTGTTTTTTATTGGATAAGGCTGACAAACGAGCACACAGTCCACTTGATGGTAAGTGGTTGCTGCGGCCCATAGACATCTACATCTTTTCTCGATTACGAATCAAAATACAGATGCGTTGTCACCCGTGAGGACTAAGATGTAATGCCTCGTTTCCAGTAAAAAGGGTCTCCGGTTCTATTCACTCACCATACGAAACACAGCAGCGTGAAGCTGATATTTTACGTTGGTATTCGTTTTTAAATATTCTCTGATAGATCAATATTGTACTGTATTCCTCTCTAATTTATAGTTGATTGATGATAGACATCAGCTTGTCACTTTTACTTTGACAATGATGTTAGGATTGTTCACGCCATATTATATGTCGCTCCCTGTCATCGATCTTAATGAATTAAATGTTAAACTTATTGGTGTGTAATAAGGAATATGCAAACTTTTTTTGATCACTCTCAGCAGCTGAAGGCCTATTTTCGACCGACTTCAAAAAGGAGACGGTACTCAATTCGACCGTATGTTTTTTTTTTGTGTGCTTCTCAAATGGTCACATATAAATTTGATCAAGGCGTGACCAATAGTTTTTAAGTTATTCTTAATAATTTATATTGAAGTCGGTTGTGTACAAAATTTTTTATTTTAAACTAGCTGATCCCCGCGACTTCGCTCGCGTGTAATTTAGAGTTTTAATTTTTTTGCGCGGAACCCTAATTATTTTTTTTAAATAAAATTAGCCTAAGTTACTCCCCATGACATCAGCTACCTTCCTGTGAAAGTCCCGTCAAAATCGGTCTAGCCGTTCCGGAGATTAGCCGGAACAAACGGACAGACAGACAGACAAATAGATAAGATTTTTGTATCTTGATTTTCCTTGACTGTCTATAATAACAACTTAACTATATTTATGTGTATATTTTATCACTAGCTGTTCCTCGCGACTTCGCCCGCGTGTGATTTGGGGTTTTATTTTTTTGCGCGGTACCCTAATTCTTTTTCTAAACTAAAAGTAGCCAAGTTACTCCTTGTGACATCAGCTAGCTGCCAGTGAAAATCCTGTCAAAATCGGTCTAGCCGTTTCGGAGATTAGCCGGAACAAACAGACAGACTGACAGACAAAAATTTAAAAAATTGTATTTTTTGTTATAAGTACCGTATATACGTTCATATGCATATTAATATAATTAAAAATATTTAACAGTGGTAGAGCCACGCGGGAGGTTTTGCTGTCGCACGGATGGGCTGGCTCGAACCGGGGTGGTACCACGACCTCACAGAAAACCAGCGTGAAGTAGAGGTTTACCTCTACGTTTCGCTTGGTGAGTGCAGGTGGCCGGAGGCCTTTCTTACTGGAAATGAGGCATTCCATCTTAGTCCTCACGGGTGACAACGCATCTACATTTTGATTTGGAATAGACGATAGATGTAGATGTCTATGGGCTACAGCAACCACTTACCAGTGGACTGTGTGCTCGTTTGTCACCCTTATCCTATAAAAAAGTGTTTTTTGCATGGCTCCTTTAATGTTGTTGGAAGGAACAGAATGCCCGTGTATTTAAAAATAAGTTGAAATTATAAAATGTAATATGTAATAATGAAATTATATATGTTAAAATTTTTTCGCATAAATGCAGTTTTTGAGCTATGCAAACATAGCTGTCTGATAAACGTGGAAATAAGTGCCGATTATATTTAACAAACATGGCAATTTCTAAAATGTATATATCATATTACATCTACAAACGTGTAATTTAAAGATATCTAATCTGAGAGGTGACCTATAAAACAGGTATTGTGACATGCCTTTAATGGATATTTCTCTCTCACAGAGAAGGGTTGATTTATATGTCTAGTATAACCTGTTTGTGATTAGATTATAATCAAATTATATTCTTTTCATTTAAAAAACTAATACCAAATTCATAAACTCTAACACGTGTCCTGCTTGAGGATTGTGTCAAATGGAAGTACGTAGTCTCTGCCTACCTCTCTCGGTGACAAGCGTTAGTGTTTAATACGCAAATTGTCGCGTATTTCTTTATAGAATTGTCTTGATACACTTTTTCATACATTTCTATCGATATATAATGATGTTATACACTTCTTCATCACCATTATCAGGCTGTAGAAGTACACTGCTGGGTATGGGCTTCTCCCGTTGTAGGGAATTTGTTTTAATCGTCACACTTGACGGATTAGCTATCGCATTACCAGACGTCTGGCACCTGGGCCGCTGTTGTCAGTTAAGACATTTTACGTCTGGCGTTAACGAAATTGGTATACTGACATCTAGCGGAAGTCATCAGAATTTTCGACTTTTACAACTTGCACGGGTCAAAATTATGTAATGGATTCGCTTACGCTACCACAAGGCGGAGGATGATATGGACCGTGTAGTGCAGATATTTTTTAAATTTTATATAAGAGGGGTAAACGAAAATGCGACTCATCTGATGGAAAGTGACTACCGCCGCTCGTGAACATCTGCAACACCAGGTGAATTGCAAATGCGTTGCCGGCTTTTTAAAATATCGTAGGTTTAGTTTAATAAAAAGTTAAAAAACTTAAGTTTTGAATGATACAGGTTTGAATAATAAATTGTGTTTTCTTCCATATTATGTCAGGTTTAATGTGAAACTTAATGTAGATTTGGGGAAACCTGTTATTTTTCAGAAGTCCTTAATACTTAGATATTATGTGATAAAGAGCCTCTTAATCATTAATTTGGCCAGTTTGTAGGTGGTAGGACTTTAGAAAGAGAAAGCTGCCAGAGCAGTCTGTCTTACCCATTTCTGCCACCAAGCAGTAGAAGCTCAACTACTGTGTTCCGGTGTGAAGAGTCAGTGAAGAGAAAGCCAGTATAATAATATTATAATAGGCTGTGAGACATTCCATCTTAGTTCTTAGAGGTAACAACGCATCTGTAGTGCTGTGCTCGCGTCCGTAGGAATTACTTGAATCCTGATTCCCTACACGTATCCCCTGGGTAGTGCTAAACGAGCAGTACTACATACTGGTGGTAGGTTGGTCCTCTAGTAGTGAGAAGCCCGGCTGAGGGTTAGTTACCACCCACCTGGCAAAGACATACCGCCAAATGATGCAAATCGTGTTCCGGTATGATGTTAGGTGAAACCCATTTCTTAGGGAGAATGGGTCTGGACAGTTGCGTTACGCATACGGACCGCTTACGACGTGGCCGTTTCTTAGTGTCAGGTGCCTGGTTATGGAGGTTAGCGGGATCCGAAGCACGGTTGCACCGCTGGCCGACCGTAGATAGTTGGGGGCCCAATTAATGAGCCAGCCACTCATGAAAGGCTGCCCCGCCATCTTACGAAAAATCCTGGGATGGCTCCACCATGCCGGTTGGCGACCGGAGGAAAGGGCCTTGTGGCGATTTCCAGGGGGGTTCGGGCGTCCCCGCGATCTCCATGCTAGGTACCATCGATGCTATGACTCTGTTTGCGTCCTTAGGTTATATGTGTGACGCCTCGTCCAACTGCCATTCTCTCAACCTATTCACTCCCACCATTGATGAAAAAAAGGAAAAAGAAGAGTAAGTTTGTACAGCGGTTGCACTCCCTCTCCATTAAAGTGCACCTCACAAACATCCGAGGCCTGCACTGTAATCTCAATGCAGTCCATTACCACCTTGAGACTGACAAACCGCACTTACTCTTTTTGACTGAGACGCAGATCAGATGTCCTCTAGATGCGGCGTACCTTGGCTACCCTGGGTACACATTGGAGCATAATTTCCATCAGCGCGCCGGAGTCTGTGTTTACGTCCGCAACGACATCTGCTTTAAGCGTCTCCGTCACCTTGAAGACCCCACTTTCTCTACGATCTGGGTATTGATAGACACTGGAATGGATAAAATTATTTATTCTGTGTCTACCGATCGCGCAGCGGCAACCAGGAGACAACTAGGCTGTTTGAACACCTCAGTAAAGCCTCTGATGTGGCTCTAAATCGGTACCCTAATGCACAGTTGGTTTTTCTAGGGGACTTTAATGCCTGTCATCAGGACTGGCTGTTCCCATACCAGAAGACCGACCACGCTGGGAGAGAGGCGTGGAATTTAGCCTTGTCGCTGGGGCTCTCCCAGCTGGTGCAACAAGCGACTAGGGTACCTGATGTGGATAGGCACACAGCCAACTGCCTTGACCTTCTGCTGACGACCGATCCAGACAGGTACGATGTTCAGGTTACCTCACCCTTGGGTACTTCTGACCACTGTCTGGTGAAATCTGTGTCGTTATATTCCCCACCTAACTACGATTTCCACGGAGTGCGACGAATGTGGCGATACAAGTCAGCAGATTGAGATGAGATGCGGCATTTTTTGCATCTTAACCTTGGCGGCAGGTCTGCTTCTCCTCTAAAGACCCATCGAGCTGCGCAGATGCCATAACCAATGTGATACGTCATCAAGCGATGGAGTATTTCATCCCCTTTGCTAACGTGCCCATTGGTGGTAAAGCTCGCCCTTGGTTTAACGCCGAGTGCACTCGTGCTAAAAAGCACAAGCATATGGCGTACTTATCCTGAGTCGATGCTCGAGACCGTAAAGCTCCGGATGTTAGCCTTAAGAAGAGAGCCTTTAACCAAGCCGCCAAGTCGTGCAAAAAGGCATTACGCCAAGCGAGTTTTGACCGCATTAAACGCATCGGCACAAAGCTCTCTGTCAAACCATCTGGCAGTAGAGCTTTTTGGTCTCTCGCCAAAGCGGTCGAGACAAACTTTTGTCGGTCTACACTGCTTCCGCTGGTAAAACCAGATGGCTCACTGGCGCATGCGCCTAAGGAGAAAGCGAACTTATTTGCTTCTCTTTTTGCTTGCAATTCGCGTCTGGACAGTAGCAACAGCGTACCATCACAATTACCTCACTGCGATACCTCTATGACTGAGGTCCGTATCACCAACAAGGAGGTTCTTAAAACCTTGCGAAGTCTAGACGTGAATAAAGCTAGTGGACCTGATGGTATACCAGCTATAGTTCTAAAGGTCTGTGCACCTGAGTTGTCTCCTGTGTTGACACGCTTGTTCCGCCTCTCATTCAGGACTGGAATAGTGCCTAAATCTTGGAAGCTGGCCAATGTGCAGCCTGTGCCTAAAAAAGGTACCGACCCTGCCAACTATCGGCCAATTTCAATTACCTCCATACTCTGCAAGATTATGGAGCGTATATTGAACGCCCACCTTATGGCATACCTAGAGCAAAATGATCTCCTCAGTGATCGCCAGTACGGGTTTTGCCGAAATCGATCAACTGGGGACCTTCTAGCCTATGCCACTCACATATGGGGCGAAGCCCTCGAGAACTGTGGTGAAGCACTTGCTGTTTCCCTCGATGTTTCGAAGGCTTTTGACAGGGTTTGGCACGCTAGTCTATTGGGCAAGCTTTCAGCGTACGGCTTATCCCCTGGCCTAATTGTCTGGGTGAAGGACTTTCTGAGTGAACGGTCTCTCCGGGTCGTCGTTGATGGCTGCTCATCCAATACTGTGGCGACTAACGCCGGTGTTTCTCAGGGGTCCGTTCTCTACGCAACTCTCTTCCTGCTGCATATAAATGATCTGCTCATTCCCGGTGTCTAGACGACAGCACAGTTGTGGACAGATACCAACCAAGCGCCCGGGCCAGTCGGGATCAAATCCAGTCAGAAAGAGAGGCTATGGTTGAGCGTGTGAGTCTCACACTACAGGCAGTCTCCGAATGGGGTGATGCCAATCTCGTGAGATTTAACGCCTCCAAAACACAAGCGTGTCGTTTTACCGCTAAAAGGAGCTCGCTCACCTTGGCTCCTACTTTCCGGAATGTATCCTTGGAGTACACTGACCGCCTTCAGTTGTTAGGGATTGAATTTTCTCCGAACCTAAACTATGGGCGGTTCATTGAGTCCAGAGCCAAAGCAGCCGCAAGAACACTTGGTGTCCTTGCAAGGGTGCGGCGGTACTTCACGCCGGGGCAGCTTCTTACCTTATATAAAGCTCAAGTTCGGTCGTGCATGGAGTACTGCTGTCACAAATGGCTGGTGCTGCAAAATGCCACCTGGCAGCATTGGACTCAGTGGAGAGACGTGCTAAGAGGCTCATTGGTGACCTTGATTTGGTTGAAACCAATCTTGTCAGACTTGAGCACAGGCGCAGAGTAGCCAGTCTCTCGGTATTCTATAGGATGCATTTCGGTGAGTGTGCGCAGAAATTACACGCCTTAATTCCTCCCTCTCCTTTCCACCATCGGACAACCAGACGGTCGGCGGGTCTTCATCCCTTTGTTGTCGATATTCCACGCATTAGACCCAAACGGTTTGCTTCGTCTTTTGTAATGCGTACAGCAAAGGAGTGGCATAAATTGCCGGCGTCTAGTCTATCTTTCTGTCCGAATACAATCTAGGCGTCTTGAAGGCAAGAGTGAATAGGCTTTTGTTACGATAAGATAGTGCGATTAACCATCTAAGGCTGCATCACCATTTATCACCAGGTGGGATTGTGGTCAAGCACTGACTTATAATAAGTAAAAAAAAAACTACTTCAAAAAGGAGACGGTACTCAATTCGACTGTATGTTTTTTATGTGTCTTACCTCATAACTTTTTACTGGTTAAACCGATTTCGATGATTCTGTTTTTTTTTAAAGCTGGTGCTTTGCTTTACACGTGGTCCCATATAAACTTGATCAAAGTCTTACTAATATTTTTTGAGTTATTCTTAATAATTTATATTGAAGTCGGTTGGACAAAATTTTTAATTTTAAAGTATTGTTTGAATTTGGTTTCTGATGTCCATGGATATTAGCCACTTACCATCAGGTAATACGTTAAGTTTGTTTGTCCTCCTCTTTTTTTAAGTCGTATGACAAATTAATTATCATACTTGTTCCTTTCATATAAAATTATTAATAATAATATAATTTGAAACCCATTTAAAAACAAGCTTTTATAGATATTGCTATGGCCAGCACACTGACCTCTATTATACAAGTAAACTGGACTGGCTATACCCTACAAAATCTTTGATTTGATTTTAAGCGCCGCCATTGTTCGTACCGGGAACTAAAATTGACATAATATGAGTCTGTTGTGTTGTCTTTTTTTTCTCCAAGTCTAGTCGCGTCTTACGAGACCCACGGGATAATATGGATATTCATACACTGCCACTGTGGGATAACATTCCACAAGTAAGTGAATTTATAGCTAATATTAAAAAATTTACTATTTGATAATATAGGTATTTGTCACTAATCTTAATATCGTAAGTACCAACATTTTTGACTTTATATTACTGAATTTTGATAAACAATAAAATTTAATAGGGTTGTCGAGTTCCTTGTCTATAATACTTATCAATGTTCTTTTCTACCCATATCTGTTCACAACCAAAGTCGCCGACAACAGATATTTATCAAATGCTACTGTTGTTATTGATTCACAAACGCTAGAGCAGTGATGCACAGACTTATTAAGACTAGGGGCCACTCGGGCAAATTATGAACTGATGGCGGGCCGCCAGAAATATAGGTAATTAAAGACAATAAAGAATTGATAATAATGTATTAAAAGTGAAAAAGAATTTATTAATTTGAAGCGTGGCACTGCATAGTGCTTACAATCTTTTTTATATTTGGCTCAAATTTACTTGTAGCAACACGTAAAACTGCTTTCAAACTTTCATTTGCAAGGCGATTTTGATTTTTTGTTTTATTATTATTTAGTATTGAAAAGGTTTGTTCACATATATTGGTAGAACCAAATAAGCTGGCACATTTCAGAGCGTTTATGCGCAACTCTTTGTATTTCTTTGTATTTTTATCAATGCGGCGGTAAAATTTCAACAAATTTCCTTCGTTGAATTTGTTGCGTAAATCTTGGTCGTTTTGAATGTCGATAATTTCTAACTGCATTGACTCTGGCGCAGTTTCAACTGAAATCGTGAAAGGATTGCTGAATATATCCAACAGAGGTTTCACTTTTTTAAACTCCGAAAATCTGTCTTGAAAAGATTGAATCAAAATACTTTTCTATGCTTTTCTACATAACTGAAATTAATCGCAGTTTTGTTGAATTTTTCAGCCATTTTCTTATAATTCGGAAAATGATTGTAATTTCCAGAATTCTATTGCGATCTGAAAAGTGTCAGCTTGCATTAAAAGGATGATACATGAGCGTAGAGCTGGGATATCAGTTAATTTTTGCCTTGAAGCCGTGTGTTCAAGACATTCAAATGATTTGTAATATCAACTAAAAAAGCCAAATCACACAACCAATCAGGATTTTTAAGTTCCGGGACATCCCTTTGCTTTTCCGCCAGAAATATTCCAATTTCTTCTATTAAATTTAGAAATCGTTCCAGTGTCAATCCACGACTTAGCCACCTTACTTCTGTATAATACATTAAATCTCCATATTTGCTTTCGATGTCATCAAGGAGTTGTTTGAATTGCCTGTGATTGAGTCCTCGTGATTTTATGAAATTTACAGTCGAAACTACCACTTTCATGACATTTTGAAATTCAATTTTTTTAGAACAGAGGACTCCTTGGTGTATAATGCAGGGAAACTGCATGAGATCTTCAGCGTTTATGTTTTTTTCTTGCAGATGCTTTTTTAGCAAAGTAAATAGCTCAGAATTGACACCAATCATCGAAGGACCACTGTCAGGCGCAACTCCCGATAATTTTGATAAGTCCAAATCAGTTTTTAAACACTCATCCAAAAGTACATTGAGTATATCAACTCCTCTGGTTTGACCTTTCAATGAACACATTCCTAATAACTCTTCTAAGACTTCAAAATCTTGAGTAACACCTCGTATGAATATCAGAAGTTGAGCTGTGGAACTAATATCAGTGGATTGGTCGAGTGCTAATGAAAAAAATTCAATGATCTTCGTTTTTTCATTAAATTGTTCCGCAATATTACCTGACAAAGACATAATTCGTCTTTGGATAGTCATACGCATCAGTTGAATTTTCTCAAACTTTTTTGCTGCTTCTGGACTCATTTTCTTAGCGGCAATTTCTATGCATTCTTTTACAAAATCCCCATCATTGAAGGGGCGACTTCGCTTTGCTATCATTCAAGGAATTTCATAACTAACTTCTGTAGCTGTTTCTGAATCTTGAATGGGTTTTGTAAACATAGCTTGCTGACCAATAAGCTCCCGTTTTAAAGACAACATTTTTTGCTTTCTTAATTCGCCTGTAAACTTAGTAAAAGTAGGATACTGCGTTTCATAGTGCCTTTTTACATTATATTCCTTTGCAATCGCAACAGAATTCTTGCAAATTTAACAAACGACTTTGTTATGCGACCATACAAAAAAGTATTTCTCAGTCCAAATTTCTTGAAACTGCCGATTTTCATCTTTAACCTTACGTTTTTTACTAGGTCCTAGCTTGTCCACAATTACACAATTACACAAAAAACAACAATTACAGTACCTACTTAAATTACCCATCCTTTTTTAAATTACCAAAAATAATTGATTAAATAGGTAGGGAAACATTAATAACAGAGTTTTACTTACGATTTCACAACACAATTATACACGGTACTTGACGGGAAATCTACGTTGAATGTGGATCAAAATATATGACACCGGCTAGTCGAGTTAAAATCTACACTAGAACTATTGACACTTCACTCAAATTAAAACCGAACTGTCGGTCGCTGCGGTTAGCGTGGCTTTTATTCAGCGCGTATAGAGTCGAAAACTGTCTGGAGAAATCACGAAACCGACTCTGGAAGCTTCGTGTATCTACCTACGCGAGCAATCGGGAATTCGGGACTATTGCTATCTCGCTTGCTCTAACAATATAACCCGTGGATGCCGCCACCGCGCTGCCGTCGTTGGTTTTATTCTGGAATATAATTCAATATTTTTCGAATGTATGAGAGAATTATTTTTGCTGTCGGCGGGCCACCAGTATTCGACCGGCGGGCCGCGGCTTGTGCATCTACGCCCTAGAGTAACAATACCCAGTTTCGGCTACTCCACGTTTGTGTTGGGAAAAAGCAAACGAAGTTATCTGATAGTAAAACCAAACTAAAATTATTCGAGGGTTAGTTACTCGGGTAGTAAGTAGTAACATGGAATTTGGGCGAATCCACCCTTAATACCATATTTTTATTACTCAGTTAAATAACCGTTTAATAACAATAAGGTATTCTTCAATGTAATACGATAATATACTTCATGTGAACATGGTATCGTAAACATCATTTATGTTTCGTTCGTGGTTAAATAATTTTAAAATTATGTTAAAATGTAATAGATGCATTGGAAACTCATACCATTTTAAAGTGCATAAAATGTAGTGTTTGCTATTTCAATAAGTATTTTGTTACATGAACAGTCATAAGTACAATCTTAGTGTATATTTGGTGGCGTTAAATATTAATTCACCGTCATTAGTAAAAAATTTCAAATGGGGGTCGTTGATTTGCGTTCATTCAGTCGATTTCGGTGGGGCTCGGGGCTGATTCGCTTGTGACTAAGGAGTACCTAGCTGCGTCTCCTCTACTCTGTCAATATCATGCATTACCGTTTGTGCTCGGGCCACTTTGGAGTTCGACTACAAAGTGCTACGATACAATATCGCCTTGAGATGCGCATTATCGTTCATTGGCTGTTAATGTGTCCGCAACTTTAGTTAATATCTCAAAGTATTTGGATTGGTTCCTAAATTAAATTACGAACATGGAATGTGGTGCGTGTAGACACTATCGAAAATGGCAGCCTCACTAAATGCGCTGGTTGTAACAACACATTTCATTACGAGTGTAAATGCAACATACGCTTCCTCGCGCAGGCAGATATCTCTAATATGTCTTGCGATGAAAAGCTGCAGCTATCATCACATTTGAAAAAATCTAGTAACAGTGCATATCAATATACGTTGTGACAATAAAATTCGGACTCCGTTACTATAGATCAAATCGAATCTCTTCTGGATTGCAAACTGAGTACTTTCAAGAAATACATATGTGGTGCAAGAAGTACATACAATGGTGATAAAAGAAGTTAACTATATCATCAATAAGTTGGAATTATATTTCACAGTAACCACCGATTTTCTTCAAAAAGGACAGGGTGACCTTCTAAAGGAACTTGAGGTGGCTAATAATAAAATGAAAGGCCTAGAATTTGTCAATAGAATCAAATCAAACAAAAAACAAAAAAAAAGAAACGAATCAAAAGAATTTGAAAAGTCAAATGTTGAGTCATTAGATTTTCGTTTAATGGGCGTCGAAAAAACGTCACGAAGTCATAACGTTGAAATCCAAATAGTTTCGGAAAAACGTCATGAAAATGTACATTTTATACAAAAACTTTACGACACCGTGAATGTTACGCTGGATAAAATAAATCCAAAGTCCGACAGACCATGAAGTATTCTCCTTACTCTACAAACTGAGCGGCAGAGGGAAATTTTGCTATCGCCAGTAAAACGTTACAACAAGACTAACCACCCCAATCAGTTAAATTCTACCTGTCATTGAAGTAGAATCTCGTGCCATATATGTAACTGAACATTTCTCTTCTACTACCAAAAATCTTTATGCTGAAGCAAGGAAGTTCGAGAAATATAACTCATACAAATATGTTTGAGTTAATTATGAACGTGCGTACATGCGGAAAAATGACAACAAATCAGCATTATTGTTCAGAAACTTTAGTAACTTTTAGAAAATTAAAGTAAAGTGAGTTTGTTTTAGATTATATGAGTGTTCATTTCTGAAACCAGTTAATTATCACGTATATATATAAATATCATGCTCCTCTTAAAATATCGATTAATGACTGTCTATGCCAAAGTATATCAAACCCATGTATAACAACCGTTTTAGTTTTGATAAAGGTAACTAAGATGATATTCGCAGAGAAATCAAGAGTGTAGATTGGGAGACTATCCTTTCAGACGACCCAGTTGACTTGGAATTAGATACCTTTTACTCGGTAATTAGCGATATCATTGTTAAATATTTTCCTTTTAAATAAGAAGCCTCCACTCACCCAACATGGTTCGCAACAGAACTAAAAAAGTGCCTTGCGGAAACGAAAAAATTCCATAGATAATATAAAACGTGTGGTAATCCCCGAGGTTATGAAACATTTTCAATGCTGCGTGCTAGATTTAAGTCCCTGTTGGAGAAATGTTATTTTGCTTTTGTTACCGTAACTGAAGATGCTACTAAAACCACTGCCAAAGCTTTTTGGAGTTTTGTTAATAACAGACACGCTAAAGAAGGTATCCCAAGCACAATGACGCTTGGTAATGCCAGAGTTTTTTTTTATATAGGAGAGGGGGCAAACGAGCATGAGGCTAACCTGATGGTAAGTGACTACCGCCGCCCATGAACAACTGCAACACCAGGGAGGGAATTGCAGATGCGTTGCCGGCCTTTTAAAAAGGAGTACGCTCTTTTCTTGAAGGTCCCTAAGACGTATCGGTCCGGAAAAATCGCTGATGGTAATCGATTCCACAAGGAAGTCGTGCGAGGAAGAAAACATCTTCTAAATCGCACAGTGGTGGACCGCCAATCATCCAGATGGTGTGGATGGTATCGGGAGTTCTGCCGCGATGTGCGTTCGTGAAATTTGGCGGCTGGGATTAATCCGAACAATTCCTCAGAGCACTCCCCATGGTAGATGCGAAAGAAAATGGAAAGAGATGCAACATCTCTTCGCAGTGCCAATGAATCGAGCCGATCGGAAAGGGCTCGGTCGTCGACGATTCGAGCCGCTCTGCGCTGGATGCGGTCAAGTGGAAGGAGCTGGCACTGGGGAGCCCCTGCCCAGAGATGGGAACAGTATTCCATGTGAGGCCTAACCTGCGCCTTGTAAAGTTGCAGGCGGTGTGCCGGCATGAAATACTGTCCCGCTCTGCTGAGCACGCCAAGCTTTTTAGAGGCTAATTTGGCCTTCTCTTCCAAGTGACCACGAAACTGCACGTCACTCGATATGTCGACGCCAAGGATTCCGATACTGGCTGAGGCAACTAGGGGAGTGCCTTGAAACTGAGGAGATACGACAAAGGGGTTCTCTTTAGCGGTAAACGCGCAAACTTGTGTCTTCTGAGGATTAAACTGGACTAGATTTAGTCGCCCCCAGTCCGAGACTTTGTCCAGCAAAGACTCGACTTCAGACACAAGTTTATTCCGGTACTCGGAGACGTTTTCCCGAGAAATATTAGCACGGCCGGTGTATAGAGCATCACCAGTGCTGTCATCCGCATAGCAATGAATGTTACCAGTTAGCAACATATTATTGATATGCAGAAGAAACAGCGTTGGTGATAGCACACAGCCTTGTGGAACACCAGCGTTAATAGGCTTGCAGTCAGAACATGCACCGTCTACAACGACCTTGATGCTCCGATCTGCAAGGAAGCTGGTGATCCAATTGCACAATTTCTCGGGAAGCCCATAGGAAGGGAGCTTCGAAAGAAGCGCTTTGTGCCAAACCCGATCGAAGGCCTTCGCAATGTCCAAACTAATGGCCAACGCCTCCCCCTTGGACTCTACTGCCTCCGCCCATCTATGGGTCAGGTAGACCAGAAGATCACCAGCTGATCGACCCCGACGAAAACCGTACTGGCGGTCACTAATCAGCTGGTGATCCTCAAGGTACCGGATGAGCTGGCAGTTAACAATGGATTCCATTAATTTGGAGAACAAGGAGGTGATCGCGATAGGCCTATAGTTGGACGGGTCTGAGCGGTCGCCTTTTTTAGGGATCGGGTGGACAAAATCTGTCTTCCATGAATTCGGGACTACGCCTTGGGAATAGGAGTACCGGAAAAGACGCGTTAGGACCGGTGCCAACTCCGGAGCACACGTCCTCAGCACAATTGGGGGGATTCCGTCAGGCCCACTCGACTTCTGGATGTCCAGGGAGAGAAGTGCTTTGCGAACCGAGCGCTGTGAGAACAGCACATCCGGCATGGAGCACTCATACCGCGGGATGGTCGGCGGTGTTTTCCCCCCGTCATCAAGAGTCGAGTTGGACGCAAAAAGGGAGCCTAAAAGGTCGGCTTTGTCTTTTGCGTCATGGGCCAGTGAGTCGTCCTCCCTGTGCAGAGATGGTAGTGATTGTTTACAGAAATTCCCTTGGACAGCCTTGGCGAGAGACCAGAATGCACGGGTTCCCGAAGGAAGGCGAACTAGTTTCTCACCAATTCTGCCTATGTGCTCTGACTTTGCCTTGGCAATAACTCTTTTGAAGAACCTGGAGGCGAAGTTATACTTCTTTTTAAGTATGCTGGTGTTTACATCCCGAGTCGCCGAAGCCGCAGCCCAGGCTTGATAACACTCCTGCTTACTGCGTAATGCAGTTTTACAGGAGCGACCAAACCAAGGCTGAGATCTGCTTCCGATGGGTACCACAGATGATGGAATAAATAGTTCCATTCCCTGTAGCACCACATCAGTGACAGAGTCAGCAACAGCGCTGGGATCATCCGGCGAGAAGCAAACCCGCCCCCATGGGTAGGATGCAAAGAAAGACCGCATTCCGTCCCAATCCGCCGACCTGTAATGCCAACACGGCGGCAACCTGCAGAACGCAACCGCGAAGGGAGCGTGAGTGGCACCACACTCCGGATCAGACAGTGGTCCGAAGAGCCGAGAGGGGCATCGACGGAAACCTGATATCCGTCCGGATGAGAGGTCAGCAGAAGGTCCAACAGGGAAGGTGTATGATCCTCCACATCTGGAATCCGCGTAGGCGAAGTAACCAGTTGTGTCAGACCATATGCCAAGGCAAAATCATAAACAGCTCTCCCCGCATGATCGGTTAAACGTGAACCCAGCCATTCGGCATGGTGGGCGGTTAAATCGCTAAGGATCACGATCTCTGCGGATGAGACCTGTTGTAGCAAGGAATCTGTAGCCATTTGGACGTGGTTGATGAGTCGGTCTGTTTCGGTATTACCGCTATGGGACCTATATAGGCACCCGTAGACGCGCGGATGGTCGTCGCTGTCTACGCGTAGCCAAAGGATGGACAGGTCCGAACCTTCAAGACTGCCGAGGCGTCGAGAACAGATGTCCTCTCTGACATACACGCAAACTCCAGCCCGAGGCACAAAGGAGTGCTCGAATTTGTACCCCGGGTAGGAGAGATACGAAATATCAGCCGGAGAGGAAACCTGCGTCTCGGTCAGGAAGAGCAAGGCCGGCTTTGCCGTCTCGAGATGGTAGTGGACGGCGTTCAGGTTAGAGTGAAGTCCCCTGATGTTGCAGAAATTCACGGATAGCGTGGCAGGGGTCGCCTTGGTATTATTGCTCAGTTTGCCCCGAGCAGTTATGTTTTTGAGCGGAATTTTGCCACCCCCAGAATACGCGGGGCAGCCTGAGCACCCACGCTCAGGATTAGAATAACATGGTCGTGGATGCTCAGCGAGGGATTCTCCAGGGGTACTGGTACCCTCCTGGGGTAGTTTTTTGTGTAATTCCGCTACCATGTTGATGGGGGGGGGGGGATTGGGCCTCCGGCCACCTGCACTCACCAGACGAAACGCAGAAGCAAAGTTTCTACTTCACGCCGGTTTTCTGTGAGGTCGTAGTACCAACCCGGCTCGAGCCGGCCCATACGTGCAACAGCGTAAACTGTTGCGTGGCTCTACCACTATTTCAGACGCAGCAGATTTATTATCGCATTAGTTCAGTATTACATAGTATACATACATCAAAAAAATAGTTAATTTATATCTTTATTTAAATCTAGTAGTACATTAGACACCGCCAATTTTATACCAATTTCTGTACTACCAACATTTAGTAAAATTTAAAAAAAAATTTAGATCAGATATTAAGTTTCTTTAATATTAATAAATTGCTACATAAAAATCAATTCGGTTACACAAGGGGTCGCTCGACAACTGACGCTGAAGTTGAGCTTATTAAACTTATTTTTTGTGCATGGGAAAATTCAGACGATGCTTTGGGTATATTTTGTGACCTTTCCAAGGCCTTCGACTGTGTTCACCATGAGACATTAATCAGGAAGATACAGTACTATGGGGTCAAGAACATGGTGTAACGACCCCCCCCCCCCCCTTTCTCATCTCTTCACTCTTTCTATATATATTTATACCTTTATTTCCTTAAAATCTATTTCTATAAGTTATACAAGTATATCTAACTTACGTGACCAGTATATTAATCATACATTGATCTTTCTAAAGGTTCAAATATAGGCCGTATAATAAATTTATGGCGTGATCGTCTTAGTTAGGACCCTTATTTACGTTGTGTTTGTATAGTAACTTAGTTCTTTTAGGTGTATCTTGGAAGAATGAATATTTGCGAGAGCAATCGAAAGCTGTTGGTAGTGTCTTATAAGCTAAAGAACCCCGTTCACGAAGACAGAGCTCAAATAAAAGTTAAGAACAATAAATTGTCCTTATTCCACTTGTATCAGGTTCACAACAGTCAATTCCTTATTAATTAATCCCTTCCCGCTTGGAAAAGGCTCACAATATTTATATCAAATACCAGATACAAGGGCTTCGCTCTTCCACATTAAAAAAATGTGGAGGAGGTACACGGCTCCGCACACGCCGCGCACGGTGAGCGCCAACCATTTTAATGCGCTCCCCCCGAAGGGTACGCAAATTTGGGAACTGGACCGTAGTCCACAGCAAAATAACTAGCGAACCAGTAAAAGAGGACTTGGCCCCTTGATAGTGCGTAAGCACAAACATCGACCGAAGTTGCGCATGTCAGTGCGTGTAAACGCCATACAGGATACGATCAAATCCAGCCACAGTGAATGTACGTCACACGGGTTAGGCAACAATAGGCACACTGGCCATAAAAAGCCGTCCGTGAGCGCCACCACCTGCCAGACCGCCGTTCCTGCAGACGTGATGTAAGTGTAAGGCATCACCACCAATTGCATGATCAGCACGGCCAATTGACCGCAGAGCGTGTCATGAGTCTACCGCTCACCTCAAGGGAATGGGGTCCCACGTTGCGCGGCTTTCGGCCGCAGCCTTGAGAGCCTCCTCAGATTCTCCCTCCAGCTACCACCCGCATGAGGTCGACACATATGCTCCACCAACCAATACAATGGCAGATATAGCCAATAGGCAGTTATAAGATATTAGTAATAATTCGCCATCAGAAAGGGTTTGTGTCACTGACGTTGAGTATATGCATTTTTCGATCATGTTTGTCTCACCCACCAACAAGTTGCCTTCAATCTTTCAAAGGTGGGAACTTTATAGAGATATATTAATATGTTGTTATATAAAACATCATGGAGGGCAGACAGTCTGCAGCCCCGCTATGAAGGGACCCGACTTGGGCAAAGCTACTTTGGTTGTGAATCAAACCAAGATGCAGAGAGCGCCATTGAGAAGAGCGACCCGCCAAACAACCATCGCAGAGACGCAATGCTGCAGAATGCAACAAGCATCAATACGACTATCGTCGGGCTTACACCATCCCAAGGTCCCCCATACAGTCCCAGTAGACATCACCACCCGCATACCTCCATCGACCAGAACCACAAGATGCGTCGAATCAGGTGCAGCACACCCGCAGATCCATCACAAGATGCAATACTGCAAGTAGCAATAAGCATCAATGCAACTATCATACGGATGGCGCCCCCTCACAACACACCCACATGATCCCTATCGACTTTGGTAACAAAATTGATAATGTTGTTAACTAAAAATACCACCAACGTATCATAGTAGCACGGTACTAAGACGTCAGTAGCCAAAACTCCACGTATCATAGCGCTATTGCACTAAGACATGAAGTTGAGTATGCTTGCTGCACTTAAAAGTACTACCAAACACACTCACCCTAATCCGAAAGATAGCCGACGTATCATAACGCTATGCGTTAAGACGCCGCCCACAAACGGTAGGGTTGTGCGATGTCCACGGGCAAGTCGTATTGCTACAACAAACCCGCTTACCACCGGCACTAAGATGATATGTCAAGGACACATCGGTTAGCGAGTCCAAGTTTACCTCGGTCTCGGATGCTGTGAAACAATCTACACGCCACTATAATAATCCTTTTCAAGTCCCAATTCTTTCAATATAATGCTTTTACATATTTGAGACCTTCAACATATTTGCTTTATTTCATAGACCATACTATTGTATGTCTTATTCATATGGGACTTCAAGTCATAACTCTGCTATCATAATGCTTATGCATCATAAAGACCTTCTATATTAATGCTTTGGTTCGTTAGACCTTACTATCATAAGTCCCTAATATAGGACTAGTCATTGTGCAACATTAGTACTAGCAGTCGGTCAGCCGACCACCCCATATATATGTATAACCTTGGGTATGTGTCTCCGGCAACGCCCCTTATTATGGAGACCATTACAAGAACACTTTCATCAACTTAGAAATTTTCCGACTAATACAAGAACACCTTCTTCAACTTTTCTCAACTTCAAATTTTTATCCATTTTGTCTATTATATTACAAATGTTATTTATCTTTATTATTGTAATATAATCGACTTGTATTTATATAATTTAATATATTTTGAATATCTTAAAAAAGATTTTAATAAATTTAGAGATTTTTTAGAGACAATTTATGCGTTAACTATACTATAATATTCAATATTCCCAATGAACATAATATTTGAACTTTATACTTAATTTTAAACATTTTAATTGTTTAAAATATAATTTCTAAGACATTTTTAAATGCCTTTACATTGAATTTAATTATTATTTATTAATAATAATTATGAGGCGTCACAATCCACCCCCAAATTTTATGTTAATGACCCACATAGTGGAGTTGTTAATATAAAATTTAAGTATTTTGAGAGCATATACTCTACACTCAAATAATTGTTATATATCTGTTCTTTCCTCTTTTAATCTGTTACAATACAGTATATGTTATCAATTTCCCCTTCCCCAGGGAATGGCCGCCACCAACACCCCTTCAACCACATACATCACAATGTGATAACATCTTAATTCAAGTTATTGTATATCGTGTTGTTAATAAAGTTTCCAGTCAATTGTCGATTTCTCATTTTATTAATTTATCTTTAAATCTTTGAAACATTATTTCAATAGTGTCACACTTTATGTGCATACAATTCAGTTGGATATTTGTTGAGATCAGTTGAGTACCACACAGGATAAATGTGATTGAGCCATTCACCCTGACCCAGCTCCCATATTTATTTAATAAAAATGATTACAAAATTATCTTACGTTCTATATTTACAATTCTTCATTAATTATTAATTACGTTCTTCTATCATATAGCAAATATCTTGCTCATAACTTTAATAATTTTAGTCTATTAATTTAACAATAATTTCATGGGACACCCACAAGACCCTTTCATGCTACAATATTTATTTAACTATACTAATAATTTATATAAAATAAAATTATTATTTAAAATATTTTAATAAGTGAATAGCATTGAAAATTCCTCTAATTTCATTTGTCTCTGGATTTGCTAAGGTATATACATTGTCAAATGGTACAGCTGCTATTACATAAGGCCCTTCATATGCCAAATTGAACTTACTCATAACTTTATTATCGGCATCTGATCTACTAGATCTTGAAATTTTTACTAAGTCGCCAATGTTATATTTTATTAATCTATTTCGCCTATCAAATTTTGTGTTTCTTATTCGACTTGCTTCTTTTAAATTTTTACGCTTTTGTTGTCTAATTTGCTCGATATTATGTTTGTCTTTACTTTTAGAAATTATTTTGTCAAAAGACATCTCATTAGACTCACCATAAAGTATCTCACAAGGCGTAAAGCCTGTACTATTGTGATAAGAATTATTATACAATTCTTCTAATTTCGGCAATATTAACGCCCAATCTTTGTGGTTAGTATGACAAAGCGTCCTAAATAATCTGCTCAACTCTTTATTTACTCGCTCTGTTGTATTTGGTCTAGGATTTCTAACTGTAGTATATATTGGCTTTATATTTAAATCTCTCATTGATTGTTTCCAGTGATTACTTATAAACTGTTTTCCATTATCTGTCATTATTGCCTTGGGCTTTATAATCTCAACAAAATGCTTTACTTTTGTTACAACAGACTTTGCTGTTGACTGTTTTAAAGGATATAATTTTATAAATTTACTGAATGAATCTTGTATGACAAATATGAAAGTGTACCCAAAGGTACCTGATGCAAGTGGTCCATATAAGTCTGCCATGACTATTTCGCCAATGTTTTCTGTTATTATAGATTTGCATGGACCCACATATGTTATATTGCTTTTCTTAGATAACTGACATACATGACAAACCCTTAATTGATTTTTAATATCTTTTGTTAAGCCTTTCCAAAAGAATCTGTCTCTCACATACTTAATTACCTTATAGGGTCCTTGATGACCCATTTCGACATGTACTTGATTTATAATATCTTGTCTCAATGCTTTAGGTAAATATATTACTTCTTTTATATTCGTTTTGTAATATAATACATCATTTTTCAAACTATACCGTTTCAATTTATTATTTTGTTGTATTGTGGAAGTATTTAATGTCTTTAACTTTTCAATAATAACCAACGACTCCGAATCTTGTAATTGATATACTGATAAGGATTTTAATTTTTCTATCAGCTCAATATTCGGTTCGCTTTCTGTGTAAGCAATTTCTAAGCTATTATTTTTATCCTCTAGTATTAAATCGCCATCAGGAGGATAACGTGATAGCACATCTGCAACAATATTACATCTACCCGATATATGCTGTACTTCATAATTAAATTGTTCTATATACTATTTACATTGTCATTATAACCAAGGCCTTCTCTGTTAAAATTTGCTTTTAAAGCGATAGGTTTTCACAACCCTCTATTATTTTTACCCAGTGTTTGACCAGGTCGCCAACCCAGCTTTAATAACATATTTAATGATTTGTTCCCTTTTACATTGTAAAGGATCGAATCGGGAACTAGTTCGACCTCTACGACTCTAAATTTGGCTCAGGGGCCGTAACATCAGATTGGTCATTGGTGAACTGTATTTCATGTACTTCATTAACCTTCTTTTTTCCCTCTTCGGGTTTACGCCATGTTTTGTATGATTGTTGTATTTCTTTATATTTTTTCTCCGTATTATTATTAAATTTTCTCTTTTTCTCATTATAGTAAGTTTCACGACCTTCATCTTGTTTATCGATGTCATCCAAGTTTCTTAAGAAATCTGTCGTGTCTATTATTGTCTCAATTTTAGCTATTCTCCATAATTGCTGCACAGTTTTAGGATAATGTCTGATGACATCAGTTACTAATTGTTTTTCAGGTATCGGATATGATAATGTTTGTGCCTTTTCAATAACATAAAGAAAATAACTAACCATGGTGGGATGTGTACTTCTATTCCATTTATTTTGCACAAGGAATCTCTTCACTTTATTTTGTTCTTCTTCACCCCAAAATACTCTTAGAAAGTCAGCTTTAAAATCATCAAAAGTTGTCCAACGCACATTATTAATGCGAGCCCAATACTTGGCTTCACCTACTAAGCACTCTTGTGCTATTGATATTTCGAGACCATTAGATGGAACTTTCTTTAAATAATTGGTGAGATCTTCCAAAAATGTTACTGGATGAGAGTATTTCCATTTCCAAATTTCGGCTTTTCAATTGTGACATTATGTGCATTATATACAATATTTTGTCTAGGATCGTTTACATAAGAGGTGTTCGCCCCGGACACCTCTCCTTGATTTATTTTAAATTGGTGATCTTTCGTTTGGTTAATAAATTTTTCCTCTAGATCCCTTATTTTAACCTCAAAGGTTTTCACTGCATTCTTAATTAATTTCTGAAGCATTTTCATTTCATTTTTAGGCTTAGCCTTAATTGAGTTTGAATTTTTCTTGTTTTTAGCCATTTTTTATATTTATTTTTTTTACACTTTTTGTGTCCTTCACTTAGTTTAATTGAGTCTTTCCACTTATTTCACTTTAAAATATTATCTTGCTCAACTATGCATACACCTTCTATATTAATACTCAATTTTAATATTTAAACCCCACCCCCAGACTCTCAACCACCCCCAGCAAACAACACTCTCCAAGACACCTCTCCATTTCACGGACAACAAATTGTAGGCATATAGCCTACCTCATAATTTTATATTATCGGCCCCCTATTTAAAATTTAACCTCTATCCTGGTCACGGCACCAAATTGTAACGACCCCCCCCCCCCCCTTTCTCATCTCTTCACTCTTTCTATATATATTTATACCTTTATTTCCTTAAAATCTATTTCTATAAGTTATACAAGTATATCTAACTTACTTGACCAGTATATTAATCATACATTGATCTTTCTAAAGGTTCAAATATAGGCCGTATAATAAATTTATGGCGTGATCGTCTTAGTTAGGACCCTTATTTACGTTGTGTTTGTATAGTAACTTAGTTCTTTTAGGTGTATCTTGGAAGAATGAATATTTGCGAGAGCAATCGAAAGCTGTTGGTAGTGTCTTATAAGCTAAAGAACCCCGTTCACGAAGACAGAGCTCAAATAAAAGTTAAGAACAATAAATTGTCCTTATTCCACTTGTATCAGGTTCACAACAGTCAATTCCTTATTAATTAATCCCTTCCCGCTTGGAAAAGGCTCACAATATTTATATCAAATACCAGATACAAGGGCTTCGCTCTTCCACATTAAAAAAATGTGGAGGAGGTACACGGCTCCGCACACGCCGCGCACGGTGAGCGCCAACCATTTTAATGCGCTCCCCCCGAAGGGTACGCAAATTTGGGAACTGGACCGTAGTCCACAGCAAAATAACTAGCGAACCAGTAAAAGAGGACTTGGCCCCTTGATAGTGCGTAAGCACAAACATCGACCGAAGTTGCGCATGTCAGTGCGTGTAAACGCCATACAGGATACGATCAAATCCAGCCACAGTGAATGTACGTCACACGGGTTAGGCAACAATAGGCACACTGGCCATAAAAAGCCGTCCGTGAGCGCCACCACCTGCCAGACCGCCGTTCCTGCAGACGTGATGTAAGTGTAAGGCATCACCACCAATTGCATGATCAGCACGGCCAATTGACCGCAGAGCGTGTCATGAGTCTACCGCTCACCTCAAGGGAATGGGGTCCCACGTTGCGCGGCTTTCGGCCGCAGCCTTGAGAGCCTCCTCAGATTCTCCCTCCAGCTACCACCCGCATGAGGTCGACACATATGCTCCACCAACCAATACAATGGCAGATATAGCCAATAGGCAGTTATAAGATATTAGTAATAATTCGCCATCAGAAAGGGTTTGTGTCACTGACGTTGAGTATATGCATTTTTCGATCATGTTTGTCTCACCCACCAACAAGTTGCCTTCAATCTTTCAAAGGTGGGAACTTTATAGAGATATATTAATATGTTGTTATATAAAACATCATGGAGGGCAGACAGTCTGCAGCCCCGCTATGAAGGGACCCGACTTGGGCAAAGCTACTTGGGTTGTGAATCAAACCAAGATGCAGAGAGCGCCATTGAGAAGAGCGACCCGCCAAACAACCATCGCAGAGACGCAATGCTGCAGAATGCAACAAGCATCAATACAACTATCGTCGGGCTTACACCATCCCAAGGTCCCCCATACAGTCCCAGTAGACATCACCACCCGCATACCTCCATCGACCAGAACCACAAGATGCGTCGAATCAGGTGCAGCACACCCGCAGATCCATCACAAGATGCAATACTGCAAGTAGCAATAAGCATCAATGCAACTATCATACGGATGGCGCCCCCTCACAACACACCCACATGATCCCTATCGACTTTGGTAACAAAATTGATAATGTTGTTAACTAAAAATACCACCAACGTATCATAGTAGCACGGTACTAAGACGTCAGTAGCCAAAACTCCACGTATCATAGCGCTATTGCACTAAGACATGAAGTTGAGTATGCTTGCTGCACTTAAAAGTACTACCAAACACACTCACCCTAATCCGAAAGATAGCCGACGTATCATAACGCTATGCGTTAAGACGCCGCCCACAAACGGTAGGGTTGTGCGATGTCCACGGGCAAGTCGTATTGCTACAACAAACCCGCTTACCACCGGCACTAAGATGATATGTCAAGGACACATCGGTTAGCGAGTCCAAGTTTACCTCGGTCTCGGATGCTGTGAAACAATCTACACGCCACTATAATAATCCTTTTCAAGTCCCAATTCTTTCAATATAATGCTTTTACATATTTGAGACCTTCAACATATTTGCTTTATTTCATAGACCATACTATTGTATGTCTTATTCATATGGGACTTCAAGTCATAACTCTGCTATCATAATGCTTATGCATCATAAAGACCTTCTATATTAATGCTTTGGTTCGTTAGACCTTACTATCATAAGTCCCTAATATAGGACTAGTCATTGTGCAACATTAGTACTAGCAGTCGGTCAGCCGACCACCCCATATATATGTATAACCTTGGGTATGTGTCTCCGGCAACGCCCCTTATTATGGAGACCATTACAAGAACACTTTCATCAACTTAGAAATTTTCCGACTAATACAAGAACACCTTCTTCAACTTTTCTCAACTTCAAATTTTTATCCATTTTGTCTATTATATTACAAATGTTATTTATCTTTATTATTGTAATATAATCGACTTGTATTTATATAATTTAATATATTTTGAATATCTTAAACAAGATTTTAATAAATTTAGAGATTTTTTAGAGACAATTTATGCGTTAACTATACTATAATATTCAATATTCCCAATGAACATATTTGAACTTTATACTTAATTTTAAACATTTTAATTGTTTAAAATATAATTTCTAAGACATTTTTAAATGTCTTTACATTGAATTTAATTATTATTTATTAATAATAATTATTAGGCGTCACAATGGCACTTAAACTTATTATTTCATATTTAAGTAATAGAATGCAGTAGGTTATTATCAATGGTAAAAGTTCTTCCGGGTCACCTGTACTAATAGGTCTCCTTCAGGGCTCGATTCTCGGCCCATTCCTGTTTCTAGTGTATATTAATGACTTACCTTCCCTTGTGGGGGATAATCATGATATAGTATTATTTGCTGATTTCTTTGATTTTTAAACTTAAACGACAGTCATTTAAATGTGACGAAGGGAATAATGCTATATCAAAATTAGTGCAATGGTTTGACGTTAATAATTTACATTTAAACGGAGATAAAACTAATTGTGTTAAATTTACAACAACGAATGTTAAAAATCTGAATACCAATGAGTTTTTAAATGGGGAGGAACTGAGCCCTGTTGTATCCACTGTTTTTCTTGGCATCCCACTCGCCGCAAAGCTTCAGTGGGGCTCCCATATATCCAAATTAGCAAGCAGACTAAGTTCTGCAGCCTATGCTGTAAAAAAGATCAGAGGTCTCACAAGTGTCGAGAGAGCTAAATTAGTTTATTTCAGTTATTTCCATAGCATAATGTCTTATGGGATTTTGCTATGGGAAAATGCAGCTGATTCAGAAACTATTTTTATTTTACAGAAGAAGACCATTAGAGCTATTTACAATCTAAAACCGAGAGAGTCTCTTGGAGATATATTTAAAGACATAAATATATTAACTTTGGCCTCTCAGTATATTTACGAAAATTTTATGTATGTTCACAAAACAAAGGTACTTTTAGTAAAAAAAGTGATATACATTCTGTAAACACTAGGAACAAACACAAGCTAGTGATGCCAGTTTCTCGACTCCACAGAGTTAGTAATTCATTCTTGGGGCAATGTATACGCTATTACAACAAGGTCCCGGAAAGTGTACAGGCTCTCTCTATTACCAAGTTTAAATGTTTTGTTAAAGTGAAACTGTATAAAAATGATTATTATAGTATAAATGAATACATGGTTGATAATAACCCCTGGGAATGAGGTGGTCGCTTTCAAGCAGTTTCTAAAATAAATTTTATAAATAGTTTGTAATCATTTTGTATTGTAAAATTTATGTTTTTAAAAAAGTCCCGCTGGATTTCTTGCTGGTTCTTCCCAGGACAGAGGTTTTTTTGAACCAGGGGTAAAGTAAAAAATGACTTTCAATAAGAATTACTCATGTAATGTACATTGAATAAAAAATTATTCTATTCGAAGATTCCACCCAGTCAGTACTGCCATCACTCCAAATGTTGGAAAATGCGCTATCGTAATACACTGTATAATTATGTAACTCTTAAATTATAGCAACTTAATCTTAATAAAGGGGCAGGACCAAACCAAATATCATCTACATTCCTCAAATAATGTGGTAGTGAACTAAGTTTATCTTTGCCGATTCTTTTTAACAATTTTTTAAGCGCAGTATCCATCAGCGTTGAAACTTGTTCTTCCAATAATTAAATCAAGAGATTGTTTGTTATGCATTATTCTTCCTTGTATAAAGTGAGATTTTATGATTCAATCTAATGATTAACCGTACACTTACGTTGATTAAAATACTTTTTATTGTCTCTCAAAACGACGTTTTTTATAGAAATGAGATGGCCCATTTTCCATGGACATTTGCCCCACAAGCAAAAGTGCAGGAGACTCTACAAAAATTGGATTATTGTACAGTATTTTAATATCTATTGAGGAACCGTTAACGTTTTTATTCTGCATAGCGGGATTTAAAAGATATCAACTAAAACATTGAAAAAAATATCGCCCCAAGTACTCGTAGGTAATCAAAAACGTGATTATTTACTTACTACTAAAAGAAGGTATTAAATTCATTACTTGGAGACTTACTGAGCTCATTTTGAGATAAATTGAAGTGTTTGCAAAAGGGGAACTAGCATCGATATACTCGTATATGTACTACGCACTAGATTTCGCATTTCGAACATTGACTATGTTCAACTGAACTGTACTGCAATCCATACACTACACTAAACTAAATGTTACGTAGGTAAATTGGAGATTTGTGAATTCCATAAGATAATGATTATTACATTTTATTTAGAAATATGTTTGTTTAGATTAATATAAGAGTATTTTATATCAAATTCTTATATCTATTTTATATTAATATCTTATTTTATATTAAATTAAAGTATACACGCATACGCGACTCTACTATCTCCCGCGCATGCGCGAAACCATAGAGTAGCGCACAATTTTTGTTTGGAATAGCATCTCTAGTACGTAGTACATATATCTCAATGGTTCCCATTGATTTTTCTATGAAAGTGGAAAAATCAAGCCAAGTCTCATTTTAACAAGTCGTAAGTACCTATTTCAATAATCTAGTGATATTTCCTTTATTTTTCTAATCTTTCTTGAAATGATGGTTATTAAATTATTAATACAAAAATAAAAAATGCAATGTTAATTACCAATATTGTTTATTACTCATCAATAATTAAATTATCTAAATACGGAGCGGGCGGATGAAGGCGATCAGGGTTGTACCTTGCCCAAGACAAAAACCATATTACAACCATTATATGGGAACAGCACCCAACAGTTCTACTACCAGCCTTACAATTGCAGTAATAGCCTGTTATGCTGTCTTCCGTGTCTTCGATGCATTGTTGGTATGTTACATATGTATAATATACCTTACTAGAATTCCGGGACCGTATGCGACCACGAATCAAAGTTCCTGATATGCGATCACTCACGAGGGCTTCCACGTGAGTATTCAATTCAATGACAAACATGCCGCCCTCTCTGACATGTTCTCCATAATAGGATCGAGCCTGTTTTATTTGCCAAGAGCTATCAACTCTAACTGATATACATAGTCACATTAGGAAAAGTGGAGATATGTGGTATACGAGCGCTTATGCTGCAAAAATTGACGCTTTGCCTGTTCATATTTAGTTCAACTATTAACTCCCCCAAATGGTTTGGCTCGTGCAGTCTACTTAGCACTAGCAGAGATGGAGATGGTTCTCATGAGGCCCATAACATATGCACGATGCTGAACTAACACTAAACCGACAGCATATTTATTGTGTGTATTTTATTTTATTCTGACCTAGAGATTTAGAGTGAATTGATGGTTCTCATACCTAGCCTAATTTGTAGCATTTTGACTCCCTTATCATGCTCTGCCAGGAAGTTGTCGAGTTCCCACTAACCCTGTATAATATGGTTTTTAACGGGAGAGTAAATTAATTAGATTTTTGTGTTTGATTAATAAACATCGTTTCATAAATTCGTACCTATGTTTTATTGAGCTAAAACATACCTTATAATTATCGCTTACCTAATATTTACAAATACTTACATAATCATATTAAGTACAATAACGCATTGGCGTCAATTTCACGCTTGGCATAATGGGCATTGAGCGATACGCGCGCTCTGTACCTTGCTTATTTGTACTCTAATTATTATATACTCTTTGGAGGGGTTTATAACTTTGACAAGTAATGATCCAATTGGATTCGTCGAGTTTTTACAGGTTAAATATTTTCAAGTTTTACTAAAAATCGTCAAAGAAGCACGTTCACGAACATCAAATAATTTATTCGATTCACCATTTATATTACATATTACCACTCGAAAATACACAAGTTAAAGAAAATAATACAATGAGGCGACATGTTTTTTTCACGTTGGCGCCAAAACTCCAATTTCGCAATCCAGGCAAAATGACACAAGCACGTTCACTTTACGTAAACTTCAACAGTAGAAAAAAAAGAGAAAAAACATGGCTGACTTTAAGTACAGTCATTAAAGTACTTTTTAATCACACCAATTTGCAATCCCCGCTTGCCACGTTAGTGTCGAATGTACAGTTTGCATTATTTAATTATATGTTATTTTAATTAAATAACTTTTCTAGGTCTCCAGGGCTAATTAAGTACATAAACTTGAAACGACTTGGGACAGAAATGAACCGTTTCCTTTGTGAAATTATAATTTTTTTTTTGGATAAGAGTGACAAACGAGCACACAGTCCACTTAATGGTAAGTGGTTGCTGTGGCCTATAGAAATCTACATTTACCCTCGATTACGAATCAAAATGCAAATGCGTTATCACCCGTGAGGATTAAGATAGAATGCCTCGTTTTCAGTAAAATGGGTCTCCAGTTCTCTACACTCACCGTATGAAATACAGCAGCGTTAAGTTGCTATTTTACGCTAGTATTGTAAAAGTGGTTAATGATTTGTTTTTTTTTCTCTTTATTTCGGCACAAACAGACATTAACAAAAATTTTACATAAACTTGACATAACCTAAAAAAGGCAAAGAGTGCCCTTGTATTTCATATTTATCTTATATTATTATTAGACTCTTAAATCTAACACTATTACTATCTATGCTATAAAAATTAAACACTACAAAGCATGTATACATTATTTGCCGTATCATGGTTACATAAAAAAGTTATTAGCACTATATGATATATGGAACGACGAGTGAACGAAGGAAATAGAGTGAATGGGGCTCTACACGCTATTATGAGGAGTCAGAGTGTGTCAAATAAGGCACGTATGACAATTCATAGTGTTGTGTTAGTCCCTACTTTAATGTATGATAGTAAAAGTTGGGTCTGGCAGAAGAAGCATGAAAGTAGAATAAATGCTGTAGAAATGCAGACCGTAAGGAGTATGCTAGGGCTGAATCTGAATGACAGGGTGAGAAATAGTGTGATAAGAGAAAAGTGTGGTTTGCAAGATGACGTTGTGACAAGAATTAAGAAAGGAATGCTTCGGTGGTTTGGTCATGTAGAAAGAATGAACGAGGAAAGAGTGGCAAAGCAAATTTATGATGCAGAAGTGAACGGCAGGGTCGGGAAGGGACGCCCTAGACGAAGATTTATCGACCAAATCGGTGATACATTGAAAATGGGCCAGATTAGGAGTACCCTTAACCGACGAGCGTGTATGCGTAGATATATGGATGTAAAGGAGGCGAGAGAGGTGTCAGGATCGCGCCAAATGGAAGTCTGTAATCTCTGCCTACCCCTCAGGGTGACAGACGTGAGTGTTATTTTTTTGTATTTTTTGTATTATTAGCACTGTTTCTAGTCCCGTGCGACATGCATGATGTAAGACCAGAGGCGAAGCGAGAAGAAAAGAGATATTTAGTAGAAGCAAGGAATGAATAAGAAATGTTAAAGGAAGCCTTAACCTAGAATTTCAAAATTAAGCCAAAACGAACACAAATAATTAGAAATAACATCGCCACAGCTATAATATGAAATAATAGGTTTACTTTATGTCTACACTATAGTTTGATTATAATGAAATAAATCGGTTTATTCTATTTTCCGTGTTGTTACAAAATAAGGATTATGAAAACAAAGTATTACATGCAAAATGTTTAAACGATGAACGCACATCCCGGCAGGACTCCCAATACCATCCACACCATCTGGATGATAGGCGGTCCACCGCTGTGCGTTTTAGAAGATGTTTTCTTCCTTGCACAACTTCCTTGTGGTATCGATTACCATCAGCGATTTTTCCGGACCGATACGACTTAGGGACCTTCAAGAAAAGAGCCTACTCCTTTTTAAAAGGCCGGCAACGCATCTGCAATTCCCCTGGTTCCCCTGGTGTTGCAGTTGTTCACTACCACTTACCATCAGGTGAGCCGCATGCTCGTTTGCCCCCTCTCCTATAAAAAAGTATTATTAGTAATAATTTATTAAAAATTCTATTAATTTCCGCGGTTTGGTGGCTTGATTTACTTGATATAACTGACAATTGCTTTGATATTTTGACAAATTATAAAATCTCATAGTTATTTTATAGTCCAGGAAATCGGCGTATGAGTACCGAAAACTATTCCACCTCAATTTTTTTTTTCAATTCTCTTCAAATTGCCCTACTGATGATATAAATGCATATTGCCATTGGGCAACTTCGTGCAATAATGATTAAACCGATTTTGTTTTCAATTGCATGGACTTTTACTTTCATATGGGACATTTTTTTATATTTTTCGATAAGATATACATAATATAAAGTTAATATTTTCAGAGTTATGAATTTTTTAATGTTTAAAAAATCGCAAATTCAGATACTTTTGACTCATTAAAAATAGACATCTTTTTTCTTTTTTCTTTCATCATCATTCATCATCATAACAGCCTTTCATAAGTCCACTGCTGAACATAGGCCTCCCCCAAGAAATGCCACAAAGCACGGTCCTGAGCCACCTGCATCCATCGACTTCCTGCATGTCTTACCAGGTCGTCACTCCATCTCGTGGGGGGTCGCCCTACACTTTGCCTACCGGTACGAACCTTTCTTCCCCATCGGTTGTCGGTTCTTCGAGCTATATGGCCGGCCCACTGCCACTTCAGCTTACTAATCCGTTGGGCTATGTCGGTTACTCTGGTTCTACTACGGATATCCTCATTCCTAAGTTTATCTCGCAGAGCAACTCCGAGCATAGCCCTCTCCATAGCTCGCTGAGCGACCTTGAGCTTTCTCATACGGCCAGCACTGAAGGACTACGTCTCAGATCCGTAAGTCATCACTGGCAACACGTACTGGTTGTACAATATCGTTTTAAGGTTTTGAGGTATGTCTGACGAGAAGATGTGTCGTAGCTTCCCGAACGCTGCCCAGCCGAGTTGAATCCGTCGATTGACCTCTGGGTCGAAGTTGGACTTACCTAGTCGGACTATTTGTCCCAGGTAAACATACTCGTCAACAACTTCGAGCTTAGTGCTCCCAACAACTACCGGCATAGGTGTGACATGAACATTAAACATAATCTTTGTTTTGTCCATGTTCATCTTAAGACACTTCATCCGTTGGGAGACACTATTGAGTTTATTCAGCATAGTGCTTAGGTCCTCCAGCGATTCTGCCATAAGGACTATATCGTCGGCAAATCGAAGGTGAGTACTCGCCATTGATGTTAATACCGTATCCTTTCCAGTCCAGAAGCTTGAAAACGTCTTCCAATGCAGCGGTGAAGCGTTTCGGGGATATAACGTCACCCTGTCTTACACCTCTCTGCAATTGGATAGGTTTCGTACTCTGGTTCTGTACTTGGATAGCCGTCGTAGCTCTACTGTACAAGCACTTCAGCACTTCGATATACCGACAGTCAACTTGGCACCGCTGAAGGGACTGCAGCACCGCCCAAATTTCGACGGAATCAAAGGCTTTCTCATAGTCCACATACGCCAGGCATAGTGGCAAATTGTACTACTCTGACTTCTGTACAATTTGCCGAAGGGTATGTTTCAATTTGCCCTTTCGGAAACCGGCTTGTTCGGGAGGCTGGAAGTCGTCAAGTCTGCGTGCGAGACGATTCGTAATGACTCTTGAAAACAGCACGTAGACGCGGCTCAGAAGGGAAATCGGTCTGTAGTTCTTCAAGAGAGCATTGTCACCTTTTTTGAAGAACAAGACCACCGCATTTCTGCTCCACGCCTCCGGTGTAATGCCACCATGGAGGACGGAATTAAAGAGCCTCTGAAGGACTTCCAGTACCGGTTTTCCACCCGCTTTCAGAAGCTCCGCTGTAATTCCATCCTCGCCTGAGGCTTTGCCGTTTTTAAAATGCTGGAGAGCCATTCTAATCTCGTTCAGACTGACGTCCGGGATATCTTCGGAATAGTGTCGGATAAGATTCGCACTTGGATCGTTACTCACACTTGCGTGTGGCTCCAACGATGACGTGTACAGCTGTCCATAGAACCTCTCAATCTCACTCAAAATCTCAGGTGTATTGAACTGTATTGAAGTTGCGTAGGTCCGCATGCATTTGGAGATCTGTCTGTTCAGTTGCTGTATGCTGTCAAATCTGTTGAAGAATGTAGCTTCATCTCCCGTCTAACAGCCATGAGATTAAGAGTGTGATCGGAGAGTTTTTGTGTTCTTCTGCGGCGGGTCTTGCAGAACTTAGCTTTGACCGCATGGACAGTTACTACGATCTTGTCATTCATATCGTCCACTTCATTGCAGTCTTCTAGGCACTGAAAACGGTTTTGTAACTCGAGCTGAAAGGTTTCAGGATTTTGGAATAGAGCACGAGGGGGCCGGAGCGTTGACTTCATTAGACGAGACCTCTCCAACTTAACGTATAGGTTCAGTGTGCCTCTCACCATTCGGTGATCGCTACCAGTTTTCACCCTCGCGATCACAGAGACATCACTGAACAGTCGTCGTCTGTTTGTCATAATGAAGTCAATATCATTTTTTGTCGAACCGTCGGGGCTCAACCAGGTCCACTTCCTGTGGGGCCGCTTCTGAAAGAAAGAGTTCATCATAAAGAGTCCCTCTTTATCCATGAAGTCGTTCAGCTGCTGGCCCCTTGGGCTTTGTTGCCCTATTCCAAATTTCCCTACTTTCAGCTCACCGTTCTCTCTTGTGCCTAGTTTTGCTTTGAAGTCTCCCATTAACACCGTATATTGGGTTTTGGAGGAATGCATGGCTCTAGAGATATCCTCATACATTTCCTCAACCTCCTCATTGGGGTGTGCCGAGGTTGGTGCGTAAACCTGTATGACCTTCAGCGAATATCGTTTTGTGATTCTGAGTATAAGGTACGCAACCCTCGTCAACACACTCCCGATCTTTATAACGTTGTTAACGAGAGACTTGTGGACGATAAATCCGACACTTCCTTGGGACAGATGGTCGCCCTCCCGGTGAGAGAGCAAGTTGCCGGATTCGAGGATTACCATGTCCTCCCCCTCTCTTCGGACTTCGGATAATCCTATAATCTGTAGTGCTGTGCTCGCGTCCGTAGGAATTACTTGAATCTTGATTCCCTACACGTATCCCCTGGGTAGTGCTAAACGAGCAGTACTACATACTGGTGGTAGGTTGGTCCTCTAGTAGTGAGAGGCTCGGCCGAGGGTTAGTTACCACCCACCTGGCAAAGACATACCGCCAAATGATGCAAATCGTGTTCCGGTATGATGTTAGGTGAAACACATTTCTTAGGGAGAATGGGTCTGGACAGTTGCGTTAAGCATACGAACCGTTTGCGACGTGGCCGTTTCTTAGTGTCAGGTGCCTGGTTATGGAGGTTAGCGGGATCCGAAGCACGGTTGCACCGCTGGCCGACCGTAGATAGTTGGGGGCCCAATTAATGAGCCCGCCACTCATGAAAGGCTGCCTCGTCATCTTACGAAAAATCCTGGGATGGCTCCACCATGCCGGTTGGCGACCGGAGGAAAGGGCCTGGTGGCGATTTCCTGGGGGGTTCGGGCGTCCCCGCGATCTCCATGCTAGGTACCATCGATGCTATGACTCTGTTTGCGTCCTTAGGTTATATGTGTGACGCCTCGTCCAACTGCCATTCTCTCAACCTATTCACTCCCACCATTGATGAAAAAAAGGAAAAAGAAGAGTAAGTTTGTACAGCGGTTGCACTCCCTCTCCATTAAAGTGCACCTCACAAACATCCGAGGCCTGCACTGTAATCTCAATGCAGTCCATTACCACCTTGAGACTGACAAACCGCACTTACTCTTTTTGACTGAGACGCAGATCAGATGTCCTCTAGATGCGGCGTACCTTGGCTACCCTGGGTACACATTGGAGCATAATTTCCATCAGCGCGCCGGAGTCTGTGCTTACGTCCGCAACGACATCTGCTTTAAGCGTCTCCGTCACCTTGAAGACCCCACTTTCTCTACGATCTGGGTATTGATAGACACTGGAATGGATAAAATTATTTATTCTTGTGTCTACCGATCGCACAGCGGCAACCAGGAGACAACTAGGCTGTTTGAGCACCTCAGTCAAGCCTCTAATGTGGCTCTAAATCGGTACCCTAATGCACAGATGGTTTTTCTGGGGGACTTTAATGCCTGTCATCAGGACTGGCTGTTCCCATACCAGAAGACCGACCACGCTTGGAGAGAGGCGTGGAATTTTGCCTTGTCGCTGGGGCTCTCCCAGCTGGTGCAACAAGGGACTAGGGTACCTGATGTGGATGGGCACACAGCCAACTGCCTTGACCTTCTGCTGACGACCGATCCAGACAGGTACGATGTTCAGGTGACCTCACCCTTGGGAACTTCTGACCACTGTCTGGTGAAATCTGTGTCGTTATATTCCCCACCTAACTACGATTTCCACGGAGTGCGACGAATGTGGCGATACAAGTCAGCAGATTGGGATGAGATGCGGCATTTCTTTGCATCTTATCCTTGGCGGCAGGTCTGCTTCTCCTCTAGAGACCCATCGAGCTGCGCGGATGCCATAACCAATGTGATACGTCATCAAGCGATGGCGTATTTCATCCCCTTTGCTGACGTGCCCATTGGTGGTAAAGCTCGCCCTTGGTTTAACGCCGAGTGCGCTCGTGCTGAAAAGCACAAGCATATGGCGTACTTATCCTGAGTCGATGCTCGAGACCGTAAAGCTCCGGATGTTAGCCTTAAGAAGAGAGCCTTTAACCAAGCCGCCAAGTCGTGCAAAAAGGCATTACGCCAAGCCAGTTTCGACCGCATTAAACGCATCGGCACAAAGCTCTCTGTCAAACCATCTGGCAGTAGAGCTTTTTGGTCTCTCGCCAAAGCGGTCGAGACAAACTTCTGTCGGTCTACACTGCCTCCGCTTGTAAACCAGATGGCTCACTAGCGCATGCGCATAAGGAGAAAACGGACTAATTTGCTTCTCTTTTTGCTTGCAATTCGCAGTAGCAACAGCGTGCCATCTCAATTACCTCACTGCGGTACCTCTGTGACTGAGGTCCGTATCACCAACAAGGAGGTTCTTAAAAGCTTGCGAAATCTAGACGTGAACAAAGCTAGTGGACCTGATGGTATACTAGCTATAGTTCTAAAGGTCTGTGTACCTGAGTTGTCTCCTGTGTTGACACGCTTATTCCGCCTCTCATTCAGGACTGGAACAGTGCCTAAATCTTGGAAGCTGGCCAATGTGCAGCCTGTGCCTAAAAAAGGTAGCCGTACCGACCCTGCCAACTATCGGCCACTTTCAATTACCTCCATACTCTGCAAGATTATGGAGCGTATATTGAACGCCCACCTTATGGCTTACCTAGAGCAAAATGATCTCCTCAGTGATCGCCAGTACGGGTTTCGCCGAAATCGATCAACTGGGGACCTTCTAGCGTATGCCACTCACATATGGGGCGAAGCCCTCGAGTACTGTGGTGAAGCAATTGCTGTTTCCCTCGATGTTTCGAAGGCTTTTGACAGGGTTTGGCACGCTAGTCTATTGGGCAAGCTTTCAGCGTACGGCTTATCCCCTGGCCTAATTGTCTGGGTGAAGGACTTTCTGAGTGAACGGTCTCTCCGGGTCGTCGTTGATGGCTGCTCATCCAATACTGTGGCGACTAACGCCGGTGTTTCTCAGGGGTCCGTTCTCTACGCAACTCTCTTCCTGCTGCATATAAATGATCTGCTCATTCCCGGTGTCTATGGGTATGCAGACGACAGCACAGTTGTGGACAGATAGCAACCAAGCGCCCGGGCCAGTCGGGATCAAATCCAGTCAGAAAGAGAGGCTATGATTGAGCGTGTGAGTCTGACACTACAGGCAGTCTCCGAATGGGGCGATGCCAATCTCGTGAGATTTAACGCCTCCAAAACACAAGCGTGTCTTTTTACCGCTAAAAGGAGCTCGCTCACCTTGGCTCCTACTTTCCGGAATGTATCCTTGGAGTACACTGACCGCCTTCAGTTGTTAGGGATTGAATTTTCTCCGAACCTAAACTATGGGCAGTTCATTGAGGCCAGAGCCAAAGCAACCGCAAGTACACTTGGTGTCCTTGCAAGGGTGCGGCGGTACTTCACGCCGGGGCAGCTTTTTACCTTATATAAAGCTCAAGTTCGGTCGTGCATGGAGTACTGCTGTCACAAATGGCTGGTGCTGCAAAATGCCACCTGACAGCATTGGACTCAGTGGAGAGACGTGCTAAGAGGCTCATTGGTGACCTTGATTTGGTTGAAACCAATCTTGTCAGACTTTAGCACAGGCGCAGAGTAGCCAGTCTCTCGGTATTCTATAGGATGCATTTCGGTGAGTGTGCGCAGAAATTACACGCCTTAATTCCTCCCTCTCCTTTCCACCATCGGACAACCAGACGGTCGGCGGGTCTTCATCCCTTTGTTGTCGATATTCCACGCATTAGACCCAAACGGTTTGCTTCGTCTTTTGTAATGCGTACAGCAAAGGAGTGGAATAATTTGCCGGCGTCTAGTCTATCTTTCTGTCCGAATACAATCTAGGCGTCTTCAAGGCAAGAGTGAATAGGCTTTTGTTACGATAAGACAGTGCGATTTACCATCTAAGGCTGCATCACCACTTATCACCAGGTGGGATTGTGTTCAAGCACTGGCTTATAATAAGTAAAAAAAAAACTACTTCAATAAGGAAACGGTACTCAATTCGACTGTATGTTTTTTTATGTGTGTTACCTCATAACTTTTTACTGGGTAAACCCATTTCGATGATTCTTTTTTTTTTTGAAAGCTGGTGCTTTGCTTTACACGTAATCCCATATAAACTTGATCAAAGTCTTACTAATAGTTTTTGAGTTATTCTTAATAATTTATATTGAAGTCGGTTGGACAAAATTTTTAATTTTAAAGTATTGTTTGAATTTGGTTTCTGATGTCCATGGTTATTAGCCACTTACCATCAGGTAAACGTTAAGTTTGTTTGTCCTCCTCTTTTTTTAAGACGTATGGCAAATTAATTATCATACTTGTTCCTTTCATATAAAATTATTAATAATAATATAATTTGAAACCCATTTAAAAACAAGCTTTTATAGATATTGCTATGGCCAGCACACTGACCTCTATTATACAAGTAAACTGGACTGGCTATAACCTACAAAATCTTTGATTTGATTTTAAGCGCCGCCATTGTTCGTACCGGGAACTAAAATTGACATAATATGAGTCTGTTGTGTTGTCTTTTTTTTCTCCAAGTCTAGTCGCGTCTTACGAGACCCACGGGATAATATGGATATTCATACACTGCGACTGTGGGATAACATTCCACAAGTAAGTGAATTTATAGCTAATATTAAAAATTTTACTATTTGATAATATAGGTATTTGTCACTAATCTTAATATCGTAAGTACCAACATTTTTGACTTTACATTACTGAATTTTGATAAACAATAAAATTCAATAGGGTTGTCGAGTTCACCGTAGCCAGGAATAGCGGGGCCGCCGGGGACTCGGGGCCGTCTGTTTGTTGCTCTAATCATTGGGGGTATTTGCCATAGTTGCCACGTTTGGCGAGCGGGTTGGCAACCGCAGTTTTTTTATTGTAATTTTGGCTATTATCAGGAAGATGCTGCTGCTGATCTCCTGCTTATTACCCTTTGTCGCCTTTTACGACACCCACGGGAAGATATGGGCTTTTTTCTTTATCAGCCTGTAAACCTGATGGATGCACACATAGATGCACCTTCAACCATGTTAATGGTTGCAAATGGTTTAAAATGCATACATGTACGTGAGTGCGTGTTCTTGCAATAATTCGAGCATGGTTTTTGCTTGGATTTTGCATGCATGATAATAATGTTCACATTATTTGTAAATTTGAGAGTGGGTGCTGGTTCAGCATTATTACAAAATAATTTTGTATAGGACGCCATGAGCACGAGTTGTCTTGCGGTTGTATTACAAATAAATCAAAAATAAAACCGGTAAATGTTTGGTTTTACACGTTATTTCATTGTTATCTTAGATTCATATATCTCGCGTATCATCTGGCTCTGGAGGTAAGCAGTTATTGTAGAATTTTACTTACATTCCCTCCACGGTTTCCTCCCAGAACTGGTCGTCTCTTTTTATGAATTCAAATTTAATTTTACCGTCGCCTATTCACAGGCAAATATACACATAAATTTTGACCAGTTGCCCTGAACTTGGTAATACCATTTGCTTTTTGTGTTGACTGTAAAAACGTCAGATTTATACAACAAAAAGTGAGTTTTCTTTTGTATGATTGCTTCTTCGGGTTCCATATTATAATCGAATCGTTTCACTTCTAAATAACCGGATTCATATTTGCCATCAGGACGAGCAGCCAAAAATGAGCATAGTATATATAGCATAGCATTTTGACTCCCCCCCCCCCCCCCCCTCCTATCACGCCCTGCCAAGAATGTTCGAGTTCCCAGTAAACCAACCAAAAACTAATATTTTATGCCTAAGCTATACAAAACTAACGCTGGTAAACGCGCGTCTTTGTATCGTATTATGCAAATGTATAACAACTTGTTCACACACATTGACATTTTCTTGGTGAGTCAATACCTATACCGTAAAAGTGTAATTAGTATTCAATCATTTTTGTCTGTTTTCTTTTTTTTTCTTTGATTTTTTTTTTGTTAAATTGCTTACTCTTTATTTTGAGTAGTGGTAAATTATGGTATATTCTTGTTTATAATAAAACTTAAGCAACAAATTGTTTACATTGACAAACTTTTACTATTATTTACACAATTGTACTCAATCGAGTACAATGACCACATTAATATTGTGATGCCTCATTAATATTAATGATAAATAATGATTAATTTCTACATAAAGTCGGCTAAAAATATCTTAAAAGTAATACAATAGATTAATGAGTATAAACTTAAAACACATTCATTCCGAACATTAAGTAGCGAAGTAAAGTAAAGGCATGGTATATAATATAAATATACTAACATAATAACATAAAGTCCTTATAATTCATTAAATTTACTAAAACTCTGTTTAAAATGTTCAAAAGATACTAAGTAATAGTAATGCAAGTCGATTATATTACATCAATAAAGATAAATAACATTTATAAATTTTATATTTATAACTAAGAATTGGGTTAAAAATATTTCGAAGTTACCGAGCGTGTTCGTGCAATGCTGCAGCATCTTCGTGTAATAATTGATTTTATAAGGGAGCTGCCGAAGACGCATACCCATGGTTATACATATATGTGGTGATCTAGCTACTGACTACTGAAGTATTGTTGCGCTATGTAATAGTCTCATATTAATAAGGACTTTGATAGCAAGATATATGATATAGCAATAATATATAAGGTCTCTAAGATGGATAACCATTATAAAATCAGAGTTGTAGCTTGAGGTCCCATATATAAAAGACACATGATAGTAAGTTCTACGAAATAAAGCAAATATGTGGAAGATTTAAAGTATATAAAAGCATTATTTTGATAGAAATGCGACTTGAAAAGGATTATTATAGTGGCGCGTAAACTGCTTAACAGTGACGGTGAACGTGGACTCGCTAACTGATATATCCTAGGCATATCATCTAATTGCTGAATGACCGGGTTTGTTGTAGCCTTACGATTTGCCCGTGAACATCGCACACCCCTACCGATTGTGGGCGGCGTCTTAGCGCATAGCGTTATGATACATCGGCTATCTTTCGAATTAGGGAGAATGCGTTTGGTAGTACTTTTAAATGTAACAAGCGTACTCAACTCAATCATCGTCATCATCATTACAGCCCGTTACAAGTCCACTGCTGAGCATAGGTCTCCCCCAAGGAATGCCACTATGCACGGTGCTGAGCTACCTGCATCCATTGACTTCCTGCATGTCTTACCGGGCTTACCGGTACGAGACTGCTACTCGAGAACCTTTTAGCCCTATCGGTTGTCGGTTTTTCGAACTATATGGCCGGCCCATTGCCACTTCAGTTTACTAATCCGTTGGGCTATGTCAGTTACTCTGGTTCTACTGCGGATATCATTTCTAAGTTTATCACGCAGAGAAAACTCGAGCATAGGCCTCTTCATAGTTCTCTGAGCGCCCTTGAGTTTCCTCATATGGCCAGCAGCCCTCAACTCCATATTTTCGAGCAATAGCTCTCTGATAGATGGATATTTGGTTAAGTGCGTCTTAGTATATGATATATATGTGATACGTTATTGCTAGTTTTAATTAACAATATTAGCAATTTTGTTGCCAAAGTCGATAGGGATGTGAGGCTGTGCAATCCGTATGATAGTTGCATTGATGCTTATTGCTGCTTGCGATATTACGTCTTGTGATGGATCTACGGGTATGCACACAACTTCGTCCCTCAGCAGGGGGAGCACGTAAGTTGGCTGGCGCTCACCGCATACGGCATTGGCCTGTCGGGGGCCGTGTGACTCCCCTACATATTTTTTAAAATGTGTGGAAATGCGGCTGATTCAGAAACTATTAATTTATGTTCACAAAAACAAAGGTAGTTTTAGTAAAAACAGTGATATTCATTCTGTAAACACTAGGAACAAACACAAGCTAGTGATACCAGTTTCTCGACTCCACAGAGTCAGTAATTCATTCTTGGGGCAATGTATACGCTATTACAACAAGGTCCCGGAAAGTGTACAGGTTTACTACACTATTACTATTACCAAGTTTAAATGTTTTGATAACTTGAAATTGTATAAAAGGGTTATCATAATATAAATGAATACATGGTTGATAATAACCCCTAGGAATGAGGTAGTCGCTTCCAAGCTGTTTCTAAAATAAATTTTGTACTTATATAGTTTGTACAACCATTAACATAAAATTTGTTTTAAAAATATTCCCGCTGGGTTTCTTGCTGGTTCTTCCCAGGACAGAGGTTTTTTCCGAACCAGTGATAAAGTAAAAAATAACTTTCAATAAGAATTACACATGTGATCTATATTGAATAAAAAAATATTCTACTCTATTCTATTCTGTGGGAGAGCGGAGCCCTTATATCGGTATTTTATATAAATATTGTGAGCCTTTTCCAAGTGGGAAGGGATTAATTATAATAAATTGATTGATGTAAACCTGAAACAAGTGGAATAGGGACGATTGAATGTTCTTAACCTTTTTGATCCCTTTCTTCGTGAACAGGTTCTTTAGCTAAAAATAAATAAAAGCACTACCAACGACTTTCGATTGCTTTAGTGATTTTTTATTCTTCTAAAAGATATCTAAAAGAACTAAGTTACTATATTTTATACGTGGTAGGGCCATGCTGCAGCTATATTGTGGTTGTAGTACGAATGGGTCGGCTCGACCGGGGAAAGACCACGCTCTCACAGAATACCAGCGTAAAATAGCAGCTTAACGCTTCTGTGTTTCGTATGGTGAGTGTAGAGAACCGGAGACCCTATTTACTGAAAACGAGGCATTCCAGTTTAGTCTTCACGGGTGACAACGCATCTGCATTTTAATTCGTAATCGAGGATAGATGTAGATGTATATGGGCCACAGCAACACTTACCATCAGGTGGACTGTGTGCTCGTTTGTCAACCTACTCTATAAAAAAAAGACGATCACGCCATAAATATAACAAACGGCCTATACCTACTAAGCTTTAGAAAGTTCCTTGGGAAAGATATAGATATTTTATTATCTTGTTCATGGTATATTATATTCTTAATATTTGATATTTTAACAGACGGCCACTTTCATAATTAGAGAAGCGTTGAATATATAAAAATCACATACAAAATTATGGAGCGTACATTGAACGCCCGCTTAATGACATACCTAGAACCATAACCTCCTCAGTGACCAACAATACGGGCTTACGAAATCGGTCAGCTGGAAACATTCTAGCGTATGCCACACAAGTATGAGGCGAGGCACTCTAGAACAGTGGGAAGCACTTGCTGTTTCCCTTGATGTCTCGAAAGTCTTTGATAGAGTTTGGCACGCTAGGCTTTCGGGTAATCTTCCAGCCTACAACTTATCCCCTGGTCTGATTGAATGGGTAAAGGACTTTCTGAGTGAATGGTTTCTCCGGGTTGTCGTCGATGGCCGCTTATCCGATCCTGAGGCGACTAATGCCAGGGTTCCTAAGGGGTCCGTTCTCTCCACAACTCTCTTCCTGCTGCATATTAATGATCTGCTTAAGCTCGTTATCTATGGATATGCAGACGATAGCATAGTTGTGGAACGATACCAACCAAGTCCACAGGCCAGATCAAATCCAGTCCGAAAGAGAAGCTATGGTATAGCGGGTGAATCTTACACTGCAGCCAGTCGCCGAATGGGACGATGCCAATCTTGTGAACTTCAATGCCTCCAAAACACAAGCGTGTTTCTTCACTGCAAAAAGGAGCCAGCTCATCTTGGCTCCTTCTTTTCGAAATGTATCACCGGAACACACCGACCACCTTCAGTTGTTCGGGTATGAAAAATCCTCAAATCTGAACTTCGGGTGATTCATTGAGCTATGAGTCCTTGCAAGTTGTGCAGCGAATACTTCACGCCGGGACAGCTGCTTACTTTATATAAAGTGCAAGTCCGGTACTACTGCTGCCAAATGCTGATCTTCTCGCTCTCAGTATCTACATGTGTTTAATAAGTTCCAGTTTCTTATACCAAGAGGACGAAGTACGTAGTATAATTAATGATTAAACGAACTTACCTTAGTGAAGTTCTATCATAGTTATATCGGGTGCTTTGTCCGAAGGGATTTTTCTAACAAAGGATTTTTCAAAGGACCTTTTTCTTATAGGATAAGGGTGACAAACGAGCACACAGTCCACCTAATGGTAAGTGGTTGCTATGTCCTATAGACGTCTAAATTTATCCTTGATTACGAATCAAAATGCAGAAGCGTTGTCACCCGTGAGGACTTAGATGGAATGCCTCGTTTCCAGTAAAAAGGGTCTCCGGTTCTCTACACTCACCATACGAAGCACGGCAGCATTAAACTGCTATTTTACGCTAGTATTCTGTGAGAGCGTGGTCCTTCCTCGGTTGAGCCGACTCATTCGTGTTACAACTATACTAGAAATGTAGCTGCAGCATGGCTCTACCACGTAAAATTAATCCTTTTTAAGTAATCCTTTGGAAAGATCAATATTCATTATCCTGGTCACGTATTTGAACTAATAATGATAATAATGAAGAGGAGGAGGGAGGGAGGGGGGGGGGGTCGTTACGCTAAGTAAACTATAGCCACCCTTATATTGGGAAATTCAATCAATAACTAAACAGATGCTATTCATAATTCAATTTCAGTTGTTTCATCTTGTGCCTTCAATATAATGGGCTTAGTAACATTGAAATATGTAGCTACGCGCCACTTTGATATGCTGTCACTTTGCGTCAATGCGTATTATTTACTTCTACTTTTACTGTGTAGGAGCGAGGTTAAAGATTTCAATAACCCGTATCAACTCGTGGGTGGTAGCAGCATCTTCCTAATAACAACTGAATAGTAAGAATAAAAACTGCGGTTTACAACCCGTCTACCAAGCGTGGCAATTATGGAAAATGTCACAATTATGTCTATGATAATATATCTATGGAGAATAATGTATCTTTGACTTTATATGGGCTGGAATAAATTTCCTCTGTTTACGACGTATTTTAACAGCGTATGCCATTTTATTTTCAGATACTTGTTTTGGCTGCAGGATGTTTCCATTCATTCAGCGCTGGGATTGTTTTGGCATATCCAAGTGCCTTAAATGCAGCAATTTTATCTCAAAACACTACAGACATCAAAGCGACGACGGGTCAAGCATCTTGGATAGGTAAAGGAGTTCCAATAATAAAATACGATATACAAGAAACTGAGCTTATATTTTCAATGTAGTAATTTTTTTAACATTTTCTCTAACGTTGTTTTTCTTTCAGCGTCTGCTCACGGATTTTCTGGATTATTAGGCTTCTTTATTTTTTCTCCACTATTTCAAGTTATTGGTAGGAAGCCAGTGAATATATCATTTGAGATTTTTATGATTGTTGGATGGATTCTGCTATATTTTAGCACAAGTATTACTATGATGATCATAGCAAAGAGTATACAAGGCCTTGCCATGGGGGGAGTATTTGTTTATGCAATTACAATTAGTGAGTTTACGCATCGTAAGAGGCGTGGTGTATTTTTGACGATAACGAAGTGCTCGTTAGCATGTGGATCCTTACTCTGTCATGCATTAGCCATCATCTGTGATTGGAGGCAAATAGCATTAATTTCATTAATCCCGAACGTAATAACTTTATCCCTAGTTATGTTTTGCCCAGAAAGCCCGGCATTTTATGCAATCAAGGGGCGTTTTGAAGATTGTAAGAAATCTTTTTTTTGGTTCCATAGCGACTCCGACGAAAACAAAACAGAGTTGAAACATTTAATATCAGCACAAATGCAAAGACGAAAAAGCAAACTGCAACAAAAGAAGACTCCAATATTATATAAATTGTTGAAGAAGCTTTTGAGAAGAGATTTTGGAATCCCCTTTTTAATCGCCACTCTTTGTACGGTGGCCGTAGATGCTTCTGGAAGATATTTTTTGCTAGGTTATGTTACCCAAATAATGACTGAATTAGTAGGTGATAAAGACATAGCTGGATATTGTTCTATGGTAGCGGATTGCTTGTTAATAGTTGCTTTATTCATATCAAGTATAGTCATCAGATCTTTCAAAAGAAGGACAGTATTATTAGGATTAGGTACTATATCTGCTGCATTAATGATTATAGTAGGTTTATCAGTAGTTGTAAAAACTACCTTATCACAAAATATAAAATGGATTACTCCATTCTTAATACTTTTACATAGTTTTACCTCTCATATCGGACTTATACCTGCAGCTTTTACAGTAACAACAGAAATATTCCCTCTGAACCATAAAGGAATGGGATCACTAACAACTGGTATAACTTTCACACTCTTTTACGCTGTTACTATGAAAATCACTCCACTGATGTTAGAAAAAATTGGTATTGGAGGTACTTATTTAATTTTCGGTCTATGTGTTACAATTTGTTTAACATTTTTGTACTTTATACTACCCGAAACAAAGAACAAAACATTGCAAGAAATTGAAGATGGAATTAAACGTGTTGTAAGAAATGAAGCTGATCTAGAATTGATTCTTTCGGATGATCCAGATAAAATTATTAAGGCAGTTTTATAAATGTTAATAATAAAATATGAATTAGAAAATGTTGACATATTGAAAATCTGTAAAAGTGCTGCATTTGAATGCACAAAATTTAAAACAGCATAATAGCATTACGTCTGAATCAGATTGTTGTAATCACGACTTATTTAAAATAAAAGTTACAAACTAACCTAAGTCTACTCGAAGGTGAGTGCCTAGTACTAATTGAAAACTGCACCCAACTTTAAACAAAGAAGGTTTCAGATGTTGTTACCACTGAAAATTAAGATGGAATGTCTCTTATCATTAATTATGCTAGCAGCAGTGTTTTAAGTCACGTCACTTATATTTAATGAATTAAACACAAAAAAAATTATTACATGAATATAATTTTACGGGTTTTAGCGCGTTTAATTTTAGTTTTTCACATTCTTTGAATAAATATAGCTGAAGCACCGACGCTCCAGGAAGTCTGCAGTAAGTCAACATGTTCACGATTGACCCTACCATTAGATTAGATTTGATAGATAACAAATTCTCGCAAAATAACACCTATTCCTACCATGATGATTCGCGAGGTTATTTAAGAATAACTTATATATAAATTTTAATAAAGAAAATACTGGGGATGCATGCTACCCTCTGCTTGGGATCTCATAATAAGATTATTTTTTTTAAATATTACGCATATTAACCCAGATGATACTTTTCAAGTGAACTGTAATATAGGGGATATCGAGGTCAAATTTGATGTAATATTTAAGCTTTGTAAACCAATCGACTTGACTAAATTAGCTAGGCCTGATAACATACTAGCAGTTTTTACATACGATGCGCTATGAGCCTTGCGTTTCCGTTGGGCGTTTTATTTCGGCGCTCTTTGTCAAAAGGCTTAATGTCAATGATACGGAATCGGCTTAAATCACACAAAATAATAAAAAGGACCGAAATATCAATTTGACAACTACCGACCCACTTCCAATTTAACATATATCCATTACAAATATAAATCCATAAAACATTCAAAGGTAACAGTTAGTTTTCAGCACCACAGTTTCATCAAAGGTCGGTCAACAATCACTAGTCTTATATTATCTTATATAGTGGGTGACTACTAATCGGAAAATAATATGTCAGAGCCCTCTCAAGTCGATGTTCGAAAACGCTGGGCTTAATTTGAATAATGGCTTGTGATTTAATATCCATTAAAACTTTCAAAATTATTTACTGTGATTATGTATGAAATAACATCTATATTTTTATATAGATTATTTTTATACGTGGTAGATCCATGCTGCAGCTATATTAGTAGTATGGTGGTAGCATAAATGGATCGGCTCGACCGGGGAAGGACCACGCTCTCACAGAATACCAGCGTAAAATAGCAGCTTAACGCTGCTGTGTTTCGTATGGTCAGTGTAGAGAACCGGAGACCCTTTTTACTGGAAAAAAGGCATTCTATCTTAGTTCTTACGGCTGACAACACATCTGCATTTTAATTCGCAAACGAAGATGGATGTAGATGTTTATGGGCCACAGCAGCACTTACCATCAGGTGGACTGTGTGCTCGTTTGTCACCCTTATTCTATAAAAATAAAACGCATATGGGACGGATTCAGAAAAAAATTATACATTTTAAAGAACAATGGCAGACTTTCATACATAATATTAGTTGAGAATTAATGGTAGCGTCTATATATCAAAAATATCTTAAAATATTAAGCGTCACTCCCTTAATAACTCTGTAAAAGAATTGTGTCCTGAGAAAACGTCAAAAAAAGGTGATTAGATTTGAACCTTTTTAGATTATGTCTTATATCGCTTGGAAAAAGTCATACGTCCTGTGGTTGTTTGATGTTAGCTTAATACATTCTCAACATAATGTACCTACATAATTGAGAGTTTTTAGATTATTGTATCTCTATTCTCTACTATATATTTGTATACTATAAATGTATATTTCTGGCATGGCTTTGTGTCATACAGTGACATTCTCAGAAGGGCTAGAATCCAGAGCCGTAAAGCCAGTAAAAAAAACATTGACATTTTGTTTTAGCTAGTGTCGCCATAATATTACTTAAATGGAATTGTTACTATTAGAGACTTCATTTCAACCATATCACTTTTACTATTATTACTGATAGTATAGTTATTACCAATAATAACTTAATATAAAAATATTTTGTGTTTGTGTGCTGTGTTGGTAGTTACAAAGTGTATACGAAAATAGTATAAATATAGTAAATGGCAACACTTGAATATAGTAAAATGATTTGATATTTCGAAAAATGTTTGTTTTTTTCTGTGCTTTAATTAACCCTTTCGCTGTCCCGTGCACTACATATAGGTCATTGCTATTGTCTTACTATTGTGTTTTAAAACCGGAAAGTGAACGTGTTAAAATACATTTTTATTTGAAAAATCATAAAAAATAATAAAATTAATTTTATATATTTTAAGTTATTTCTAGACGCAATAATTTTTGTCAACTATTTTTCTGCCCTTATTCTTTAGTGTTAAGATCCATTTGCCTGATTACACAACACGTTGCCAAAAGTTTCACATTTTGCCGCTATAATATGAATGTAGGCTCATAGTAGATCTAACTTAACATAGCAAAGGTCATCGTCTGTTCTTACAAGTAATGTCATGATCGTTTGATCATGACATTACTTGTAAGCGTATTTGCTATACAGCAAATACGCTTACAAGTTGCAAACGCATCTACACACAAGCCATGTGAACTACGAGTATATGTGTATTCTATGAACTAATTCTTACTTAATTGGAACGTGAAAAAGTTCCCACGAAGGTGAAAATACAAAACGTTGACTTAAATAAGTCAACGTTGTGTATTACACCTCTAGCAGGCAACTTGAACGTCTACTTAGTAATAGTAGTAATAGTTTTTCGATAAGCGATGTGTATTACATACGCCTATGTAATGATTATAACTTCACTTTACTCTTCAAATCATTTGCTTATTGCATAAAAGTGTCTTCATCTTGTGCAATTTTTTGTATTTTATTTATAAGTGGGAACTTCTTTGTAGCTCATAATTTTGTAACTAGCTATAAGTTCTCCTAAAACCATAATAAATTAATTAATAAAAATGCTGAAAACTCGTTTCGTTCGGACCACAAAATAATATTTAAAATCGAAGGTAGCCTTCGTTAACGAGGACGTCAGGACATACACCTCAGTCCTTCCTTCCTCCGTAACCATGGATCCTGTAAAGCCCTCGGAACGTCAGGAATTAAAAAGTTTAATTTATACGTGGTAGAGCCATCCTGCAGCAATATTACTGGTATAGTTGTAGCACGAATGGATCGGCTCGACCGGGGAAGGACCACGCTCTCACAGAATATCAGTGTTAAACACCAGCTCAGTGCTGCTGTGTTTCGTATGGTTAGTGTAGAGAATCGGAGACCCTTTTTACTGTAAAAGAGGCATTCCATCTTAGTCCTCACTGGTGACAACGCATCTGCATTTTGATTCGCAAACAAGGATAGATGTAGATGCCTGTGGGCCAAAGCAACCACTTACCATCAGGTGGACTGTGTGCTCGTTTGTCACCCAATACTATTAAAAAAGAATAAAAAAACGCCATGAGGTCCTTACTCCTTTCTAAAAGGCCGGCAACGTATGCAATTCTTCTGGTGTTGCAATTGTTCTTGGTCGGCGGTAGTCACTTACCATCAGGTGAGAAGCATGCTCGTTTGCCCTCTTCTTTAAAAAATGCGTATAATTAGTTTCAATTAATGTGTAGTATTCGCGTAAATAAAAAAAATCATTACAAAAATGTCTGGCTAATAGTATATTGTAGCAAACAACAACATAAACTATAATATAATACCCATCTACAAGGATAAACATTTTGTTTTTTTTATTCTGCATAATTTAGTTTATAAATTTAACATAATATACAATATTTTATTATATACTTTCAGAAACTATTCCACTTCTGATGTTAGAAATAACAAACCCAGCTTACTATCAGGACCTCAATTACATGATAACGCCAAACCAACAGCATCACTACCCATTTCAATGTAACGCATGTGAACACTTCATCACTTCGATATACCGACAGTCAACTCGGCACCGCTGAAGGGACTGCACGGCCGCCCAAGTTTCGACGGAATCGGCTTTCTCATAGTCCACATACGCAAGGCAAAGTGGCAGATTATACTCTTCTGTCTTCTGTACAATCTGCTGCAGGGTATGTATGTGGCCTATGGTACTAAAGCCTTTTCGGAAACCAGCTTGTTCGGGAGGCTGGAAGTCGTCGAGACTGCGTGCGAGACCTCGACCGGAAATCCTTAGCACCCCCTGCCCCGCCGTTACCATGTTCGCCACCGTAGCCAGGAATAGCTGGGCCGCCGGGGACTTGGGGCCGTCCCTTTGTTACCTTCTTAGGGGGGTATTTCCCATAGTTGCCACGATTGGCGAGCGGGTTGGCAACCGCAGTTTTTTTATTGTAATTTTGCTGTTATCAGGAAGATGCTGCTGCCCATCTCCTGCCTATTTCCCTTTGTCGCCTTTTACGACACCCACGGGAAGATATGGGGTAGTGGATATTCTTAACCGCCACTAAATGGCAAACCTCTGAAATCTGCCTCTCAGCTCTGATTAAATCAACCGACCTATAAGTTTTCCCAGGTTTCCTATGTTTATTAAACCTAGTAATGTCTTTAAACTGCTGTGCTTTTATATTTTCTCTGGCCTTATCCCTTAGAAGAGCTAACTTTTTAAAGTCTACTTTTTTGTGGTGTCAGCAATAATAGGATGCAATAATGCCACACTACTACTGGTGATATTAAACCTAAATAACAATTCAAAGGGGCCTTTCCTTGTGGTTTTATGGATAGTTGTGTTACCAATTTGAATTTTTCAAATGTGCTCATCCCAAGATCTATCGTCTTCATTATGGCTGGATGTTAATAGCGCGTCAAGTATAATTCTATTGAAAAGTTTAACTTGTCCATTTGCCCTAGGTGTTGCTACGGCGTTAACAATATGCTTTATACCATAGGAGGAAATAAAGTCTTTAAAGATTTTGCTCGTAAAACTTGTCCCCTTGTCAGTTATGAGACGAGTAGATACTCCAAATTAACCGATATGTTCTTTTAGTACACTTACGCTAGTCAGAGACTTAGTGTCCAAACTTAGTAAAAATGTCAACTAAAACAAATAGAACTGTTTTTACGGATTTTATCGCGTTTATTTTATTATTTTTATTCCCGACGTTTCGGGAAACTCGAAACGTCGGGAATAAAAAAAATTAATAAAATAAACGCGATAAAATCCGTAGTGTTCGCGTAAATATAAAAAATAATTATGTAAAACAAATAAATAACGATTCCCCTTTCTACTTTTAATAAAAGGTCCTAAATAATCTGCGTGTACAGTGTGAAAGGGTATACTTGTTTTTTCAATGGGGTGCAATCCACCTTCTCGCTTACCACCTGTCGCTTTATGGTGCGCGCATTCTAGGCAAGACTGTACATACTTTTTAACAAAACGCCGCATTTTTGGTAATCAGTAGCGTTGCTGAATGCGTTGTTTTGTCTTATCAAAGCCATTATACCCAATATCATCATGGTTTTGTTCGATTATTTGCCAACGCACTACCCTCGGAACCAGCCAACTTATTTCATTTCCGAGCCGACGATATACACTTTTTTCTATAATTTATAGTTTTTGTGTATATCCATGACTGTTTTATGCAAGTATTGCTAAGAATTTCTTTAATTTTTAACACTTCTTCATCCGAGCCTTGCAAGGTGGCGATCCAATTCTCATCAGAACTTTCGACTGCAAGTATGTCTAGAATATCAGCCTCGGGTATAGGTCCCATAACAGAATTGCGACTTAACGCAGCAACATGCACCATACGAGCGCCAGGACGATATTCTATTGTACAATCATATTCTTGAATCTGGATCCACCAACGTGCAACCCGCGGAATAAAGTCATCTTTAACTAACGTAGTTCGCAAGACATTACAATTGGTATAAATTACAAACGCTATCCCTAGTAAGTATACGTGGAATCTACATAAAGAAGCTACTACTGCTAAATTTTCTAATTCATAAGGGTGAAATTTGCGCTCATCGCAAGTGGTTTTTCGATTAAAATAGGAGATGGGATGAAAAGCACCCATTGAGTGTCTTTGCAAAAGAATACCACTTATTCCGTCTTTACACGCGACGGTATGAAGATGTGTTACTGCTTTCAGGTCGTAAAGAGTTAACAATGGACGTTGTATAAGCAGAGTTTTAACTGTACTAAATGACTTGTCTTGTTCTTTACCCCGAATCCAAGCTACGTTCTTTTTTAGAAGGTCGATCAACGGAGAAGTGAAAATAGCGTAATTTTTATAAATTTTCTAAAGAACCCAGATATACCCAAAAATTGACGTAATTCGTGTTGATTCTTAGGCGTTGGAAATTTTGATACAGCCTCTGTTTTCTTACTCCCGGGTCGAATGCCCTTACAATTCACTTTGAACCCTAAAAAATCTAAAGTATTCTTAAAAAAGTTACATTTACTGAGTCTTAGCGTTAGTCCGCCTTGTTTAAGTAGGCTTGTTTAAAACTTTCTCTAGTCGTTCCAACCCTTCATCTACATTTTTACATGGAAAGAGAACATCATCTATGTAAACTAAAGTATATTTTATTTAAGCATTATTCAATATCTTATTAATCGCCCTCTGAAATAGTGAGGGTCCGTTGATCAAGCCAAATGGCATGCGGTTATATTCAAATTGTCCATCCGGAGTAACAAAGGCAGTTTTATGTCGGGATTCTTCCGATATTGGTATTTGATAATAACCAGAAGCCAGGTCAAAAGACGTAAATAATGTATTGCCCGCCAGTTGATCAAGTTGATCCTCAACACGAAGAGGAGTGTAATGATGCTTTATGGTCTTTCTATTGAGGGCTCGGTAATCGACACATAAGCGTTTTTCGCCGGTCTTTTTCTAGACTAAAACGATTGGGCTCGCATAAGGCAATGAGGATTCCCTGACAATCCCATTATCTAGCATTTCAATTATCATACCATTTATCAGCTATCTCTCAGAATGTGATAAACGGCACGGTCTATACACAATAGGCACATTGTCTTCAAGCTCTATAAACACTTCAGTTACATTGGTAAACCCAAGGTCATGCATTCCTTTTGAAAAACAATCGTGGTGTTTGTTTAATAGATTTTTCAAACGCAAGCGATCATTTTTATTCAGTCCTTCACCACAATTAATTAAATCGTCCGGATTAAATAAATCAAAAGACATCAAACAACAATCGAGAATTGGCACGGACTCAGAATATTTATAGTTAAGAGATCGAGAAAGTAGATTATCTTTGGAAATAGTTATATCACCTTCCGACATGTTATATACTAATAGTAATCCAACTCCATTTTTGATAGTGTATTCGCCCGGAAGAAGATAATATTCTTTACCATCCTTTCTTCTAAGTGATCCCCGCACGTACACGCTTCCATCAAACATCGGGTTCGATTTAACGAATATTAATTTGAACGAGTTATAATGAACAGTAACATCACTGCTGGACAATAAATGAATTTTATGACTATTCATCTTCTCAAAAATTTATTTGGAAGGAGTTTTGGTTATCATAATATCCGGTAATTCAGTAAACGTGTGCCCTAGAAGAAAAGGGTAACTTAAAACATAATCATCTACTTTATATATGTCAATAGTTTTTCGGATGCCCTGAACTTCCATTTCAACAGCCACTACGCCCAGAGGATGAACAAGATTAGCCCCAATCCCTCTTAGCACTGGTACGTTATTTGAAAACTTATTATTAAGATTTAATTGCTTAGCCTTGCTCATCCGAATGAGTGAGCATTGGCTTCCCAAATCAACGTGACATGTTAATTTAGTACCGTTAATTTTGAAATTCAAAACGTATTCCACGTAAAACGTATATTATATTTTTAACAGTGGTAGAAACACGCGGCAGCTTTTGCTGTCGCACGGATGGGCCGGCTCGAACCGGGGTGGTACCACAACCTCACAGAATACCAGCGTGTAGTAGAGGTTTAACTCTGCGTTTCGCTTAGTGAGTGCAGGTGGCCGGAGGCCCTTTTTACTGGAAATGAGGCATTCCATCTAAGTCCTCACGGGTGACAACGCATCTGCATTTTGATTCGCAAACGAGGATAGATGTAGGTGTCTTTGGGCCGCAGTAACCACTTACCATCAGGTGGACTGTGTGCTCGTTTATCACCCTTATCCTATAAAAAAAATTATCATTAGAATTAACGGAAACATTGAGCTTGGATAACTGTTTTTCATTTTTATCCGCTTTGTTCAGTAATTCAGTCTTATTAAGATCAATACCGTTCTTATTTCGAAAGCAACGAGAGGAATGATGTCCTAACCTATCGTATAAATTACATTTAATTAAAGGTTTATCGCATTTGAAACTAGGGTGTCCGATCTCATTACAATTAAAATATCTTATATTCGAATTAGACGACACAGTTTTAGTATTTGTAAACCGTTGATTTGCATTGAACTGAGCTTTGCGTTCAAATCGGTTTCTACTACCAGTGTCCTGTCCTTCCCTAGTTTGAGCTACTTTTACAGTACGAAAATATTTTAAAACCTGCTCGGGTTCCATGAATTGAGCTGCCTGTGCCCCTACTTTTATGGCCCGGTCATCTACCCCATTTAAAATACAATCTACTGCTGGCCTTCCCTGTATTCTACATCTATTTAATAAATTTATTTTCGCATAATAATAGTGCTAAAATGACTCACCATATTTGACACGTTTGCGTAGCATTTCCGTCAAAAGTTCAGCATAGTCTTGACGACAAGGAAATGATTCAAGTAGTTTTTTTTTCCATTCACCCCATGTGAGCAACAGCGATGGTAGACTTTGGTACCAGGTCTTAGCGACCCCTACAAGTTTCGGTAAAGCATAATGTATTATTTCCCTCTCTTCCCACCCATAAATCTCCGCGCACTCTTCTACATTATTGATCCATACCAGCACTCCTTGCTCCTTGCTCATGGGGTCGAATTCTGTTATAACATTAGTGTTAAACGATATTTTAGATTTTTCTGAACTTTTAACATTATTTAAAATTGTCAAAAACTTATCAAGAATAAGGTTAGTATCAGATTTTATTTTCTTACTGATATTATTAAGAATAACTGACTCACAGCTGGAACTGCCACTCCGGTACCTTCTCCTCGATTTGTGCTTTTCGTTCTGATCGTACCTCCTTTGCTTGTTTTTACTTTCACCTCTTCGTGCTTCTACGGAGCTACCTGAATCAGTCACATAGTCACGTCTTCTCTTTAGTCTCTCTTCTTCTAGTGTTGTTTTGTTCCTTCTTCACAAATTCCTTTTATTCATATTTGTGTTGAGTGTTCTTTGGCTCTCTAACTTGGGCTCTCCTTCACCCTCAAATCCGGGTGATCCTCTGCTCTCTAACCTGAGCATCCTCTGGCTCTTTAATCTGGGCGATTCCCTGCTCTCTAACCTGAGCACCCTTTGGCCCTCTAACCTGGGCGATACCCTGCTCTCTTACCGGAGCATCCTCTGGCCCTCTAACCTGGGCTCACCTTCACCCTCAAACCTGGGTGATCCTCTGCTCTCTAACTTGAACATCCTCTGGCCCTCTAACTTGGGCTCACTATCACCCTCAAACCTGGGCTCACTATCACCCTCAAACCTGGGTGAGTCAACTTCATTGGTCAGCGGCCCTTCCCCTCGACCAAGCCCAATGTTATCCATCATATTCGTATCTGAAACTTCCAATAGAATAGCTTAAAATATAATCAACGTCAACGTCATTCAACGTCAGATTAATTTATCATAATAAATAATTAGTTCGTACGCATGTTATCAAAATTTACAATGGTCGAATTCTAATTACATAAGATTGCTTAAGATTCTTACAGGAAAAGTACAAAGAGAAAAAACAAGTTTACTAATTATTTTGAAAATAAGAAAAAAAATATGGAAAAATAATGACAATTTAACTTCTTTCTTTCTCACGCTATATTTTTGCAACTACACATTGGTTTTTATTTACGTACCTATCAAAGACATTTAAGTAGTAGTATATTTATATATTTTAAATCTCTTTGGTACCAATTAAGTATTAGTTTTAAATACCAACATCATTTCTTAATCATGAGGTTTGATAAAACTTTTTGAAAAACCTTTGCTATAAAAAAAACAAAAAGAGAGTTAAATAATAACTAGTTTTTTTTTTGCTTTTCCGTGGAGATGAAAATAATTTTATATTGTATTCTATATTACGAAAGTAAGTGACTCAAAAAATACGGTAATTATTTAACGACAAATTATGAACTATTTCAATTTACGATATTCTTTTAAGAAAATAAAAAAGTCTGGGTAGATAAATAATAAACGACTTCCATATAAAAGACTAGGGTCTCTAATTTTACATAAATCTCTATCTAAATTTACTATGGACAGTAGTATCTAATTTGTTTATTTTTAAATTAATGACAACCACTTAATATATATTTTTAAAAAGATAAAATAAAAATGAGAAAGTAAAATGGCCTTTGTGGACGTGAAAGAAAGTTATAAAAATTCTCTAACGATCCCACTTCTGAACTGCTGTCGTCAGCTCAAATACGGGGATTGGTAAAAGAAAGACCTGATATTCCACATAATCACATCTTATATTTCCATAAAATTATACAACATCACAGGGTATACATAATATCTTAGCAAATAAATTCTCACGCACTTACAGTTTCAGATTTCCAATAATTAAATATTAACTATTTTTACAACTACCGTTTTAGCTACCGTAACCGCTAGCCGTGGTAGCTCAGATGGTTAGCGCTCGCTATAAGCTTCATAGTACTCAAGCAATCCGGGTTCGATCCCCGCCGGCACCAATGAAATTGTCAATTGCAATTTTAAGTGCCGATTTACCACGTGCTCGGCGGTGAAGGAAAACATCGTGAGGAAACCTGCATGTCTGAGAAATAAGAAAAAAAATATTTCGAAGATATGTGAGGTTCGCCAACGCGCATTAGGGCGGCACGGTGGACGTTTGTTCGGGACACTGGGACCCTCTCAGAAATGAGAGGAGGCCTGTGCCCAGCAGTAAGACGTAAATTGGCTGCAACTTTACTTTACTTTACTTTAAAACTACTTCGGCGCTTTATTGCTCACGACTTACTTCCTCTGAACCTCGAACCAGAATGGTTTTCTCCTTTTGCGTGTTAGCTTCCCTCACTACAACCCCCTCCACTCGTTTAGTATGCATTCGAATAAACGACCGAGTCTATGGTTGAATGATTTAATAATTTTGGGTTGCCATTGTACAAGTACCTATGATAAATGAGCAGTATAAATACAGACTTATTTAGGGTTACCCGAAAGGAGCGAACACTACGGTGGCTATTTCTGACACATGTGTAACTACTCACTCTCTAAATAAGCATGGGGCAAGCACAAAGCTTGTGTGGAGGCTTAAGTAACTTTATAGGCTTAATGTAATTTTCGCGTCTCGGCCCTTTCCGACCATGAAACGATAAACTCTTGTTTTCAAATATTTACCAATTGTTATGCAACAACACACATTATGTGTGAGCTCTTGAATAAATTTCATAGAGACTAAACTTTTACAGAATTGAAAACATCATCCAAATCAGATTTTAGTATGCAACGCTTCCTATTAGAGTTTAACGCACATCTTAGATAACACATTTTTTTCTGAGGAACGCTGCGTACACGGCATAGATCGTACTATACACTGAAGACAGGCTAACTAGCTCAACGCGCTCCAGCGAGCGGTTCCACTGCGTTCGCGCCACGTGGTAGAGCCATGATGCATCTATATTATGGTTGTAGCACGAATGGTTCAGCTCGACCGGGGAAGGACCACGCTCTCACAGAATACCAGCGTAAAATAGCAGCTTAACGCTGCTGTGTTTCGTATGGTGAGTGTAGAGAACCGGAGACCATTTTTACTGGAAACGAGGCATTCCATCTTAGTCCTCACGGGTGACAACGCATCTACATTTTGATTCGTAATCGAAGATAGATGTAGATGTCTATGGGTCACAGCAACCACTTATCATCAAGTGGACTGTGTGCTCGTTTGTCGCCCTATCCTATAAAAAAAGCAAGCAGTCTCACTGCACCAGCGAGCCGCTGCGCCGCACCAGTGGCAGCGAGCCACCGCGCTACAATCGCACCAGAAAGCCGCTGTACCGCACCAGCGCCTGTAAGCCGCAACGCCGCGCCAGAGCCAGTGAGCTGTCCAGACTTCAACACTATAGGCACAGGCACCAAGTTTGCATACCTTCCAGTGGCTGTTGACATAGGGACAAAGTTAACGTTAATTAGTACCTGAAATCTTTATCGTGTTGGATTTTTAATGTAAAAAGCAAAAGACATGGAAACAACTACGTCAGATGCACAAGAGTGCATCTTCACAGGTCTCGCAAAATAGGTATCCAATGTAATTTAAGATTGAAACATGAAACAAGTAAATAATATGCTTTACAATATTAAAAATTAAAAGAAATGAAGATAAATTTATTGAGAACCATAGAATTCGGGGCTTCCAAAGTTCACCACACATTCTCTTATGAAACGGCAACTATGTGAAATGACACTCACAAACCATTGCACACGCTGCAAACACGCCAACCATGTGGAGAGACTGTTCCCACCTATTATTCCAAAGTGAAGGAGGCAACTGCGCAAGATCTAATTATTTATTTATTTAAAATGGTACACGAACAGTACATGTATACATATTATAAAAGTTACATTTTTAAAGCACAATTACTTATACATATACCTATTATAGGCGTACACAACATTGACAGGAGATGTTAAATATCAACACAATATTAATCTAAAAAATTGAAAACAATAAAATAATAAAATTCACCAAAGCAAAACTAAAAACTTAAGTGAGAACATATGCTTGTTTACAAAAGGCCGGGAAGTTTTCGTTTAAATATAAACAACGAGTCGTGGAAAATGTCTAATGTTTCAATATTCATCTCGTTATACTGTGCTCAACATATGGCAAGAGGAGAATGGCGTCCAAGGTTAGTCCTTACAGAATTTACATTGAAAAGGCAACTGCATGCAGAGGCGTAGGCCACACACATTGCAAATACAATAATTTAAAATTAAAAATTTTGTACAGCCGACTTCAATATAAGCGACTTCAATATAGGTTATTAAAGAATAACTCAATAACCATTGGTCTGGCCTTAATCAAATTCATATGGGACCACACGAAAACTATCAGCTTTTATATAAAAAAAGAATCATCGAAATCGGTTCACCCAGTACAAAGTTATGAGGTAACACACATAAAAAAACATACAGTCGAATTGAGTCCTTTTTGGAAGTCGGCAGAAAAGCAACTGTATGAAAATATCACGGTTAAAATTTAGAATCGTTTGGCAGGAGGAGGGGGCAGGGGTTGCGGTAAGGGGAAAAAGGGAGCATCCCCTTACTCCCGACACCACTCCCATTAAATGGTAATTCACTGTTCTTGAGAATAATCAAAAAGAAAATCCCACAGACCTAATCTGAAAGTAAAATTTATCGTCTCCGGCAGGAGGGGGGAAGAGGGTAGCAGGAGTGTGCCCTATCAGGGAAAGCCCTTCTACCTTTCCCTCGTTGCGGTAAAGTATAGTTTATGAGTAATGTTTTTTTTTTGTAAAATCATAACCCCACTTTTTTTACACAGGAACATTGACCCAAAGTTACTTCTACAATGGCTTCGGCGCTGCGGGAAGTGCAGCCCCTTCGCCCTTGCGTAGCGAATCACAGGCACCCATGCTCACCTCCGCAGCTTCGGCTTATTGGTTGCCTTCGGCGACCAGCCTCAGCCGCTATGGCTCGCACAGGTGCCTGCGATTTGCTACGGCGGGCGGGGCTGCTCTCCCTCCGCGCCGACGGCTTTACAAGAACACTCTAGGAGTAGGGCAGACAAGACTACGTGGAGTCGGGGAGTGCTGGTATAATTTTAATACAGATTCTATCAGATCAAATATCTTATAAATATATAAAGTCAGTTTGCCTGCGCCCCGGCCACAACCTTCTAACCTATTACAACTGAAATTATTTCTGGGCAAGTATGTTTGAGCAGTTTTAAACAATTCAGAAATAAAACAGTATATTATAATAATTTCTTTATTGTCTGTAAACATTTTTTTTATTAATTCCGGAAAAGGATCTCTTTTATTCCTTATAATTTCTCTTCTCCATAAATATTCATATATCAAGTCGGTAAAATCTCTATTATTATAGTTGTCTTTAGCGAAATATCTCTTGACAGAGTGTATAGACAGTAGAATAATGTGACACTAGTCTTACGTCCTTGTCGCACTTACATTAAATTCTGTATGCTATCCAGCTATCACAGTAATTTTCCATGTTTTACGCATTTTAGGTTATTATAGTCTGGGGGCACGGCAGTGCCCCCGCCAAGTCGAGCAAAAAAGCGGCACGGCCGTACCATCCTTTTCTCGTAGCAATTCAGGCCATTTCCAAAACCCTATAACTTCGTTATAGATAAAACTAGAATCCTGAATTTTACTAACCAAATAGGCATTGTATAAACTCGGTATATTTCAAATTTCATTGAATTTGAACCAGTAATTTAAGAATTATAACTAGTCAAAGTTTCTTAATTTTGTCACTCACTGACTGACCGATCATCAAAACTCTAAGGCACTTCTAGCAGACATAGAAACTTCAAATTTGGAATACAATTATTGTTTAATATATAAATCAAGGAAAAATTAAAATATTTTACAATTTCGGTCAAGGTTTCGAGAAACATCAACTGCATAAATAACTTTGTAATCCTATATAAATATATAGTATTACAAATTTACATTTGCAGTGAATGAATCAGTGTACCTATATATGTATAATGGAATAATAGGTGTAAATAGCTACCTAGATATAATATCTACAAAAAGAAATGAGATCCCAACAAAAACATAACGTAAAAAAAGCCAAGTCTCGCAACTCAGTTCTTCTACCGTAAAAAGTTGTGAGATCCATGTAATACCAAGTCGGTTATTTAATTTATTCAGTCCATAGATTGATACATAGATTGACTTGGCAATCGCACTAAACAATCTAATTTAATATAATATGTATTACTTGTGAGATATATTGTGTTTTCATGCGATTGCCAAGTCAATCTATGTATCAGTCTATGGACTGAATAAATTAACTCACCCATTCTCAACCCACATTCTTCAACTTTCAAAGTTTGCAAACAACTGTCCATAAATAGGTTTGTTATGTATGTATTGAAGTTTCACCCCCCTGCAGTGCCGGTTCAAGTTTATGCTACCGAGTGCATTTTTAATGCTGGAACACTATTATTTTGTTTAGGATGGCCTCTTCAATCTTTGTTATTACCTGATGAAGTGCCGGTTCTGTACCTAAACTGTAGGCATAGATCTGTATATATACTAGAGATAGATGCGTGACTCAAATTTAAGTTTCATTAGTATCGTGCTTTGCATAACAGACGGTGCTTACAAAAGAAGGAACTTGAAAAAAAGGGAAAAAATAAAACGCATGTGCTGAACGCGATCCGGCGTCTATAGATTTTGGGACCGACCGATTATCCACCTGAGCTCTTTTAATCTTAAGTTCTATGGCGAAATTTGCTTTTGTATTCTAATAATATTTAAGCAGTTTTTCATTACCTGAAAACAGATAAAATGGCATTTTCTAAAAATAAATAATGTTCAATAAATATTAATAACAATTTAAGCGTAACCAGTGACCGCTACTAACTGCGTAGTGCGCGTGGATTATTACATAACAGCCACGGGGAAGCTACACATCCCTGTCTGACACCTTTATGTATGCCAAACCAGTCCGAGTAGACCCCGTTGATCCTGACACAAGCACTAGAGTCCCTATAAAGGGACCTCAATGCCTGTATCAAATCAGCGCTCAACCCAAATGAGTTCAGTGTTTGCCATAACACATTCCTGTCCACTCTGTCATATGCCACTCTGGCCTTTTCCAAGTCCATGAACGCACAAAAAACATTCTGGATTTTGGACAAAAACTTCTCCGCAATCATGCGCATGGAAAAGACTTGGTCCGTACACCCCATCCCCTTTCTAAATCCAGCTTGCACATCCCAAATTTTTCCATCAGTTTCTTCCATAACTCTTTCAATTAACACCTTAGCATACAGTTTACCCACAATGCTAAGCAAGCTGATACCACGGTAGTTTTTACAGTCCTGCTGTGAGCCCTTTCCCTTATATATTGGGACTATAACGGCTTTACGCCAGTCTTCCGGTACTCGCTTCAGTTCCCAACATAAATTAAACAAGGTGCACAGCAGGCCTGCAACCACACTTGAACTATCAATTATAACAACACACGAAAAAGTTAAATTTTCACTGGATGCAAAACTAAAACTCATCTAGGTGCCTTAAACATGACTTTCAACATTTGTTAACATATTTGGGTACGTGAAGAAACAATGAAAATACTCGCGGGTGTTTTAATATAAAATGAACAAAAAGACAATTGCCTTAAAACATTTCACTTCATACTTTTACTTTACACTTTAACAGTATGTCAGTGTCGTAAATAAGGCGGCAAATTTCATTACGACATTTAACATCAAAATAAAGGTGATTCATTTGTGACGCGAGGCACGTCATAGTGTTTCACCAACGTAATAACCTAGACACTATTCGAAGATTATATATGGGCGATAACAGGGACTATCCCAATTCTGATTTTAGAAACCAAAAAATGCCAAAATATGAAACCAAAGTATGCAAACCAACAGCATCACTAGCCATCTCAATATAACACAGAGTAGCCTCTCAGCAACAGGACTTTCCTTGCCTACACTAGTAGAATACCCCAACAGGCATAGTAACGACAGTGAGACTCCTAGAATTACAGACTGATGTCTCTTAATCGCCTGTGCGATACTTTATACTGCTCAAGCAAGTGGGAGATTACTATTCTACCTTCATTTGTTCGTATTTTCTTTTATTTTTTTTACCCTCATTCCCAACAATACAATATTTAAAACTATAATAAAAGAAAAACCTAAAACTAGTAATTTAATTATCATACAGTCGTACTTCCTGCGGTATCGTGCCAAGAAGGCTGGCTATCTATACTTATCTAAAATTTGATGTAATATTTAAGATTTATACTGAACGCTGGCTGAATATCTACGAGTTATCCCTCGAGCGAGAAAACTAACCAGCCCTCTTATCAACAGCAGCAATAACCAGTCGCGGATAGAGTTTCTTTAGGAACTTCACCGCACGTGGACCCCACAGACCGATAGTCTTTAAAAGAAATGGCACAAATATGTAGTTATCTCTTAGAGACTCATATTTGCGCCACTTACTCAGTTCAGCTGCCTCAGATGCCGCCCCGGCTCTAAACTAGGTAATCCTGAGAACAAATCACAGCTCTTAGTCGGATTTCCCATCAAGTGATGTGCCGATATTACTTGATGGTAAAGCGTGTAACCAGTGACTAGAATATTTATTCCAAACAGTTACAAGGAGTACCCGGTCGTGGTCACTATGTAAATTATGAAACAAATCTTTCTGCATGCTCTGTACCAACGGAATATCCCACTATTTGTTTGTTGATAAACTTCCAGTGGAACATTTTCGCCGGGACAGACCGTTCACCATGTCTCCCTGCCTCCGCAGCAAAGCACAGGTCTAGGTATGTCACTGACACTATATAGAAGCAAGGACAGCAGGCAATGCAACGCTAGAAAGATTTTTCACACCAATACCACCAAATTTTATTGGTAAAGTAGCTTCAGTCCAGGCTGTTGTATTTAAAGTTAAATTTAGAATTTTTTCTAAAGCTATTTTAAGATTATTATCAATATCTTTTAAAATATCCGAACATTTCCAGCCTAGACTCGAGCGAAGTAAATATAAAAGGAGACAATATTTTAAAATAGTAAGAACAATTTAGGGGCTTAATTTATACAATTTATCAACGTGATTTAAAAACTGATTAAATTTTGTTTTTAAAACAGGTTTAATACTATCGAAAAACAACGGGGCACCTAACAGGTATAGCGATTCCGTACTGACAGTTTTTATTCCTGGAGAAATATGATTGAAATTTTGAATATTGACGTGTCTCTGATAGAACTAGACAAATTATTGGAAAAAAATATTTCTCATTTATTGCTATTTGGTTCAAGGCCAACATTTTTTAAAATTCGATTAATATGAGTAAGAAAAAGTAAAAGTAAGTTTTATTTTAGTTTGTAGCTAAAATATATAAATTATCTGGATTAGTAACGTGAGGGCAAGCGACTTACAGTTGTCTGTGTAAAAACTCCATATAAAAATAGTTTGTTTCTTAATAACGTTATATTAAATGAAGATATCGCAATACTTTTTTAAATAAAGGCCAAGTGTCTAAGAAATACATAGGCTGCACTAAATGTATTGGGAGTGGAATGTTTCCACTGTTCCTGTCATATTAAAATCTTTTTAATTGAAAACTTCTTGGTTTTAAAAATCGAATACCATTTATTTATTTAAAAAAAGATTCTCGGTCTTGTCACAAGGTTTTGTCAAACTTGTTTAGTCGTTGAGAAAATGGAATTAACTCGAGAAAATTCAAGAGCGATGATTTATTATGACTTTCGAAGTGGTTTAACACAAAAACAGTGTGTTGACCGGATGATTTCTGCATTTGGTGATGAATCTCCATCCAAAACCACAATTTATCGCTGGTTTGCTGAAATTCAACGTGGACGTGTCAAGCTCAGTGATGATCCCCGTCAAGGTCGTCGAAAAACTGCAGTCACCCAAGAAAACGTTGATGCTGTGCGTAAGCCGATTGAGGAAGATCGACATGTGACATACCGCGAGATTCAGGCAACTTTAGATATTGGCATGAGTCAAATACAAATGATCTTGCATGAACATTTAGGTGTAAAAATTTGTTTTCCCGATAGATACCGCATTCGCTCTGTGAAGAGCAAAACGCGGCTCGCGTTACTTGGTACGTCAGAACTCTCGAAAGATTCCACGCAGGATCCTCAAATGCTGTATACAACATCGTATCAGGTGACGAATCCTAGATATATGCCTGAAGAAGCTGTGGACGCCTACAAAACCGCCATTTTGGAGACCCCAACTTCCGAATGGAATGGTTGCTTCAATGATTTGTTCCATCATTAACAGTGGTAGAGCCACGCGGCAGCTTTTGCTGTCGCACGGATGGGCCGGCTCGAACCGGGGTGGTACCACGACCTCACAGAAAACCAGCGCGATGTAGAGGTTTACCTCTGCGTTTCGCAGAGGTAAACCTCTACTTCACGCTGTTTCATCTTAGTCCTCACGGGGACAACGCATCTACATTTTGATTTGTAATAGAGGATAGATGTAGATGTCTATGGGCCGCAGCAACCACTTACCATCAGGTGGACTGTGTGCTCGTTTGTCACCCTTATTCTATAAAAAAAATTGTATGGAAAAATGTGTCAAATTTCGCGGAGAATACTTCGAAAAGCAATAAATACATTTTTAAATAGTAATGTTGTGTCACTTCCTTGATTCCCGAAATTTTCAGTGACTTAGAAAACCGAATGGAAATCTATCCAGTAGTTTTGATGATGCGCACACAAATGCAAACCTCTATCATTTTATTTATCTAGATTTGTAATATAAGAAATCAATAATGAATTTATAATATTCCCATAAGTGTCAAACTATGGAACTGGTTAAGTATTATTTATAGAATTAGGGTGACAAACGAGCATACAGTCCATAATATGATGATAAGTGGGTACTATAGTCTATAGACATCTATCCTCGGCCTATAATCAAAATGTGGACGGGCTGTCCCACCTGAAGTTGTACATTACGCGAGAAACTTGGTTTAGATCCATGCTGGTACCAAAGAAATTATGTTTAAGCTATGTTTACCTTAAATATAATTTCAATGGTGCCAACACCCTGAGGAAGCCCACAGGCTGAAGTTCGCCATATAGGCATTAGAGCAGCACGGCAATCTAATTGCTCTATAACCCTCTCTGAAATGAGAGATGGTCCGTGCCTAGGGGTGGGGTGTATATTTAACTAGTTTTATTTAAGTGTGTATTAAAACTGTAACTTTTTTTACTTTAAGCTATCAATATAGAGAAAGTGTGAAGCCATTGTCTGACACAATAAAGTTAATAGTCTGTTCCCTAAGATAGTGTGATTATTAATTTTGCTTTTACTTTATTATTTTTGCTGTGTGTATTAAGTAAATATTTATCTATTCTAAAAATAAAATAGAATACAATTTTATTATTATGGTTATTGTAATAAAAAACGAATATAAATTATAAAAACAAGTTAGGTAGCAAAGAATCTTTCACGACGTCGCGGCGCTTCGTTTTAAAATGTCAATTTATCCTTCGGGTACACGCGGCGACTTTTGATGTCGCGGCGGCGCCTTTGACGAAATGCGGTACGTGCTAAGGTGGCGCGATACATAGGCGACCGTATCTAAGTGAACAGACTATAAACAATGTTAAACAAGCACACGTGCTATTGATATAAACTTAACCGGTATAAACTTGAAATAATTAGACCTTAATATTTTAATGAAAATTTAATAATATGAACAACGTTGTAGTAGACGAATAATAGAGTGAAGATCACGCGCAATGTGGGAAGCCTCCTTTGTGTGGAAGGCTTTATGAAGCGAAAAACGTTTTTTAAAGAAAAAAAGTACTTTACGTAGATTAAAAAATATAAATGTAAACTATTAATACTAGTTCACAATTGTGTTAATTACAGACAATACGTTAACATCTCACATAGTATATATTAATACATATACAAAATGTCACTCATGGGTTTTCCTACTTTTGCTTATTTAGTTTTTGGCCGTGAAAGGAAAAAGAAGACCTCCCGTCGGGCAAGGTGTTCAGTCCGACGAGCGGCCAACGCTACGTGTGATAGTACTCGTAGTTCGGAGCAATTGTGTAAATAGCGTAGTACTTCGGAACTTTGTTAGCGCGATTCAGGCTTCTGTGCGTTTCACTTGTGGCGCGATGACAGCGTCGCCACAGGTTATTATACAACTTACCCCTCACTCTTTACTCTTTTTCACATGTTTTAATAGCTCCATATCTATAATATAAAAATGAATCGCTGTATGTGTTGCTAAGCGCAAATCTCGAGAGCAGCTGAACCGATTTCGCTAATTATTTTTTTACAATATTCCTTGAAGTACGAAGGTGGTTCTTACGGAGAGAAAAAATTGAAAAAATTGCCTGAAAAAGTCTAAAAAGAACACTTTTCTATATTCCCATACAAAAGATTTATAATAATTCTTAAAAGCCAATTTCAAATTTAGTACCATACCTTTATGTTATGGTACTAAATTTCAAATTGGTTTAAGTGTTAGTGGAGGGGTTCCGGGAAGTAAAACAATTGAGTGACGTTCGTATCGTATAAATATTATATCGTATTGTATCGTATCGTATAAATATTTGTCAATATTTATACGATGGTAACATTGCGGTACGAACTTCGCAGGGTCAGCTAGTATTTGTATATATATGAATTCTAAATAGTCTGAAATTTTGCATACATATTACCTAATAGCCATGACATAATTTTTCATTATTGATTTTTAGATTATCTAGGTAATAAAACGGGATGAGGTCAGTTCCGTTTTAGGAAGTGCAACAGGATATCCCATTTCTGATCTCGGAAATACATCAGGATAGCGTCAATTGTTAAAATGGTAAAAGTGTGAGAGCATGTTGAACTTGCTCTCTTGCTTACGCAATTAAATTTATCGATAACAAGACAGCGTAACACATTACAAAATCAGTATAGAGCAATTACAGTTCGACCATACCGTAATATGTCCCTGTCACAATTACACACTGGTGTAAATTCAAGGACATAATTACATGAAAACACCGAAGTTTTCAAACCAACAGCAACACCACCCATCTCAATGTAACACAGGGAAAACTCTCAGCAACACCATCTTACATCAGAAGAACCACCACAATAGACAGAACCATGACACTATCTTAGTACTCGTAGAATTAATTCACTCATAGAATGACTTTAGCGGAATCTCCCACGCACGGCGCCTCCAGTGTACTAACTGCTCAAACGAGTGGGGGGTTTCTTGGTATTCCCTCAATTCCACCTCTCCACCATAGATTTAACGCTTCGCTAGAGTGACGCAAGCTCTTGCTCACTCTCGATCCAACCGATGTTTAATAGACACGCCGACAAATACATATATTTCCACAAATTTTATATTGATGGACACAATGAATTGAATTAAGGAATTAATTAATTTTGTCGGTTTTTGTTGATAACATACTTTACGTTACAAGTTACAAGATACTCAAAACGCTCGCAGAGTTATGAAGATGCAAGAAGAATAAAGAGTTAAAAGTAACGAAATGATAACAGATGTAAGTCTTGACGTCTACGGATAGAAAGCAATAATTGAGCCATATACTCTGAAAAATTATCAAACTTACCAAAACCGAAAACAAAACGTGTACACAAATTTTGAAGACGTTGTAGTTTGTTCAATAGTCTCACCGAAGCATCCAGAAAACTAACGAAAACAGCACGTAGACGCGGCTGAGAAGGGAAATTGGTCTGTAGTTCTTCAAGAGAGCGTTGTCATCTTTCTTGAAGAACAAGACCACCGCACTTCCGTTCCACGCCTCCGGTGTAATGCCACCATGGAGGACGGAATTAAAGAGCTTCTGAATGACTACAAGTACCGGTCTTCCACTCGCTTTCAGAAGCTCCGCTGTAATTCCATCCTCGCTTGGGGCCTTGCCGTTTTTAAGGTGCTGGAGAGCCATTCTAATCTCGCTCAGACTGACGTCTGGGATATCTTCGGAATAGTGTCGGATAAGACTTGCTCTTGGACCGTTACGCACACTTGCGTGTGGCTTCAACGATGACGTGTACAACCGCCCATAGAACCTCTCAATGTCACTCAAAATCTCAGGTGCCCCGGAAATGATGCTGCCACACTCAGTCTTCTGCTTTGACAGTTGGTTCTTTCTGGCAGACATATCTCTGGCAAAGACTTTGGAGCCTTGGTTCCGCTCGACCGCTTCTTCAATACAAGCTGTATTGAAGTTGCGTAAGTCCCGCCACATGCATTTGGAGATCTATCTGTTCAGTGGCCTCTATGCTGTCAAATCTGTTGAAGAATGTAGCTTCACCTCCCGTCTAACAGCCATGAGATTGAGAGTGTGATCGGAGAGTTTTTGTGTTCTTCTGCGGCGGGTCTTGCAGAACTTAGCTCCGACCGCATGGACAGTTTCCACGAGCTTGTCATTCATATCGTCCACTTCATTGAAGTCTTCTAGGCAATGAAAACGGTTTTGTAACTCGAGCTGAAAGGTTTCGGGACTTTGGAACAGAGCACGGGGGGGACGGAGCGTGGACTTCATTAGACGTGAGCTCTCCAACTTAACGTTTAGGTTCAGTGTGCCTCTCACCATTACGGAATGACTCTCACGATCACGGGATCGCTGCCGGTTTTCATCCTCGCAATCACTGAGACATCACTGAACAGTTGCCTTCTGGTCATCATAACGAAGTCAATCTCATTTTGTGTCGAACTGTCGGGGCTCGACCAGGTCCACTTCCTGTGGGACCGCTTCTGGAAGAAAGAGTTCATCATAGAGAGTCCCTCTTTCTCCATGAAGTCGGCCAGCTGCTGGCCCCTTGGGTTCCGTTGCCCTATTCCGAATTTCCCTACTTTCAGCTCACCGTTCTCTCTTGTGCCTAGTTTGCATTGAAGTCTCCCATTAACACCGTATATTGGGTTTTGGAGGAATGCATGGCTCTAGAGATATCCTTATACATTTCCTCCACCTCCTCATCGCGGTGTGCCAAGGTTGGTGTGTAAACCTGTATGACCTTCAGCGAATACCGTTTGGTGATTCTGAGTATAAGGTACGCAACCCTCGTCGACACACTCTCAATCTTTACAACGTTGTTAACGAGAGACTTGTGGACGATAAATCCGACACTTCCTTGGGACAGATGGTCGCCTTCCCGGTGACAGAGCAAGTTACCGGATTCGAGGATTACCATGTCCTCCCCCTCTCTTCGGACTTCAGATAATCCTATAATATGCTAGCGTAACTTGTCGATCTCTTCTTCCAGCTCCACGATCTTCTCGTCAGTCCTCAGGGTGCGTGCGTTGTATGTTGCCAGGTCGAGTCGTCTTAGGTGGCAACCGAACCTCCACCAGAGATTCTTAGCACCCCTTGCCCCGCCCCGACTGGAGGCCGTTTCTTTGCTACTCTCATCATATGTCCATTATATGTACCATTATACGGTATATATACCATTGTCGCCACCGTAGCCAGGAATAGCGGGGCCGCCGGGGACTCGGAGCCGTCTGTTTGTTGCTCTAATCATTGGGGGGTATTTGCCATAGTTGCCACGGTTGGCGAGCGGGTTGGCAACCGCAGTTTTTTTATTGTAATTTTACTGTTATCAGGAAGATGTCGCTGCCCATCTCCTGCCTGTTTGCCTTTGTCGCCTTTTACGACACCCACGGGGTGATGTGGGGTAGTGGATATTCTTAACCACCACTACACGGCTTTTAAGTAGTAGTTAGTATATATATTTGAAATCTCTTTGTTTGCAATATTGTGTAATTTATCAATTAAAACAGACTTCATATTTCGTTAGAATAAATGTTGGAATTGTTTGCCACCCACTCCGATGCAGGCTGTACATCTTCGAATAAACGCACTACAGAGCAGTCCCAAAGCCGTTTGGAGACCTCCTAATAATCTTTTTGTGCTATATTGTGTCGCAACTACTATTTAAAATTATTTCTTCAAGTATGAACTATGATAGTTAAACACTCACGCCTGTCACCCAGAGGGGTAAGCAGAGACTACGGACTTCCATTTAGCACGATCCTGACACACCTCTCTCGCTTCCTTCACATCCATATACCTACGCATACACGCTCGTCGGTTAAGGGTACTCCTAGTCTGGCCTATTTTCAATATATCGCCAATTTGGTCGATAAATCTTCGTCAGGGCGTCCCTTCCCGACTCCGCCGTTCACTTCTGCAACATAAATTTGTTTTATTACTCTTTCCTCGTTCATTCTTTCTACATGACCAAATCATCGTAGCATTTCTTTCTTAATTCTAGCCACAACGTCATCTTGCAAACCACACTTTTCTCTTATCGCGCAATTGCTCACCCTTTCATTCAGATTCAGCCCAGAACTATGCTATAAGTCTAAATAGTAAAAAAATACAGATTTAAAAGAAATAAATCTGGGAGATGAACAGCACTGTGCCTAATGACCACACTAATATCAGACATTGGAACATTTGTCAACGCGTTTGTACGAGCGAGCATTGCGATTTGTTTTCACAAGAACCTAGAGCTCTGCGCGTATGGTACAAATATAAAACGAAGAGAGTGACATTTATTTATTTATTTATGCTTCATTAATTATGCATATTATTATCTGAGAAGTAGGATACAGACCGCGAACTCAACGGTCCTAGGCTATCACTAGTCAGAAAACGGCCCTTTGCTATCTACAAACATCGACATCCTTTAGGTCATATTCTGTCATCACTCTAACTAAAAGGAGCCGCCTTACACTACCTTACCGGTACCAGGCTACCATTCGCTAAATTTGTTGATAGGTCCTTTATCGCCCTGCATGCTCTTCTCTAGGACCTAATAGGGCAAGATTTAATAGATTGACACGTAAATACGTTTTAAAAACAGATTTTGTAGACAATGTCATTTTTTGGTTACTTAGGTGCAATATTGTGGATAAATTTACCATTACATCCTGTCAAAAGTCCACCTTTGGACATTGGCTTCCCCATAGATTTCTTCATAGGTATGGTATTACTTCAATATTTTTTTTATACTTATGTTATTATTAGGAAGACACTGCTGCCCATCTACTGGTTTGATTCCCTTTGTCAGTATGGAGTAGTGGATATTCTTAAAGAGCCACTACATCTCTCTATATAAAAATCTATTGTTGTCTGTTAGTCTAAAATTTGTAAACGGCTCGAACGATTCTGATGAAACTTTTTTGTGCATTATTGTATTATCAATTTGACCCGGTAGGTGGCGCTATTGTCGAGATCCAGAAATCACCCGTGCCAATCCGGAGCGTATCGATAGTGTGATATATGTATGTGATATGACATGATATTATATGTATGTGTATTTCTGTAGATGTATGTATATATTATCTATTTATACAAAATGTGAATGTTGTGGGTATATCTGATTAATAGAATTCGACGGCAGATGAATGTCTTCATGGAGCAAGGTTTTTGCTTTACGCTTTGCTGTAACCAAACACTAGATGGTGCCGCAAAACATCAAATTTTTCACTAATTCACACCGATCTGATTTCCAAACCGATCGCTATGAAATTGGCATACACAGGCAAATCAACGTCTGCCGGGTTTCGCTAGTGCCTACTGTAATATGAGTAAATTGTATATTATCTGTTTTCAAATATAATTATATTAATAAATGAGTGCGTAGTACTGTTGTTGTTTCGCTAATTTAAATTAGTGTTCTTTTTCTGCCGACTTCCAAAAAGGAGACGGTACTCAATTCGATTGTATGTTTTTTTATGTGTTTTACCTCATAACTTTGAACTGGGTGAACCGATTTCGATGGTTCTTTTTTTTATATGAAAGCTGATAGTTCTCGTGTAGTCCCATATGAATTTGATCAAGGTCAGACCAATAGTTTTTGAGTTATTCTTAAATAACTTATATTGAAAAAAAACACTAAAAAGAGACAAACATATACATTAATATTATGATAAAGCCTACGACAGAATGACTACAGTATACAATGTTTATGATAAATGAATTTATATTTTAATTATGTAAACTCTACAATTATCCTACACCTAATACTCTGCATTCACTCTGCACTTCTAACGCGTGTGATCTGTACACATATTTTTATCCAGGTGTTTTATACAATAGTGTATATAAATAAAATTATTTTTTTATAGGAGAGGGGGCAAACGAGCATGCGGCTCACCTAATGGTAAGTGACATCCGCCGCCCATGGGCAACTGCAACGCCAGGGGAATAGTAGATGCGTTGCCTGCCTTTTATTTCCTACATAACAAGTTTCCTCATGATGTTTTTCTTCACTTAGATGCCGCGGCGATCAAAACCAGGTTGCTTGCGTACGATAAAATGTATTGCAAGTACTTAAAGCTTTACCCTGAAATACCACATTATTTAAATAAAACGAGCTTAAGCGTTAACCTTGAACCACACTCAGCCGCGCCTTAGTCGAGTCATTACCGCTCCTTATCGCCGGTTTATGTCCCTGGCGAAGGAAATATTAGACTTTCCGTGAAAGAAACGGAACAACGTTGTTAATATAACTGCTTGCTGTTCTGTGATGGCGTATGTTGCAACTTATTTTTATGTTTTGAGCTTTTCTACCACGTGTTCAAATCTGAACGAAAACATCGTGAGGAAACCTGCATGTCTACTAAAAAAAAAGTTTTCAAGGACATGTGAAGTGCGCCAACACGCACTGAAACAGCTCCACAAATATTTAAAAACTTACATATTTTAAAGATAAAATACTTAATTGGTTTTCTACTTAAAATATACTTTCAATCAATTGAGATATATAATAGGTATTTCATTTAATGAGTTTTTAATTACACAAAGTAGGTAAATATTATTAAATGAATATGTTAAAGATATGTAAAATGTTATTAAATACAATGTAATAACTGATAAATAATACAAATTATTCAAAATATAAGGTAATATTTACAGATGTTCATGGTTGACCTTGCATTACAGTACGTATGATTGAGTGCTGCGCGCTCACCACCCTCTATCCCATAAACGATGGAAAAACAACAAACGCACATGGAAAAATGATACAAATAAAATTTGTCGCAAATTTTATGCTCTACAACTTTTATAATAGATTTTAACATCATTGGAGCAATAGGAACCACGATAATCGCGGAAAATCTGTTTTCGATATGTTTTGCTAGCAACGCAAATTTTAACAGTTTGTTGCGGTGAAAATTTTAGAGCACCTTATTTTTAAACATGGCACCTAATTAGCACCTAAAAGCTTAAATTCGCTATTGTCATATGGAAACTATCTTTTAGTGTGCACTCCCAACACGTTGAAAGTGTACAGCGTGCCTTTCATCAAGATCTTGTCTTTAATGTCAGTGGTATCTCACATAGGCAGCCTTACAACTAGCGACTGGCTAACTTTAAAATGGTGTCTCTCCGAAATAGACGTGACATTCTAGATCTGTGTTTTCTACATAAACTATTACACAATAAGGTAAAGTGCACTGACCTTCTCGATTGCATATCATAAGCTGTTCGGCATAAATATCCCCTTTGTCGCATTTTAAAAACATTTTATATTCCTTTCGCCAAAACTCATCTCGGGAATGGTACGTATGTGTGGCATATACATATAATGAATTGTCTAAGCCATATACAGGATTGACATATTTCACGACTCTTATATCATTGCTTTACAAAATTAAACTTACAAATCATTTATCGTCGACTTCCTGATAAAAATTATGGTCAAAATAGAATTTAAAATTGCTTTAATTAAAAATGTGCATATTCATGAATAGAGTATAATATCAGCCAGTTTCTCTCCCAATAAGTGAATCTGTTTTTTTTTCAATAGATTTTTGAAGTGAAAACTTCTTTAGTGGCGTTGTGCACTTTTTTTGTAATGGGTAAAAAATGTTAAACTCGCGTCAGGTCACGTGTCCTGATCGAAAATTCGTAAGACGGACGGAGAGTAGACAGCCGGCGCGGCGTAGGAGAGGAAGTAAGTTAGGTTTAATTAATTTTCATTTATTAATTAATATAATTTTATTATTAAGATTAGCTTTCGATCGAGTCTACTGTACTGCTTGACGAAATTGTTAATATAGATACATATGTACTTACACATTATAGATGTAATATGTTTATACTTTATAGCATTAACCTATATTTTCATAACATCACAATAAGCACATGTGCGGTGTAGGTTAGGGTAGGTACCAAACAAATAATTTCGAATGAAAATAAATGAAATAAGATAACAATAAATAATCTCCGTCACTCCAAAATATTGAAAATGCACAACGTTAATATTCAAGTTTTCACTTCTGCCGGCACTCCCGGAGTGCAAACCGTCGTTTTTTTCTTATTTAGGTACATACTTGAATAATTTTTCATTGTATTGTATGGATTGGATGTTATTCCTACTCCAAGTTAATCCAAAATTAAGTTGCATGATTTAATCTGTGAATGTTATATATACTTGTTATTGATGTGCATATCAATAACAAGACTATAAAAATGTGTATGTTTTTGTGATAATATTATATAATATGTGTATTGTAAGTGTAAGTTACGTGAGGGTAATATCATAGTATAAAGAGAGGCCAAGTAGGTTAACTCCGGCACAATCCGCGATATAATTGCCTACTGTCTCAGGGTTGTCACTGTCATCAAATCATTAGTTTAAAGCGACTAAAATATTGTAAAAAAACATCGTACAATAACATAAAATTATTAACGCCTGCCTCTTAGACTGTAATCAGTTTTTTGTTCTGTTGTTATTATTCGAACTTTGCTCTATTTATCTGATTCACAATTAGTCAATTACTTATTTTTAATTACGATTTTATAACCATAAGTAGGTACTTAGTTACTATTCTTCCTCTGTCTGATAAAAAACTAATACAACAAAAATGAGTAAGTAGGTATCTCATCGTCAAGGAAAAATTATATGCTATAATAAGTGACTCGCTTACGTGACGCGCGAACCTCGTGCGGTGTTAGGCTCGACTGGCGCATTGAGAAACATTTCGAGATTGTGTTTAAGTGTGCGTGCGGCGTCTCATAGATACTATGGCGCACACATACAAGCCGCGCGCAGTGCGTTTGTATAAAGATAACGTACTTCCCCTCTCTTTATACTATGGTAATATGGTCACCTTAAGCTTTCTTTCCTCGCTCAAAGGCTAAGTATAGCCATTCAGCGGGGAAACGCAGCCAGCGTTCTTGGCACGATACCGCGGGGAGTAGGACTATAGTTATGATATTTAAGTTTCTAGTTTTAGTTTTTTTTTAATTATTATTATAGTTTTTAATATTGTAGATAAAAATAAGTATTATGTAAATAAATTTTATTGTTAATAATAAAACTAGTTTTTACGGATTCTTAAGCTTTGCCGCCTTATAAAACCAAAACTAGGAGGAGGACAGAGACAAATACACAATGTCGTATACTACAACTAATATAGAAAAAAATAACAGACAAGCCTTGGCAATAATTAGCAACACTTCGAAAAATCAACTTAAAAAAACTAACAATAGTAGGTGAGGGTAATATAGTCATCCGGTTAATATGGTCACTTTCTTATAACTCAAAAATTACAGCGTCGTTTGCATAGAACGCTCTGTGATATGGTAGCTCTTGATCAGTCTATCAAATAATAAAGGGTAAAAAGGCGCTCCTTTATCGACGCCATTTTGACAGTTGATATTATTGTAAATATTTTAGTCGATTTTTGTATTGTGTAGTGTAGTTAGTTTTTATAAGTAGATTTTTCGAAGTGTTCATAATTATTTCCAAAGCTTGTTTGCTATTTTTTTCTTAATATATTAGTTATAGTATACGACTTTGTATTTTTGTATCTGTTCTCCTCCTAATTTTAGTTTTATATGGCGATTAAGCTTAAGGTGACCATATTAGCCTCACGTACTTACTATAATATCAACTATCAAAATGGCGTCGATAATGCGGCGGCCTTTTGACCCTTTTTTATTTGAATGACTGATGAAGAGCTATCGTATCACAAAGCCATCTATGCAAATTAGGCTGTAGTTTTTGAGTTATAAGAAAGTGATCATATTAACCGGATGACCATATTACCCTCACGTACTCTACTTGTTAAATAAATAAATAACTAGATGGTGATACAATATCAAAAACAGCGTTTTTAAAAAATATTGTTTTTAAAAAATTTTGAAAGAGAAGAGAGTAAAACGTTATGCGAAATAAGAATAGAAGGGGAGTTGATTGAGCAAGTGGATGAGTCTGTATATTTGGGATGTTTATTTAGTAGGGATGGTAGATATGATAAGGATATAGAACGACGAGTGAACGCAGGAAATAGAGTGAATGGGGCTCTACACGCTATTATGAGGAGTCAGAATGTGTCAAATAAGGCACGTATGGCAATTCATAGTGCTGTGTTAGTCCCTACTCTAATGTATGGTAGTGAAAGTTGGATCTGGCAAAAGAAGCATGAGAGTAGAATAAATGCTGTAGAAATGCGATCCTTAAGGAGGCTGGGCTAGGGCTGAATCTAAATGACAGGGTGAGAAATAGTGTGATAAGAGAAAAGTGTGGTTTGCAAGATGACGTTGTGACCAGGATTAAAAAAGGAATGCTTCGGTGGTTTGGTCATGTAGAAAGAATGAAAGAGGAAAGAGTGACAAAGCAAATTTATGTTGCAGAAGTGAACGGCAGGGTCAGGAAGGGACGCCCTAGACGAAAGTTTATCGACCAAATCGGCGATACATTAAAAATGGGCCAGATTAGGAGTACCCTTAACCGACGAGCGTATATGCGTAGGTATATGGATGTGGAGGAAGCGAGAGAGGTGTGTCAGGATCGTGCCAAATGGAAGTCCGTAGTCTCTGCCTACCCCTGGGTGGGTGACAGGCGTGAGTGTTTATGTATGTATGTATGTATTATGTATGTATTGGTATTGCATCGATTTTGTGTTATGTAAAAACGATAATAAAATATTAAGTAGGTACACATGCATGCAACCGATAGCGTTTATCATTCCTTTTCGTTTTTCCTTTTTTTACGTATTTTCTTGAAAATGCATGGTAGAGCTATACTCGACGGGCAGTAGTGTAGGTATAAGGTGCGAGACGTCTGGTACTGCGATACACCGCCGCCACTGCACGTCAAAACATACCAAAACATTTAAATTGTAATTTATTTATTTATTTCAAGCTTTAATTCATTTTTTTTTACAGAATCTTGTATGAATTAAAAGTCAAAATGTGGGTAGACTCACACTCACCACTTAAGGGCTTATATTCAAAAACAGGGTTTTCTCATATCAGGGACAGTTTGAAAGTAGCCCCAATAACACAAAAGTTGATAGGTTATGCGAAAGAAGGTTAATCATGTTACAAGAAGAATGTTGGTTATGAAAGTGGATGGATATAAGAGTAAAGGGTAGGCCTAAGAAAAGATTGATGGATTGTGTTAGGGTTGTGATGCGTAAGAAAGTAAGTGAGTGAAGATGACGGTTAATATAGAGAATGGAATAAAAAGAAATGCTATGCTGACCCCAAATAACTTGGGATAAGGGCAGAAAGAAGAAGGTGATGGTTTCTTCATGCTTTTTCATGCATTCGTCCATTACAGCCTATAAAAGTCCACTACAGAACATAGGCCTCCCTCATAGATTGCCTGATGAGGAGATTTTGCCTAAGAGTATTTATAAGTACTCTAAAGGTATCAATCAGGTCAATTTGAAAATAGATTTATTCCAACTATAAAGTAGGTTTGTAGGGTTGAATTTAAAGTTATTAATTAATAATATTTTATTGTAATAACAAATAAACATCGTAAGTGACAACAATATTATCATTTAAATTTTATATTGTTATTAAATAAAGACTCTTTTATCAATTTAATAGAGACCAATAGAGACATACGACATGAGTTTATCGTTTATGTTGTATGAGAAAACGGCATAAATAACTTAACTATTTTTTTATAGGATAAGGGTGACAAACGAGCACACAGTCGACCTGATGGTAAGCGGTTGCTGCGGCCCATAGACATCTACATTTATCCTCGTTTGCGAATCAAAATGCAGATGTGTTGTCACCCGTGAGGACTAAGATGGAATGCCTCATTTCCAGTAAAAAGGGCCTCCGGCCACCTGCACTCACCAAGCGAAACGCAGAGGTAAACCTCTACTTCACGCTGGTATTCTGTGAGGTCGTGGTACCACCCGGTTCGAGCCGGCCCATCCGTGCGACAGCAAAAGCTGCCGCGTGGCTCTTCCACTGTTTACTAGACTAATATTAGAATAAAATCCTTAAAAGATATTTTGTCTGTTTATCTGTACGCTTTTGCAAGCTAATCTCTACAATGACTGATACAATATACATATAATTTTTAGAGCATTTATTGATTATTTCATTTAAATCGGTCATCAAATAAGAGAGCATCACGTATACGTGTTTGACGTGCACAAGTGAAGAAAAAGTGCTGCTCGATTGCTTAACCTTTTGGGATAACCAAATGAAATGACGTTGATTTTGTACCGTCACGTACCATCAAAAAGCTATTCTAAACTTTAGAGCATTTTTTAAAAGAAACTGTTTTTGTTATATTCGCAGTACGGAGCGTAGGAGACTAGCTAGTGAAACACTTAACCACTGTCAACGCACTGTTTTAATTGCAATAATTTATTATCAAGCACGGACGCAGTCACATACATATAATACGAACAGTATTTAATCAAAAGTCAATGCTTAAACAAAAGATATTTATTACTAGCTGTGCCCGCGATTTCATTCACACAATTCTACTAACATATACAAATGAAACACAAGTGTATATGAGGCATAATGTTGATAATAACAATAATTAAAGTTAACCCTGATCAGCCTCCCACAGCATCTGAGTAACTGATCAAGACGGACCGCTATAGGCTCAAATGCAAAAAGCAATGTTACTCGATACCGACAGCATCGCCTGCCGGCTTCCTTTTCCAGCCCTCTAACCCTCAGTCTCGGTGGTCTACCGAGACTGAGGGTTACCTATTGCATGCCGAGCGCAAAGCACGTGAGTATGTTCTACTAACGCCTAAAAATCAAGATTTTTTTTTTATAGGAGACGAGAGCAAACGAGCATGCGGCTCACCTGATGGTAAGTGACTACCGCCGCCCATGAACAACTGCAACACCAGGGAGGGAATTGCAGATGCGTTGCCGGCCTTTTAAAAAGGAGTACGCTCTTTTCTTGAAGGTCCCTAAGTCGTATCGGTCCGGAAAAATCGCTGATGGTAATCGATTCCACAAGGAAGTCGTGCGAGGAAGAAAACATCTTCTAAATCGCACAGTGGTGGACCGCCAATCATCCAGATGGTGTGGATGGTATCGGGAGTTCTGCCGCGATGTGCGTTCGTGAAATTTGGCGGCTGGGATTAATCCGAACAATTCCTCAGAGCACTCCCCATGGTAGATGCGAAAGAAAATGCAAAGAGATGCAACATCTCTTCGCAGCGCCAATGAGTCGAGCCGATCGGAAAGGATTATATTATAATTTTTTTTTAATCGATTAATTGCTATTTTTAAACAAAAAAGGGATTTTAGTGGCTTATGGTGTGGATTTATCATGCCCCAAGGCTTGTAAACACTATAACTTTTAAAAATATCAATTGTTTATTTCAATCTGTTTTTTAATCTCTTCATCTTTCATGTGGGAAGCCACTGAATGTAAATGGCAGTGTAATTTTGTTTTGTTTAGCTACTAGAGCCCAATGACTTCGTCAATCTTACTTAGCGGTACCATGTAGCGACATCTATGGAAATGTATTAAATAAAGAACGATGTATTTAGCGCGTCAAATTTTCATATCGATATACATCGCAACTGCTTCCGTAGATAGATAATAGATGGCGCTAGAGTAGTCAAGTGAGCTCAGCCACGGTCCTTATTACTTTGTAAGAGAGATAATAAATTTTTTTTCGGCTCCAAAATGGCGAAATTTTCGTTGATTTGGTAGCCTTGTACAAAATTATTTCTGTAAATGGGGAGCTACAGGCACAGAGTAGTTTACTCACTAACTCAGTTCGCCGTCAGTCGCCGTCGTGAATGGACATTTTTTCGGTTGTTTGCAGCGGCTCAAAAAGATCGCTGTACAAATACACAATATTCGAATAACCAAATTTCTTAAATACTTGATTAGAATAATAATAAGGTATCAATTTTTTCATCAAGGGTGTCATTTTCATGGTTTTCGAGGGTGTTGAAGCCGACAGTGCTGTCAAAATGTAAATCCAAGATGGCGGCTGAAGTAGGTACCAATTTTTTCATCATGGGTGTCATTTTCCTGGTTTTCGAGGGTGTTGAAGCCGATAGTGCTGTGGAAATGTAAATCCAAGATGGCGGCTGCAATAGATATCAATGTTTTTCATGTTGGGTGTCATTTTCATGGTTTTGGAGGGTGTTGAAGCCGATAGTGCTGTCGAAATATAAATCTAAGGTGGCGGCTGCAAGGGGTATCAATTTTTTCATCATGGGTGTCATTTTCATGGGTTTCGAGGGTGTTGAAGCCGATAGTGCTGTCGAAATATAAATCCAAGATGGCGGCCGAAGTAGGTACCAATTTTTTCATCATGGGTGTCATTTTCATGGTTTTCAAGGGTGTTGAAGCCGATAGTGCTGTTGAAATGTAAATCCAAGATGGCGGCTGCAATAGATATCAATTTTTTCATCATGAGTGTCATTTTCATGGTTTTCGAGGGTGCTGAAGCCGATAGTGCTGTCGAAATGTAAATCCAAGGTGGCGGCTGCAATAGGTATCAATTTTTTCATCATGGGTGTCATTTTCATGGTTTTCGAGGGTGTTGAAGCCGACGGTGCTGTCGAAATGTAAATCCAAGATGGCGGCTGAAGTAGGTACCAATTTTTTCATACATGGGTGTCATTTTCATGGTTTTAGAGGGTGCTGAAGCCGATAGTGCTGTGGAAATGTAAATCCAAGGTGGCGGCTGCAATAGGTATAATTTTTTTCGTCATGGGTGTCATTTTCATGGGTTTCGAGGGTGTTGAAGCCGATAGTGCTGTCGAAATGTAAATCCAAGATGGCGGCTGAAGTAGGTACCAATTTTTTCATCATAGTTGTCATTTTCATGGTTTTCAAGGGTGTTGAAGTCGATAGCGCTGTCGAAATGTATTTAAACTACTTTAAAAAAATTCCGTATAATCATGCTATATATACATATTGTTATTTTATAAATGCGAAGGCATGCTCAATTGGATTTACCAATATTGTTTATAATTTTTTTTTATATCTATTATAATATTTAACATACAATTGATCTCATTTATAATTTTTGTTTATATTTGTATGTTCCAACCAGACAAGAATACAACAAAGATATATCATAATTATAATAAGACCGCAGAGCAGCTTCTGGCTAGCTATTGGTAAATGGCGACACAACGGGCCATATTCGAGTTCTCCTACGGAGTTGGGATTCCCAATCTTTGGCTTGCCATGGTCGGAGCACCAGAGCTTGAAGAGTAATAGCGAGTGCTGACTTCCGTCAGTGGTAATTGGTTACTGCGGCCCATAGACATCTACATCTATCCTCGATTAAGAAACAAAATGCAGATGCGTTGCCACCCCTGAGGACTTAGATGTAATGCCTTGTGTCCAGTAAAAAGGGTCTCCCATCATCTATACTTACCATACTAAATACAGCAGCATTGAGCTGCTATTTTACGCTGGTATTCTGTGAGAGCGTGGCCCTTCCCCGGGTGAGCAGACTCATTCATGCTAAAACCATAATATAGCTGCAGCATGGCTCTACCTAAAAAACTTGCAGCAAGCTTGATGACTTAGGCAAATTCTACCTATAACAAAAAGGCCCATGCCTAATAGTGGACTTTTAGAGAGAAGAAAGAAGAAGAATATCCTTAGTGCTAGCGAAAATGCAATTAGGTTTGATTGCAAACCTAACCACCAAACTACCCTAACTCATAAAAACGTAAATGAAAGTAAACAGCCTAGCGCTGCAGTTTTGCGTAGGTATGGAATGTAATAGAAACCTAAAACCCCAAAGCTTAGCTTTGACAGGGCCGATACGATTGTAATAAGTTTAGAACCCCGCCGACATAAATAAAATTGTTAATTTTATTTTTAAGTGCTGTTTGACCACGTTCCCCATCATAATGAATGTTTCATTTCTGAGAATTAATAAATATACAGATAAATATACAGATACAGTAAAGTAGCTGCTCTATAATAAATCCCTCTCAGAAATAAGAGCAGGCATGTGCTCAGCTGTAGGACGTATAGCACAAAATTGATAAGAAAACTTTACACGTCTTAGTTTTATAAACAGTAGTACAGAGATCCGACTGTAAATAAATAAATAAATTTTAGTCCGTAACATTACTTTTTAATTTACTTTATGATATTTAAAAATTTAATTTAAAAAAAAAACAAGTAAAACTGTAAAACTTGAAATAAAAATTGTTTGGTTTTTCGTATTAAATTAGATATACAAATAAAGCATCAGCTATCTTAACATGGATATGACACCCTTATATTATTATTTGAAAAGTGACATTTTTTTAAACAATATAACGATACCGTGTTAAGCATTATTGTTTTTAATGCAAAGAAATCTGCACTTCACCTGATATTGCGTGACCACCATCGCTCATAAACATCTGCAATACCAGACGAACTGCAAGTGCAGTTTTTTGGTGTAAAGGTATAAGTAAAGCAAACGTTTTACACGTGTTATTAATTCAATTACTACAGACTATTGAAAGCCCGTGTAATGGCGGTCAAGAATATCCACTACCCCATATCCTCCCGTGGGTGTCGTTAAAGGCGACAAAGGGAAACAGGCGGGAGATGGGCAGCAGCATCTTCCTGATAATAGCCAAAATTACAATAAAAAAACTGCGGTTGCCAACCCGCTCGCCAAGCGTGGCAACTATGTCAAATACCCTCCAATGACGAGAGTAACAAAGAGACGGCCCCCAGTCCCCGGCGGCCCCGCTATTCCTGGCTACGGTGGCGACCATGGTAACGGCGGGGCAGGGGGTGCTAAGAATCTCCGGTGGAGGTTCGGTTGCCACCTACGACGACTTGACCTGGCAACGTACAACGCACGCACCCTGAGGACTGACGAGAAGATCGTGGAGCTGGAAGAAGAGATAGACAAGTTGCGCTGGCATATTTTTTAGAAGAGAATAGAATAATTTTTATTCAATATACATTACATGTGTAATTCTTATTGAAAGTCATTTTTTACATTACCACTGGTTCGAAAAAATACACTCTGTCCTGGGAAGAACCAGCAAGAAACCCAGCGGGACATTTTTTTTAAATAAATTTTACAATATAAATGATTACGAACTATTTACAAAATTTATTTTAGAAACTGCTTGGAAGCGACCACCTCATTCCCAGGGGATATTATCAACCATGTATTCATTTATACTATAATAACCCTTTTTATACAGTTTCAGCTTAATAAAACATTTAAACTTGGTAATAGAGAGAACCTGTACACTTTCCGGGACCTTCTTGTAATAGCGTATACATTGCCCCAAGAATGAATTACTGACTCTGTGGAGTCGAGAAACTGGCATCACTAGCTTGTGTTTGTTCCTAGTGTTTACAGAATGTATATCACTTTTTTTACTAAAACTATTTTTGTTTTTGTGAACATACATTAAATTTTCGTAAATATACTGAGAGGCCAAAGTTAACATATTAATTTCTTTAAATTTATCTCTAAGAGACTCTCTCGGTTTTAGATTGTAAATAGCTCTAATGGCCCTCTTCTGTAAAACAAAAATAGTTTCTGAATCAGCCGCATTTCCCCATAGCAAAATCCCATAAGACATTATGCTATGGAAATAACTAAAATAAACTAATCTAGCTGTCTCGACACTAGTGAAACCTCTAATCTTTTTTACAGCATAGGCTGCAGAACTTAGTCTGCTTGCTAATTTGGATATATGGGGGCCCCACTGAAGCTTTGCGTCAAGAGTGATGCCAAGAAAAACAGTGGATACAACAGGGCTCAATTCCTCCCCATTTAAAAACACATTGGTATTCAGATTTTTAACATTCGTTGTTGTAAATTTAACACAATTAGTTTTATTTCCGTTCAAATGCAGATTATTAACGTTAAACCAATGCACTAATTTTGATATATCATTATTCACTTCGTCACATTTAAATGATTGACGTTTAAGTTTAAAAATCAAGGAAGTATCATCAGCAAATAATACTATATCATGACTATCCCTTACAAGATGAGGTAAGTCATTAATATACACCAGAAACAGGAATGGGCCGAGAATCGAGCCCTGAGGAACACCCATTAGTACAGGTGACCCGGAAGAACTTTTACCATTGATAATAACTTTCTGCTTTCTATTACTTAAATATGAAATAATAAGTTTAAGCGCTGTGTTCTTGACACCATAGTACTGTAGCTTCCTGATTAATGTCTCATGGTGAACACATTCGAAGGCCTTGGAAAGGTCACAAAATATACCCAAAGCATCCTCTGAATTCTCCCATGCACAAAAAATATGTTTAATAAGCTCAACTCCAGCGTCAGTTGTCGAGCGACCCCTTGTAAAACCGAATTGATTTTATGTAGCAATTTATTAATATTAAAGAAACTTAACATCTGACCTAAAATAATTTTTTCAAAAATTTTACTTAATGTTGGTAGTACTGAAATTGGTCTAAAATTGGCGGGGTCTATTGTACTACCAGATTTAAATATAGGTATGACTTTACTATGTTTCATTAAATCAGGAAATACACCAGATTCGACGCTTATATGAAATATAGTGGCTAGACAAGGTGCTAATATATCTATTATAGATAATATAACTTTAACGGAAATCCCCCATAAATCTGCCGTTTTCTTAACATCAATAGCTTTAAAATATTTAACGATATCTTTTGGCAGTACTCTATGGAATTTAAAAGTATTAGAACAAGCCTTTACATTTTGTTTGAGCAATGATTCGGTGACAGTAGGAGAAGAATTTAATTATTTTGTTGTCAAAAAAGGAACATCAGTAAAATGTTTCTCAAAAGCCATAGCAACTTCTTGATCAGATCGCGTTAAATTATTGTTAATATTCAATTGAAAATCCGAGTTGCGCGGTTTGACCTTGCCCGTTTCACTATTTATTATTCTCCAGGTCATTTTAATTTTGTCGGATGCAGTTTTAATTTTGTTGCTTAAATGTAAAGCCTTAGCAGTGGAGCACACTTTTTTAAATATTTTAGAATATGTTTTTACATAATCTCTAAATATAACACTACTATTATATGATCTTTCATCATAAAGCTCGTATAACCTTCGCCTACTTTTATAAATTCCTACTGTCGCCCATTTATTAAATGATGTGCGACTGTTAAAAGAGAAAGTTTTAGAAGTAAATATTCTACTAAATTCACAACTTATAATTTTAAATAATGTAGCATACATATGATTAGCACTATTTTTAAACGAAAGTGATGGAAGTCTTTTTATTATATTACTTCTAAACCTCTCCAAGCGATGTTCATTTATTGGAACAAACACAACTTTCTTATTTTTCTATTTTTTGTGTATGTAAGGTAGTGATACTAACTGTCCACAGTGATCTGAACTTAAATTTTGAATAATTGCTTTATGCAAGGGCATAACATCTGTAAAAAAGTTATCTATACAGGTCGCACTAGGCCCAGCAATACGTGTTGGTTCTAAGAATAAATTTACAAGATTATACGATTTAAGCAATGAGCTAAACTTAATATTAATGGAAGAAGTTTCAAGGAGATTGATATTTAAGTCTCCACATATTACAACAGACTTGTTCTTTTTACTAAGTTTGAGTAAAACTTCTTCCACAATCCTTTCAAAATGGTCATAACTAGCACATGGGGATCTGTAAACACCTACAACAATGAGGTGCTCGAGCTCGACACAAGCCATTTCTACAGTTCGTTCAACAGAGAGGCTGACAATATCCTTACGTTCTTTATATAATAATGACTTATCTGCTAATATTAAGGAGCCACCACGTAAATTTTTTTCTCTATTGAAGGAACTAACCACCTGGTGATTTCTGAAATTAAACATGAAATTATAATCTTTTAGCCAATGTTCAGTAATACAAAGGATGTGTATATTGTTACTATTTAAAAACAATTCAACTTCCAATTCTTTGCCCAACATGCCTTGTATATTTTGATGCACCAGGTGTAAACAATTTTTATTACTTATTTGTGGGCTGTATTCAAAATTAATTAAACTCTTATTATTGCTAGAGATTGCCTCTATTGTCTTATTCACTAATTTAAATTAGTTGGAACTGATTCCAAATTAAATGTCAAATGATTATGCTCAATAAAAGCAGTCTTGGTAGCCAAAAACTTGGCTGAGTTAAAAAGTAAATAATAAGATAGCACATTTGCTATCAGTCTTAAATTATATTTGGATAGGTAATACCTATCTTTTGTCCAAAACTTTTTTATTAAATTATTTATGTCAATAACATGAAATTTATGATTATTATCATTACAATTATATGTCAAATTTAAATTATTATTAAATATTAAATTATGCATTTGTATATTTAAATTATGTCTTAAATTATTTTCCTGTGGCAATCCCTGTATATAAGGCAGTGTAAACAAGACAATTTTGTGTACATTTAAGTTATTAAGTTGTTCAATATATCTTAATAACTGTTTGTTGTTTACACTGCCTCTTCTACCAACAATAATTATTATTGTACTATTTGGGCAAAATTTAGTAACAATAATTTTATTTAGGATGTCACTAAAAGATGCTCCAGGCATGCAGCAATTTGTAACTTTTTGTCCTTTTAAAGAGTTATTTAAAGTTATGCCTAGATTTTTTCCCATGTCATCGCTATAAATAATTATATTATTTTTAGTAATATTTGAGTTATTTATTATTTTAATATCCTCTGCTATGGCACTGTCATAGAGTTTTGGTGGTGGTATAATATTATCAGCACACACTGACTTTGAAGAATCTGGTATTGAGCGCTGACACTCACATTGATATTTAACTAAGGAGTCAAACCGCTCCTCATTATATTTACAAGTCTTTACCAGATTATCCATAGCCAATATGTGTTCTTTTATTTCATTTTGGGCTGATTTATATTTATTGGACACAGTTTGAAGGGAGTTCATAAGTAATAATATTTCTGATTTAAGGCACTCTACTTCAGTCTCATAACATTTTTTTATGTTATCCACCTCAATTGAATACAAATTAAGTTCACATAACAATGCTTGCTTTTCTTTACATACATTAACATAATGTTTGGTATTAATCTTATTTCTTATTAATTTTTGTACTTTCCTTATGTATTTATTAACTTTTATATACTTCTTCTATTTGGTTTTACTGCAATTAAACCTTACTGTGTTTCCTGAAGTGGAAGAGTCGTCACCAGTCAAGTCTATTGTTGCAGATTGCTGTAATATTCTTGAAGTATCACATTGCACAAGCTCAGAGAACAGGCTTTGAGTCTGGGAGGCTTTAAGGTTATCTATATATGTTTTAAATTGTGTTATTTGCTCATTAGCCTCATTCAACTGTAACTTCAATGCAGCAATTAACCTGAGAGCTTCCTCATATTCCTTGCTGCATTGGTCAAACTCATTAACCGTTCCCTGTAGCTGATCTCTTTCTATTATAACACTTGTGTATTCTGTATGTAATTTAACCATATCACATTTCAACTGTGTATTTTTGGCAATTATGCTAACTATTTCCCTTTCATTATCATCCCTTTCCTTAAGCAACAGTTCACACTGCTCCCTGGACGCCTTTAGTTCTTGGAGCGCAAGCTGGAGTTGGTTCTCCATCTGGCGCGTCTTGGCGTTGCGAGTATTCATTTTACTATTTATTATAAATAATAAAAGAAAACAAAGATCGAAAACAGAAGGAGCAGAGTAAGCTAATGTAAAGTTGTTATTGTTTTATTTTTTTCAATTTACAAGTCTCAAATCAAATTATCGTTAAAACAATTCGAAAAGAAACCCGCAAAGAATGTAATAACCCGAGTAATAGAATCAATCTTTAATTTATAAAAGGAATGATATGAAATAAGGATTACAATAATTTTTAAACAATGTTCGTTACCTGTCACTTTTTGTTCCAACACCAAATTGTTGTTATAATATTTATGTACCAACTTTCTTAAATATTAAATACAAAGCGGCAGTAATTATTAGCTATAACATAAAATTGAGGTGGATATGGTGAATTTACAATATTTAAATTATTAAAATTTATCGGGACCAATTACTTTTACAACTTATCACCAGGGTTGCCACAGCAAAAAAAGGATTTTTATTATAGGATTATCCAAAGTCCGAAGAGAAGGGGAGGACACGGTAATCCTCGAATCCGGCAACTTGCTCTATCATCGGGAGGGCGACCATCTGTCCCAAAGAGGTGTCGGATTTATCGTCCACAAGTCTCTCGTTAACAACGTTGTAAAGATCGGGAGTGTGTCGACGAGGGTTGCGTACCTTATACTCAGAATCACCAAACGGTATTCCCTGAAGGTCATACAGGTTTACGCACCAACCTCGGCACACCCCGATGAGGAGGTGGAGGAAATGTATGAGGATATCTCTAGAGCCATGCATTCCTCCAAAACCCAATATACAGTGTTAATGGGAGACTTCAATGCAAAACTAGGCACAAGAGAGAACGGTGAGCTGAAAGTAGGGAAAAATGGAATAGGGCAACGGAACCCAAGGGGCCAGCAGCTGGCCGACTTCATGGAGAAAGAGGGACTCTTTATGATGAACTCTTTCTTCCAGAAGCGGCCCCACAGAAAGTGGACCTGGTCGAGCCCCGATGGTTCGACAAAAAACGAGATTGACTTCATTATTACGACCAGACGACAACTGTTCAGTGATGTCTCCGTGATCGAGAGGGTGAAAACTGGTGGCGATGATCGAATTGTGAGAGGCACATTGAACCTAAACGTTAAGTTGTAGAGGTCTCGTCTAATGAAGTCAACGCTCCGTCCCCTCGTGCTCTGTTCCAAAGTCCCGATACCTTTCAGGTCGAGTTACAAAACCGTTTTCAGTGCCTAGAAAACTGCAATGAAGTGGATGATATGAATGACAAGCTCCTGGAAACTGTCCATGCGGTCGGAGCTAAGTTCTGCAAGGCCCGCCGCAGAAGAACACAAAAACTCTCCGATCACACTCTTAATCTCATGGCTGTTAGACGGGAGATGAGGCTACATTCTTCAACAGATTTGACAGCATACAGGCAACTGAACAGACAGATCTCCAAATGCATGCGGCGGGACTTACGCAACTTCAATACAGCTCGTATTGAAGAAGCGATCGAGCGGAACCAAGGCTCCAAAGTCTTTGCCAGAGATCTGTCTGCCAGAAAGAGCCAACTGTCAAAGCTGAAGACCGAATGTGGCAGCATCGTTTCCGGGGCACCTGAGAATTTGAGTGAGATTGAGAGGTTCTATGGGCAGCTGTACACGTCATCGTTGCAGCCACACGCAAGTGTGAGTAACGATCCAAGAGCGAGTCTTATCCGACACTATTCCGAAGATGTCCCGGACGTCAGTCTGAGCGACATTAGAGTGGCTCTCCAGCACCTTAAAAACGGCAAGGCCCCAGGCGAGGATGGAATTACAGCGGAGCTTCTGAAAGCGGGTGGAAAACCGGTACTTGAAGTCCTTCAGAAGCTATTTAATTCCGTCCTCCATGGTGGCATTACACCGGAGGCGTGGAGCAGAAGTGCGGTGGTCTTGTTCTTCAAGAAAGGTTACAACGCTCTCTTGAAGAACTACAGACCGATTTCCCTTCTGAGCCGCGTCTACGTGCTGTTTTCGAGAGTCATTACGAATCGTCTCGCGCGCAGACTTGACGACTTCCAGCCTCCCGAACAAGCCGGTTTCCGAAAGGGCTTTAGCACCATAGACCACATACATACCCTACGGCAAATTGTACAGAAGTCCGAAGAGTACAATTTGCGACTATGTCTGGCGTATGTGGACTATGAGAAAGTCTTTGATTCCGTCGAAATTTGGGCGATGCTGCTGTCCCTTCAGCGGTGCCAAATTGACTGTCGGTATATCGAAGTGCTGAAGTGTTTGTACAGTAGAGCTACGATGGCTATCCGAGTACAGAACCAGAGTACGAAACCTATCCAATTGCAGAGAGGTGTAAGACAGGGTGATGTTATATCCCCGAAATTCTTCACCGCTGCATTGGAAGACGTTTTCAAGCTTCTGGACTGGAAAGGATACGGTATTAACATCAATGGCGAGTACATCACTCACCTTCGATTTGCCGACGATATAGTCCTTATGGCAGAATCGCTGGAGGACCTAAGCACTATGCTCCATGACTTCAATAATGTCTCCCAACGGATAAGTCTTAAGATGAACATGGACAAAACAAAGATTATGTTTAATGTCCATGTCACACCTATGCCGGTAGTTGTTGGGAGCACTAAGCTCGAAGTTGTTGACGAGTATGTTTACCTGGGACAAATAGTCCGGCTAGGTAAGTCCAACTTCGATCGAGAGGTCAATCGACGGATTCATTTCGGCTGGGCAGCGTTCGGGAAGCTACGACACATCTTCTCGTCAGACATACCTCAAAACCTTAAAACGAAATTGTACAACCAGTGCGTGTTGCCAGTGATGACTTACGGAACTGAGACGTGGTCCTTCACTGCTGACCGTATGAGGAAGCTCAAGGTCGCTCTGCGAGCTATGGAGAGGGCTATGCTCGGAGTTTCTCTGCGTGGTAAACTTAAGAATAAGAATATCCGCAGTAGAACCAGAGTAACCGACATAGCCCAACGGATTAGTAAGCTGAAGTGGCAGTGGGCCGGCCATATAGCTCGAAGAACTGACAACTGATGAGGAAAAAAGGTTCTCGAGTGGCAGCCTCGTACCGGTAGGCGAAGTGTAGGGCGTCCCCCCACGAGATGGAGTGACGGCCTGGAAAGACATGCAGGAAGTCGATGGATGTAGGTGGCTCAAGACCGTGCTTTGTGGCATGTTTTGGGGGAGGCCTATGTTCAGCAGTGGACTTGTGAAGGGCTGTAATGATGATGATTGAAAGCCCACTGCTGATCATAGGTCTTATCCATAGATTGAATCAAAAAGCGGCTTGGAAACTATATCTTTTACTATTTTTAGTTGTTATCATAAAAATGCTGCTACCAATCTACTCGCCTCTTAAGATACCCACAGGGTGGATATGGGCTCGTACGCAAATAGGTTTTTGTAAATACTTGTTAATATAGTTTTTGTTTAGTGTTTAATATATTTAATTGCAGAATAAAATAGCTGGTTGAAATTTTTTTAAAATAATAGATATTTGTATTGTAAGAAAATTCAATGTAAAGCTACAGGAAAAAGCTTTAATCCCACTTCTGATTTTAGAAACTGTTCCTCTTCTGACGTTAAAAATTATTTTCAAAATTATTTAAATAAAAGAATGTTACTCATATTAGAATTTACTCTGAAGGTTAATTGTTAAAAATAATAAAAGTGTGAGAGCGGATGTTCAACTTGCTCTCTAGCTTACGCAATTAATCATTATCAGGAATAAGACAGCGTAGAGCACTACACATTCACTATAGAGCAAATACAGTTCGACCAATCGTAATATGTACCAGACACAATCACAAATTGGTGTAACGTGAAGGACATAAATTGTAAGCTGGGAGATTTGCCACGTGTTCTGCTAAATGGCGTCGCTCTAGACAAGGTAAATGCGTTTAAATATCTTGGCCATGTGGTTACCGAGGATTTAAAAGACGATGCTGACATCGAAAGGGAAAGGAGGGCGATGGCGGTCCGCTGTAATATGTTGGCACGCAGATTCGCGCGGTGTAGTTTTGGAGTAAAGATAACTCTCTTTAAAGCCTTTTGCCAAACTCTATACACTTGCAATCTGTGGGTCACCTACACGCAGCGGGCCATCAACGCTCTCCGAGTACAATATAATAACGCATTCAGGGTGCTGGTGGCGCTTCCGCGCTGCTGTAGTGCATCTGCGATGTTTGCACACGCGCACACGGACGGCTTCAACGCCGTCCTGCGACGCCGCATCGCCTCGCTGATGCTCCGTAAGCGGGGGAGCGCCAACACCATCCTGAACGTGCTCAGCGACAAGCCTGACTGCCCACTTCTGCGGTACTGGGTACAAATGCATGTGCCCGGTGCCACAGAGGTTGGCAGATACGTGAATTAAATTATATATTAATTTTATTCAAGTAATTGTAATGTTAAACAATCAAATTAAGTTATATTGAATTGATTTATTAATTATAATTTTATTAAATTAATTAATAATAAATTAATTAATTTTAATAAATTATATTGATAAATTAAAAAGATTAGATAGAATTATATAAAACTAAATTAGATGAGATTAAATTTATTATAATGTAAATGTTACTTGTATGGACTCAGTCTGAAATAAATTGATTTTATTTTATTTTATTTTATTTATTATTTATAATTACATGATAACACCAAAGTATGCAAAGAAACAGCTACACTACTCTTCTTGATGTAACACAGGGCAGCCTCTCAGCAACACGATCTTCCTTGCTTACACTAGAAGAACTACTACATGCATAGAACCACATCACTTGTCTTATTTCGGCAGAATCTCAGTGTAGAAGTAATGTTTTAGCCCAACGGGCATAATAACGATATGAGACTCGTAGAATTACAGACTGTTGACTCTTAGCCCCCTGTGCGATACTTTATACTGCTAAAACAAGTGGGAAATTACAATTCTACCCTCATTTATTCGTATTTACTTTTATTTTTTTACCCTCATTCCCAACAGCATAATATCTATCTATTTGATTAATTATAATAGCAAAACGTAGTTGCAACTTTAATTGTTGCGTGGATGTATACTTAGTGAGCAAACAAAAGGATTCATTTATATAATTTTTTAAGTTACCGAAGTATAATGAAAGATGAATTTATTTCACATTTATTTATTTTTGTTAGATAGGTACTTATAGCGAAAAAAGAATTAAGTAATAATTTAACTACAGACGTAATACCTAAGTACTTTATTATACAACTTAGTTGAAATTTACTTCACTATCCAAGTACCTACTTCCATACTTATACGATGTTTAGGCCAAAAAATTAACTTTGAAATTTGCATTCACACTCGCTCCCGTCCGCCGACTTGTAAAGGTCACCTTGGCCCCACTTCCGTGCGTAGAGGACGCGAGGTCAGAACGTGAGTGCAACAGAGTTGCTAGAATAGAGTGCTATCAAGAGCACGTCTTAAAGTCGTCCGGGAAACCTCCATTTTGGAGTCGATTTTGTTAGCAAATTGTTGCCACGACGAGGGTTTTGTGTGTTAAATCTAGAATTGGAAGCCGGGCTAACAAATTGTTAGGATGTTAACATTAACTGCGATCAACGTCTGAATTTTGTATTATGCGCGCCTAATTTACCGCGAATTCGGTTATTCTAATTTGATAGCGTATATAAGTGCATTTGACAATATTAATTGCTCGTGCGGCCTTTGATATAGTTCGGATACGTTTTCGATATTAGAGGTGTGTTACGCTTTAGTTTCGTGTTAGTGGCGTCTGGAAGTATAGTTAATAGACTGTCATAGGGAAGAAGGAAGAAAGTGACGGTGGGTTACGCCGCGGGAGATTACCACAATTTGGAGCGGCGCCGAAGTCGGGTCTGCTGCCGACTTCGAAGGTCCCGTCAGATCTATCATCACCAACATCACAAAACACCACTATACTCAACACATACACACCTACGGCCTGACCGAGCCCTGAGACAGCAGTAGCCTCGTATACAGGTAAGTAATATCTATTTGATTAGCCTCCCCATTAAATTGTATTAGGATAAAACATTTTCTATATGGCTTAATATGATAGGAAATTCTTCCATGTAGCCATTCGGGCTCGAACCTGCGGCTGCTTGTTGAATCTCCGCTTATGGGCCCCGGATATTGAACCTTTGTAGAAGCAGCTGTAGGCAACATTAGTGGTAGCAGAGCGTGGTTCCGGGTTCGATTCCCGGTCGAGCCCGACCGTAGTACTTGATAAAAATTAAATAATTTTGGTGGCAGAGAGCGTTGGTTTGATTGGTTTAATTTTGTGTCTACAATCACGCGCGGCCGTAATACGTAAAAATAAAATTCTTTTCTTTTGTTGCTTGCCTTTTTTGTTGTTGGCGGGTAGTTTCGAACGCCACGCCCGTAGGTTAAGAAGCGGGAATTTTGTTAAGGCTAAGTACTTACCGTAGTTTGTTAAGGCGAGGTACCTTGAATAGGTAGATAAGGTTGTCACGTAATCGGATAATTTGTTGATCGTACTAGGGTTTGTTACTTTTTAATTTGATTTGTTTTTTTTTTGGGTAACTTGTATTTAATTTAATAAATAGTAATCGTATTTGTGTAATTTCTATTTAACTTGATTTGATAGGAACTGTATTTGTTATTTGTTAATTTGATTTATATTTGAGCCGCGTATTAACTGTATTTAGTAGTGATGCCATCGCATAAGCTACTGATTCGTTGCTTGCACATGCTTTGATACGTCGACCGGATAGGGTCTATAACTTGAAGAAGCGGCTCGAGCAGGTCGATGCTCGAAGGGCCGCAGTGGAGGAGGCTTACGCTGAGCTCGAGGATTCGGATGTGGAAAAGGGAGTCCTGGACTCCTGCTTTGCGGACTACGAGCAGTTCTTTTCGCTCACGGACGAGTTGATCGAAGCTGAAGGCAGGTATGCTGAGGAGGCGCGTAAAGCTCGGATGACTGGCCTGCCCGAGTCCTATTGGAAGCAGCCTTAGCTGGAGCTGTTGGGACGACTCCCAACTCTGGACCTGCCAAGGTTCTCCGGGGTCCTTTCCGAATGGCTGACTTTCGTGGGTCTGTTCGACAGCCTAGTGGACGCCCGGAGGGATTTGACCCCGAGCCAGAGCATGGCGTACCTCCTAGCCTCACTGGAGGAGGAGGCCCTTGGCGTCGTCGGTCACATGAGATTGTCGGACGACGCCTACCAGACTGCTCGGGACCTCGTAGCCAGAAGATACGCCAACGTTCGGCGAATTGCGGACGAACATGTTAAGCAGCTTCTAAGCCTCCCGCTGCTTAGTGACCAGACCAGACTACGTCCGGACCTGGTGAATCCAGTCTTGGTGGCCTGTAATGCGTTGAGGCGGCTGGATTTACCAGTGGGCGAATGGTCGTTTTTGTTGTTCCACATCGTGCTGTTCCGTCTACCTCTCGACCTTCGAATACATTTTGAGGAGAGGTACGGCGGGGACGGGGCCTCCTATATTCCGCCCTTCAATGACCTGCTGCGGTTTGAGGGCGTCGCTGCCTACCATCTTATAGTGGCCTAGCATCCAGGGAGGCGCCACCCTGCTCTTATTGTCGAGCATCCGATCACCGGGTGACGTCTTGCCCGAAATTATTAAATAAGCCGGTTCCGGCGAAGCAAACTATCGCCAAGGAGCGCCGCTGGTGCTACTCGTGTTTGTAAGGGCACCTCCAGCGAGACTGCCCGCACCGGCGGCCCTGTCCGCATTGCCAGGGCAATCACCATGCAGTTTTGTGTCTGGGTGCGAACGGCGTCACCTCTCGGGGCTCTGCCAGGCCCTCGACCCCCACGGGCGGGGGCGCTCAGCCACGCCCCCTGACGGGCGACGCTCGGCGCCCGTCGGCCAGCCACCAGGCCGTTAGGTTTGAAAGGGGTCCCTCCCCCGACCAGTCGGGGGGTAATTCCCCCAGCGGCGGGGGTGTCATCGCCCCCCCTCAGCGTGTGGAGAGGAACTTCACGGCCACTCATCAGTCCGCTAGGCTCTTCTCACCCGCGTTAGCTGAGTGGCCGCGACTGGTGTACCACCGTTCCCCATTTGATGGAGGCAGCCCTTGCTAGCTGCCGCCTAGCTCCCACCACGGCCACCTCCCCTGAGCCTTGAGCCAACAACAGTCCACTTGTTAAACGGTTCTGTTGCCGACAGCCTCAGGGAAGGCGTACAACCCGAGTGGCGACTGTTAGCAGTTTGCGCTCTATTAGTCTCGGGTTCACGCGGTGTGACCTCCACTTGGGGGTGGGAAGATTAGGGCTCCCCTGGAGCGTTGAATTACTTTGTCAAGGAGTATTAGATTTGGTTTGATCGAGCACTTGGTTAAAAATTCTTTTAATTAAAATAAAAATGCTTTTGGGTTTTCCGCGAAATGCTTCATATTATGGCGGTTGTGATAAAAAAAAGTTGAATTTAATATACTCCTTGAATACGTGTGCATATGTTTTGTAAATATATTTGATCATTAGGTTTGTTTCGTTGAAAAGAAAACTGAAGTTAAGTAATACCGTTTGTGCCGAAGGAAATAAAAATCCATCGTCTCTTTGTTTTCATATTTTGTCGGCATTGTCGAAGATATTTATTTTGGAAAAAAAAAGGGGGAACCTTTTGGCTATCTCTTATGTTTGTCGTTTTGCTTAGCTTGTCTGTTTTGATCTATGCGCATGAAGAAATAAATTTATTACAGTTTGTTTTCAAGTTCTACATAGTAAATTGTGTAATAATGCTTTTGAAAGTTGGTTGAAAAATAAGCACAGGACTACATATTTAAAAGGCTAGCTGGTTGAGAGATTATCAGATTGAAATCAGCTACTGCACAATTAAGTGAATAGTTATATGGTAGATGGCTTGATTATGCCTACTCTTTGAAAATCTATACTAAGGACTATATGTGCGTTTCGTTTGGCTCTTCACAGACGACGTTCCTGTGGAATTTGTGAGTGCGCTCTGCACTGAAGCTTAGGAGGCCGCGTTGGGCCGCTTCGTATCGCGTCGCTGTTTGCGGACCTGATTCGGTCGGATTGCGGAACGAATCACAGGGGCACAGATAGGTGTTTGAAAGAAGTCGTCGGACTTCTGTCCAGTAACAGGACTTGTTTAGGTGCTGCGATGTCCAGGAAGAGCATCCAGTTGAGGCTCAACCCTCCGGCTTGCCCACATTGGGGCAGTATTTTTGAGGCGGCGGTTGGGGTTGCAAGATCTGATGGGGTGCCTAAGGTGGCCTAGTTTGGTTGTAGATTCGGTCTTGCAACTTGCCGTCGCGACCCTGTCCCGCTGGCCGGTTTGCTCGCGGACATAAATCCTTCTGTCCGGGACGGGGGTTTGTTTAGGCCAAATAATTAACTTTTAAATTTGCATTCACACTCGCTCCCGCCCACCGACTTGTAAAGGTCACCTTGGCCCCACTTCCGTGCGTAGAGGACGCGAGGTCAGAACGTGAGTGCAACAGAGTTGCTAGAATACAGTGCTATCGAGAGCACGTCTTAAAGTCGCCCGGGAAAGCTCCATTTTAGAGTCGGTTTTGTTAGCAAATTCTTGCCACGACGAGGGTTTTGTGTGTTAAATCTGGAATTGGAAGCCGGGATTTTTAACTAAGTAGAATACGATCACATTGCTGTTAGGAATAGTATTTCAGGTTTATTTGTTGTTACACTACCTACATTTTCTTCCGAGCCAAGCATCGCGATTTGCGACGAATAGTCTTGCAAATTGCATTCGTTGGGCATCACAGAACTCATATAGTAGCGGAAATATGGTCAGTCGATCATAGTCAGAATATTTACCTAAGTAAATTTTTTAACATTTCGCATTGTATTTTTTTACTATTTACCACGGAAAATCCGCCGTGAAGTAGGAAGGGTAAAGATGCAAAGTAATAGATAACGTTTTATATAGCTTGCGTGCGCGATTTATCTAGTTAATAATAATTTTGTAGGTAATTAAAACCTAGGAAAGCAAAGAGTGCAACTTCTGAACATAGTACTACTATTGATTCTGTGACCACGGCTCAAATACAAATCTCATCCATATAATTCTAGCGTTTTCTTGTGTTGATTTATATGCGAGAAGAAATTATGCCTCATTGTACAATTTTGTTAGGTGAAAGAAAATTATTCGTGGAAAACGAAAAATATATCAGGCGTCAAAAAGTAAGACTTTTCTTAACATTAACTCTTAAATTTTCAACACATTTCTTCCATCTCATGTAAATATTGTACAAATTTTGTATCGCAGCCAATTTACCTGCAGATAATATATCAAGTTGTCAGACGTGTGAGTATTTTTAGTTTGAATAACCAAACGTCTGAAAAAAATGGATACCGATAAAAGGGCTTTTTGCATTTCTTCTCCAATCATTGGAACTTCTGATCAACAGAAATGGAGTAGTTTAGTCAAACGAAGTTTGATTTTATTTTCTGCCGACTTCCAAAAAGGAGACGGTACTCAATTCATTTGTATGTTTTTTTATGTGTGTTAACTTATAACTTTTTACTGGGTGAACCGATTTCGATGATTCTTTTTTTAGTTGAAAGCTGGTACTTCTCGTGTAGTCCCATATGAATTTAATTAAGGTCAGATAAATCGTTTTTGAGTTATTATTAATAACTTCTGTTGAAGTCGACAGTACAAATTTTTAAATTTTAAATTATGTTCTTTTGCGGATATCCTCATTACTGATTACGCCAATAAACATTAAGCACAACTCTATTAATAACTAGGTACGTGAAATTGAGCGTCCTCATATGTCTATGTGTAGGTCTATATCTCGGTTCCGAAGATCATCTAGCGCCACGTCTTGGTTGTGTACTTTTGCTTTAGGTTTTTGAGGTATACTAAGACGATTTGTCGAACGCGGCCCAGCCAAGTTGGAATATTTTGTCCTAGGTACAAATATTCGTAAACTACTTCGAGTATAGGGATTTTACCTTTTTTTATTTTTTTTTACATTTGATATAGACGTAAGACACGACCCTAGCCTTATCCGTTATAGCCTTTCAAAATTCACTGCGTGCACAAAAACGTAAGCCTACATATAAATTGCCTTAAAGGTAGGATATTTGATATAGTTTCCACGGCCCTTAATTTGATTTTGACCACTGGGACGGACATAACTTTCAAAAAAATTCTGTGCGTCTTGTAAATGGATTTCAATTTTTTCTTTGACTGGCAATTATTTGTTGTTCTATAAATAAGATTGTGCAAAATGAATTTCTACAGTGGCAAAACTGTATCTGTCACTCGAAAACAAAATGTCGGCGTGGAGGCGATTATCTTTTTTTAGCAAGGTAAAAAATTTGATATTTTCATGTTTTGTGTAACACTAGTAAAATTATTTTGCATTGGGTGATAGATTTTATGTGTGATTATGTTTACTCTTAATTTCTAACGTATGAAGTATGTTCTATTGGTTTTTTTTACTTCTTAACCTCTTTGTCCGTCCCAGTGTACATTGCCAAAGATCTAGAAATGTTGCTCCAATTTACATTGTCCGCTGGGACGGACATCACCAAAGTTCATTTAATTTGCGGTTATGGGTGCTTTCTTATTTGTTTTTTTTTCTGCTTGTCAATAGCACACACGTGCGTCAAGAATATTAGTTTTTGTTCCTAACAAGCATGCTCCATCAGATGCAAGTGGAAAACCAGACTCTGAATCTGAAATGCATGATGAATGTCCTTCTACTAACAGCAACTATTCCTCTACTACTGTGGCTGAGCCTGTGGAAAAGATCTTGCGATATTCTAAGGACGAGAAGAAGACAGTAGTAGTACAGTATCCACAAATTGTGCGAGAGTACAACAAAGATATGGGTGGAGTCGACCTAGCTGATATGTTGATATCGCTGTACAAAACGCCATTCAAAACACGACGCTGGTACATGGGCATTTTTGGGCAATTACTGGACATTTGTGTAAACAATGCTTGGTTGGTTCCCAGAAAGGCGAATGAAGGCAATCGTAAAAAGAAGATGGCACTGAAAGCTTTTCGATATGCTGTGTATGAGAATCTCATCTCTGAAAATCGTTGTGCCAAACGGAGCAAAAGCGTAGCCCCAAAAATCAACACGCCCCGTGCGGCACGCCCTTCCAGTCCAATAAAGTAGGACAATGTAGGTCATTTCCCGCAGACCATGGAGGAAGGACGTTGTACATACTGCCAAAAAAACTGTGGTGTACTGAATAAAATGTCAAACGCGACTTTGCTTTGTAACTGGAAAAAATGCCGGATATTGTTTTTTAGATGTCCATACCAAATAAGATTAATTATGTAGTTTATTTTTTAGTCATAAGTTATTATATTCTTAATAAAATATTAAAATAGTTGGATTTATTATTTTGCCCTAATTTGATAATGTCCGTCAGACCGGACAGTTAAATCAGCAAGTCAGTTTTCACATATTTGGCAATGCCCGTAGTGGCGGACATTGATTTTTCGCAAAAATAAGTATATTATATTTTTTTTATTATTTTTTTCGTATGTTTTTACCCACTACTAAATAAATATTAACAAAAATATAGGTATTTTTAACTTTTTTTTCCTTGCCAAATTAAGGGTTAGCTGGCCAGTTGTCACCCACAGTTTTTTATTTCAATTATTGAGTAGACGCTGCTGCCCATCTCCTGGTTTGCTTCCCTCTGTCACCTCTTACAACAACCACGGAACGATATGGGGTAGTGGATATTAGAATGTAGCGCTTGCTATAACTATCGGTATAGGTGTGACAAGATCGTCAAACACGACCCTCGTCTAGTCCATATTATTCTTAAGATCTATTTATTCATTGTGCATGTAGCTCTCCGCCAGCAATTCTACAATAGTAGAACGTCGGCGTATCTACTGATGAAAATATTGCAATTATATTTATATATACAGTTTTTACCGAATTATTTCTGTTTCGTTTGGTTAATTATTTAACCGTTGAATTATGTACTGAAGAGGGGAGATATACTTTAGGATCATTAATTGTCGGGAGCTCTAAAAACAATTCCTTTATCACTGGTAAAAGAGAATTATGTTCTCGTAAAGAGTCAGTTAAAATAAGTGCCGGGTCATTATTTTCAGCGTCCGAGATGGAGTCGTAGATTAGATAATTTTCACAAGCTTTATTCTCGTGTTTTGTTGTAAACTTTACAGCGGAATCATGAAAATAATATTAAATAAAAGTAATTTTACGAGTAATAAAAATGTTAGCCCAGTGAGGTAGATTTAAATAAAATCAAGCGTAGGCTATAGGTACAAAACACTTATTCTATTGATAGATTTAGTCCTAATCTTCAACATTAAACTATTTGTTTTCTTCTTCACCAGCATAAAGAGAATGCTACTGTTAGATGTGCGCCTACCCCGTTGTATGTTTGTATTGTTGATTAGCTGTAATTACCACGTTTAGCAGACGTATTAGGCGATTGCAGTATCTACTAGTCATCTCGAACACCTGATGCTGCATTGAATATTTACAATTTTAAATAAATAGTTTTACAATTTTTATTGGGTTTTATTAATCAATTTTAATACCCGTCGCAAACATATGGGTTATATACATTTAACGTGTGTGTCCGTGGCACCGTAGCTCTTAAACGAATGAACCGATTTCAATTTAGATTTTTTCGTTTCAAAGGTAACATAATCGAGTGTTCTTAGTTATGATTCAATAAAATATTTTCAGCCGTTTCAAGATCATCAGATATTTTTGCTTCGGGGATTATTTATATTTTAAATTTAAGTTATAATATATTCCCGACCTTTCGAATATTTTAAAGCACCCATGGTCATAGAAGAACTGGGTAGTTCGACGTTCCAATGTCACAGTGTGTATAACATTGGGACGTTGAATAGTTCAATCTCCCGTGACCATGGGTGCTTTAAAGTACTATAAACGTAGAGAATATAAAGTAAGTAATAAAACGCGATAATATCGCTTCATATTGTACACTATACCTTTATTCAATGAGAAGTGTTCGCGTAGGTATAAGAAATCATCACCTGACGCTGCACCCTATTGCCAATCTGGATATTTCACGCCTGGCGTTAACGAGATGGTAATACAATGATCTTACGTTAGCCGTAAGGTCATCTTATTATTTCCCATGGTTGCGTCTTACAACGCCCAAGGGACGAAGTTGGTTGGTGGATATTTTTACGCTTCATGCTTGCAATTTATGAAATGTAAAGTTTTCGCATCTTGGCATCTTTGCTCTAAGTTCTAGACAGTACAAAAGAGATATTCTAGAAACTTTGTCTCGCAATGTACTGTAATTGTTTTTAAAATTCATACTATTATATTTTATTTATAGGTTCTATTCTACTGTTACTTTATTATTGATATTGAATGTTTATAACAAGTAAATTTCTCTGAGGAAACTTATTTCAATTTTGTAAGTTTAATGTAATTTTACTTATTTCAAAACTATTGTCCTATTATATTATGAATTTCGTGAATATATGGTAGAGTCATAGAGTAATTACATAGGTAGAGACATGCTTAAGCGATATTATTGCAGCACGAATGTGTCGGCTCAACCGGGGAAGGACCACGCTCTCACAATACCAGAGTAAAATAGCAACTTAATATAGACACAATAAAAGCATTTCATTTAAGTCCTCAAGTGTGACGCACATATGCACTATAGTAATCAATGATAGTTTTCAATGGGCCACAGCATCCACTTACATTTTCTGCCGACTTCCAAAAAGGAGACGGTACTCAATTCGAGTATATGTTTTTTTTAATTATGTGTGTTACCTCATAACTTTGTACTGGGCGAACCGATTTCGATGATTCTTTTTTTATATGAAAGCTGATAGTTCTCCTGTGGTCCCATATGAATTTGTTCAAGGTCAGACCAATGGTTATTGAGTTATTCTTAAATAACCTATATTGAAGTCGCTTATATTGAAGTCGGCTGTAGAAAATTTTTAATTTTAAATTATCTTTATAAATTTTGAAGACAAACAAACATACAGTACACTTGATTAATGATAATATAATTTAAATTTATTAAAGATAAGATGAAATGACTCGATTTAAAATTATACTAACTCTCTGTATCCTTCAAACCGTAACACAACAGTGCAAAGACTGCTATTTGTCAGCAGAAGTAAGTAAGAGAAACAGACAGACTCCTAGGCAGGAAAAGAGACCTATAATATAGTACATAGACATTGTGCTCGTTTGTCACCTTTATTTGTATAGCAAAATACTTCAACTCGTCGTGACTCCAGTAAGAGACAATTGATATCTTCATGACAACATTGTACAAATGTAAGAGAGAGTTATGTGAAGGCATAGATACGGAAGCGTTTGGGGTAATGTATGATGTCATTATTCCCGCAATGGCTGGAGTGTTATCTACAATCGTTTTTCTCTGCTTTGAAAGCGCATCTATAAATTTTCGGAGCTACTTAGTAAGGCACATTGAGATATTGTCTTAGTTAATAACTATATTCCTAATATCATATACCTCTAAATGTTTAATTTCAAAATAATGTTTATTTCTACATTAGGTACGCAAATGCATGTTTTTTTTAAACTTTGTAACATAATAAATGTCATTTAAATTTTTAATTGTTATTTTTTGTATTCGTTATTTTTTATTTATAAATTAATTTAGTGATTATTCCGATTTTCTAAAATCCAAATTTCAATAATTATCCATTTAATTCCAATTAATTCGTCTCTCATATCTCGAGAAGTAATTATCATACAGTTTCCAATTTAATGTCATTCGACGCTTAATTGCATATTGAATATCTTATGAGATTTTCATTAAAACCGATTTTCTTTAACTGCTTATAAACAAAGAAAATGATCTCTCTTACAAAGCAATAAGGACCGTGGCCGAGCTCACTTGACTACTCTAGAGCCATCTATTATCTATCTACGGAAGCGGTTGCGATGTATATCGATTTGAAAATTTGACGCGCTAAATACATCGTTCTTTATTTAATACATTTCCATAGATGTCGCTACATGGTACCGCTAAGTAAGATTGACGAAGTCATTGGGCTCTAGTTTATTTACAATCGATAATACTTTGACTGAAAATTGTTAGCATTGCGTTACTATCAAAAGTCCATCCTGAACATAGGCCTCCCCCATAAATTTCCTCGTAGGTATTTGCCGTAGTTACCACCTTGTCAGGCAGATTCGCAACCGTAACTTTTTAATTTTTATTAGGTAGACGCTGCTGCCCACCTCCAGGTTTGTTTTCTTTTGATATGGAGTAGTGGATATTCTGCCACCGCCACTACACTAATACGATGTTTGAAATATTGACTAATTATTCAATAAAATTAGGAAGTTGAAAATAAAGACCACAGGATATAATAATAAAATAATGGTGAAATATAGATAAAGAAAAGAAAAGGGAATGAAAGTGAACGCAAGTAAGACGAAAGTTATGGTTTTTGAAAGAGAAGAAAGTAAAACGATATGTGAAATAAGAATAGAAGGGGAGTTGGTAGAGCAAGTAGATGAGTTTGTGTATTTGGGATGTGTGTTTAGCAGGGATGGTAGATATGATAAGGATATAGAACGACGAGTGAATGCAGGAAATAGATTGAATGGGGCTCTACACTTTATTGTAAAAAGTCAGAATGTGTCCAAAAAGGCACGTTTTGCAATTCACAATGCTGTGTTAGTGCCTACTTTAATGTATGGTAGTGAAAGTTGGGTGTGGCAGAAGAAGCACGAGAGTAGAATAAATGCTGTAGAAATGCGGTCATTACGTAATATGCTAGGGCTGAATCTGAATGACAGGGTGAGTAATAGTGTGATAAGAGAAATGTGTGGTTTGCAAGATGATGTTGTGACTAGGATTAAGAAAGGAATGCTTCGGTGGTTTGGTCATGTAGAAAGAATGAATGAGGAAAGAGTGACAAAGCAAATTTATGTTGCAGAGGTGAATGGCAGAGTCGGGAAGGGTCGCCCTAGGCGAAAGTTTATCGACCAAATAGGTGATATATTGAAAATGGGCCAAATTAAGAGTACCTTTAACCGACGAGCGTGTATGCGTAGGTATATGGATGTGGAGGAAGCGAGAGAGGTGTGTCAGGATCGTGCCAAATGGAATTCCATAGTCTCTGCCTACCCCTCTGGGTGACAGGCGTGAGTGTTTATGTTATGTTATGTTAAATATAGAAAAACATATTAATTTTTTTTAACATTTAATATTTATTTTATTTTAGTTTATATACACACTACACATTTATATATAATCAATTACCTAATTAAATTTTTGACATATATGTATTGTAATTTAAAAACTTGACGCTAAAATTTTTAAATTTAATATATAATTTAATAATTAACAGTGGTAGAGCCACACGGCAGGTTTTGCTGTCGCACGGATGGGCCGGCTCGAACCGGGGTGGTACCACGACCTCACAGAAAACCAGCGTGTAGTAGAGGTTTACCTCTGCGTTTCGCTTGGTGAGTGCAGGTGGCCGGAGGCCCTTTTTACTGGAAATGAGGCATTCCATCTTAGTCCTCACGGGTGGCAACGCATCTGCATTTTGATTCGCAAACGAGGATAGATGTAGATGTTTATGGGCCGCAGCAACCACTTACCATCAGGTGGACTGTGTGCTCGTTTGTCACCATTATCCTATAAAAAAAACCAGGATAATATTACTAAATAATGCTCTCTACCGAGAGGTTAGCAGAACGGGTAGCGCCGAGACCAATTTTCAAGACGCTTGGGTAAAAACAAAACATTTGTTTTAAATTTAATATGTGTGACAAACGAGCATACAGTCCATCTGATGGTAAGTAGATGCTGAGGCCCGTAGACACTAACATCTATTATCGTTAAGATTAAATCAGATGCGACGTCACCCCTGAGGCCTAAGATGGAATGTCTTGTTTCCAGTTCAAATGGTGTCCGCTTCTCTGCACTTACCATACGAAACGCAGCAGCATTATGCTGCTATTTTATGCTAATATTCTGTGAGAACGTGGTCCTAGCCCGGTCAATCATACAACGGTACAATAGTAATAAAGCTGCACCGTGGCTCTACCACGTACACAATTTACTTAATTTTAATATCGTAATTATATTATATGCCGGCCATATACTCGTAGCTAAAAAATTGACAACCCATGAAAACAAAAAACCGACGACCCATGGGAAGGGAAAGTGCTCGAATGCCTCGTAGTGGCAAGCGCAGTTTTGGGCAACCCCCACTAGACGCAGTGACGACCTGTTCAAACACGCAGGCAGTCAATGGATGCGGGTGGCTTAGGACCGTACTTTATGGCAATCTATGGGGGAGACCTATGTCCAGCACCAGACTTTGTGATGGGCCTTCGTAGTGTAGCAGTAGTAGTAATTATATCATGGGATATATTTGAAGCGGTTTTATAATTTACTTTTAACTGAAAAGTAAATGTTATAATGAAAAACGAAAAACCAAGTGTGTTATTTAAGAATAAAAATAAAGAAAAAAATGTTTTAAAACAAGCTTTTATTACTTGTTAATAAAAAGAACTAAAAAGTTAAATATAATTTAATTCTGATAAGAAATATACTATTTTCTGCCGACTTCCAAAAAGGAGACGGTACTCAATTTGACTGTATGTTTTTGTTTTTTTTTATGTGTGTTACCTCATAACTTTTTACTGGGTGAAGCGATTACGATGATTCTTTTTTATTTGAAAGCTGAACACCTTTGTTTCTTTTGCCGTCAAAATTTAACACGCTTTTATTTTAAAAATGGGATATAATGTTGGTATATTTCTTATTATATTTAAATTACATTTTAATTATTTAGTTTGTTTTTAATAAAAACTTTATTTACAAAAGTCTTTATTTTTATGTCTACATTTTTAGTATTTATGTTTGATGATGTTGTTGCCACGAGTATAGGACATAGAAGTCCATCCCCCCAGAGGTCCATTGTAGGGGAATAAGGGCTTCAGTACAACAGGGTCCGCCCTGATACCCTGAGGCGCAACGTTAGCGATATGACATGTTTATACACCCTCATACCATTCAGCCCCCGGCATGTTCCCACCATGGTATTGGGTCATCCATCTCATCCATGTCATCCATCCATTCACATTCATAACAAATGGAACCAACTTATTTTCCTAAATCTGTTGGGGTTGCATATGACTTTCAATAAGTATATATATATATATATATATATATATATATATATATATTCAATAAGTATATATAGATTACAGTACATATACTGTAATCTATATTGAATAAAAATTATTCTATTCTATTCTATTTTGTTCTATAGATATTATCTAGGACTCATCAAGACGAATCAAACGAGCCCGAACTCGATGCGCTTACGTCGTTTTATTACGGAGATCCTATGGCCACCTACCAGCTTCATCATCAAACCTTGCTTACCATTTAATACAAAAGTACTTGTTAAGACGTATCAAACGAGCCCAAGCTCCATGGGGTTGTGTCGTATTACTGGCTTCCTATGACCACCTTCCAGCTCCATGATCAGATCTTGGTTATCATCTAAAGACAAAGTACCCGTCAAGATGAATCAAACGAGTCCGAACTGCGTCAAATTGCGTCGTTTCATTTTAGAGTTCCTATGGTTACCTTCCAGGTTCATCATCAGATCAGCTCCATGTCATCATAATATTACATTGTCAGGTGATATACCGACATATACTTGCAAAATTTTAGCTCAGTCAGAAACCGGAAAGTGTGTCAAATTTAACTTGCAAAATTTGATTACAGACACACAACGGGACAAGTGTAAATAAATACATAAAAGCTTGTAAAAAGATGCCGAATAATTTCCCCTGTCGAATCCCAAGAGGATTACTCTAGGTTGGATTTGAACTTCTGAAGAAATTCAGACCGCTTAGTGTGCGCTGTTTTTTGAAATAATTTAACGAGGGATATCGAAAGCTCCTACTGCGATGAAATGTTAAGGCGATTCCCCAACCAAAACCTTGCGATAGTGCGTTTTTCTTTGTTATTCAGAAACTATTGTCTCATTAGTTATGAGAAATAAACACATCTAAAAGCACATTATTTCCTATTAGTTCGATATGTTATTATCACATTCCACGTTCTTATTTGTTTTTATGTGTTATAAATACATTTAAAATCTACTTTTAAAAAATGACTAAAATTATTGATTACTTGCATCTGTTACTAAAGGCAACACTCTAATCATTTGAGGATTACACTAAGGGATAGATAATTTAAAAATCTGTATTACTCACGTTTTATTTCATTTATAAAGTTCGCTTTTATTTTTTAATTAAAATTAATTACAAAAATTGTGTGAATTCTATTATATCTATTATTCGTACGAAGAGTGCGGGCGGCAGTGCACTGCACGCTCAAGGTTATTTGGTCAGGGAAACGCCTTAAGTCTACAAGATCGTTGATATCCCACGCAATGGAACAAAACCGTTTGCTTCGTGTTTTGTAACGCGTACAGCAAAGTAGTGAAATAATCTGCCGGTAGCGAGAAGTGATAGACTTTTTTCACATTTTTGGCAGCTACATTTATCCTCGATTAAGAATCAAAATGCAACCAAAAAAGTCTTTGCCAACCAAAGGACTAAGATGGAATGCCTCGTTTCCAGTAAAAAAAATGTTTCTGTTCCCTACACTCGCCATACGATACACAGCAGCATTAAGATGCTATATTACATTGGTATTCTGTAGGAGCGTAGTCCTACTCCGACTGAGCCAGCTCATTTATGCTACAACCATAATATAGCTGCAGCGTGGCTCTACCATGTATAAAAAGACTGTTGCGCTAAGATATTACTATTTACTATCTATTACTATCTATATTACTATCTATACTATATTATATTACTATATTATATTGATTTACTATCTAGTCTAGGGTTTCATCACCACTTACTTACTTGACAACGCATCTGCAATTCCCTGGTGTTGCGGTTGTTCATGGGCGGCGGTAGTCACTTACCATCAGGTGAGCCGCATGCTCGTTTGCTCCATCTCCTATAAAAAAAACTTACCACAAGGTGGGATTGTAGTCAAGCACTGGCTTATAATAAGTAAAAAAAATCGCATGTAAATTATAATAATGAAGTCCTTGTAACTGATTAGTGATTATATCGGGTTATATATTGTCGGGAGTGGTGAAAGTATTTCCGTTGTTCGCGAGCAAAGAGGAAAGGGAGATAAAAGATTTAAAATATGTGTCAGGTCATTATTTTTCACTTTCCGGCTTTATAGTACGCCCATAGCAGTTTAGATACCGCAAGTTAAGCGCTATGCTTTTGGAACAAAGCATTTCTGCATTTTGATTCTTAATCGGGGATTAATGTACGAGTATGTAAATATCTATTATAGGCCCAGAGGGTTTACATCGAGTGTGTCACCAGCCAAAACATTGATAGAAAATCCGATATAAAAACTAAGATACAGTCATCATTCAGCATTACAGCCTATTATCGCTATACAGATTATAAACCGATAATAAATATATATATATATATATATATATATATATATATATATATATATATATATATGTATATGATATTTTTTTTAGCTCCTACTGCAATGAATCGTTAAGTCTACAAGATCGTTGATATCTTACACATTCGAACAAAACTGTTTGCTTCGTCTTTTGTAATGCGTATATCATAGTAGTGAAATAAGGATTGCGGTCATTAAGGAGTATGTTAGGGATGAATCTGAATGACAGAGTGAGAAATTGTTTAATAAGAGAAGAGTGTGGTTTGCAAAATGATGTTGTGGAATGCTTCGGTGGTTTGGTCATGTAGAAAGAATGAATGGGGAAAGAGTGACAAAGCAAATTTATGTTGCAGAGGTGAACGGCAGCGTCGGGAAGGGTCGCCCTAGGAGAAAGTTTATCGATCAAATTGGCGGTATATTAAAAATGATGTGGAGGAAGCGAGAGAGGTGTGTCAGGATCGTGCCAAATGGAAGTCCATAGTGTCTGCCTACCCCTCTGGGTGACAGGCGTGAGTGTTTATGTATGTATGTATATATATATATATATATATATATATATATATATATATATATATGTGTGTGTGTGTGTGTGTGTGTGTGTGTGTGTGTGTGTATGTACTAGCTGACCAGGCAGACGTTGTTCTGCCCTTTCCGACGATCATGTGTCGTAAAAAAAATCATTAAATTCACAATAAAAAAATTGAGGGTTACTTATCGGCATATAAACTATCCTCTCAAGTTGGCCAAACTGCACACATTGTGAAACACTTCATTGAAATCAGTTCAATAGTTTAGGAGCTCATCGCGGACAAACAATGTGACACGTAATTCTTGTATATAAAGATGTAGATTTCCTCATAAGAGAAACAGTTGCCTCGCGTAGCAGGCGAGTTAGTAAATACTATTTTTGTTATTTTGAGTTATCTTGTTATCAGAAGGATACTACTGAACGTCACCTATTTCATTTTCCCTCTGTCATCTCTTAAGACACCCACGGGATAATTTATTAAGTCCTAGAGCAACTCTGCAGCTATATTAGTTGTAGGACTATTGGGCCGGCTCGAACGGGGTAGGACCACACTCTCACAGAATACCAGCGTAAAATAGCAGCTTAATGCTGCTGTGTTTCGTATGGTGAGTGTAAAGAACCGAAGATCCTTTTTACTGGAAACGAGGCATTCCATCTCAGTCCTCAGAGGTGACAACGAATCTTCATTTCATTTCTTAATTGAGGATATATATAAATGTTTATGTGCCACAGCATCCACTTACCATCAAATGGACTGTGTTCGTTTGTCACCCTATTTCTATAAAAAAATTATATTGAGTATTTGACGGCTCCGTGGCGTAGTGGCTTAGCAATCAGTTGTTGCGCTGGGGGCCGCGGGTTCGAATCCCGCACGGAACAAGTATTTGTATGGCCTACAAATAATTGTTCCGGGTCTGGATGTTTGTCCTTGTGCAATTTATGTTTGTAAACTGCCTCCACGACACAGGAGAAAATCCTATTGTGGGGGTAACGTTTAAAGAAAAAAAGAAAAAAAGAACTCTTACGTCTCCACGCGAAAGTAATTAATTCTAAAAAAACTTTCTTTACTTTGATATAAAACTTATTTTATTATCTGTACAAAAGGGATCTATTATTTTAATTAATTGCTTTTGATAAATTACTTTATGCAGTGTTTCTTTTAAAATTATAATTTAATTTACTGATTAATCGAAAATACTCAAGCGTCTAAAAAGTTTATAAAAGACCAATCATGAACAGAAAATTTTCATGAATCGTCACATTTTTCAGAGGTAAAAGAGAAATCACTTTTAAGTACACTCGTACCTCGAAGGTCGAAGTGTCCGACTCAACGAAAAGTCTAAATTATATTCAATGCTTTTGATGATAAGGGATCAAAAAAAACCTCGATTTACATACAATAATGTTTGTCATATGAAAACTACGACAAAAATCCTTTTTCCCCAATATTACCCAAAAGCTTAATGTATAAGTATATCCTAAGGAGTCTTATATTGCAAGCGCACTTTATTCTTAACCAAGTCAAAAAATTAAGAGGTTCTCCAATCGACTGCATATACTTTGCGTGTATATAACGCGATATCTTGCCCTTCAATCCGCCATATGAACTATTTTTGTACAGTTAAGTTTAAATTTTAACAGTGGTAGAGCCACGCGGCAGCTTTTGCTGTCGCACGGATGGGCCGGCTCGAACCGGGGTGGTACCACGACCTCACAGTATACCAGCGTGAAGTAGAGGTTTACCTCTGCGTTTCGCTTGGTGAGTGCAGGTGGCCGGAGGCCCTTTTTTACTGGAAATGAGGCATTCCATCTTAGTCCTCACGGGTGACAACGCATCTGCATTTTGATTCGCAAACGAGGATAGATGTAGATGTCTATGGGCCGCAGCAACCACTTACCATCAGGTGGACTGTGTGCTCGTTTGTCACCCTCATCCTATAAAAAAAATTAAATCTGTAAAAAATCTTAAATCTGTAAAAAATCTGGGAATATATCTAGATTCTACCTTGTCGTGGTCGCAGCAGTTAAAACAAGTGAGCAAAAAGGTGTTTGCTACCATGGGTTTACTTCGTCGTTTACGTTCTTTTCTCCCCATTCCCACTAAGATTATGTTAGCACAATCCTTACTTCTCTCTATTCTCGATGATGCGGACGCAAGTTATCTCGATTTAACTGAAGACCAACTGAACAAACTTGAGCGAATTCAAAATATTGCTATTAGGTTCATATTTGGTTTGCGCAAATATAATCATGTATCCGAATATCGCTTACAGCTCAAGTGGTTACCCATTCGCTTTCGCCGGAATCTGCAAACTGTATCTCTTTTGTACTGTGTGTTGTTCAATCCTTTGACTCCAAGCTACTTAAAGGAAAACTTTGAGTTTCTTGGTCATGATCGACCTGATAGAGTTCTTCGGTCAGCCGGCGAACTAATTCTAGAACCATGTTCATTTCAAACAAAATTTATGAAATATTCTTTTACGAGCCAAGCCATAAGGTTATGGAATGAACTTCCACTCCAAATTCAACGTGCACAAACTTTGGAAAGATTCAAAAGTGACGTCAAGAAGCAATACCTAACACTTTGTGGTTATTGATAACCAATTCTAGCAACAGATAGTTTTTGTGTTTTTTTTTCCTCTTTGTTTTGTATTTATTTATTTATAATCTATGTATATATATGTATGTACATATATATATATATATATACCTATTTATTAATATGTATGTTTATTTTATTATTATTTTTTATGTATTATTGTGGTATTTTAACTAAATATAGTTTATTTTATTTAGATATTAGTATGTAAGTGTAACATAAAACGCACCACCTCCTACTGTTCTTAATTCCAGTTTCTCTTTAGCCCAAAGGTTGTCTGGAAGGGATCGCTCTTTAGCGATAAGACCGCCTTATTGTACATACGTATATATTAAGTTTTCTCTGTAATGTATTTATTCGTTGTATGTGTGTGGTGTACAATAAAGTATATACTACTATAATATTTTCGTCCATTGTGAACCGACTGTTTTTTAAATGATAGGATAGAATAGAATAGAATAATTTTTTATTCAATATTGATTATTACATAATTCTTATTGAAAGTCATTTTTTATTTACCACTGGTTCGGAAAATACCTCTGTCCTGGGAAGAACCAGCAAGAAACCCAGCGGGACTTTTTTTTTCAAACATATTTCACTTAACAATAATTTCATTTATACAATTTTTAAATGATTTTTAATAGAACCAGCATGGTGGCGATCACCTTATTCCCAGGGGTTATTTTCATTCATGTATTCCTTGATATTATAATAACCCTTTTTGTACAGTTTTTCTTTAATAAAACTTTTAAACTTGTTTATTGATAAACTTTGAATATGTTCTGGGATTTTGTTGTAAAAGCGTATACATTGCCCCATAAATGAATTACTGATTCTGTGGAGTCTAGTAACTGGTATTACAAGCTTATGTTTGTTCCTAGTGTTTAAAGAATGCACATCCTTATTCTTATTAAAGCTATTTATGTTTTTATGTACATACATTAGATTTTCATAAATATATTGCGATGCCAAAGTTAATATGTTTATTTCTTTAAATTTTTGTCTGAGGGACTCTTTACAATTTAGGTTATAAATCGCCCGAACGGCTCTCTTTTGCAAAACAAATATAGCTTCAATATCAGTCGCATTACCCCATAGCAAAACTCCATAAGACATTACGCTATGAAAGTAACTAAAATACACTAATCTAGCTGTCTCAACATCTGTGAGACTTCTAATCTTTCTTACAGCATATGCTGCAGAACTAAGTCTGCTTTTTGTACATTTAAGTTTAAATAAATAAATAATATATTTTCGTCCATTGTGAACCGACTGTTTTTTAAACGATACTTTTCAATAAATTGTTTTAGTTCAAGCGTGACTCCTTATAAGTTTGGAGAAAAATCTCTTTCCCTAAGGTTGGAAAAATAGGGAATGAAGTCTTTATTATAACTATTTGTACAACATTCCAACTGTAAAAATTGAAACATAAAAAACATAAACAAAGAATATAGTAATTTTCATATATTTGGTGATTTAATTCTTCTATACACTTTACCTAAAGAAAACATCGCACAAGGCATTATACTCGTATTACAGCATCTTGTTTCATTGGCGGTGTTCATAACGATGTCATATTACTTAATTCCTTTTATATTTTTGAGACAATGGTATAACGGTAGCTACGTTAAATATTGATCTGATGAACATTTAATAAAACTGAAAAAATATGAATTACAAAAGAATCCAAAGGCAATCCGCAATTAAAATCTGCTTATTTCTACCATCATAAGATGAAAAAAAACTGGACAAGGGCGAGTAGGACTCGCGCTTTAAGGGTTCTGTATGAACTTAATTGTAAATTTAGATAGTCCATTCAGCATGGGAATCCAGTTTCGACGATTTATGCTTGTTTTCGATATCGATACACGAGGATAATATAATTTATATACAATAAAGAAAATATTGAAAATCCAAAAGTACACACCTCGAATGGAACGGTTTGCAATAGTGAAATTCAAAAGGCTTCCTAAGGATTAAAACCTAAAGTTGATAAAAAAGAATCAAGGGGTTCAGTTTTTCGAAAGATATCTTGTTCACATCCATATCGACCAACTGATGTCCAAGTTGAATTATTTTCAACTAGCTTTTCCCCGCGACTTCGCCCGCTCGTAATTTATTACGATTGGATTTCATCGGTTTTAATTTTTTGCACGGATCCCTAATAATATTTCTAAAATAAAAGTAGCCTAAGTTACTTCTTATAACATCATCTATATGCCAGGGAAAGTCCGGTCAAAATCGGTCCAGCCGTTTCGGAGATTAGCCGGAACTAACAGACAGACAGACATAAAGACAGAAAGACAGACCGACAAAAAATTTAAAAATTGTGTTTTTTTTATAAGTACCGTATATACTTTCATATGCATATAGTAAAAAGCTGTTATTTCGACATTACAAACGGACACTTCAATTTTATTTATTTGTATAGATTCACATTTTTGTTAATAATTATCGAAATAAATAATCTAATAACTACGTGAGAAGTATTAGTTGAAATCTCCTCTTGCTATTTGTGTACTTTTTTATTATATAACTGCAATATAAAGCTGGTGGTAGTGATTTAAGTTGAGTGAATTGCGATTTTTGGGTTTGGTTTTGGTTACAATAGGTACGTATAAAATTCTAGCAGTTATATAACTACCTACTTCTACTACAGTACATCATAAGTATACTGCTGAACATAGACCTTCGCCATAAAGTACGATCCTGAGCAACATCAAATGCCTGCGCTCTCTAGTACGAGGTTGACACTCTAGAATTTTTTCCCATCGGTTGTCGTTCCATTGCCACTTCAACTTACAAATACGCTGGGCTATGGCAGTTAGGTATGTATCCTCCCAATGAAAGATAAACAAAAATAATTATAATTCTGTATACAGGTACGAGTTAAACATATTTACGACGATCATTTATCTTTTTCACTTTAGAATTTTATTTTTCTCTTATCTTGTATGGATTGGTCTCAATACTGTAAGGTAGCTTTAAGGGAAGCAGCGAGGTAGTTCCAACACAAGTATTTTATAACTTACTGGAGCTACCTCAATTTCTGTAATGCATGACAATGTATTGAGAAACAATAAACAATTTGTTTATTTATTATTTATTGTCATTCTTCATTTATTTTATATTTTACATAAGTAAGTTAAATAATAGTACTATACTCATGCAGCCCCGGCGGTTAAACGTTACAAGAAAAGATTACAAAAGATGTGACTTTTTGTTTTTTTTTTAATACCGTACTAAATTTCTTCACTACGTCGATAAAGAAGCTTTACTTCAATAATTAACTTACTTATTAAAAGTTGCAGCCTATTTACGTCCCACTGCTGGGCACAGGCCTCCTCTCATTTCTAAGAGGGCTAAAGGGCAAGGAAATGTCCGCCGCGCTGCCCCAATGCGTGTTGGTGAACTTCACATGTCTTCGAAATATTTTTTTTCTTATTTCTCAGACATGCCGGTTTCCTCACGATGTTTTCCTTCACCGCCGAGCACGTGGTAAATCAGCACTTAAAATTGCAATTAACAATTTCATTGGTGCCGGCGGGGATCGAACCCGGGTTGCTCGAGTACTGTATAGCTTACAGCGAGCGCTAACCATCTGAGCAACCACGGCTCTTACTTACTTACTTACTTACTTACTTATTACTTGGATAAATTCATGGAAAGGTAAGCACCGAATATTGCTTTAGCTAAATGGTAAGTCGGATTGAAGAACAAACTTAACTTTTCAATGAAAACACGTTCTCCCATACGTTGCACAATGTAGACCACATTGCAACCGACACTTCAACTGCAAACATAAGTTTTAACGTGTCTCTGATTTTTTCCTTTACTTTTGTAATATCCTGTACGTGTATATATTGTATGTATATATTATGTATATATTGTCCCATGGGTATCGTAAAACATGACAGTAGGAAACTGACTCAGGAGATGAACAGCAGCGTCTTTCTGATAACAACTTAAAATAACAAAAAACCTCCAATTACCAATTCGCCTCCAAGTGTGGGAACTATGGCAAAATCCCCTCTATAAGGCAATGTATGGGAGAGGTCTGTGTTTAGCAGTGGACTTATATGGACTGTAATAGTTACGTTACTGTATGGGAAACGAGTATGATATGACATATGACGGACATGCCTATCGAAAGCCATGAAATCTTTCTGGCAAATCTCATAGTGACCCATTACGACTACACTGGAATGAAATAGAGTGATGGATTTTATTAGTTCGTACAATTTATCCATAAGCTTAAATCTCTAAAAATCTGCCTGATTATTACTAAGGAGTACGTCCACATACCTTGTGAACATTTAAATGAAATAGGCTTTAAGAAAAGTTCACACCAGTGGTTGAATATCGGATTGTAACTCACGAATTTTTAGTTCGTGGTCCCGTTGCTTTTTTTATAGGATAGGGTGACAAACGAGCACACAGTCCACCTGGTGGTAAGTGGTTGCTGAGACCCATAGACGTCTACATTTATCCTCAATAAAGAATCAAAATGCAGATGCGTCGTCACCCGTGAGGATTAAGATGGAATGCCTCTTTTCCAGTAAAATGGGTCTAGGGTTCTCTACACTCACCATACGAAACACAGCAGCATTAAGCTGTTATTTTACGCTGGTATTCTGTGAGAGCGTGGTCCTTCCCCGGTCGAGCCGACCCATTCGTGCTACAACTATACTACTAATATAACTGCAGCATGGCTCTTTAACATAAATCCTGATGAATATTTTGAAGTTATAACAAAAACAATATCGATATCTAAAACTTACTTTAAAATATATTGAATAGTTAAATGGAATAATTTGAGATCAGAAGAAACAATGCTAAGTTTAAACGTTAAAAAATTCCACGTGCATTGAATAATTCTGAATTTTAACGAGGATAACTTTTTAACACTGATACAACTAGTTTCGTTATTAGGAAGGTTTAAACTTTTAACCATTCCCGCTTGCGCGGCACGAAACAATTTGAAATGTTCGAAATTTTTGAAACAAAAATGCATTTTATGATTGAAAATTTTTATACCTATAAGCTTTAAGTTACTGATATTTACTGGTTTATTGTATAGATTCCTCTACGCAATATTATAATCCCGTAGGTGAGGTAAGAGTACAGAGGGAAATGAAACAGGAGATCGAAGATCAGGAGTGAATGCAACAGTTTCTTCCTGATAACAAGTTAAAAAAACTGCAGGTGACAACCCTAGGAGGGCTGTTAGTGTGACTATTGTGGATAAGAATAATAATAATGTCCTCCAAACCGAATTTTGGTCATGGCTACCAGTCTTAACCTCTATCCTACACAAATGGCTAGTCTCTACTAGCCATTTGCGCAGGACAGCATTTTTTTCCAAGACAGAAATTTTGTTTTTTCCATATTGACGAGATGGTTTTGCAGACAAAAGGATAAAGTGTTGTGTTTTATCGTGTAAAAACTACTCTGCTAGACGCTCTGATGCATGACATAATATTTCATTTGTAAGTAATTGTATACCTCATTTATTAAAATAGTTCTAGAAAAATCTCTGCGTCGGCTTTCAAATATATTTAAATATATTCGACAATAGATGGCAACACTTTCGTGTGATGGGAACTAAAAATATAAAGCTACGTAGAGCTCAGTATTGAACAGATCCCATCCGCAGAGATAGTGACACTCGGTGATTTTAACGCCCACCAGGCTGAATGGCTTGGTTCCCGTTTAACCGATCATGCGGGTAGATCTGTCTATGACTTTGCCTTGGATTCAATCAAATGGTAATGGTTGGCCGTCTGCTCTTAGGGGCTGAAAACCAAACGATGGGTGCTCTCCGCTACGACGAACGTTAACAGGATCTCTGTACTGAAAGATGAAGTAGCCATCGACTGTCAGCACCGAATGCTTATGTTATCAGTGAGACGGTTATATCATGTCACTTGTAACATGTTTTTATTACATGGTAGAGCCATGCTGCAGCTACATTACTGGTATAGTTGTAGCACGAATGAGTCGGCTCGACCGGGGAAGGACCACGCTCTCACAGAATACCAGCATAAAACAGCAGCATAACGCTGCTGTGTTTCGTATGGTGAGTGTAGAGAACCGGAGACCCTTTTTTTACTAGAAACGAGGCATTTCATCTTAGTCCTCACGGGTGACAACGCATCTGCATTTTGATTTGTAATTGAAGGTAAATGTAGATGTCTATGGTACACAGTAACCACATACCATCAGGTGGACTGTGTGCTCGTTTGTCACCCTAATTCTATAAAAAAAAAAACATTAAAAAATATATTTCCATATCTTAAATCACACAAAAACGAATTTCAACGTGAATATAAGTACTCGATGTGAAAATGATATCATAATACAATTTACGCTCCGTATCTTCTATGACATTTAATTTCCTGCGTTCAAATTTTGCAGATTTTATTATTGATTCGCTTATTAACAGTAACAGATGTAAAAATTAAGTCAGCGTACTCTTCGCGTACTTGCTGTGTAAGAATATCTACTACCTCACATCGTCCCGTGGGTGTCGTAAGAAGCGACAAAGGGAAACAAACCAGGAGATAGGCAGCAAATTCTTCCTTATAACAACTAAAAAATAAAAAACTGCGGTTGCCAATCCGCTTGCCAAGCGTGGCGGCTATGGCAAATATCGGGTATATAGGCCGCAGCCAGGTAGCTGGCGTGGTAAATATGCCAGTTGCATTTTCATTTACGACAGTTACTGTTTTAGACATATACGACATAAAGTATAATACTACTTAGTAACATTCAACAAAATCAGTATTAGATTGTCGAAAACAACGTCCGTCGCGTTTTACAAAACAAAGAACTAGTCTTCTCGCCTGCTCGCAGTCGACTAAAGGAGTTACGGGGAATTGACCGTAACTTAATGCGTAATGTATTAGTACCGTAGCGCCCGTCTTGTAGTAAACATAAAAGTATTTTTAGAGCGTGTAGGTTAAATATGCTCGGCTCTTTTGGACTTCTGCACGCTCATCAGTGAGTACTAGCTTAAAACACTATGCTTAAAAATTTAACGATAAAAGTATGTTTTTTTTAAATAATCGCGCAGCGCTACTTGTGTGGCCACACCTTTATTTAATAAACCGATTGTCATATCAAGCGTTTCGCTTACGCACTCAGGAAATTGAATATCACATTCGTATTTCGTTTTTTTTTTCCATGGGCATGGTTGTATTTATACAATTGCAATTTGAGTCACTACTTGTTCAGAAAATTTGGTTTAAATTGGTTTATTCTAGCAAAAGTGGAAATCTTTATTATTGAGACCAGGTCTTCCACTTTTTTAAATAATCTATAAAATGGAACACATTTAAAAATAATGTTGTATATGAATCCAGACGCAACAAAATAAATCTAGAAATATATATAAATGGTACGCGTCCGAAAACATGACACATCGAGCCTTAGAAATAGACTATCAATCAGCCACAATTTGTACTTTAAGAGCGTTGCCACAGATTAAATAATTTTACTACGGCGTTGCTCTTCTCATGCACATACACCTGTTGAGTATTTTTTTTTAGATTTCATCGTAAAAATTTTTAAGGCCGTCTTCTACGAACGATGTGGAAGTACATAAACTTTACTTCACCCCCCGCAATATTGGAAGCGAAAATCACTACATTGGGAGAATTTTAGAAAAAATAATCAAAAGATGTTTCGGCAGGCTCTAGCCGTGGTGGAATCGTAGATGTCATTTTATTTATAACATAAAAATAAATACTTACTAATTTTATAAAATGTGCTCTCAACATGACCTAAATAAATATTCCTTTTTATAGGATATAATTTTACACGGTTTCATTATGCATCTTTGCAAGGTACACGTACTCGTATAAATAGCGATTTAGTGTCATCTTTATGGTTATTTGACCTGGCCAACCATTATTATTCGCGTTTCATCGTTTAATATTAGTAAATTTACAGAGGTTAGAAATAGTTAAAATGTGCTGCAACGTCGCCATATGGTTAAAACTGTATTTTATAAATAGTTCTTTTTTCATTTATAGAGCACCTGATTATTTTAAAGCTCCTTATTGGTACTGGAATTTTAGTTCTTCTTGCGACAAAGACGACGATCTGCTAATACGATAATAGCCGAATAATCTCTTTCTAAAGCTCCGAATCCATTCCATTCCATCCATTACAGTTTATAAAAGTTCACTGTTGTACATGTACATAGATTTCCTCATAGAGGGGATACTGCTACAGTTGCCACGCTTAGGAAGAAGATCTCTCACATCTTACGACAGCCACTAGACCAAATGGGTATTCTATACAACATGTAACAAAAACCCTGTGGTTCCAGTTAAGTGCGTTATCAGAGTCAGTATTCAAACGTAAAGTAATAACTTTTTTCAAAAAACTTGAACATTAAGAAAATATTTTATAATTTAAAAAAAAAATAATTTTAGAATTGTATGTGGTTTTATTACCTCTGCATTATACTAATAAGTACTATATATAATAATAAGAAGATTGTGGAAAACCCGCCTTCACCGATGCTCGTGTCAGTTAGAGGTAATAAAACCACATAAAATATGCAAATTAATTTTTTAATTAAAATTAAATTATTTAATGTTCAAGTTTTATGAAAAAAATTATTTCTTTACGTTTGAATACTGACTCTGATAACGTACTTAACGGGAATCACAGGGTTTTTGTTACACGTTGTATACAGATAAAAATCATTAACGACCGGGTGTTATAACATTGTTTTGATTTGTTTATATTCAGGTAGATAGTAAATTTAGATTGGTGTAGATGGGAATGTACCTTCAGCTTTCTTTTCAAGTCTTTACGTCATCACACAATGGGGTGCACCTCGAGTGGTGACTAGCAAAGGGCAAGATCCTTCTTCTTTACAAGTATTTATTTCATTAACTCATCATTACTGACCATCCGGGGTCCACTGCAGAACATGGTCTCTCTCATAGATTGCCTTGGAGATATTTGCAATAGCACCACGCATGGAAAGCGGGTTCTGGAACAGCAAATTTTCAATATTTTGAATTATAACCAGGAAAATTCTGTTACTTATCTTCTCTGTCGCCTCTTTCGATACCCAAAGAATGTTATAATTTGTGACATCTCTTGCGCTGCCATTACACGGCAAAGTATTTAATATGCATATATATATATATACAGTGGATTTCATTTATTACGACCTTGGTTGTAGCGACCATTTAGTTAAAGCGACGATAAATCTAAGTCCCTTGAATTTAAAGCATATTTTAGTACAAAATTCATGCGGCTATAGCGACTTTGGATGTAACGCCGAGTGCGGGTGTAGCGACTGTTTTTAATGAATCATTTGTAACAAATTCCTAGAAATCCCATGCAGATATTGCGACCGGAGTCGGCCGCCAAAGGCACAAAAATTTCTTTCTTTCACAAACATTTCTTATCTTTTGTTTACATCCACACAGATGGTCAGCAAATGTGGAGACCTTTACCTTTTGTTTATAGATATCAGCTAAGTAGATAGGGAAGTGTGTACGTTTCGGAGTTAAATTTATGGTTCAGTTACAAAGTGATATTCTGAGTAGCAACTGTAATGTATTGAATTTGTTACCTTTGCCTGTAACGACTTCCGGATATAACGACGAAAATAGAGTGGTCCCTTCATCGTCGTTATACCCGAAATCCACAGTATATATATATTTTTTTTATTGGATAAAGGTGACAAACGAGCACACAGTCCACCTGATGGTAAGTGGTTACTGTGGCCCATAGACATCTGCATCTATAGTCGATTACGAATGAAAATAATAAGTATAATAATATAATAAGTATGTAATTTAATTAAGCCTTCATTTAATTTAGTCTTAATTAAATTTAATTTGGTATTTAGCTTAGCATGAATATAACAACTTTAAGTACCAAACTTTATTGTTAATCACACATACATTTTGTGCAAGCTGTGTCTACAAATATATTAGAATACAATTTTTGAAATCTTTGTTATATATAATACCTATCAGCATGTTAAAATTGTGTTCTTTTTTGTAGACCAAATAAAGAGAAAAAAAATGCTGATGTGTTGACACCCGTGAGGAATATGATAGAGTGCCTCGTTTCCAGTATAAATGGTCTCCGGTTCTCTACACTCACCATCCAAACACAGCAGCGTTATGCTGCTATTTTACGCTTGTATTTAGTGACAGCGTGATCCTTCCGCAGTCGAACCGACCCATTCGTGCTACAATTATACCAGCAATATAGCTGCAGCATGGCTCTACCACGTAAAAAAGGAAAATATTGTTGATGCAATCAACATTAAAATTGTTCCCGTTAACCGCTCCAAGAAAGCTTATGCTAGGAGTTAGGAGTGGTACACGACAGTAGTCATGACTTCAACTCATGACGTTTAAATTCACAATCCGCATCTTTAACCATTAGGTTACTGTGAAATAAATTATTGATTAAATATTGATTTCTTCGTTACAGCTTTTCTGAGGTAAAAACTTTTCATTTTGACCTCAAGCATCCCTATTTGTTGCACGTTTATTACACCCTGACGGCTTTAGAGGCAATTTTAGTTTTAACACTATTTCGAAATGGCGGCGAGGGAATGCCTCCTGATATTGCTTTGTAAAAGTTAAATTGTATTTTCAACAATCTCTCTATATTCTAAAGTTCATAGTAATAAGTATTCAATTTATCACATAGGCGATCGTTTGAAATCTATTTCCTATTATTTGACAGCCGCCACGGCTCTTCTGTGTATCTAATAAGTGAAACCTCGTAATTGTTATAATTAAAAATTTAAAAATTTGTACATCCAACTTCAATATAAATTATTAAGAATAACTCAGAAAATATTGGTCAGACCTTGATCAAATTTATATGCAACCACATGAGAAGCACCAGCTATCAAATAAAAAAGAATCATCGAAATTCAGTTCACCCAAACAAAAGTTAAGAACTATAATAATGTGTATATCCCATGCAAAAGTTCTCTACAAAATTCGCCAATTGTTTTAACGTAATTCTAGTTAAAATAAATATACATTAATGTAAATTCAATCTTAAATGCATTTTCTAAAGTACACACAGGGTACGTACAAATTAAAAGCGCACCCAAATGATCGAGTGGGCGCTCATTCAGTAAGGACATTTTTGTTTCTGATTGTGTATCTAGTTTTTTATTAGTGATCGATGGGTAACACACATAAACAAAAACATACCATCGAATTGAGTACCTCCTCTTTGTTAAAGTCAATAGCAAACGAGGATACCTGCGGAGTTTCTTTCGGCATTTCTTCTTCGGGATTTTTTAAATAAAATAACGATGACAAACAAGAAAACAGTCTACCTGGATGAATGCTGTTGCACATAGAAATCTACATTTATCCTCAATTAAGAATCAAAATGCAGATACAATACAAATATACAAAGGGTGACAATCACCCTTGATGGCTAAGGTTGAATTCCTCTTTTTCAGTAAAAAGTGTATCCAGTTCTCTACGCATATCATACGAATCAAAGCAACATAAAGCTGCTATTTACGCTTTATACAGTGAGAGTATAGTACTACCCCGATCAAGATGACACATTCTACTATTATAATATAATCAGTGCTCAGGTGTGACAACGCATCTTGCACATAACAAGATGAACTACGTAAATCGCTCGATTTCGTGCAAGCTTTACCAAGTTGTCACTCCTGGTACCTTTTTTTCTCTCAGTCGAACCTTTCTCTAACATTCGTTATCCTAGTATAATCAAGCAGTTTATTTTCTTAATTTCTCCGTAAAAGTCCACCGCTGGACATGGGCCTTTCCCAATGTTAGTTGATCGATGATAACATTGCCAGACGTCGCGTTTGATGATGATTTGACCCGCCTGGATTTACGTCATCATCATCATCATCATTACAGCCCTTCACCAGTCTACTGCTGAACATAAGACTCCCACCAGTCCTGAGCCACCTGCGTCCACTGACTTCCTGCATCTCTTACTAGTTCGTTATTTCATCTAGAGGGGGGACACCCAACACTTCGTATACCGGTACGTCCCTGCCACTTGAGAACCTTGAACTTGAACCCTGGATTTACGAGTTAAGAATATTTTTTTACACTACAACCCCATCATTCTCTTATACAAGCTCCAAGACAAAAAAAATAACGTTTTATTCGATTCAATCACTGTTTATTTTACATGAAAGAGACTAAGCCGCTCGGGAGTTTTAGAAGCGATGGAAACTGTTTAGGTTGAAATTGTAACTCAACTTTTTGAAAGCAGTATCGGAAATATTCCCTCGGCGCTCTGTTGGAATATAGCTGAAACGGTAACTGACAATAACTTGTGGATCGACTCACGAACGAGCTGCCTAACAATGACATTCAAATTCGTATAAAAATAATTGGTATCCACAACCAGACCAGAGGTTTTTTTTGTTGTAGTATGTGTGGCAAACGAGCATATTGTCTTACCTACATACCTACAATTTATCTAAGATTAAGAATCAAAATAGAAACCAACAAGAAGCATTGTCACCCCTGGGGAATTAAATGGACTCACAATACAAAACACAGCAGCATTATGCTGCGATTTGACACTGATGTTCTGTGAGAGCGTAATCTTTCCCCGGTCGAGCCAATCTATTTGGACTGCAGCTCTAATACAGCTGTTCCATGACTATACAACGTTCCAAAATATCTTCAGCTCTGGACAAAAGGTTATTGTTTTAATTTTTCAAGTTATGTCATTAGTTTTAGAAGCTATACTGTACAACCAGCCCAATTTTTAAAACGTAAAAATCAAATTATAAATCGTTTGATATAGTTTACTACGTGGTAGGACTTCTACTCTCTGCCTTGGAGATTGTTTGGGTAGGCACTACATTTACCTACTTCTGCTACAGAAATAGGGCTGTCGGTTCAAAAACCTATTTCTGTAATCTTCTTTGTTTGAAGTGAAAAAGAAGAAGTTGAACCCACATGGCTGCTCCGAGGTGGTCACTATGTGTGGGTTTGGCGAGCTCACTTCGGATGTGTGTTCGTGGGCTGCGGCAAGAGGGGTGTCTTCTCCCCCTACCGCTGCAGACGAGGTGGAGTCGCGTAGGAAGAGGAAAGTTTGTATGGCGATCTCCGCGACTCTGGCGGGGCCGCACCGTTGATGCGGTCGTGGAGGTGCTATATGGAGAGAGGAGTATCGGTATTGCGAGGTGCCGCTCTCCCTAAGTATCCTCCGCAGCCAATACTTAGTTGGCAGCCAAACATAGATCAGATCCGCCGCTGGGGTCAGGAAGACAAATGCTTCTGAATGCTTATTCTTTCTGGTCCCATGACCTTCGAGCACGGACACGAGGACGTTTAACGGTGGTAGAGTCACGCAGCAGTTTTTGCTGTTGCACGTATGGGCCGGCTCGAGCCGGGTTAGTAACACGACCTCACAGAATACCAGCGTGAAGTAGAAGCTCTGCTTCTGCGTTTCGTCTGGTGAGTGCAGGTGGCCGGAGGCCTAATCCCCCCCCCCCCCCCATCAACAAGGTAGCGGAATTACACGAAAGACTACCCCAGGAGGTTACCAGTACCCCTGGAGAATCCCTCGCCGAGCATCCACGACCATGTTATTCCAATCCTGAGCGTGGATGCTCAGGCTGCCCCGTGTATTCTGGGGGGGGGGGGCAAAATTCCGCTCAAAAACATAACTGCTCGGGGCAAACTGAGCAACAATACCAAGGCGACCCCTGCCACGGTATCCGTGAATTTCTGCAACATCAGGGGACTTCACTCTAACCTAAACGCCGTCCACTACCATCTCGTGTGCTCCGGAGTTGGCACCGGTCCTAACGCGTCTTTTCCGGTACTCCTACTAAGTACCAAGGCGTAGTCCCGAATTCATGGAAGACAGCTTTCATCTACCCGATCCCTAAAAAAAGGCGACCGCTCAGACCCATCCAACTATAGGCCTATCGCGATCACCTCCTTGTTCTCCAAAATAATGGAATCCATTATTAACTGCCAGCTCATCTGGTACCTTGAGGATCACCAGCTGATTAGTGAGCGCCAATACGGTTTTCGTCGGGGTCGATCAGCTGGTGATCTTCTGGTCTACCTGACCCATAGATGGGCGGAGGCAGTAGAGTCCAAGGGGGAGGCGTTGGCCGTTAGACTGGACATTGCGAAGGCCTTCGATCGGGTTTGGCACAAAGCGCTTCTTTCAAAGCTCCCTTCCTATGGGCTTCCCGAGAAATTGTACAATTGGATCACCAGCTTCCTTGCAGTTCGGAGCATCAAGGTCGTTGTAGACGGTGCATGTTCTGACTACAAGCCTAATAACGCTGGTGTTCCACAAGGCTGTGTGCTATCACCAACGCTGTTTCTTCTGCATATCAATGATATGTTTACACCTGGTAGCATTCATTGCTATGCGGATGACAGCACTGGTGATGGCCGTGCCAATATTTCTCGGGAAAACGTCGCCGAGTACCGGAACAAACTTGTGTCTGAAGTCGAGTCTTTGCTGGACAAAGTCTTGGATTGGGGGCGACTAAATCTCCCTCCTCTCTAAAAAGCCTTTAAAAAGCTTGGCGTGCTCAGCAGAGCGGGACAGTATTTCATGCCGGCACACCGCCTGCAATTTTACATGACGCAGGTTCAGCCTCACATGGAATACTGTTCCCATCTCTGGGCAGGGGCTCCCCAGTGCCAGCTCCTTCCACTTGACTGCATCCAGCGCAGAGCGGCTTGAATCGTCGACGACCGAGCCCTTTCCGATCGGCTCGATTCATTGGCACTGCGAAGAGATGTTGCATACCTTTGCATTTTCTTTGTAGTTGGAGGTCGCGGAGAATGGCGTGCCATGGGTTCTGGTGCGCCTTAACTGAGAGAGATATGGAGGAAGAGTAGTCCTCCCCGAGGAGGAGCCGCCATGGAGCGGCCACCGCTGGTAAAGCCGCGAATGTATGCGAAAGTGTTCCCGTGTCCCTGGCTAAATATGCGACCAAGGTGGAACACCATGGGGTGTTAGTCGGTACGAGTCTGACATAACCTGTTCTTGGCCCCGCGAAACGGCTATGCGTAGGCATTTCCCCATGAAAAAAAAGATGTCAATGGACTGCAGTAGCCACTTACCACCAAGTCGACTGTACTCTGTGTTACTACGGTTTTATAAAAAATAAAGTAGTAGAAAACGAAGTAATATATTTAAAAATAAAATTAATATTTTGCTAACTAGATTTTATTTACAACTCGACATATACCGCCATATTGGCAACGCCGCACTTGTTCAAACCTCGACGAATTCTGTAAGTGAAAAATAACCTGACATTAGTTATCGTTTTAAAGTTCAATTTCGCAGCACTTGAGTGCACAGGTGGCACAAAGAATAATTACAATGATTAATTATTTATGCCTTCGGGCTCGGAACAGTAATATAGACTTTTTGGACCGTACTACAAATTTCCGTGTCGTTTTGCAATGTGGTGTTTAAAAGAACATATCTACCTATTTCGTCTCATAAGTATTATAAAAGACGACTATGGGAAAGGCCATAAAGATCTCTTGATCTGATATAAAGCGTTATACGTTGAATGCTTCGTTGATCTAGTGGTCTTAAATGCGACAGCTGATCACGGCGTTCCGGGTTCGAATCCAGGGTCGGGCCAGTTATTTTGATTTTTCTGTCAAGAAATTCTAAAGTATCAAGACGTAAAGTCATTGGCACTGCGCCTGATATCTTTCCGATCGTGTCGAATTGCCGTCCTATTACCGTTACATACTATGAGAGTAGGAGAATAAAGAGTGCACCTGTACTTGCGCATATACACGGGCACTATAATCCTGTCCTGTACAAATGGCTAACCTCCATTGAGGCTTGCAGCCGTGATCGTAATTAGGTCTGGAGGACATTATACGGGAAGCAACGTCCAAGGTCTCGCCAGTGTCTGTTACTGAGATCGCCAATCCTATACCAAGAGAGGTTTAAACATAGTGTACAGAGGAATAAAAGCCCCGACTTCATGATAAGCATTGTTTTGTTTCTTTTCAGTTGTTATAAAACGACAGTGACGACGATATGCTAATACGATAATAACCGAATAATCTCTTTCTAAAGCTCCGAATCATTTCAATTCCATTCATTACCGCTTATAAAATTCAATGCTGTACATGGCCTATCCATAGATTGCCTCAAATTGCTCTCATACTGCTACAGTTGTCACGCTTAGGAAGCTGATCTTCTATATCAGTTTACCTCTCTCACATCTTACGACACCCACTAGACCAAATGGGTATTCTATATATAGATAAAAATTATTAACGGCCGGGTGTTATAACATTGTTTTACCTACTTACTTACTTATCGTCACGCACAATCCCTGACGGGGTAGCCAGAGAGAATAGATCGCCAAGTGTCACGATCCTTACATACCTCTTTCGCTTCTTTCAGATTCATTATCTTCTTCATACATGCACGTCTAGGTATCCGAGTACTCTTGACCCTCCCCTCTTCGAGCAGTTTGCTCACATGGTCTTCGAAAGTTAGTCTCGGTCTACCTCGACACCTTTTAATATTAACTTTTGCGCTATATATTTTCTTCACCATTCGGTCTTCACTCATTCTCCCAACGTGCCCAAACCATCGAAGCACGCCCTTATCAATTTTTGTGATAAGGTCATCTTTCAAACCTGCCATATTGCGAATCTCTTCGTTTCGCTTCCGGTCGGCTATGGCAACGCCGCACATTTTACGAAGAGATCGCATCTTCACTGCATTCAACTTGCTTTTATGCTTCTTCTGGCATACCCAGGTTTCGCTGCCACATAACAAAGTCGGTACCAACACTGCGTTATGTATTGCAAGGCGTGCACTCTTCACTACGCCTTGCCTTTTGACTAACGCAGTCAGAGCACAATTGACTTTGTTCGCGGCAGCGACACGCCTGTCCACATCTAAATCACATCTTCCATGCCGGCTAAAAGCACTCCCCAAGTATACAATTTCATTTACCTGTTCTAGACATTCCTGATTTACCCATATTTCACACTTCGTTCTCTCTTCGTCCCTTTCAAATACCAGAACCTTAGTTTTATTAGCATTCAAGCGGAGACCTTTAATTTCACATTCCTCTTTCATACACGTAACTAATGCCTGCAGTTCTGCCTCTGATGGTGCAATAAGTACTGCATCATCAGCATACAGCAGACAATTTACTTTAATGTCACCCAATTTCACACCCAAACAGCTATCTTTCAGCTTCTGTAAACAGCTGTCGAGATACAGTATGAACAGCCAGGAAGACATGACACAACCCTGTTTTACGCCCGTTTGGACGCTAAACATGGGTGACAGGTCATGCCCTACCCGCACACAGGCTTTACAGTCACAGTAAAGTGACTGCACAGCCCTTAGCAATCGACCATCCACACCATACCCCGGCAACAGTTCCCACATTTTCTTCCTTACAACCTTATCAAATGCTTTCTCAAGATCCACAAAAGCACAGAAAATCTTCTGGTTAGCAGCCAGAAGCTTTTCCGTGATCATGCGGAGAGAAAACATTTGATCCGTGCATCCTCTTTCAGGTCTAAATCCGCATTGTGCCTCCCATAGAAATCTTTCCGATTTCTCTTGCATCCTACGTGTCAAAACCTTCGAGTAAACTTTACTTGCTAAACTGGTCAAGCTGATCGCCCGATAGCACCCGCAGTCAAAATGTGAACCTTTACCTTTATATAAAGGCACAATGACTGCGGATCGCCAATCATCCGGGACATCCCCCGTCCGCCAGCACATATTGCACAGCAGATGAAAGCTGTCCCAGACGCGAGGCCCACCATACCTGACCATTTCAGCAGTAACTCTGTCTAGTCCCACAGCCTTACCACATTTCAAACTTCGAATCGCACGTTCAATCTCTTTCATACTGATGACCTCAGTGTCATCGAGGTCCGGGTTTGGCGTACCAGTTACGGCGTCACCCCCGGATCCCTCACTAAGATCATCACACGCATACATTTCTCTATAAAATTCGCTCCATCGCTGCATGACGTCCGATTTGTCTGAGAGGACGTCATTAGTTCTCGAAAGCACTTTGTTCATTCTTAAGGCCGTCGCACCACTTCGGGTCCTTCCAACCTCTTTCCAGAAGAGTTTTGATTTGTTTATATTCAGGTAGATAGTAAATGTAGATTGGTGTAGATGGGAATGTACCTTCAGCTTTCTTTTCAAGTCTTTACCTCATCACACAATGGGGCGCACCTCGACTGGTGACTACCAAAGGGCAAGATCCTTCTTCTTTACAAGTATTTATTTCATTAACTCATCATTACTGACCATCTGGGGTCCACTGTACAACATGGTCTCTCTCATAGATTGCCTTGGAGATATTTGCAATAGTGCCACGCCTGGAAAGCGGGTTGGCAACTGCAAATTTTCAATATTTTGCGTTATAACCAGGAAAATGTTGTTACTCATCTTCTCTGTCGCCACTTTTGATACCCACAGAATGTTATGGTTTGTGAATTCTCTTGCGCTGCTACTATACGGCAAAGTATTTAATATGCATATATCTTTTTTATAGGATATGGGTGACAAACGAGCACACAGTCCATCTGATGGTAAGTGGTTGCTGTGGCCCATAGACATCTACATCTATCCTCGATTACAAATCAAAATGCAGACGAGTGAGACCCGTGAGGACTATGATGGAGTGCCTCGTTTCTAGTAAAAAGTGTCTCAAATTCTCTACACTCACCATACGAAACACAGCAGCGTTAAGCTGCTATTTTACGCTGGTATTCTGTGAGAGCGTGGTGTTTCCCCGATCGAGCCGACCCATTCGTGCTGCAACTATACCAGTAATATAGCTGCAGCATGGCTTTACCACGTAACAAAGGAAAATACTGTTGATGCAATTAACATTAAAATTGTTCCTGTTAACCGCTCCAAGAAAGCTTAAAATGTTTGTGTTAGGAGTTAGGAGTGGTACGCGACAGTAGTCATGACTCAAACCCATGACGTTTAAATTCGCAGTCCGCATCTTTAACCATTAGGTTACTGTCAAATAAATTATTTATTTAATATTGCTTTCTTCGTTATAGTTTTTCTGAGGTAAAAACTTTTCATTTTAACCACAAGCATCCCTATGTGTTGCACGTTTATTACACCCTGACGGCTTTAGAGGCAATTATAGTTTTAACACTATTTCGAAATGGCGGCGAGGGAATGCCTCCTGATATTGCTTTGTAAAAGTTAAATTGTATTTTCAACAATCTCTCTATATTCTAAAGTTCATAGTAATAAGTATTCAATTTATCATATAGGCGATCGTTTGAAATCTATTTCCTATTATTTGACAGCCGCCACGTCTCTTCTGAGTATCTAACTACGTACAAATTAAAAGCACACCCAAATATTCGAGTGGGCGCTCATTCGGTAAAGAAATGTTTTTCACTGATTGTGTATCTAGTTTTTTATTAGTAATTGAAGGGTAACATACATAAACAAAAACATACAGTCGAATTGAGTACCTCCTTCTTTTTAAAGCCCTCGACGTTCTCGTTTGCTATCAACTTCAAAAAGGAGTTTCTTTGCAGAGTTTCTTTCGGCATTTCTTCTCATTGGAGAGGAACCTGATTTTTTTTATAAAATAACGGTGACAAACAAGCAAACAGTCCACCTGACGGTAAATTTATGCTGCAGCCCATAGAAATCTACTTTACTCCTCAATTAGGAACAAAATGCAGATGCATTGTCACCCCTGATGGCTAAGGTGGAATGCCTCTTTTCCAGTAAAAAGTGCCTCCAGTTCTCTACACACACCATATGAAACAAAGCAGCATTAAGGTGCTATTTTACGCTAGTATACAGTGAGAGTATGGTCCTACCCCGATCGCGCCGACACATTCGTTCTACAATTATAACATAACCAGCTCTCAGGTGTTACAACTCATTTGCATTTTCATTCTTAATCTAAGATAAATGAAGATGTCCACCAACTTAACACCAGGTGGTCTGTGTGTCCGTTTGTCACCCTTATTCTATAATAAATAAATAAACTATTCACTTGTTCGCAGAATCTTGCACATAAAAAGATGAGCTAACTACATCGCTCGATTTCGTGCTAGGTTCACCAAGTTGTCACTCCTGGTACCTTTTTTTCTCTCAGTCGAACCTTTCTCTAACATTCGTTATCCTAATATAAACAAGCAGTATATTTTCTCAATTTCTCCGTAAAAATCCACCGTAGGGGCCTTACCCAATGTAGGTTGATCGATGATAACATTGCCAGACGTCGCGTTTGATGATGATTGGACCCGCCTGGATTTACGTCATCATCATCATCATTACAGCCCTTCACGAGTCTACTGCTGAACATAAGCCTCCCGAGGAATGCCATAAACCACGGTCCTGAGCCACCTGCGTCCATTGACTTCCGGCGTCTCTTACTAGTTCGTCATTCCATCTAGTGGAGGGACACTATACACTTCGTATATCGGTACGGGGCTGCCACTTGAGAACCTTGAACTTGAACCCTGGATTTACGACTTAAGAATATTTTTTTTACACTGCAACCTCATTAATCTCTTATACAAGTCCCAAGACATAAAAAATAAAGTTTTATTCAATTCAGTCACTATTTATTTTACATGAAAGAGACTATGCCGCTCGGGAGTTTTAGAAGCGATGGAAACTGTTTAGTTGTTGAAATTGTTACTCAACTTTTTAAAAGCAGTATCTAAAATATTCCCTCGGCGCTCTGTTGGAATATAGCTGAAACGGTAACTGACAATAACTTGTGGATCGACTCACAAACGACCTGCGTTACAATGCCATTCAAATTCGTATAAAAATAATTGGTAAAAAGAAAAAGTTGAACCCACATGGCTGCTCCGAGGTGTCTACTCCGTGTGGGTTTGGCTAGCTCACTTCGGATGTGTGTTCGTGGGCTGCGGCCAGAGGGGTGTCTTCTCCCCCTACCGCTGCAGCCGAGGTGGAGTCGTGTAGGAAGAAGAGTGTTGGTATGGCGATCTCCGCGAATCTGGCGGGGCCGCACCTTTCATGCGGTGGTGGGGGAGCTACATGGAGAGAGGAGGGTCGGTATTGCGAGGCGCCGCTCTCCCTAAGTATCCTCCGCAGCCAATACTTAGTTGGCGGCCAAACATAGATCAGATCCGCCGCTGGGGTCAGGAAGACAAATGCTTCTGAATGCTTATTTTTTCTGGTCCCATGGCCTTCGAGCACGGACACGAGGGCGTCCGGTGCGCAGGTGTAGTTGGAGGCCGCGGAGAAAGGCGTGCCTTGTGTCTGGTTCTCCCCGAGAAAGGACCGCCATGGAGCGGCCACCGCTGGTAAGGCCGCGGATGTATGCGAGTGTTCCAGTGTCCCTGCCAATATGCGACAAAGATGGAACACCATGGGGTTTTAGTCGGTGCGTTCTTGCCCTCGCGAGGCGGGTATGCGTAGACATATCCCCATGAAAAAAAAATGTCAATGGACTTCAGTACTTACCACCAGGTCGACTGTCCTCTATGTTATTGCAGTTTTATAAAAATTATAGAAGTAGAAAACGATGTAATATAGCTAAAAATAAAATTGATAGATATATAGATTTTATTTACAACTCGACATATACCGCCATATTGGCAACTCCGCACGTGTTCAAACCTCGACGAATTCTGTAAGTGAAAAATAACCTTACATTAGTTATCGGTTTAAAAGTTCAATTTCGTAGCACTTGAGTGCACAGGTGGCACAAAGAATAATTACAATGATTAATTATTTATGCTTTCGGGCTCGGAACTTTATAAAGACTTTTCGGACCGTACTACAAATTTCCATGTCGTTTTGCCGTGTGGTGTTTAAGAGAACATATCTGCCTATTTCATCTCATAACTATTATAAAAGACGACTATGGGAAAGGCCATAAAGATCTCTGGATTTTGATATAACGCGTTATACGTTGAATGCCTCGTTGATCTATTGGCCGTAAATGCGACTGCTGATCACAGGGTTCCGGGTTCGAATCCAGGGTCGGGCCATTTATTTAGATTTTTCTGTCAAGAATTTCTCATCAATCAGCCCGATAGCCAGTATCAGGACGTAAAGTCGTTGACACTGCGCCTGATATCTTTCCGATCATGTCGAATTGCCGTCATATTACAATGAGAGTGAGAGAATAGAGAGTGCACCAGTGCTTACGCACACACACAGGCACTATAATCCTGTCCTGCACAAATAGCTAACCTCCATTGAGGCTGGCAGCCGTGATCGTTATTAGGTCTGGAGGACATTATACGGGGAGCAACTTCAAAGGTCTCGTCAGTGTCTGTTACTGAGATCGCCAATTCTATACCAAGAGAGGTTTAAACATAGTGTATAGAGTAATAAGTTTCTTTTCAGTTGTTTGAAATCAGTTTTTATTTTAAGTTATTATTTTACCCTTTTGAGTGGACTAAGGAATATATCACAATTCAATGCCGTCTAAATTATTCCATTTAAAACTTCATCACCTGGTTCGCCACCTTTTGGGATAGCATCATTTCTTCATATTTATTTGGGGCCAACCCTGAATTAAAAAAATATTTAATTAAACAGGGATCATCAACATCAGTTCACAATTGACAAAGATATCTTGCAAGAAACATACAAAATTACTATTTCTATTTTAGTTTTTTTTATATAGAAGGGGGGGCAAACAGGCATTCGGTTTACCTGATGGTAAGTAAATACCGTCGTACATGAACAACTCTAACACAAGGGTAATTGCAGATGTGTTGACGGCCTTTTAAAAAAGAGTAGGCTCTTTTCTTGACGGTGGTAAACAATTCCACAGAGAAGTTGTACGAGAAAGAAGTAGTCCTAGTAAAACGCACAGTGGTGGACCACCAATTAAGATTACCCCCTAAACCACCAAGCAAGCAGATAGTGAGGATGGTATCGGGAATTTTGACGCGATGTGCGTTCGTTAAATTTGGCGGCTGAAATTATTCCAAACAATTCCTCAGAGCACTCCCCGTGGTAGATGCGATAGAAAATGCAAAGGAATGCAACATCCCTACGCAGCGCCAGTGAATCGAGCCGATCAGAAAGAACTCGGTTGTAGACGATTCGAACCGCTCTGCGCTGGATGCGGACAAGTGACCCAGAGATGAGAATAGTATTGCATGTGAGGCCGAACTTGCGCTTTGTAAATTTGCAAGCGATGTGCCGGCATGAAATAGTGTCCCGCTCTGCTGAGCACGCCAAGCTTTTTAGAGGCCAGTTTCGCCTTCTCTTCCAAGTGACCACAAACACGCTGATTCCTTCCAAGTGACCACAATTCCGCTGACCCAATGGTCAGCGGAATATACACTTCCTGGCCCTAAAATACTCTTAAAAATGAGAGAAGGCCTGTGCCCAGCAGTGGGAGGTATAAAGGTTTTTACTTCACTTTATTTGACTTTACTTTTTAACCCCCGATTAAAACAGAGGGGTGTCATAAGTTTGTAGTGTGTATCTGCGTATCTGTGCGTCTGTCTGTGGTATAATAATAATAATAGCCTCCAGACCGAATTTCAGTCACGGCGGCCAGTCTCAACGGAGACTAGCCATCGGCGCAGGACAGGATTATAGTGCACAAGTGTACGCGCAAGCACAGGTGCACTCTCTATTCCTTCACTCTCATAGCCCGATGGGACGGTAAACCGACACGACCGGAGAGAGATCAGGCACAGGACCAACGGTTTTACGTGCTTTCCGAGGCACGGGCGTGAAACACCGCCAACTTCCTGACTCCAGACAGCTACTGAGAATTTCTTGATGGAAAAACTCAATAACTGATTTTATGGCCCGACCCGGGATTCGAACCCGGGACCTCATGGTCAGCAGTCGCACTCCTACAACCACTAGACCAACAAGGCAGTGGTCTAATATGTGATATAATATTTCCTCAACGGATGAACCGATTTCGATAAAGTTTGTTTTCGTTTGAAAGGTATCATAATCGAGAGTATTCTTAGCTACGTATCAAGAAAATCTGTTCAATCGTTTGACGATCTCTAGATCTTATCGTTTCGGGTTTTTTTTAATTTTCAATTTAATTTATTCAATAAGCATAAATATTCGCTCGCAGATTTGCCGACAGTGGCATGCTATCACGCGTTGATGGTTACTTGTGGAATCGTTTGAAGATCATTAGATCTTTTCGTTTCGGTTTATTTATTAATTTTCAATTTCATTTATTCAACAATTATTTATTAAGTGTACTCGCTCGCAGATTTGCCGGCAGTGACATATATCTACGTTATCACGCGTGGATGGTTACTTGTAGAATCGTTGCCAGCCAGTAAAAACCAGCACATGACCTGGTCGGGGATAGTGCAATCGGAAGTAAATCGTCAGTCCAGACGGTTGCGTAGACTGCACGGCATATAATTTAATTCAGTCCATCATCAACGTCATCATCATTACAATCTTTCACAAGTTCACTGCTAAACATAGACCTCTCCCAAGGAATGATACAAAATGATCCTAAACCGCCTGCGATATGAGACATAAAATAGACGTTCACAATAGGTAACTTACTAAATTCAAACTTTGGAAAAATGTTATTCACATCTGAATTAACTCACACACGTATATGTAAGAGAGAGAATTTTATCCCCGGCCGATGCAGAGGTAATAAATCCGTATAAAATATGAAAAAAAAATATTTTTTTATATATAGGATAAGGGTGACAAAAGACAACACACACTCGTATTCAAGAACGATACGCGCACAGTAGGTTTTAACGCACAGTGGACGAAATTTTGTTTCATAAACGTCACTTGAGTGTTAGACAACACTATGAGCTCATTATAATGAAAGCACAGATAAAGTAGCTCGCTAGCTACTTTACGCTACGCACAGTGCGACAAATCAATGCAAATGTCAAACTGATATGGGGTATATAGCTTGTTTGTTGATTTGTGATACGATGATTGGTTTCGTTTGAATAATTGCAATAGATTACAGCAGCGAAGATGATTTTGATAATTATATCCTGGAGAGAATAAACGTGCAAAGCACGATTAGCACAAAAAAAGTGATACGTGACTTTCAAAATACTCTTGATTATTACAGTGCCAATGAAATTTAAAGTCACTTTAGGTTTTCAAAAGATATCGTATTAAATATACTTCTGTCTCTAATAAATGCAGATCTTTTGAAAGTTACTAGTGGCCTTAAGATTTTATTCATCTGGGAGTTTCTAGATTTTTGTAATAACAATTAAGTTAATCTACCTATCAACAGTTTCAAATCCACAATATATTAATAATATTTATGCATAGGTACCCTATAATAACAGTACCAGTAACTTCTTTTACCTGAAAGAAAACAACATTTGTTATTTTATTCAACTCGAGTGAAGTCGCGTCACAACGTTAACCAATCACGGCACCCCATTCAGTGCTATGTGTCCGTACAACAAAGAGTCCACTAAGTATTTTTCATGAAATGAACGGCCTGCCATGACGAACGCAGTGAAAAATACCTTACTTAGCATAGTGTTGCTAACATACTTATGTATGTGTCGTTCGTGAATACGGGCCCAAGTCTATCTGATGGTAAGTGGTTGCTGTAGCCCATAGACATCTACATTTATACTCCATTACGAATCAAACTGCAGATGCGTTATCACCCGTGAGGACTAAAATGGAATGCCTCGTTCCCAGTAAAATGGGCTTCCGGTTCTATACACTCGCCATATGAAACACAGCAGCACTGAGCTGCTATTTTACACTGGTATTCTGTGAGAGCGTGGTCCTTCACCGGTCGATCCGACCCATTCGTGCTACAACTATACTACTAATATAGCTGCAGCATGGCTCAACCACGCAAAGTTTTCTCATGTGATTTCTATACGTTTGTATACTGATTCTGATAACGCACTTAACGGGAACCACAGGGTTTTTGTAACATGTTGCGTAATAAGACTGACAAACGACCATATAGTCCGACTAATGGTGAGTTGGTAATGTGGCTCATGGACAATAAAAAACTATCATCGATTAAGTACCAAAATGCAGATGCGTTATCAAAATCAGTTCTATTTGTTAGCTCACTAAGGACTAACTTGGAATGCCTCATTACCAGTAAAAAGGATCTTCGGTTCTCTGCACTCACCATACAAAAAACCAGCATTATTCTGCTGTTTCTCGCTGTTTTCTAAGAACGAGGACCTACCCCGGTCAGGCTGATTATATTACGTTAAATCTTGTATAGAGTTGATGATAGAAATCGTTGATTTTCGTTATGAAAATAGGCATGTGATATGAATCAAAGTTACCTCATATATCCATCTTCGCCCCAATGCCGTCCCCACCAGTTCAGAAGTATCCAGTACTGTGGTGTATATCCAACGAGGAGCATCGCGTGATTCATCTTCCAAGGTACACAGAATGGGTCGTCGTAGATGCCATTTCTAAAATCATCCAAAACTTTAATATTTTTTTTTATTTAATTAACTTTTCATGCGTAACATCTATACCGGCGGATCAGACCGACTTTTGGCGTAGCAACGTGTCGCCACGGCATGCATCGCCACACTATATAAACATCTATAGCTGCGCATCAGGCCGACTGTTGGCATGGCGACGCTAACGAAGAATGTTATTCCTTAAATGAAACTAATTTTTACGGATTTTATCGCCTTTGCTTTACAGCAACCGTGGTCACGGGGGGACTGAGGTGTTTGACGTCCCGATGTCACAGTTAGCCCGAGACGTCAAACACCTCAGTCCCATCATAACCACGGGTACTGTAAAGCACCTGAAACGTTGGGAATTAAAAAGTTAAATTAAACGCGATAAAATCCGTAAAAATTAGTTTCATTTAATATGTAGTCTTTGCGTATATGTAAGAAATCATAATGTTATTCCTATTTATTTTTTATTATGAACATCAAAAAATAAAATTTTCTCACCATGCTGGAATTTATATTTAAGCATTTAATAATAATAGTTATTCCTTGACGCGAATTTATCGTTTTTGTTTTTAATGAATATAAATGTTTATTTAAGCTGTCATCTTTTTCTTGACAAAATTCTTAATATTTTATTTTTCATTATGCCGTATTTATTTCCTGTCGTAAACTATCCTTTTATGCATATTACCTGCACAAAATAATTTCGATGTTTCATCTGCCAGGCGTCCCACGACGGCTCACAATTTATTGTTACATATTTGTATAGTTCATCGCTACTGCTTGAATAAAAACTTGAAAAAAAATGCTAGGTATTAGAACTCTTTTTTTTCCCAGGAGTCCGTCTGGATTGGTACCTTCCTTACCTATTTCTGCTGCCAAATAAAAGCTTGTGTGCTTGTACTGTTGTATTGCGGTTGGAAGGGATAGAGAGCCAGTAAGACGGATTATGTGCACTCAATCTTATTTTATAAATAATATAACTAGCGGGCACCCAGCGCGTTGCAACCGCAGAAGAAATAATTACGGAAATACTTTTTTAAATTTAGAAGTTATATTATTAAATTAGAAATAACAATACATTCATTGAAGTTGAATGATACAATATAACTTTCAAATAAATTTGAAGTTACTTGTACTATGCCTATAACCTTCACGCAAGTGTAAGCAATAACTTGCCAAAGTTTTGCCGCAATCTGATGAACGATATGGCATCGCATAAAATACGAACAAACAAAAATATTTCTTAAATATATTAGATTAGATTAGATTAGATTTTTCATTGACAACCATTGTCAACCAATCAACAGGCTTTTTTATAAAACTGAAGTAACAAACGAACTAACTGTCCACCTAATGATAAGTGGTTACTGTAGTCTTGGACACCTGCAGAATTCAGGTGATCAAGTTCAGCCTTCACATAAAGAAGGCTACGTTGTCACCTCTGAGGACTAAAACCGACTGCTTCATAGCTTATAACTATACTTCCTCACAATACTCATCAGATCAGTTGCACTGTAAGCACTATTATTTCACGGCAGATATATTCAAGAGGATGGTTGCCACCTTTACGAATTCTAGATAAAAAGAAAGACCTACCTGCTGCTCCTGCTTGGTTACCACGGTGTTAAGCGTTTAGTAGAGACATTCTTAAAAACCACTGCCATTAGGCGGAAGAAACAGGTAAGAGGAAGGTCTTGACGGATTCCTAGGCAGAGAAAGAAACCCACCTGTGGCTGCTGCTTGGTTAACACGGCATTGAACGTTGAGTAGAGACTAACTCTTATATTTTTTTATAGGATATGATTACAAACGAGCACATAGTCCACCTGATGGTAAGTGGTTCCTGTGACCCATAGACATCTACATTTATCCTCAATAAAGAATCAAAATTTGTCGTCACCGGTAAGGACTAAGATGGAATTCCTCTTTTTCAGTAAAATGGCTATCAGGTTCTCTACACTCGCCATACGAAATACACCAATGTTAAGCTGCTACTTTATGCTGGTATTCTATGAGAGCGTGGTCCTTCCCCGGTCGAGCCGACCCATTTATGCTACAACTATACTAGTAATATAGCTGCAGCATGGCTCTACCACGTATATAATAATAAAAGCTATAAAGTTAAATAGGTTATAGAAGAAAACAATAATGAACCTATAGAACTGGAATGTTATGGGGGCGGCATTAACGGCGACGGCGAGGGGTCCGATGGTGGCCAGAGCACGTTCCAACGCCGCCTCGTCTCCAGAGGGCAGGGTTGCCCAGCGTCGTGGTCGTACGCGAACCAAACTATGGCTGTAGTGGCATACGCCTCTCTGGAATAATAACCAAAATGTATGTTGATGACTGCGAGAAAGAGACAACAGGCAGATGCAAAAAAAGACGTGGTTGTTTTTATTCAGAATGATTAACACGACCGAAGTGCTCTTAGCAACTAGGTGCAATGTTAGTGACGCGCCAAGCTTGTCGATAGAGTCATGACAACACACGTCGTTTTGGCAGTAATAATAATGTACTCCAGACTGAGCTGTCTGCGTTAGCACAAGTTACAATTCCCTTACATCATCGGAAAACCTTACGTGCGTGGTTTACTTATAATCACTGGTATTTGACCAAACCGCTGATTTTCATTAATATTTCATCTTTCATTTGCTAAATCAGGGCCATTTCATTTGGCATTAGATGGGCATATTTATGTAAATTTTTAGAGTTCCTTTTCGTTTTATGTTTAATTTTGTTTTTATTTGAATTCATTTCGAATCAAAATAATTGTATCGGTCCTGTGTGTTTATGTACAATTTGTTAGTAAAACAACCAAAAAGAGAGAGGAATCGAGAACACGTAAAGTACTTTTGAATCTTGGCAGATTCTTCTCTGCTTTATTGCAGTGGTAAAATATAAAGTAGTTTCTTTGTTATAGTAAAATTAACGTAAAGTTGTGTAAAGTTTGGCACAACCACATTCCAGGAGATGGGTAGCAGCGTAACAACAGTTAAAAACGAGGTGAGGTGAGAACCAGGAAAATATTCCCCTAAAAACGCAATTTATGGGGAGGCCTTCGTTCGGCAGTGAACTTTGATGGACGGTAATGAATGAATTGATGAAATATTCAATATAGATTATAAATAATACTTATTGAAAGTCACTCTTGTCTTTAATTACCACTGGTTCGAAAAAAAACTGCCCTGGGAAGAACCAGCAAGCAACCCAGCGAGCCTTTTTTTTTAAATAACAGCTTAAAATCATGTATGTTTGATGAATGAATTATTGCGAGATATTGAAGACAAATAACAAATGAAAAAAATATTATGAAATAGAAAGATAAATTATTCAAGTTTTAATTAAATAAAAAAGTTTTGATTTTATTTTTAGTAATAAATGACAATGTTAAATATTTATTAAGTTATTAATTTTTCTTTTATTAATTAATAAATTATTAATTAATTCGTAATAGCTCTTCACAAGTCCACCGCCTAACATAGGCCTCCCCCAGGGAATGCCACAAGGCACAGTTCTGAGCCACCTGCTGCCATCGACTTTTTGCATGTCTTACCAGGTCGTCACTCCTTCTAGTGGGAGGTCGCCATACACTTCGCTACTCGAGAACCTTTCTTCCCCATCGGTTGTCGCTTCTTCGACCTACATGGCTGGCATATTCCCACTTCAACTAATAATGTTAAATATAATGAAATCAAGGCGAGGCAGCATTGGTAGAGCGTGTGAATCTCTCACTACAGGCAGTCTCCGAATGGGGCGATGCCAATCTTGTGAAATTCAACGCCTCTAAAACACAAGCGTGTTTCTTCACTGCAAGGTAAGCCAGCTTACCTTGGCTTCTTCTTTCCGAAATATATCACTGGAATATACCGTCCGCCTTCAGTTGTTAGGGTTTGAGATATCCTCAAATCTGAACTTCGGGCTGTTCATTGAGTCCAAGGCCAAAGCAGCTGCTAGGAAGCTGGGAGTCCTTGCAAAGGCGATTCTTTACGCCGCGACAGCTGCTTGCTTTATATAAAGCGCAAGTCCGGTCGTGCGTGGAGTATTGCTGCCATATATGGGATGGTGCTGTAAAATGCCACCTAGCAGCTTTGGACTCAATGGAAAGGCGTGCTAAGAAGCTTATTGATGACTCGAATTTGGTTAAAACCAATCTTCCCAGCCTAGAACACAGACGCAAATTAGCCAGCCTTTCAATTTTCTACAGGATGCATTTCGAAGAGTGTGCGCAGGAATTGCATAATTTTATTCCTCTCTTTCCCTTCCACCATCGGACAACCAGACTTTCGGCCAGTCTCCACCCTTTCGTTGTTGACTTACCACGCATTCGAACCAAACGGTTCGCCATGTCGTTCATCATGCGTACAGCAAAAGAGTGGAATAAGTTGCCAGCATCTGTCTTTCCATCCGATTACAGTGTGGTTGTCTTCAAGGCAAGATTGAATAGGCTTTTGTTAAGTCAGTGCGCTTCACCATCTTAGGCTACATCACCACTTACCATCAGATATGATCGTAGGTAAGCGCTGGCTTGGTAGAATAGAAAAAACATTCGTCGCGCTGTCCCAATGCGTGTTGGCAACGTTCACATATCTTCGAAATATTTTTTAATTTCTCAAAAATGCATGGTCCCCACAAGACTTCCTTCACCGCTGATCACATGATAAATCAGTACTTAAAATCTATAATAACAATTTTATTGGTGCCAGGTGGGATTAAGCCCGAATTCCTCGCGTACAATGAAATTTACTGAGAATGGTTAAGCCCAGGAAAGCAGATGACCGAGATTTTCCAGAATTTTATATACGTAGGTGTTTGGGTGTCAAAGCAAAGGTGTCTTACACTCTCGACGCTTCTTAGGCTGATACTGTAATATTCGATATGGTTGCCAAGCGGGTGATAAGGTACCATTAGCCTACTTTGGACTTTGACGCTCATCCGAATCATGTCTTACTTAACTATAACCTCTAACCAAGTGAAATACACTAAAAACCACCTAACGTGTTGCTACATTTAAAGACTTCTTTTTACTCCGACTTCAACGTGTTATTTTTTGATATGTATTATTTAATTATGTTACGTCATATCTTCGTTAACTGTGAACCAATTTTAATTAATCTTTTTTTATTACACAGGTCATACTTTAGGATTCTCATATAAATTTCAAATGAAAATAAGGCATGAAGTTCGTAATGTAACTATCACGATGAATTGAAATAATGTAAGAGCAGCATTTTTTAATTAAGCTAGGCTACTTAGATGTATCTATTTAGAATGTTGATTTACGTAATATTTGTTATCCAACAAATCCTTTTATTTTTTTCTATAACTAGTCTATGTAATTAATGTCACCTTTCCAAGGTATGGATACTGCGCCTCCATGGCGAGGCCGGCTCGAGCCGCATATCTGAACGCGGCCTGCAAAGATCCGCCATCGCAGCCCATATTACCGTCCTTGAAGCTGCAGTCTACAATTTGCTGCGGACTGTTAAAAAAAATCTTAAAACACATAACATTCATTATAGAAGTGGACTACAATGCCATCATCATCACTGCTCATTACAAGACTATCGCTGAGGAAATGATATGCAATCTTTAACCGGGATGGAAGACATGACAAGGGATAGAACAAACACAGATAATGGGACTCTTTACTCTACTATGAGAACAGTATTTGACTACCATCCCACCTGATGATAAGTGGTGACGCAGTCGCATATGGTAAAGTGCACTGACTTAACATAAATCTATATTACCGGAGACCCATTTTACTGAACAAGAGGCATTCCATCTTAGTTCTCACGGGTAACGACGCATCTGCATTTTGATTCTTTATTGAGAATAAATGTAGATGTCTATGGGTCACAGTAACCACTTACCATGAGGTGGACTGTGTGCTAGTTTGTCACCCTTATTCTATAAAAAAAAACCATATTGTAATCAGTTGGGGAGACAGACGCTGGCAACATATTCAACTCAATCGTACAGCAAATAGACATAACAGTGGTAAAGCCACGCGGCAGCTTTTGCTGTCGCACGGATGGGCCGGCTCGAACCGGGGTGGTACCACGACCTCACAGAAAACCAGCGTGAAGTAGAGGTTTACCTCTGCGTTTCGCTTGGTGAGTGCAGGTGGCCGGAGGCCCTTTTTACTGGAAATGAGGCATTCCATCTTAGTCCTCACGGGTGACAACTCATCTACATTTTGGTTTGTAATAGAGGATAGATGTAGATGTCTATGGGCCGCAGCAACCACTTACCATCAGGTGGACTGTGTGCTCGTTTGTCACCCTTATCATTTAAAAAAAAAGACAATATACCAGTACACATAGACATTTCGAAATAATATTTCTACAAGGATATGTTGATAGGCTAAGTACGTAAGAGAATCCCATACCCCCTATAATACCGTGGGTGGCTTAAGAGGCGTAGGGAAATTAAATAAGAGATGGACAGTATCTTTCTTACAACTTAAAATAAAAAACTGCGATAGACAACCCGCCAGTCAAGCGAGATAACTATGGCCTATGTTTGGCAGTGGACTCTTGATGGGTGATAATGAATTAATGAGTTGATAACCTATATCAAGTGAACTGTTAGTTCATTAATCACCTAAGTTATAAAGAAGCCGGCGGCTTAACTATATAAGTTTCATTTTTCTCCTTTTACTTTACAATGTAATAAACCTCATCTATTTAACTTCAAAAATATTTTTTGTAATCGTGCGAAAATACACTTTGAAATTAACGAAAGAGTTACACATTTTTACGTAATCCATCGTCGCCTCTTTAGCTCAGTGGTAGAGCACTGGTCTCGTAAACCAGGGGTCGTGAGTTCAAACCTCACAGGAGGCAGTTTTCTTTTGCTTTATATAACAAAAAATAATGTTTTTTATAGACCATTTATTTGATTCGTAAAGGAGTGTCTTAGTCTCGCTATCGTCTTAGATAAAAAAAACGTTACAGCCTGTAATTTGTTACTAGATTTTTTTGCTAATATACCTCACCTATCCCCTAGCCAGGAATTTATCCAGTATTAGAGATGCGTTTTAAAGAAATAAACATCCAGACCTGGAACATTTATTTGTAGGCCGAACAAATAATTGTGTCGTTCGGGGTAAGAACCCACGCCCAGCAGAGCCATGCAGCAGCTATGTTATGGTTATAGCACGAATAGGTTAGCTCAACGCGGGAAAGACCAAGTTCTCACAGAATACCAGCGTAAAATAGCAACTTAACCCTTTCGCTATCCCGTGCACTACATATAGGTCATTGCTATTGTCTTTTGTGTCTAAAAACCGGACAGTGAAAGTGTTAATACTGTTGTGTTTCGTATGGTGAGTGTAGAGAACCGGAGACCCTTTTAACTGGAATCGAGGCATTCCATCTTAATGCTAACGGGTGACAACGCATTCGTATTTTGATTCTTAATCGTGGATAGATGTAGATGTCTATCGGCACTGTATTCACTTACCATCAGATGGACTGCTCGTTTGTCACTCTCCTTCTATAAAAAAAATCCACACCCCGCGTTGCCGTAGCTAGCTATCTTACCTTAATTCTCTCCACTGCCTGTGTTTCCTATATAGCTGAGCTTGCAGAGCGTGAGTTACAGCGAAGGCGTAACACGCCCCACAGTGCCACTGTTCCTCACGACGCGGCGTAAAACCCCGGCCCCTCCAATCCACCTTCATCGATTAAAAATATTAATGTGTATTTGGTGATATTTACCCTTTTCTACCAAGGAATCTGTATGGGTACCATACCATCCTTACCCCTTTCTGCCGTCAAATAGCAGTACTTGAATTGCTGTGTTCGCGCGGGTAAAGAGCCAGTTTAATGAAATGCCTCACATTTCATCTTAGCTATCAGAGATGACAACGCATCCGTACCCTTCTTTACTTAAAGTTGTCCACTGCATTAGCTTCTTACCATTAGGTGCATTGTATGTTTGTCAATTTAGTTTAAAAACATATACTCTCAGTGTTTGCAAATGAATTGACAATATGACTACGGTTATTTTCATAATTGGCAGAGCAGTGCTGTAGCACGAATCGGTCGGCTCGACCGGGGAAAGACCACTCTCTCACAGAATACCAGCGTAAAATAGCAGCCTAACGCTGCTGTGTTTCGTATAGTGAGTCTAGTGTAGAGAACCGGAGACCCTTTTTACTGGAAACGAGGCATTATATCTTAGTCCTCATGGGTGACAACGCATCTGCATTTTGATTCGCAAACGAGGATAAATGTAGATGTCTATGGGCCACAGCAACCACTTCCCATCAGGTGGTCTGTGTGCTCGATTGTCACCCCTATCCTATAAAAAAAACGATTGTCACAAAGTATGTCTCTCCGTATCACATACTAGGTTTCCCTCATGGTACCCAGACACTTATAAGATTTGGTGTTATCCGAAGATATCGTGACCATTCTTCCACCATTTTGTAACATTCATTTTCACTATCTGTGGTAAAACAATTTTGTGTCACAAAGATAGCGCCTGAAACCTGAGTTGTTCAGTGTTCATTTTTGTATCGCGATTTCGAAAGCAGGTGGATATCAATGTTTGCTCCCTGAGCAATATTAATCAGTAAGCACACATGCACCATGTTCTTTTGGATTGTCCTATTGTGCATCTTTATGTATAAAAATAGTTAGTACCTATAGTTTTACAACGGAATGAAGGTTTATAGTAGGAAAATAAAATAAAAAAATTCTATCTATCTATCAGTAACTGAAGTGAGTGTCTTGAGTGTAAAAGCTCCCGCAAATGTGTCAATCTACGAAAGGCGGCTGGCAGTAGCTGGACCCATGAGACTGAAGATCGGGCTAAGTGGTGCTTCTTGGGACAGCACTATGTCCAACTACCACAGGTTGGTGATGATGGTTATGGTATTATGGTATATTCTAGCTAGCTTCTGATAGTCCACACGTATAGACGGTCAGTCATTTTTGTATTTAAAACGACTAAAATTGAATTTTAGATCTCGTACAGGATCTTGAATTTATCAAAAACATTTCCTACCGTTCTAGGTACACTCCGATGTTTGATTCTTCGGTAGGCACTTCTGCTGTAATCTCTAGCTGGATCGAACAAGGGTATCGTGGATATCAGCTTTAAAATATCAGTGACGTAATCGCTCACATCCTAAAATAGAAAAAAGAGTGAATTTTTTTTTCTCTTTGTCATTCCCTACATGCCTATAAAATTCCACTGTTGAACATAAGCACCCCCACAAATTGCCTCATAGGGGGACATTATTCAGTTCCAGCAGTTGGGTTAACAATAGCAGTTCTTTATTATTTTAAGTTGTTATAAGGAAGACGCTGCGGCCAACTCCTGTTTCAGTTTCCCTCTGTCACCGCTCACGACACCCACAGGATGATATGGGACAGTGGATATTATTTCATGGCCACTACACGGTAATAGAGCTATTAGATAACTTTGAAATAAAAACCGTGTTTTATTCGTGGTAGAGCCATGCTGCAGCTATATTTCTGGTATAGTTGTAACACGAATGGGTCGGCTCGACCGGGGAAGGACCACGCTCTCGCAGGATACCAGCGTAAAATAGCAGATAATTGCTTCTGTGTTTCGTATGGTGAGTGTAGACAACTGGAGACCCTTTTTACTGGAAACGAGGCATTCCATCTTAGTCCACACGGCTGACAATGCATCTGTACCTTGATTCTAAATCGAGGATAGATGTAGATGTCTATGGGCCGCAGCGTCCATTTACCATCAGGTGGACTGTGTGCTCGTTTGTCGCACTTATTCTATAAAAATAGGTATATATAAATATACGCAATATACATGAAATTCCGGTTAAATTTCTTACCTTTAGGACCTTAGAACCATTATGAACTTTATTACAACAGTATACTGGCGTCTCTCTATCCGTCCCATTACCATATGAATGTATTCAAGGTGAGAATCAATAGGCTTCTAGTTATGTAAGACATTACGATTTACCACCCAGGGCACCACTCACCACCAAGTGTAAATATGCCGTTGGACACGCCTAACACGCCTTTGGAACTCCTTGCCCGATGACATCAGAAAAGCTCCCAATAAGTTTGCTTTTAAAAAGTTGGTGCGTCATCTATTAAAGACGAAGGCTTCTTACATGAATCATCCATGTCATTTATATTGTTAGATGTATATAATCATAGCTATTTATATGTACTATTTATATATGTATGTTGATATTTATATATGTATGTTTATGTATGTATGTGTAAATTTGTATATATGTATAAATAGGAGACATTTCTATAGTTTATTTATTGGATATATTAGTAAAATGTATATATTACATAATTATCATTTTTTTTTTTGTTTTTATTCTATATTGCTACACCAAAGATGTTTTATAGGTGCTACACCTACTTAAAATTCTCACCACTCCATGGGTTGACTGGTAGAGAATGCCTCAAGGCATTAAGTCTGTATTTTGTATTGTTTTAGATTAAGGAATGCAATAAAGAATAAATAAATAAATATATAAACATAGTCATGCATTAGTTTATAATATAGAACCTTAGGGACATTGAAGAAAAGAGCCTACTCTTTTTTAAAAGGCCGGTAACGCATTTGCAATTCCCCTCGTGTTGCAATTGTTCATGGGCGGCGGTAGTCACTTACCATCAGGTGAGTCGTATGCTTATCTGCCCATTTAAAAAAAAGTAAATAGCAGCGAATGCAATATTTTTATCATACGTACCCAATCAGCAAAATGGTTCAAATGCAGTGAGTAAGAATGCTTCCCGGACAAATAGTCTCTGTTATGTCTGGCGATTAATTTCAAGTTATCAAGCCACGTCGCCCGTGCTGCCATCTCGTGGTGTTGTGAGAAGTATGATTTGTCGAAAACGGACTGGAAGATTAATAACGACATGGCAACTCTGCTAACTACATAATCTCTTTTCATATATATAATTTAAAGCTAATATTATTTTATTTGAGAGTAACTGCGATTCGTTCGACTCGCGTTCGTGACTGAGCGCCCCCGAAGCCTATGCACACTAACACAATATGTATGTATGCACGGCTAATACTACCAAAGTGAAACCTTTATCGTAAAATAGAATAATATACATTAGTGGCGTAGCTACTAATATTAAGATGGTTCTTACTCAGACAATTTCTAGATTTCTTTCTAGGCATTTCTAGGAAAAAGAAATAGAGTTTGACAAAATTCCCTAATATTTTTTTCTTCCACAGAATACCAGCGTGAAATAGCAGCATATTTTTTTTATATAAGTAGTGAGTTAAAAACAGTAGACCCTTTTAACTGGTAACAAAGCATTCCATCTGAGTACTCAGGGGTGAAACGCATATGCATTATGATTCCTAATCGAAGATAAATGAAACTATTATATGTGTCACAGCATCCACTTACGATCAGGTGGCCGGCGTGCTCGTTTGTCAATCTTACGACAAAAATGCAATTGGTTCTCTTTCATTTTGTTAAAGTTATTACAAGCGTTTATTTAACTTGCAATTTATCTTCTAATTCAAAATTTGTAATCAATTTATGAAGCACTTTCACATTCATTTCATAGACATTTGATTGAGCTAAAATTTGGCATATAGGCACTTTGATATAGCATGGAGTTGGTCTAAGTGATAAGGAGATTATTGGTTAGGGAGTTATGAATATCTCTGTATAAAATTTAAAAAAAAACCTTTATTGCTATAACTTAATAACAAGCATGTTATAACATTTTTAGTAAACTATTTCATACTTATATTTAATGCCTCTTTTCCAGTAAAAAGGGTCTCCGGTTCTCTACACTCACCATGCGAAACACAGCAGCCTTAAGCTGCTATTTTACGCTGGTATTCTGTGAAAGTGTGGTCCTTCCCCGGTCGAGCCGACGCATTCGTGCTACAACCATACTATTAACATAGCTGCAGCAAGGCTCTACCGCGTATATTTTGTAGTGTGTTTACTGGAAACGAGGCATTCCATCTTAATCTTCACGGGTGACAACGCATCTGCATTTTGATTCGTAACCGAGGATAGATGTAGATGTCTATGGACCACAGCAACTACTTACCATGAGGTGGACTGTGTGCTCGTTTGTCACCCTAATTCTATAAAAAAAGGTGCTTTATCGTCAATTTGTCCGCTCCCTTTTTTCTTTTTTTTTTACATGGGGAAATGCCTACGCATACCCGCCTCGCGGGGGCAAGGACGGGTTATGTCGGACTCGCACCGACTAAAACCCCATGTAAAAAAAACCGTGTTCCACCCTAGTCGCATATTGGCAGGGCCACGGGAACGCTTTCGCACACTTCCGCGGCCCCACCTGCGCTGGCCGCCCCATGGCAGCCCCTCCTCGGGAGAGGAACACTCCTCCCCCATCTCTTTCTCCGGTAAGGCGCACCAGAACACATGGCGCGCCCTCCTCCTCGGCCTCCAATTTCACATGCGCAACGGACGCCCCCGTGTCCGATGCGCGAAGGCCAAGGGGCCAGGAAAAACTAGCACTCAGGAGCACCAGCCTTCCTGACCCCAGCGGCGGATCTGGTCTTTGGCTCCGCCGCCAACCAAAATTCGGCTGCGGAGGGTAGGGAGAGCGGCGCCTCGCAATACCGGCACTCCTCTCCCCCCGCAGCCCCACCACCACCGCATCAACGATGCGGCCCCGTTTGAGTCGCGGAGGATAGGGCGAGTGGCGCATCGCCATACCAACACTCCTCTTCCTCCGCGACTCCACCCCGGCTGCAGAGGTAGGGGTGGGGAGGACACCCCTCTCGCAGCAGCCCACCGACACACATCCGAAGTGGGCTCGTCAAGCCCACTCGGAGTGGCCACCTCGGGCCGGCCCTACACAACGGGCCAGCCAAGGGGTTCCTCTTTGTTCACCGTGGGTGACCAAGCCACGGCTACTAAGCCCCCCCGCCACGACAAGGCGGGAACCCGTTCGGGGGGGTTGTCCGCTCCCTGTTACCCGCTTAACGTTAAATTTTGGAACACGTGTTATATGGAAAGAAGCATTGATTTAATAATATATGAGTTACATTTTAACAGATAATAAAATGATAACCTCAAAATCCGGCATTTCCTTTTGTTGGTTTCTTATGTCATAGTGGAATAGGGTGAGGTTTTCATGCTATTATCAAGGTTTTTCAGGCCGAAGGCTCCTTTGCCGTGATGTGGTACCTAAATAAGCACTTAAAATTGCCTGTGCTGTTTCTCCACACTAATATATATTAGTGTCGTATTCCATTCTGGAAATGTAACTACTCTTATTTCTTCGATATGCACGTTACTTTTCCTTACAATTTCACTGCCACTAATAACTATAGTAACGCCGGTCAATTGACTGGTTAAGAACGTTAAAAGTTTTTATAGGTCTCGATAAATAAATGGATGTTTTCATTCATCTATTACAGCCGATAAGTCTACTGCTGTACATAGGCCTCCCCGTAGATTGCCTCATAGGGAAGATTTCGCCATAGTTGCCACGCTTGGCAAGCGGGTTGGCAACTGCAGTTTTTTTATAATTTTGTCAGAAAAATTATCAGGAATAAGCTACTGCCCATCTCCTTGTTTGTTTCCCTCTGTCACCTCTTACGACACCCACGTGACGATATAGGGTAGTCGATATTCTCACACCGCCACTACACGGTCAAAATGGATGATTAGTAAAAAAAAACTCCTTACTTTATATTCATCCCAATGCCTATCTGAAACATTTTCATGAATCAACAAACCATCTATATGCCGCTCTAAATAGTGTGCACTATTCTTTATATCTCCTGCACACTCACTCACGTTGTAACCCTTCAAGAAATCACCAAAACGTTCAGTTTTCACTAGAAAGTTCACGGTGCTGTCCACAAAACTGTCTAGTTTTAAATTAGGTTTAACACACCTGCGATCTCTAAAGTTTTTGTACCGTATTAAAATTGTTTTTATTTTATCTGCAGCGTCTTTTATTTGCAGGTTAGAACACACAAGTGTTATTTGAATTATAACAATAATAAATACGCGCATTTTACATACGTTTAAAAATAATCAATTGTAAATTCAACTATGTATACAACTAATGATTTTAGTAATCAATGCAATCGAATACTAAATTATGACATACATTTATATTCAGCTAACAAAGCAAAATTTCTCTAGAAATTTATTCGCTATGTTTTGTTAGACAGTAATTTGAAACTTAGTGCTATAAGACCGTCCAGTATTGCGATTATTTAACTATTATAAGCTAGCGCTTGGCTGATCCACTGTTTTCTGCCGACTTCCAAAAAGGAGACGGTACTCAATTCGACTGTTTGTTTTTTTATATGTGTTGGATATACTATGAATAGCTGTTTACTGGGTGAACCAATTTGGATGATTCTTTTTTTATTTGAAAGCTGGTACTTCTCGTGTGGTCGCATATGAATTTGATCAAGGTCAGACCAATAGTTTTTGAGTTATTTTTAATAACTTATATAGAAGTAGGCTGTACAAAATTTTTAATTTTAAGTTATAGCTCGACAAAAGTATATTCACAATTGTCTTGAAGACACCTACATTATAATCCAATAGAAAAACACCCTGATGAAGTTATACTAATTCTCCCTTAATGTACGCATTATGTTCGACGAAGAAAACCGTTCAGTTTGAATTTACAACATGTGGATAACAAATGGATGGAGACCGACCAGCCTAGCGTCCGACTGTTCGATGATGGAAAGGAAAGGGAGAAATTAAGACATCTAATTTCTGCGATAATTTTTTCTCTTTGAAACGTATCCTGTAAAACACCAAAAGGCTTACTTTGCGCCTTCTGCTTTCATATCCCATCTGCATTTTTAACTTTTTCTTGATCTTTTCTACGTGGTAGAGCCACGATGTAGCTATATTAAGGAAATAAGACAGTTTTGGTCTCATTAGATTCAGTACACTTTAATCAGTTACCTTTTAACAGTGGTAGAGCCACGCGGCAGCTTTTGCTGTCGCACGGATGGGCCGGCTCGAACCGGGGTGGTACCACGACCTCACAGAATACCAGCGTGAAGTAGAGGTTTACCTCTGCGTTTCGTTTGGTGAGTGCAGGTGGCCGGAGGCCCTTTTTACTGGAAATGTGGCATTTCATCTTAGTCCTCACGGGTGACAACGCATCTACATTTTGATTTGTAATAGAGGATAGATGTAGATGTCTATGGACCGCAGCGACCACTTACCATCAGGTGGACTGTGTGCTCGTTTGTCACCCTTATCCTAAAAAAAAAAATCTACGTCTGTATGTTTTTATTTCCTTGTAGTTCAGTTTAGTTTAATTTAAAAAATTAATACGCTCGAGGAAGTTTTTAGGTCAAAATATAGGTATATAGATGCTAATAACTTATATCCTACACAATATTTCTTTAAAATAAAAAACGTGCGCACCTAATTTTTCCTTATATCTATTCCAAAAATTATGAAAATTAGACAATGTTTACAGGGGGGGACACGTTATCGCTTTTTGTATGAAACAGCTTCACAATCTTCTTAAACGGGTGTAGCATGTTCAGCGGTGGACTTTAATGTGAGAGAGCGGACCGCGAATTCAATAGGTTGTGGGTTCGAATCCGCCATTCGAATACGACTGTGAACCATTCCTGACAAGCATTTTATGCTTAACAGGAGTGGTTAAAGGGAATATTAGCATTGTTAGTAGTAGTGTACTCGCTGAGAAACTGATTGCAGTTTGACGATATAATTTCTTTAGTAATGTACGTAACTTTGTTTAAATAAATAAAATTAAAAAAATATCATCCAGTGTCGTAGAAGGTGACTTTCACTGTGAGGAACTAAAATCATCTAACGACTTTCGATACGGTGGTATAACCATTTCTTTTACTATAAGAACAAAATACCCATACCGGTGACAGCAAGCAACTTCAAAGCTACTGAGATCGTTAACCCGCCTATCAAGCGTGACGATGAACAAAAATTTCTATGTAAGGGGGGGGGGGGTCTTGTTCAGTGATGGACTTTAATGGAATGATAATGAATAAGCCTAGCTCTGGCAGATAGTCGGAGATGGCAATAAGACGAGTAAGTGTATTTCTGTAAACGTTCTTATTTTTATTAACTTTGAGTGAAGAGATCCGAAGGCCCAGGGGCAGACCACGAATTAGTGGGGCACCGGGCTAATACCACTTGGGGGCCTTAGGTAGGCCGCAAGTGGTATTATAATCAAACTAATGGCCATATTGTCAATAAGCTATTTTCTTTATTGATGTATCTCTTCTCGAAAAATTTACTTTCTTATCTTCTTTTTTCTTTCATTTCATACTTTTCATAATATCATCATAATTATTTTTGAGGCTTTGATAGCAATTGTCTGCAACATCTGGGGGCCCTTTACATCCACGGGGCCTGCAGCTCAAAAAGTCTATCTATATATAGATCCGCCCCTGCGACTGCTCCTGAAGAATGTTTCTTTTTTTATAGGAAAAAACGTGACAAACGAGCACACTGTTTACCGGATGGTAAGTGGATGCTATGGCCCATAGATATCTACATCTATCTTCCATTACAAATCAAAATACAGATGCGTTGTGAGGACTAGGATGGAATGCCTCATTTCCAGTAAAAAGGATCTCCGGTTCTCTACACTCACCATACGAAACAGTAGTGGTATTCTGTGAGAGCGTGGTCCTTCACCGATCGAGCCGACCCATTCGTGCTACAACTATTTTTTTTTATAGGATATGGGTGACAAACGAGCACACAGTCCACCTGATGGTAAGTAGTTGCTGCGGCCCATAGACATCTACATCTATCCTCGTTTGCGAATCAAAATGCAGATGCGTTGTCACCCGTGAGGACTAAGATGGAATGCCTCATTTTCAGTAAAAAGGATCTCCGGTTCTCTACACTCACCATACGAAACACAGCAGCGTTAAGCTGCTATTTTACGCTGGTATTGTGAGAGCGTGGTCCTTTCCCGATCGAGCCGGCCCATTCGTGCTACAACTATACTACTAATATAGCTGCAGCATGTGCATGTTTTCAACAGGATATTTTTCAAGTATATATTATGGTATCTTATTATTTAATATACATAATACGTCTATTTCTTTGGTACGCTCTGTAGGCTAAACGTCTTGACGGATTCTAACATATAGGGCATTGTCTGTGTAATCGCATCTGCATTTTGATTCTTAATCGGGGATATGCAGGTGTCTATGGACCGCAGCATTCACTTACCATAAGGTGGACTGTATGCTCGTTCGTCACACTCGTTTCTATAAAAAATAGTGGCATAACTTCTAGTGAAGAGAACCGAAATATACTTTTTACTTAGTAGCCGAGCATACTACATTAGACCTCAGGGGTGAAAACTTTAGAACTTTAAATTATGAACTAAAACCCAGATTGAGACTTTCAAACTGCCATCTTTATTGCCAGGTACAGAAAAAAAATTTACTCTCTTAAAGTTTTACTTTGACAGTTGTAAAAGTTGAATAAACTTTTAATCTATAGAGAATATAGATTAAAGTTTTTTGTGACAACGGCCATTTTTAACAGCGTTTGAAATTGGAACAGACTGCTGTATTATCTGCATCCAATGTAAACGAAAATAATTAAAAGCAATATATATCCACACCATTTATTTTTATTATAAATCTCCTTCAAATTGGATCCAGGTTTACTGACAACTTCACTATCTAAACGTCATTTAAAATGACATCGCGACATATTAATATTATTTTTTTTTTACTATAAGGCAAGTTTCATTTCTTACTACAAAGAAAAAATGGTTAAAGTTAACAATTAAAATCAATAATTATTAAATGTATTTTAGTTTTTTTTTTACACGTATTACAATGCACATGATTGAGATTGCGAAGCGATATGTCAGTTTGACAGGACTATTCTTATCGTGCGGGCGTTATTATAATATCAAGCGAAGCCCAAGTACAAATCATAGAGAAGTAACTAAACCCGAATCTGAAACTTTTATAATAATAGAAATTCTGAACAACCTTGACAGACATTGATTGCCTCTGCTTCAACTATACATATCGGGATTTCAATCTAACTGTGACATTAAATGGGGTTATGGTATTTCATTACTGAATAATATTTTAAGACAACAAAAAAACACAACACATAATTGTAATAATATACATTTACTAAAACATTTTTAGTTTGATATTTACATATTGTTTATATTACGTGTGATCCTAGAACAACGGTTTCGTATTCTACTATTTATGATTGTATACATTTATAATTTATTATCTAATATTTGCCAAGAGCAAGAGTAACATTGGTGCGCAGATTAAAGATGGCGTCACTGAAATCACATTTTGAAATAAATGCAACCGAGCAACTATTTACACAACTATTTAAAAAACAAAAAATTTTCTACTTAAAACTAACATTAACGACTAAAATCTAATAATACTCACAGTTAATACCTACAAACGATAAATATTGCGGGAAAAGGGGGGAAGGGGGGACAGTTGTTACAACTGAGTATACTACTTTGTTCAAGATTTTTACAAAAACATAAATAAAATATTAGAAACAAAGACTCCTATGGATAACTACTAGACGTGCCTTGCGGCCTGAAAGTTACGGTCAATTCTCCGTAGCTTCTTTAGGCTGCAAGTAGGCAAAAATACTAGTTCTTTGTATTATAAACCGCGAACGTTGTTTTCGAAGGGAACATGGTGATTGGTAAAAATACCAATTCATAAACCATCATCACCCTCATCCTCATCCCAATTACCGCCTCTCCACTTTGAAATAGCCCTGTGTCAGATGAAGCTGTAAGAGCCGCATAGGCTAACAGCGTAAACGTCACAGAAAATAGTTGTTTTCGACAATCTAACACACATTTTCTTTAATGTGCGAAAACGCTGTCATTATTTATTTGCGCATTATAACAGGATGATTTTCAGACGTTTATTTCAGATAAGTATGTAATTTTATTTCTAATTTGCCTAAAAACAGTAACTGTGATATATTAAAATAAAACTGCGTGGAATATCATCCAGCTACTCGCCCGCGCCCACGCGATCTCCAGTTTTTATTCTGAATTGCTGGTCTAGAAGTATTCACAAAAGTCTCATTGGAAAATACAATATTTGGATCAGATCTTAAATGTAAGGTTTATATAAATGTTTATTTCATTTTACTTTTAAAATAATGAGAAATTTAAACACGATGTCCAGATAATTTATTTTTAAGAAAATATCTTTATCGTATTGTTATTCTATTAAATCATGATATATTAACTAAAATAATTCATGAAAATAATAATATAAACTTCTGTATTCTTTTACGTTCATCAAAACATTTAACATTTGTCATGGTCAAGCTTTTACTTACGCAATTTATGTGCGCATTTTCTCGCTTTTTAATACTTATTATGACAATGGATATAAGTAGCGGCACGAAAGTCTAGCGGTAACCGTTATTGCGCATAAGTCGCGCTGGATGGCTCGTGCAAATCATTCGCACTAGCTGATTGGCTCTCCAGTCGCATTCGTGCGATTCAATTCATACGTGTCCCCTCCACGTTTTGTTCAGCGCTAGACTTATGTACCGCGACTTATACTACAGTCAATTACCTTTACCGTTACAGCCTATAAAAAGTCCACTGCTCAACTGATGGATATTTGTCATTGTTGCTACGCTTGGCAGGCGGGTTGGTAACCGTTCAAACATATCTGACGCTGTAATACATTTATCAAAATATAAATATTACGTTAACAAATATCTTCACAATAAATATCATGTTGATGCTGTTGTTTATTTTTGTTATATTATTTATCTTTCCTTGATGTACAATAAAGAGTTGTTGAGAGCAATAAAGAGTTTATTGTATTGTACTGTATCGATGTGTTAAATTGCGAAGATTCTGGGAGATCATGACGATAGCTTAAGCCAGAAGACAATCGAAGACGATAGTGTCTCAATGGTATAAAATTGGTTTTATCAGCGTTGGAGCACTTGTTCCACAAACCATTAATTATTTACATACGTAGGCATTTAACACACATAATCGCTCACTTTTACCACAGTTAACGTATCAAAATCCACTACAAACCATAATTTATGAATTTCTTTTGAAGTCAATTTCCCGTAAAAAACCTCATTGTAATAACTGAATAAAACTACTTTTACGGATTCTATCGCGTTTAATTAACTTATTTTTATTAATTCCCGATGTTGCGGGTACTTTACAGCACCCATGGTCACGGGGGACTGAGGTGATTGACGTCCCGGTGTCATAACGATATATACAGAAACGATAGAATCCTTAAAAGTAGTTTTATTCAATGTGTAGTGTTCGGGTAAATATAAGAACTCATTGTAATAATAAACAAAACACAATCTGACCTTCCCTTAATAATAATTAATCAATTTTATAATACAATTGAGATATTTTTGTCTGAGCCATTTTCAGACTATTAGATTACAAAATATTTTTAAATTTAATAAATCCTTATGAGGTAATCACATTCAACAAATAAAAACTATTTTGGCGATTTGTTTACGAAGTTCATAAAAATAATTTTAAAAAATGATTTCAGTACGCCATACAGGAAAAGTATACAAATATTGCTACTGAGAAGAGAAATTGAGCGCTATTACACTATATCCAAGTTAAACGGGCAATAACGGATACCAGGAAATATTTTATGGTGCAAATACTAAACCAACAAGAGATACCATAGATAAACAAAAAAAGATAATTTAAAACACTTAACAGCAACGCATATGTACCGATAATAAATTATCGCATATAATTTAAAAGTATATTACAATATTTATTGCATGTAGTGACTTTTATCATCATGTAGAAAGAATGAATGAGGAAAGAGTGACAAAGCAAATTTATGTTGCAGAGGTGAACGGCAGAGTAGGGAAGGGACGCCCTAGGCGAAAGTTTATCGACCAAATTGGCGATATATTGAAAATGGGCCAAACCAAGAGTACCTTTAACCGACGAGCGTGTATGTGTAGGTATATGGATGTGGAGGAAGCGAGAGAGGTGTGTCAGGATCGTGCCAAATGGAAGTCCATAGTCTCCGCCTACGCCTCTGGGTGACAGGCGTGAGTGTTGAGGTATGTTATGTATGACTTTTATTGTACTAACGTAGATTATATTTATGTCTGATGATATGGCATCATATTTATAAGAAAATTAAATATTAAAAAAACGCCATAAACTACAATTTGCTTAATATTCAGCAAATTTTAAAATCTGGCAACACGGACGTCGGCAAGATATCTTTGAATGCGACCGCCCGCCCTACAAGTAATACCGTGTAAGTTTCGCCATTTAATTAAATTTTATTTATTTTTGCGGGGTATATTTTTTATTTATTTTCTGAAAAGGATTACAGAAACAAAATCACACACAGGGTTTTTTTAAATATTGTATGGGTATTCATAAAATTTTCTAGAAAAAAGTTAGGGCGACTTTGTACACGTTTAAGCTGCCCTTGAGTTTTGGATTTCGAAACACTTAAAACATATAAAACTAAATATCAATAATAAGCTCTTGAAAAAAGATCACAGCCATTTTCATTACAAACAGTACATATATATTTTGAAATAATTTCTTTAATGAGACCAAAACAATATTTGCACCAAAATCCAAATCAAAGTGTCCGTATTGCCCATTTTTAATCGAAATTACATTTGAAAATATCTTCTCTTATATCTATTATATACAACAAATACCTAAAATTCTTCACAGCACATGACAGAATTGGTACTATACAACGTTTAATCTAAAACGTGTCTATGGAGCTCAGTGGCTGTCAGAGATTATTACAGATAATAATAAAATCGACACTTGTACGGAAATACATATTTTGTTTGAAGTCTGTGAAGACCCTACCATTTATTTTATAATCGGTAAAACTCGAACGCTACTCACTAGTTGATCATTGATCATTTGAAATAATTTTTTTTTATTCTACTTTTAGCAATTTCATTGCTTTCTTTTTAAATATTTTTTTTTATTAAACGTAACATGCATTTAATAATATGACTTTCACAAAATTTACCGATTAAATTACCATCACATTTCTCATTTTTAATTCGCGCTGCTGTCTGCGTCTAACTAAATGGCAGGGACGGCTATCATAGAGTTCAATTCACCGTTGGCGTGGGTTGGAAGCTCCGTTCATGCTCTTTAATTCCGTATAGGGTCTCCTAGATAACAGTTTGTGATCTTCACCTCCTATTACTGTGATATAATCCTTCCTCTTCCAATATACCAAGAGTCTGTAACAAAAAGATAAAAAAAAATAGTTATTAATCTAATTTTAACACGCTTCAATTAGCTTCGAGTGTATTTATCTGTCTGTAATGGAATCTTTTAATGTATGAAATTTTCACCAACTTGTAGACGGCCGAATGACTTGAAAATTTGCACTCGTATCAAGGGCCAATGACAATACAATAATTTAATAACTTTATCCTAGTATCCTGATCAGGATCACCAGGATAGAATAAAATAATTATCAGAATCATCACAGCTTTTAAGCAATGCGTGTTATTTATGTTTATATTTAAACTCTTATATTATTTTTTTAGTCTTAGAACTATAACTAATACGAAAAAGAAATACTCTATGTCATGCAGTGACTTCTATTAAATCATAATATCCCATATATTATATATATATATATATATATATATATATATATATATATATATATATATATATATATATATACCTAGTCAGGTCATAAATTCTGTCACATGTTTAATATAAAATAATTGAAACAAGTTTATTCATTATGTAACCATTTATATACCAAAATAAACTTAACGAAACATAGATTCTTATGACACTAAAGTTTATTAAAAATGACCTCCGTGATTTTGAATACAGGCCTTCAATCTGCGTGGCCAGTCGTCTATCGCAGCACGAACGAGGTCCATGTCAATATCGGCGGCTGCCTTAATCAAGGATGTCTTGAGTGACTCCAAATTGGGATGAGGCTTTGAGCACGCCTTTTCCTCCAAGTGTTGCCATATCTTGTAATCTAACGGATTCAAATCTGGACTGGAGGAGGGCCAGTCTTCGTGCCGGATGAAGTCGATTTCACGCGCCGCCAGCCAGTCTTGTGTGCTCTTCGTTCTATGAGCTGGCGCCGAATCTTGTTGGAATACCCAGTGCCTGTTATTGAACATGATATGAGAAACAGGTTCCACAAGGTTCGTCAGGACTGTATTTTGATACACAACTGCATTCGTTTTTACACCTTTCTCACAAAAATGTACCTCTGTTAAGCCCCAATAAGAAACTCCCAACCATACCATGACCGAGGATGGAAAATGACCTCGTTGGACACACGGAATACGGTTGCTCGCTTCTTCACTACTGTGTGCGTACACCTTATCATTTTGTTTGTTGTAGCTCTCTTCTGCGGTAAAAATTTTTTCATCCGAAAAAAGAATTTCCCGATATTTTTTTCCCGCGTACCGCTTCAACAAAGCGCGGCATCTCTTCAGTCTCAGGTCCATTAGACGAGCATTCAAACGATGTCCTGTTTTTCTTCGATATGCCCGAAGCCCTAAGTCTTCATTTAGCACCCTTTTCACCGTGGTTCTGCTTAACCCCATCTGAAGGGCCAACAGTTTCTGCTTATGTTTGGGATTTCTTTGAATTCGCGCCTTCACAGCTTTTATCACTGCTGGAGTCCTAACAGACCGAGGGCGACCACTTCTTGACCTGTCATCTACACTAGAGTCTTCATTGTATCGTTTGATGGTACGATAAACGAATCTTTTGGTTATATTTTTCAGTATGTCAAAAATTTGAATTGGCGCGTAACCGAAACGATGCAACGCAATAACTGCAACACGGTATTATTTAAGCGTCCACTCCATATTTAAAAATGAGTAAAATTCTAAAAAGTATACAGTTTTATTTTCATGAACAATTCGAAATTCGAATTCAATAAACTTTTTTGCGGCCAGCATTCTAAAAGAAAAGTTTTTACTGTGTGACAATATTTATGACCTGACTGTGTAAATATATATATATATGTATTGCTATATTAATAGAAGTCACTTATTTCACGATGTCTATCCTGCTGTCCGTCTGTCCGTCTGTCCGTCCGTCCGTCCGTCCGTCCGTCTGTCCGTCTGTCCGTCTGTCCCACGATTATCTCGAGAACGGTTTCGAATTTTCAAATTCTGTTTTCAGCAATCGATTACTGATCACCCAGGCATCTGAACCTCCTATTTTGATTTTTTTTTTCCGTAAGAAACCGCTACAAATCTGATTGCTTCGCCACTTTGCTATGCTGTTAGCTTGCTAGGTTTATTATTTCTTTTCAATATTAGTTTTTATGACATTTGATACATATAAAATACTCTATTAAATTTCGTTAAATCCTCCAACTCTCAACAAGCAAATACAAAACAAATGAAAACTATTCTAAACTATATAAAATATTTACGTGTTAAATCAAACAGAATTCAATATTAAATCGATAAACGAAAGTAGTAAATCTTAGACAAATTCACTTAGAGCGGGGTACAAAACATATGGACGGTAAAACTCCTATCCTGTCTAACAGGCCGTCTATACACTGTCATCATCATCATTACAGCCCTTCACAAGTCCACTGCTGAACATAGGCCTGCCCCAAGGAATGCCACAAAGCACGGTCCTGAGCCACAGCATGTCTTACCAGGTCGTCACTCCATCTAGTGGGGGGTCGCCCTATACTTCGCCTACCGGTACGAGGCTGCCACTCGAGAACCTTTCTTTTCCCCATCGGTTGTCAGTTTTTCGAGCTATATGGCCTACCCACTGCCACTTCAGCTTACTAATCCGTTGGGCTATGTCGATCACTCTGGTTCTACTGCGGATATCCTCATTTCTAAGTTTATCACGCAGAGACACCCAGAACATAGCCCTCTCCATAGCTCGCTGAGCGACCTTGAGCTTCCTCACAGGGCCAGCAGTGAAGGACCACGTCTCTGATCCGTAAGTCATCACTAGCAACACGCACTGGTTGTACAATTTCGTTTACAGGTTTTGAGGTATGTCTAACGAGGAAATGTGTCGTAGTTTCCCAAACGCTGCCCAGCCGAGTTGAATCCGTCGATTGACCTCTCGGTCGAAGTTGGACTTACCTAGTCGGACTATTTGTCCCACGTACGAGTAAACATACTCGTCAATAACTTCGAGCTTAGTGCTCCCAACAACTACCGGCATAGGTGTGACGTGGATGTTAAAAATGATTTGTGTTTTGTCCATGTTCATCTTAAGACCTATCCGTTGGGAGACACTATTGAGGTCATAGAGCATAGTGCTTAGGTCCTCCAGCGATTCTGCCATAAGGACTATATCGTCGGCAAATCGAAGGTGAGTGATGTACTCGCCATTGATCTTGATACCGTATCCTTTCCAGTCCAGAAGCTTGAAAACGTCTTCCAATGCAGCGGTGAAGAGTTTCGGGGATATAACGTTACCCTGTCTTACACCTCTCTGCAGTTGGATAGGTTTCGTACTCTGACTCTGTACTCGGATAGCCATCGTAGCTCTACTGTACAAACACTTCAGCACTTCGATATACCGACAGTCAACTTGGCACCGCTGAAGGGACTGCAGCACCGCCCAAATTTCGACGGAATCAAAGGCTTTCTCATAGTCCACATACGCAAGGCAAAGTGGCAGATTATACTCCTCTGTCTTCTGTACAATCTGCCGCAGGGTATGTATGTGGTCCATGGTACTAAAGCCTTTTCGGAAACCGGCTTGTTCGGGAGGCTGGAAGTCGTCAAGTCTGCGTGCGTGATGATTCGTAATGACTCTCGAAAACAGGATGTAGACGCGGCTCAGAAGGAAAATCGGTCTGTAGTTCTTCAAGAGAACGTTATCGCCTTTCTTGAAGAATAAGACCACGGCACTTCTGCTCCACGCCTCCGGGGTAGTGCCACCATGGAGGACGGAATTAAAGAGCTTCTGAAGGACTTCAAGTACCGGTTTTTCACCCGCTTTCAAAAGCTCCGCTGTAATTCTATCCTCGCCCGGGCACTTGCCGTTTTTAAGGTGCTGGAGAGCCATTCTAATCTCGCTCAGACTGACGTCCGAGATATCTTCGGAATAGTATCGGATAAGACTCGCTCTTGGATCGTTACTCACACTTGCGTGTGGCTTCAACGATGTCGTGTACAGCTGCCCATAGAACCTCTCAATCTCACTCAAAATATCAGTTGTCCCGGAAACGATGCCGCAACACTCAGTCTTCAGCTTTGACAGTTGGCTCTTTCTGGCAGACAGATCTCTGGCAAAGACTTTGGAGCTTTGGTTCCGCTCGATCGCTTTTTCAATACAAGCTGTATTGAAGTTGCGTAAATCCCGCAGCATGCATTTGGAGATCTGTCTGTTCAGTTGCCTGTATGCTGTCAAATCTGTTGAATAATGTAGCTTCATTTCCCGTCTAACAGCCATGAGATTAGGAGTGTAATCGGAGAGTTTTTGTGTTCTGCGGCGGCGGGTCTTGCAGAACTTAGCTCCGACCGCATGGACAGTTTCCACGAACTTGTCATTCATATCGTCGAATTCATTGCAGTCTTCTAGGCACTGAAAACGGTTTTGTAACTCGAGCTAAAAGGTTTCGGGACTTTGGAACAGAGCACGACTATACACTATGTTGGTACTTATTTCTGCCGTCAAGTTTCAGTATGTACGGTATGCAGAGATAAATTACGTGGTAGAGCCATGCTACAGTTATATTATGATCGTAGCACGAATGGGTCAGCTCGACAGGGGAAGGGTCACGCTCTCACAGAATACAAGCGTGAAATAGCAGCTTAATGCTGCTGTGTTTCGTATGGTGAGTGTAGGGAACCGGAGACCCTTTTTACTGGAAACGGGGCATTCTCAGATCTTAGTCCGCAGAGGTGGCAACGCATCTGCATTTTGATTCTTAATCGAGGATATATGCAGGTATCTATTATATGTGTATCTAAATCGAGGATAAATGCAAGTGTCTATTATATGTGTATATTACATATTATCGCACGTGAGGGTAATATGGTCACCTCAAGCTTTGCCGCTCTATTAAACAAAACAGCAACAAAAAACACAAAGTCATATACAATAACTAATACATTAAGAAAAAAAATAGCAGACAAGCTTTGGCAATAGTTAGGAACACTTCAAAAAACCTAACTACTCTATAAATTACTAAAATCTACTAAAATTATTACAATATTTTTAACTGTCAAAAAGGCGTCGACAAAGCAGCGCCGTTTTGACTATGGAGTGTAGAGTAGAAGGAGGACCATTTCTGTATATGAAAAGTGTCCCTAAAAACGCGTCCAATAAGGGTGGCGCTGCAGTAGCATAGGATAAATTAAAAAAAGGGCCAAAATTAATTAGAATAAGATGGAGATATAAACAAGGACCGACCAATCCGCTTGGTTTTGTACTACGTAAATAGTTGAGGTTTTGTATACTGGCATTTTACTAACTACTCTAGTCAGGAATTTTTTTTAAATATTTGAATTCAGCTGACTTCACTCCGTCTACAAAAGCTATATTCATATCGTAGTTTTTCAGACGCCAGCGCTATTGTAGTAGGTTTTGGAACCTCTATTTTCAGTGTATAGTGGGACACTTTTTCAACTTTCGCACCTTATAAGATGGTTCACTTTCTACTCTACACTCCATAGTTTTGACCCTTTATCATTTGATTGACTGGTGAAGAGTGTACCACAGAGCAATCTATGCAAACAAGGCAGTAGTTTTTGTGTTATAAGAAAGTGACCATATCAACCGTATGACCTTATAAGGGTATCACGTACACGTAAAAGTAACTAATTATTTACGCGCCAACAACAGTCCTAGAATCTATCATCGCTTTTTAACCTGTCCCGCATACAGAATCACAGCAATAAAGATAAAAAGCGACACTGAATGCGAGTCTCTACAATAATGAAACGCTAACAGCGTGTCCTTGCGGTGTGTTGATAATAAAACATTGTGTATGCGCAGGTAAATAAACGTGTTTGCAGATGTGATATTAACGTCATTCGTAGATAACAGATTTAACCTATGTAGTTTATAGAGCATGAATCCTCTTTGTTTCTACTTAATACTGCAATTAAAATATCGAGTCAGAGACCAAAAATGTAGAATAAATTTCGTTAATGACAAATGTTAAATACTTGTATCAATTCGCACACTTTTTAATGAAAATCTATAAAAACGAAGATCTCGAATGTAATAAAAATATGGCTTAAAGGACAAGCACCCAAGCCAAAAATCTTAATTGAAAACACTTTTTTGTGTTGATAATAAAACATTGTGTATGCGCAGGTAAATATAAACATATTTGCAAATGTGATGTTAACGTCATTCGTAGATAACAGATTTAACCTATGTAGTTTATAGAGCATGAATTCTCTTTGTTTCTATTTAATACTGCAATTAAAATGTCGAGTCAGAGACCAAAAATGTAGAATAAATTTCGTTAACGACAAATTTTAAATACTTGTATCAATTCGCACACTTTTTAATGAAAATCTATAAAAACGACGATCTCGAATGTAATAAAAATATGGCTTAAAGGACAAGCACCTTAGCCAAAAATTTTAATTGAAAACACTTTTTAATAACATAATTGCCGTAAACCCTTTCATGGGCAATTTAAAGAAAGAACTATGAAATGCTTTATTGCCGCAATTTCACACACAATTTCTTGAGCAGTGCAAAGTTTCACTGCTGTATTCTAGTTTTAAGGTTTAGAAAGCCAGTACGGCTACAAGTTGGCTGGTTGGACTGCGAAATCACCACGGCAAAAATGTACTATACCAACTAGTACCCTAATCTAACGCCTGGTCTAATAATACTAGCTAGGATTTGCACTAGTAAGAAGAGGTACACATCGCGGCACGTAAGTCTAGCGCTGAACGTAACGTGGAGGGGATGCGCAAGCATGCGACTGAAGAGCCAATCAGTGCGACTTATGCGCAATAACGGTCACCGCTAGACTTTCGTGTCGCTACTTATAAGCGCCTGAATAGCGTTCTCTGCGCCTTCGAGCGAGATGAGATAGAACAATAAAAGCTGTGTGTTTATGTAATTAATATATAAATAAGAACAAAAGGAATATGTATTTTAAAATAGATAACATTGCTTGTGTTAGTAATTTACCTAATTTGAACCGCAAACAAGTTTCCTTTTGAACCCTTAAAAATATAAATGAGTTTATTTAACCCATTAAGTATTTGTAGACTTAACAAAAAATGTAGACATAGGTTCTAAAACAAGCTCATTCGATATAAATATAACCAATGTTCGACCGATTAAGGATCATATACAGTAGTTTGAATTTATCATTTATGTGATGACGTAAGCAAATATATATTTACGTATATTTTCTAAAAAAAGGGGAATCTCGGGCAGATTAAAATTCCGAATCACTCGGATTCCGTTTCGATATTACGATTCGGAATTCCGAACGTAGCAAGTCCATATAAAATCAAGGACCTGTCACACACGTACGGTTGTTTTCCGTTCGAAATTTTGCGGGCAAAACGGGATTCCGAATGTGTGTGGCCGACCCGTTCGAAATCCCGTAACGGAATTCCGTATGTGTGTGCCGGGCCTTAAAGACACAAAAGGTGACTGAAGATGCACTCACCATAAGATGCGCGATCAGTAGTACTAAGAGAAACGTTTCTTGATTTTGTTTAAAATATGGATTAAGGTTGCGCACATAGTAAAGTCACGGAAAGAGGAATTAAATGACTATACAGTAAATCCAATTAAGAACTGAAAATAATTATAATTTTTAAAATACATAATAGGAAGACATTTTCGCGATATAAAAACACAAAGTTAGCTCTATTCTTCGGTTAGTTTAGTTCTATTCTCAATGGTATCGGGGATGAAAAGTAGATTAATACAATCATTTACAACTGTTTGAGGGTTGCCACGAAGTATATTTTAAAATTTTCCATAAATTAAGAGAGTAATTTTGACGCATACCTACATCATTTTTATCTCGCAAAAGACACGGTTGTCCGTCTCAATAAGTCTTGAACTACACGTATGTATTTATTTCCTAAGATATTAACCCTTTCGCTGTCCCGTGCACTACATATAGGTCATTGCTATTGTCTTACTATTGTGTTTTAAAACCGGACAGTGATCGTGTTAAATTGTAGTAGTTGATATTTAAAAGTATAGATACATCATACTCGCTCTAAAATGGCAATACCTACGAAAGCCAGGTAATTGCCCGACTCGCATTCAGTCGGCCCTACGCTACAGCGCGTAAATCTTCTAGTTATTCGTGGCAAAAATGCCTTCCTGTGCTTTTAGGTGGTGCACAAATTACACGGCAACTAAAAAAAAGAGGTTTTGTTCATAATTGGTTTTATTATTTCAACACTAACCGCTAGTGTAAACTTTGACGCTAGCTAGTGTGTCCATTTTCAGGTATGTCACGCTCTCGCGCCAATGAGCGCTCGGCAGCAATCATAACAGTGGTAGAGCCACGCGGCGGCTTTTGCTGTCGCACGAATGGGCCGGCTCGAACCGGGGTGATACCACGACCTCACAGAATACCAGCGTGAAGTCGAGGTTTACCTCTGCGTTTCGCTTGGTGAGTGCAGGTGGCCGGAGGCCCTTTTTACTGGAAATGAGGCATTCCATCTTAGTCCTCACGGGTGACAACGCATATGCATTTTGATTCACAAACGAGGATAGATGTAGATGTTTATGGGCCGCAGCAACCACTTACCATCAGGTGGACTGTGTGCTCGTTTGTCACCCTTATCCTATAAAAAAAAATAATCAATACGCAACTAATGATGTATATTCATCTTTTTCTAACGATAGGTATGCCCTATCATTTGTCTCTTTTTGTTAGCGCAACGTGTCATAATAAATAACTGTACGTAGATATAGTACTACCTGCGCCACTTTAAATTATAATAATGTTAGTGTACTCTGTGGTTAGTGTGTAACCTGTCTTTTTTAATACGTCTTTGCCTATTTCGCTGTTTCGTCAATCACTGAATGCCGATTGGCAAATGAGTCACAATCGTTCCGTTGAGATAGCTTCGTACGCTCTCGTAATACCTATTTACACACCAACCAACATTTTATACACAAAAAGTACTTACATTTTTTTTATAGGATATGGGTGACAACGAGCACACAGTCCACCTGATGGTAAGTGGTTGCTGCGGCCCATAGACATCTACATCTATCCTCTATTACAAATCAAAATGTAGATGCGTTGTCACCCGTGAGGACTAAGATGGAATGCCTCATTTCCAGTAAAAAGGGCCTCCGGCCACCTGCACTCACCAAGCGAAACGCAGAGGTAAACCTCTACTTCACGCTGGTATTCTGTGAGGTCGTGGCCCATCCGTGCGACAACAAAAGCTGCCGCGTGGCTCTACCACTGTTAAACATGATATGCAAATTTTCAAATTAATGAAGACATCAAAAGCTGACTTATATTTTAAGCACTTAAAAGCCCTTTGTTTATAAAATAAATAAATTAACAAAATATAGCTATAAAAATGTTTTAAAATGATTTAATAAATTGCGAAATAAATTGTGTTGCGTTTAATTAGAAAAATGTGGTGTTCATTGAAACGTAATCTCGTTATTTTATCGATATTTTGTCATATTATTAGTAAATATAGATTTTTAGTTATTATACCTACTAATTTGTGATTAATTATTAATTCTAACCTACTTATAGGAAAATATAATACTAAAACAACAGAACAGCCTGTATGTTCGTGAAGGTGAAATAATAGATTTGTAATGCACAAATCGCGTACGCAATCACATCTGCGGAGACCTTCTCGATCTTGATTCAGTTCACTGTTAACTGTAGAGTTGATCGGAAGTGTGCTTAGACTGGGACATATATAAACTGCTAGAACTGAAAAGGCTTAGTGAACTTACAGAGACGAATAATTATACAAGGTAATTAGTTATTTAATATTTTTAAATAAAGTTTTGGTAATATAAATCTGTAAAAGGAGTTTTGTTTTTGATCATAAATTAATTTAAATATAAATTTAACCTCGAAGAGATATAATTAAAGAAGTAAGCGGCAATTATGTTTAAAAAAATAAGGTAACAGCATATAAAGACAGCCTTTGACGGCTTTGTGGCGCAGTGGCTTAGCAATGAGTTGCAGCGCCGAGGCCTGCGGGCTCGATCCCGCACGGAACAAATATTTGTATGCCCTACAGATTATTTATTGTTCCGGGTCTGGATGTTAGTCCTTGTGAAATTTATGTATGTAAACTGCCCCCACGATACAGGAGAAAATCCTAGTGTGGAGTAACGTTTTTTAAAAAAGAAAAAATAGTACTAAACTAAATTACCGCATTCACGTGTTTTTGAAAATTCATATGGCTTTTAATGGTATAAATGTTGAGTTTTAAGAGCAAGGAAGATAAACTCGCGCTGCCCCAATACGTGTTAGCAGACTTCACGTATACTCTAGTAAAGTTGCAGCCTGTATAATATGTTCCACTATTGGGCACTCATTATTGAGAGGGTTTTAAGGCAAAGAGATGTCCATCGCGGCTATAATACACTATTATATAATATATTTGTTTAATTTTTCAGACTCATACGGTTCCTAACAATATCTTCCTTCACTATCCAGCACCGTAAATCAGCAGATAAATTATCTATAAGAAGTTGAGTAGAGACGGCAGGGATCGAACTCTATTTTCTGCCGACTTCCAAAAAGGAAACGGTACTCAATTCGAGTGTATGTTTTTTTTTGTTTTTTTTTATGTGTGTTACCTCATAACTTTGTACTGGGCAAACCGATTTCGATGATTCTTTTTTTAATATGAAAGCTGATAGTTCTCGTGTGTTCCCATATGAATTTGATCAAGGTCGGACCAATGGTTATTGAGTTATTCTTAAATAACCTATATTGAAGTCGCTTATATTGAAGTCGGCTGTACAAAATTTTTAATTTTATTTTATGTAATGTACAGTAAAGGCGAACGCTTATATCCAAAAATTCCTACGACCTGTTAACAATTTTTTTTAAACAAAAGCCACGTTTAAAGGTTTATATTAATTACGAGTATGTTGTACGTAACAATTGAAAATCCAATCGTTTTGTGCTGTTTGCGTATATGTTTTTAACCGATTTCAAAAAACGAAAAGGTTCTATAGTCGTATGTTTTTAATGTATGTGGATTGAATTCTCGGGAAAGACTGAAATGGTTGAAATGATATTTTCGTATTTATTAGGTTCTACTTTAGTGGTCCCATGTAAATTATAATTTAAAATTAAAAAATTTGTACAGCCGACTTCAATATATGTTGTTAAGAATAACTCAAAAACTATTGGTCTGACCTTGATCAATGGGACCACACGAGATGTACCAGCTTTCAAATAAAAGAAGAATCATCGAAATCGGTTCACCCAGTACAAAGTTATGAGGTAACACACATAAAAAAAACTTACACTCGAATTGAGTACCGTCTCCTCGTAGGAAGTCTGCAGAAAAGAAAAAACTACATCCATAAGCGTGGTAGTATAGCGCATGAAGATATTAATGTAACTATTTAAATGATATTTTAATTGTTCTCTACTTCTAATAAAAACAAAAATCTAATAAACTGCTATTGTTTTTTGTTGTCAAGGAAACAAAAAATAATTAAGTAGATTGCTCAATTATACAAATTGACGTGGCTAATTTTCGTGGTTTCTTGAAAATTGGTCCATTTTCCGTTTTAATTGAAACTCCCACCACCTACCACCGATCTAATCTTTTTTTATAGAAATAGGGTGACAAACGAGCACACAGTCCACCCCACCTGATGGTAAGTGGTTGCTGAGGCCCATAGACATCTACATCTATCCTCGTTTGCGAATCAAAATGCAGATGCGTTGTCAGCCTTAAGGACTAAGATGTAATGCCTCTTTTCCATTAAAAAGGGTCTGTAATCTGTGGTAAGTAGGTAAATACATTAAAGAAATATAAGATCTAATACGTATACTCCACATGAGGAATATAATATTTGGATGTTAAAAAACTTAACGTGTCACATAGTAACATAACATATATTATAGTCAATACAATATTTATGCAAAATTTTCAATTGACATGTTTTTTTTTATAGGAAAATGGTGACAAACGAGCACACAGTCCACCTGATGGTAAGTGGTTGCTGCGGCCCATAGACATCTACATCTATCCTCTATTACAAATCAAAATGTAGATGCGTTGTCACCCGTGAGAACTAAGATGGAATGCCTCATTTCCAATAAAAAGGGCCTCCGGCCACCTGCACTCACCAAGCGAAACGCAGAGGTAAACCTCTACTTCACGCTGGTTTTCTGTGAGGTCGTGGTTCGAGCCGGCCCATCCGTGCGACAGCAAAAGCTGCCGCGTGGCTCTACCACTGTTATAGTGTAGCCTCGTAGTCTAGTAAAAGTCTAAATGTATGACCGAACCTTCAGAAACTGAAACTTGTCTGTAAAAGTCCATTGCCAAACATAAGCCTCTGCCTTTGTATGGAGGGATAAATGTAATTAGACATTAATGTTAATTGTAATTTAACAACGATGCGACTTTTTCATCAAGTTCACTATACTATCCCAAGTCCCGGGTTTGAATTTAAACTAATACTTAAGCAAAAAAAGCATGTAATATTCACATTGTTTTCTTGATTCCATGGATACAAACTTATTCACGTGGTAGAGCTATGCCGCGGCTATAATATTATAGTTGTAGCAGGAATGGGTCGGCACGACCGAGATACGACCACGCTCTCACAGAATACCAACGTAAAATAGCAGCATGACGCTTCAGTGTTTCGTATGGTGAGAATAAAAAAACAGAGACTCTTTTTACTGGAAACGAAGCATTCCATCTTGCATTTTGAGACGTAATCGAAGACAGATGTAGATGTCTATGGGCCACAGCAACCACTTCTCATCAGGTGGACTGTATGCTCGTTTGTCACCCTTATCTTACAGAAAAAACACAAAAGATTAGTTCTATAATCAGAGGCTCGTAACAACGTTAACAGTTTGAAACGGCGGCGTTCGAATTAGTTAACTAAATATTAATAAGTAAATATACTAAATACGTACACAGTATTATATTATAAATTGTGTTTTTTTTTTCAGATTCCGGTGCCAGTTGCACGTAAAAGGATTCAATTAGCGCTTACTTGGTACATAGGTACATGGTACATAGACTAAATAAACAGAAAGATAAGAAATAGAATAAATACGCGGTTTTATAGGTAACGTAAACGGCATTGAATAAATTTTTACATCGTTTTGTGTTTTATTTATGATCTCATCTAATATAACATATTCTTATAAGGCCAACGAACTACAATCCACCCTAGGCTCAATTTACATTGCGGCGGAATGGAATAGAATGGAATTTTTGAGAATTCCACGGAAGACGCGCGACTTGTTTTATCATATCTAATTTGCACGTTACAGAATTAACATAAAATTCATTTTACTATGTACAATTTCATAACAAAAATTCGCTTCCATTTCATTCCGCCGCAATGTAAATTGAGTCTTACGGTAAGCGGCTGCTGCAGCCCATGTACACCAGCAAGCCCCTTCAAACAAAGAAGGCTATATATTGCTGTCACCTCTGAGGATAATGATGAAATACAGCTTATAACTAGCTCGCCCGCTAGCTTATACTAGCTCTGTACCTTTCAGACTGGAACAGAGCGGCTCACGCACCGCTGTTAGAAATAAAATACGTTGATCTTGTGTAACCTCATCATCATCATCACGCAACTTGACTTTATCTGGCAAATGATATTCCGGTTCTGACCAATTCTCAACTTCAGCAAAATTTACGAATTTGAAGATATTAACTACTACACATACAATGTTAGAGTGCGGCAAGAACTTGATAACATAGCCATTGTGGCTTAGGATATACGCGCTTGCCTTAAATGTCGCGGTACGCGGGAAACGTGGGTTCAAATCCCGCCAGCAATAATTCACCACATGGTAGGCGAGGAAGAACAACTTCGTGAAGAAACCTACATGTTTAATAATTTATTTATTCTTTGTTGTAATCACCTTTAGCCTTTCAATGGAATGTATAGTAGAACAAGAAAATCGTTGACAGGTGCATGTCAAAGGAATAAAATATTTCGTGATAAGGTATTCAGTCGTCGTGCCTTCTATGAAAGCATATTTCTTTGTAATGGCAGTTTTAAAAAACTCATTAGTAAACCCAGGGAATCGTTATCCTAGCTAATACCAGCTTTCCTACTCATCCGTATTAACCTTGCTCGGTCCGTAGGGTTCTCTGTAATGAGTCCATTGACTCTCAAAGAATGCTTATGATGTCAAAGTTCAGGAAAGAATAAATAATGAGGCTCTAGCGAAATGGTTCTCGACTGATATGTGGAGGTCAAACAGCAGATCTCATAATAACCTAATAATAAACAAAGCTGTCAAGTAAACATACGTGGTAGAGCCATGCTGCAGTTATATTACTTGACTGCCTTGTTGGTGTAGTGATAGTACGACTGCTGATCATGAGGTCCCGGGTTCAAATCCCGGGTCGGGCCAAAAAATCAGTTATTGAGATTTTCCATCAAGAAATTCTCAGTAGCTGCCCGGAGTCAGGAAGTTGGCGGAGTCTTACCCCCGTACCTCGGAAAGCACGTAAAGCCGTTGGTCCTGCGCCTGATCTCTCTCCGGTCGTGTCGGTTTACCGTCCCATCGGACTTTGAGAGAGAGGGAATAGAGAGTGCACCTGTGCTTTGCGCATACACTTGGGCACTATAAACCTGTCCTGCGCTTGTCTCCGTTGAGACTGGCCGTCGTGACCGAAATTCGGTTTGGAGGACAATATATTACTGGTATAGTTGAAACAGGAATGGGTCGGCTCGACCGGGGAAAGACCACGCTCTCACAGAACACCAGCTTATAATGGCAGCTTAACGTTGCTGTGTTTCGTAGGGTGAGTGTAGAGAACCGGAGAACCTTTTTACTGGAAACGAGGCAGTCCTCACGGGTGACAACGCATCTGCATTTGGATTCGGATAGATGTAGATGTCAATAGGCCACAGTAAACACTCACCATCAGATGGACTGTGTGACCTTTTGCCCCCCATATCCTATATAAAAAACAACAGGGTTCGATTATGAGACGTTATACAACCAGTGAGTATCTTCAAAAAATAACTTGGCTCTGGGCCGAGCTTTGGGAGAGGCGTATCTTCAGCTATGGACTTGTGAAGGGCTGTAATGATGATGTGATTACAGAAGGGAACACCGTCTGTTAAGCTGAGAGGTTAAAGGATGACAAACAAGCACACAGTGCACCTAGGTATCTATCCTCGATTAAGAATCAAAATATAAATGCGTTGTCAACCCTAAAGAGTAAATAGGAATACCTTGTTAGTGAAGTCCTTCGGTACTCGAAACACAGCGGCATCATGTTGCTATTTTATGTTGGGATTCTATCGAGTGGGTTCCTACCTGGTCAGCCGCAGCGTGGCTTTGACAGGTAGAATTCGTCGTTGACGCCGCAAAGGGGGCGAACCTCAATTTTTCAAAAAATTACAGGGGTACAAGAAAACTTTTATTATTCCTCGACGTCTAGCTTTTTTTCATCAGAAAATTAATCTTATTTGTAGGTTTCCATTAAGTCTAATATATTTAATTTTCTGATGACAAAAAGCTAGTAATCGGGGAGTAATAAATGTTTCCTAGCTCTCCTGTAATTTTTTGAAAAATTGAGGTACGCGCCTTTGCGACGTCAAAGACCAATTATATTCATTATGTTACGTGTAATAATGGGAAGAGGACCTGTATCTAACGATGTGACGTTTTTTAAAGAAGTTACTTTACTCACTAAACATATTTCTACAGATAATCCCTGATTTACGCAAGAAGCTAACAAAGAAAATTCTTATATGTTTGTTCCATAAATAATATTTCAAATATAGCTGTCGAAGAACCGCTATATTAACATTAATAATTATCCTCTCAGATAAAATAATGAGAAACATTTTATTAGAAAACTTAGGAGTTCTAAACAAGAGCCTCTATTCTAATTTCAAATATTTTGGGTAGAAAGTTTTACAAAGGAAACTTGTATTAAGAAATATTACCAAGATATTTAATCGCTTTTCGTTGAAACTAAAATATGCTAAGGCATTCCGTGAAGATCAAATAAAGATAGTAATAATTTACAGTGGCAACTTTGCCGTGAAACGAAATTAAACAAGTCTTTAGTTGTATAAAACTGAACAACAAGCTGCCAGATAAAAGCACGAAACAATGCAAACTAACAAGGTTACAAGCGTTCAAGAGGTGCAAGCTATTGTAGTCTTTGTAGATTTTTGATAAGTATTACAATAGCGTGAACTAAGTTACATGATTGTACATTTAGATAGGATGTGGCACAAGACATAAATATAAGCGGGTAAAATGAAACGTATTAATTCCTCCGATATTTAAAAGATTTAGAATGATTCAGGAATTAAAAATGCGACAGATAATGTAGGTACTTTCTGTAATAAACAATTTTTAAATACTTTAATTACATTTTTTATTGATACAAGTTTCTATATGATGTAAGAGTTCTATACGTTTGAAGCGTCAGTAGCCTAATGGCAGGGCGCGGACCGCAAATTCGAAAGGTCGTGAGTTCAAATCCGCCATTCGACTACTGTTTTTTTTTTATAGGATAAGGGTGACAAACGAGCACACAGTCCACCTGATGGTAAGTGGTTGCTGCGGCCCATAGACATTTACATCTATCCTCTATTACAAATCAAAATGCAGATGCGTTGTCATCCGTGAGGACTAAGATGGAATGCCTCATTTCCAGTAAAAAGGGCCTTCGGCCACCTGCACTCACCAAGCGAAACGCAGAGGTAAGCCTCTACTTCACGCTGGTATTCTGTGAGGTCGTGGTACCACCCCGGTTCGAGTCGGCCCATCCGTGCGACAGCAAAAGCTGCCGCGTGGCTCTACCACTGTTAGAAGTCTCTACTGTCGTGAACCACTTCTAACACAAGCATTTTTAGCTTACCAGAAGTGGTTAAAGGGAATATTAGTAAGATTTAATAGCATTACTAGTATTTTTTTTAAATAAAAATAAAAAAAGAGTATGGTACTGTTTGAACTATCTCAACACAAGTTTAAGACTTAGATCAGTAGTCTGAAACAATCTAGAGAACTAAAACTTCATAAAGCCACACTTTGTGTAATATAATACGGTCTAGACTAAAATTTTGAAATTATGAAGCAAACTTTACTATGTCAGAATTTTAGTGTAAATTCGTAATTGTATATAATAAACCGGCAAAGTGCGAGTCGGACTCGCGCACCGAGGGTTCCGAACAAATCTGTAGGTTTAAGTTTAAAATTATTAAAAATATTTTTATTATATGATGTAAGTAAAAATATATACTTTTCGCAATTTTTCCTTTATCTGTGCTATAAAACGTTGCTTCGTACCAAATTTCAAGATTCTGAGTTCACAGGAAGTACCCTGTAGGTTTTGATTCCCTTGCGAATGTCGAAAATTTACGGCATAAACGGCTGTATCTTTTAATTGCGTTGGCTTAGAAGTTTGAATTTTTCACAGCTCTAAGGGACAGTAGACTTGAGTATTTGATATGAATTTCAGCTTGATAGCTCCACGCGTTCCTGAGAAAAAGGGTCTTGACAGACAGACAGACAGACAGACATACAGACAGACGGACAACAAAGTGATCCTATAAGGGTTCCGTTTTTTCCTTTTGAGGTACGGAACCCTAATAAAAGAGCCGTGGTATATAATAGAAGAGCCGTGGTAGCTCAGATGGTTAGCGCTCGCTGTAAATTTCACAGTACACGAGCAACCCGGGTTCGATCCCCGCAGGCACAAATGAAATTGTTAATTACAATTTTAAGTGCTGATTTACCACGTGCTCAGCGGCGAAGGAAAACATCGTGAGGAAACCTGCATGTCTGAGAAATAAAATAAAAATAGCATAGAACGAGATCAATAATTGCTGTACCTAACGAGTAACAATCTACTACGATTAGTACATAACCCTCTTGTGTACCTATTCGAAAATCTAAAACGTTTTAGACTTGAACGAATTAACCACTCATAATTATGTCGGGTCCAGTGGTTAATTCGTTCAAGGTTTTAGATTACGAAGTGAATTTGAAAACTTACAAACTTTACAATTCTTTTTACACGCAAATGTACGCAGAAATAGGCTGTGAGTTTGATATTTTTTTTTATAGGATAAGGGTGACAAACGGGCACACAGTCCACCTGATTGTAAGTGGTTGCTGTGGCCCATAGACATCTACATCTATCTTCGATTACGAATCAAAATGCAGATGCATTGTCACCCGTGAGGACTAAGATGGAATGCCTCGTTTCCGTTGAAAAGGGTCTCCGGTTGTGTACTCACCATACGATACAGCAGCATTGAGCTGCTCTTTTACGCTGGTATTCTGTGAGAGCGTGGTCCTTCCCCGGTCGAGCTGACCCATTCGTGCTACAACCACAATATAACTGCAGCATGGCTCTACCTAGTAAACATTTTAGGTAGTACTTGTTATACTTATATTTTCATGTATTTATTATAAAATGTACTACTTTATTGGTTGTATGAGTAAAAAGGTTTAGTTATGTACCCTGTGATACTTTACTTATCAGGCAGGAAGGCTATGTTTTATCATTTGTATTCTAAACAATGTCATTAATATCTCATATTGCCACAACCACAGTGCCGTCTACTGCATAATTATATTGTTACATCGAACTACAAGGTCGTTGTGGTGTACATAGGTATCTGTATTGTTTAGTTATCCATTGTAGTTACTATAGGAAAGCTGCTCAAGTTGTAGGTGATGGGAGCTAACAAACTCAACTAACTATAGAGAGAGACAGTATTTTGTTTATAGAATGAGGATGATAAACAAACACACAGTCCACCTGAAAAAACCTACATGTGTCGATCCGAGTCACAAAGGACGATGAATGTGTGACAAGTGACAATAATCGCCAGTATAAAATAATTAATTATAAACAAACCTAGTGTCTAACAAATATAATAGAAAGATATACCGTTAGAGCCTCTCAAAAGTCCACTGCTTAACATAGCTCTTCTTCCCCCAATAGACTGCTTCATAGATGTTCGCCACAGTTACCACGCTTGGCAGGCAGGTTGGCTACCGTAGTTTTTCTTAAAGTTGTTAATGGGAAGCCGCTGCAACCGATCTCCTGGTTTGGTTCCCACTGTTGTCTCTTACTACACGTGACACGATAGTGGTTTTTTTTTATAGAATCAGAGTGAGAAACTAGCACATAGTCCACCTGATGGTGCTGTGGCCCATAGACATGTTTTTATAGGGGGGCAAACGAGCTTCCGGCTCATCTGATGGTAAGTGATTACCGTCGCCCATGAACAACTGCAACACCAGGGGAATTGGAGATGCGTTGCCGGCCTTTTAAAAAGGAGTAGGCTCTTTTCTTGCAGGTCTCTAAGTCGTATCGGTCCGGAGAAACGATGGTATCGTAACATCTATATTTGTCCTCCATTAAAAATCAAAATGAAGAGTATTCCTACACCGCCACTACACGGTCAGAAAGTCGTACGTAAAAAGACTTAAATTGATGCCGTAATGTTTAGACCTAATAAATGAAATAAGGTAGCAAAGACTTTCCCTTTCCTATACTATAAGTATGTGCCTTACGACAATATATGATTATACAATTTACTTTTAACTGAAGATAATACTGTAAAACACAATAAAAACAAATTAACCTCAAGGTTCTTGTGAACGTTTATATAAAAATTCAACGAACGTTCTTAAACAAAAGAAAAATTACCTTAACGTACTCTTGTGTTTTAAAACAATTAAACGTAATTGGATAATTAAGATATGTAATAGTTTTGCGAAGCGTTATAATTGAGCTCATTATTGAAGCGGACTGTTTAGCGTGACGATAAAGATATTTTCAAGGTATTATGGGAAGGTAGAGCCAAGCTATGTTGTATTATGATTACAGCACGAATGAGTCAGCGACAACATAGGATTGGATAGGATAGAATAAGAAGTCAAAAATAATAAAAAAAACTGCAGTTACCAAGCGTGCCAGCTATAGCAAATATCCACCCTTTGAGCTAATCTAAAGGGGGGGGGGGGGAGGCTATATTAAGTAATGGACTTTGATAGACTGCAATAACCGAGTGAAATATATAAGAATTACTGAACAACCCATAAGGGCGATAATTGTCTGTCAATTTTCGATCAAGTACAGAAATACCAGCGCAAAGGCATTTCCCCTTTGTCGACCACATCATCCCTAAATGTTCTGACAAATCACATACGATACACGACGATACAACGTTAAAATTTTTCAACGGTTACGATTCATTTGAAAACCGCAACCAAAGAACCAAACCTCGGAATAGAAAAGTGCGAACACGCCTTACTCGGTTGGATATGGTCATACTTTTTAAGTACCTAGCCTAGCATATCATGCTAGTTACTTGAGAAGGCCGACCACCAGCAATAGATTAAAAATAGAATCATGATAATAGAATATAATATAATGCCAGTTTATGGATGACTGAGCTATATCTAGATCAGGGTATGGTTGTAGATGCAGTGTCATAAAATAGTACATAATACAAGCCAAAGCCAAAGATCAATATATTTGTGTTACCATAAATATTGTTCCTTGTTTTCGAATTCAGGTCACCAGATAAAATTGTTGCATCGAGATTTTTTTTATGATTTCGTTACTGTTTTTAGGGTTAGAGTTTTTAGACATCAAAAGGAAAAAACGGAACCCTTATAAGATCACTTTGTTGTCCGTCTGCCTGTCTGTCTGCGTGGAGGTATCAAGCTGAAATTCATATCAAATACTCAAGTCTACTGTCCCTTAGAGCTGTAAAAAAATCAAACTTCTCAGCCAACACAATCAAAAGATACAGCCGTTTATGCCGCAAATTTTTGACATTCTCAAGGGAATCAAAACTTACAGGGTACTTCCCGTGAACACAGAATCTTGAAATTTGGTACGAAGCAACGTTTTATAGCACAGATAAAGGAAAAATTGCGAAAAGCATAAATTTTTAGTTACATCATATAATAAAAATATTTTTAATAATTTTAAACTTATATACCTACAGATTTGTTCGGAACCCTCGGTGCGCGAGTCCGACTCGCACTATGCCGGTATTTTTTATATAGAATAAGGGTGACAAACGAGCACACAATCCACATAATGGTAATTGGATGGTGTGATCAATAGAAATTAACATCTAACCTCGATAAAGAATGAAAATGCAGATGCGTTGCCACCCCTGAGGACTAAGACGGTATGCCACCATTCCAGTAAAAAGGGTCTCCGGTTCTCTGGTATTCTGTGAAAGCGTGGTCCTTACCCGGTCGAGACGACCCATTCGTGCTACAACTATAATATAGCTACAGCATGGCGCTACCACGTAAGAAAAACTGTGGAATTTTATGGGCTTAACCATAATAACATAATTACAATTTTTTTCGAAGTTAAACCTTTCATAAATTACTAAATTAAATCTTGTTAATACTAATCGCTCGACACTAGGACGTGGAAAACGCCAGCAACGGTTGTCCAAGTAATTGTAGACTGGGACAATGACGGCTGACGTCACGTTTGAACTATACAACGCGTTCAGTGCCTAATAATAGGTTTCCTGTAATAAATCTTACTAAGAGGTTCAAGTACACGAGGGAAGTTTGAGGTGACGATGTCTTTTGAACTATTTTCAATGTCACGCTTGCATCACACTGCACGTGTTCTTTTCAATGACAAAACGGCCATTTTGAATTCGCGTGGAAAGCTGATTTCGCGCCATTTAAATAAGTTAGATTACAATGTTAATTATTTCCTTCTGTGATGCACGTTTTATGGTTACAGAAGTAGAAAACAATGGATAATCGATTTACGGGCGTAATATAATAGTTTCGAAATGGTTACTTCAAAAACTGTACCTACATATATCTATTATACTTGATGGGTTATGTAAGATATTTAGTTTGATTACTAATCTTTTTTTTAATAAAACCATAGAATAAATTACAAGAAATATTACTCCATCTCAGAAATGAGAAGAGACCTGTGCCTGTGACTTTACTGATAGGTATTCGATCAAGTAAAAGGACACTAGGAAAAGAAGCAAACTAAAAATATATGATATACCTATTTACTTATATAAAAATGTATTAATTATGGTTTCAAGTACCTAATTAACGGAGTTTCATAATTAGTAAGTAGTTAATATTTATTAACTTTATTATACAATATTGAAGAGCCTTGCTAGCTTAGAGGCTAGGCGCTAAAGCTTGAAGCATCGCAGTGGTGCAAAGCACCTTCCTTTGCCCCATAGGGTGCTGTAGGACACGACAAGAATTGTGCTAGATTGAATTTAACAACGCAAATTATCAAATATTCAAAACATCTACATCAATTCTCGATTAAGAATCAAAATCAAGATGTGCTGTCACCCCTGAGGACTAAGATGGAATGCCTAGTTTCCAGGAAAACGGTTTTCCGATTTTCTACAATCACCATACGAAACAGCATTATAAACTGTTATTTTACACTGGTATTCTGTGAAAACGTGGTCCGTCCTCCGTCGAACCGACCAATTCGTGCTGCAACTATAATGTAGCTCTACATGTGGTAGTGAAAAATTTGTATTCTATTCTATTATGTGTGAAATGGAAAAATATTCCCATATTTTTAATATCGAACATGATATACTTAAAGAACGAATAAGATTTCCTATTTCATTTCATGACCTAGTTTAACGCAATTTAAAAGTTTATAATAATACGATTGAACAATACTCGATTGTTCAATCTAAAGTATAGTCATATTGCAACATTAAATTAAATTATTGTCCGTTCAGTTGCCTTATTTACGGCGACAATAAACCAAGGTCGTCGGTTCCATGCCTGTGCACAAATTGCTTGGTTAGAATAGATTTTTTGTGATGACAACATTGGCATAATTATTCAAAATTAATTAGTGTCTACTTTGGTTGAAATACTTACAACAAAGTCAACGTCCTTTGTCATTCGTATTTAAAAGTATATTGAAATATATAAGTAATATATTTTTTTAATAGAATGAGGGTGACATACGAGCACATAGTCCACCTGATGGTAAGTGACCATAGATACTTACATCTATTCTCAATGAGGAATTAAACCCACTTTTATTGTTACACCTGAGGACTAACACATTACCAGTAAAAGTGGTCTCCGGTTCTCTAAGCTCGCTATACGAAACATAGCAGCATTTAGGTGCTGTTTCGTATAGCGACACAAAATTCCAACGTATTACGTTGGAATTTTGTGTGAGCGTAGTAATTATTTTTTGTAAAAAAAATCATTTATTTTATGTTCAAATTTTTTATAAATTATTAAGTTTTGTACAAAAAATAATAATTATTATTGCCTAAACCAAGAAATAGAATACAAGGAAAAAGTAAAAATACAGCTTAAGTACGCCGCATTGCTGCTGTACACACTACACAAGTCTGCCTCTCTTTTTTGTAACCTCTTACTTCTAATATGGTATTGCGAATTTCACATGTTCCCGAAATATATTTCATTTCTCAGACTTGCATGTTACCTGCACGTTTTCTCACCAGTTTTCAAAAAAACATATAAAATTGTAAGTATCAATTTTATCGTTACCGGTAAGGATAGAACTCGGTTTGAAATACTATGAAACTTTGACTCGACGTTGCAGTAATTTTTACTTTATTGGAACTCTGATACTGAAATTTATTTGTTGCGAACAAAATAATTTTATAATATTTGAACTTATGGACAATAGTCAAAATAACAGTAATGCGAATTTTATAGTTGGCTCGATTAAAAAAGGAGTGATTGAGGTAATGTTTTTATACCTTACTACAAGACGGTCTTAAATCAAGCTCTATCCTTAATCTATTACTAGACTAGAATATGCACTAAAGGTAAACAACATAGAATTTAACAAAAACATTGTTCATTGACAGTGTGTGTGTCAACTATCCAAGGTGTGTTTGGATTGTTCCCGTATCCTAATCCGAACTTTTCTGTTATTATGCGATAATAATAATAATAATGTCCTCCAGACCGAATTTCGGTCAATGCGGCCAGTCTCAACGGAGACTAGCCATCTGCGCAGGACAGAATTATAGTGCCCAAGTGTATGCGCAAGTACAGGTGCACTCTATTCCCTCACTCTCATAGCCCGATGGAAAGGTAAACCGACACGACCAGAGAAAGATTAGGCGCAGGACCAACGGCTTTACGTGCTTTCTGAGGCACGGGGATGAAACACCGCCAACTTCCTGACTCCGGGCAGCTACTGAGAATTTCTTGATGGAAAAACTCAATAATTGATTTTTTGGCCCAACCCGGGATTCGAACCCGGGACCTCATGATCAGCAGTCGCACTACTACAACCACTAGACCAACGAGGCAGGCTCTATAATATCGCATACTACTAAACTGTAATGCATATCCGGCACTGAGAATAGTTTGTAATAGAAAACAAATTTTGGTTAACGGCGTATTTTTTTTATAAAACTGCTCGTTGTTACCATACGAAACAATTATTACGAAAGTCCCTGTCTCTTATATTGTATTCGATCGTTTCTACTTCGGTCAGAGAAACCTCGTTTTATACCGGTAGTAGACTGCCAAAGTGACATTTGATTTTTTCTTTTCACATCGAAGAAAAATTGTAGATATGTTTATATAAGGATTACAAGACAAACAATAGTACGTTTATATAATAAGTATCCGGTATAACCCAGGCATTCTATCTTGTTCTCTGGGCTACAACGCATGTGGCCTACTTTGTTTGAAGTTGGCCGTAAGGGTCAAGGGCACGCGTTTCTCACACAAATATTATTAAAAAAAAACAACCAAGAATTTAAATCATCAACGTTATATTAAACGATCCGTAAGTAACAAGTAATGCAATTGCGGAAGCCATAATAGTTACTAGGATGCACAACGTAAAAATAGCACACGATCGCGACATAAGTACCTACTAGAACATTAAAGAGGAAGGCGTGACTCGAGAGTGACAAGAGTCGGATTTATCTAGATCTGTCTACGCTTACGGGAAGAACGCGTTTACAAGGATCATTGTAAATTATACGATCTCGACGCTTCACAATACACGGAAACCGGCAGGAATTTTCTAGAAAACTGAATATTTTCTTTTTTTTTATGTGTTCTCCCACACTAGGATTTGTATCGTAGCAGCTTACATACCTAAATTTCACAAGGACAAATATCCAGAACCGGAACAATTATTTCTAGGCCATACAGATACTTGTACCATTGTACCTTGTGGGATTCGAACCAGCCGCCTTCAACGCCGCAACTCGTTGCTAAGCCACTGCAACATGGGGCAGCCTGGAGTATGTGCGGAAATGGTGTATGTGAGTTTTAATTAACCTGAGTAATTTTATTGGTGTTTAAAAATAGTCATATCCCATTTTCATAAAATATAATTATGTTTTCTAAAACTACAGTTTTTTTTTAAAAAAAAGCCCCTATTGCCTTTTACTTTTTTTTCTCGTAAGTTAATGCACAACAGCCAATTTTATATGTATATGTTACAGGTAATTCCCTAAGAACTAGTAAACCTAAGTTTACCCATATTTTTGGGTAAACTCCGAATAATTTGTAAATTACATTATTGTCCGCGAATCTTTGCAGTTCTGCTTTAACCTATTGTCACTAATATTAGTTTATATGAGATTTCTTATTTCTGACAAATTTAACGTAAGCCATTGTTTAAATAAAACTGGTTTTACAGATTTTATCGCGTATATAAACTTATTTTATATTCCCGACGTTTCGAGTACTTTAGCACCCATGGTCACGGGGGGACTGAGGTGTTTAACGTCCCAATGTCATAGTTAACCACGGCTACCTGCAGATTAAAAATTTTTAATTTTTATTCCGATCAATAAAAACCAGCGTTAAAGAACACATAGCTGATGTGAAGAATCGACGTTCCGGAAAGTCTGCAATCTGTGAACACGTACAGGATCGCCCCCGTCACTACATTAGATTTGATAGACCACAAATCCTGACTAAAGAATACCGATTCCTTCCGAGAATTATTCGCTAGGCTATTGAAATCAAAAACATACTAATTTCAATAGAGAAGAAGGCTGTGTGCTACCATTTTTAACAGTGGTAGAGCTTTTGCTGTCGCACGGATGGGCCGGCTCGAACCGGGGTGGTACCACGACCTCACAGAAAACCAGCGTGAAGTAGAGGTTTACCTATGCGTTTCGCTTGGTGAGTGCAGGTGGCCGGAGGCCCTTTTTACTGGAAATGAGGCATTCCATCTTACGGCCTGGCCACGGGGATTGGCGGCACGAACGGCGAAGCGGCAGGCGGGGCGACAATTCGCGCGGCGTGGTTTGAGGGCCACGGGCAGTCAGGTTCGTCGCGACGACCAGATAGGCGAAGAGCGAAATGTCTTTATCAAAGTTATCTCGATATTGCTTAGAAAGTAATCGTTTTTTGGTTCAAGACATAATATTTGGAAGAGATTGTGGAGTACATGATTTGAATAGGAATCTCGTGATAGATAGATAACTCCACAAGAAGTACGAGAAGTACAGAATGTATCCAGAAATTTTTTTTGAATATACCAGAATGAGTGTCGAAATCTTCGATTATATTATTGTTAATAATAACTACTATTTCCAAAGTTGCTAGCAGGCCTAGCATACTTGCCGAGATACTTCTCGGCAATAAAAGTTTCACTATTCATTTTTCGCCGCGAAAACAACTAAAATATTTTGTTTCCTATACTATTCGCCGCGTCTGCCGCCCGTTTCCGTGGCTTGCGTCGTGCTAATTCATGCTTTTGTTTCAGTCGCCCGCCGCGCCGCCAGTCGCCCGTGCGATTCGCTCGGTAAATTTCGCCGGTCGCTTCGCCACTCGCCGCTGCGCGTGGCTTGTTCCGTACATTTCTATACATTTATTTTAGTCGCTAGACGCCTCGCCGTTCGCACCGCGCGAATTTTCGCTATGGCGAATGTCCCGTGGCCAGGCTGTTAGTCCTCACGGGTGACAACGCATCTACATTTTGATTTGTAATAGAGGATAGATGTAGATGTCTATGGGCCGCAGCAATCACTTACCATCAGGTGGACTGTGTGCTCGTTTGTCACCCATATCCTATAAAAAAAAATCTGCTTGGGATCCTATAATTAATAAAATTAAATCCCAACCCAAGCATACAACTGCAAGACTTCAAGATACTATAAGTTCATACTGCATAGATCGTAACAAAAATTTATAATTTTTAATCTGGATGTAGCCGTGGTTAACTATGACATTGGGAAGTCAAACACCTCAGCCGCCCCCGTGACCATGGGTCAGCACCCATGGTAAAGTACTCGAAACGTCTGGAATATAAAATAAGTTAATATACGCGATAAAATTCGTAAAACCAGTGTTATTTTAAATTTGTAAGTGTTCGCGTAAATATAAGAAATCATCATCTAAGCCATTGTTATTTAAATTATTATATTATCCGGACTTTGCCCAAAAAGCCGCATAAGCCTAGGTTCATTAGTTCTACGGGCTATACCCGTAACATATCCTTTATAGAAAAATCTATGTTTAATAATAAACAATAATATGTACAATATAACATAAACACAAGTAAGTATTCAAAAGTTTATCAAATATATTTAAAAAAAACATTATATAAAATAACGTAAGTGAAAAACATTAAATAAGTAACGTAATAACGTCTTTTGTTTTTTTTTTATATGATTCTTAAGTAGAGTTTATTTAAAGAGTTGTAATTAATAAAGTGTATTGATTGTAACAAAAGGGTTTTGGCGAATTACACTGTCTATTAATATGCAATTAATGAGAATACGTGTTGTTGCAGATGTTAATTTATAATATATTTTGAAGACATGAAACTTTCATAAATAAGGAACACTGAACAAAAATACATACTTAACCGAAATTATTTTATCAAATATATTACTTATTTAAAAAACTAATTATAATATTTCTACATTAAATAAATACATAATACTGAATAAGGCGATAATAATTATAAGAACTAGAAGAAGGAACATAACAAGAGTTGCCAGAAAATATTTATTTTTATACACGACTTCATGACAGATTGGATAATAAATGTTACATTTTAAATTCTGGAATGTTAACAAGAGTATCAGTAACACATTAGTAATCTACGAATTTCGTATTATAACTACATCATATAAAATGCTAAATTATACTATAATACTTACTACATACATTCCACTGTTAATTAACTATAAGGAGTGTAGAAAGATTTGTACATAGAATGCTTAGAGCATTATCACACTAAAGTAGCAGTTTGTAAGGACGGAGCGAAACGGTTTATTTTTTTTTCACACAAATTAAACTTTTAGTAAAAGATATCAGTCGACTTCAAACAACTAAAAATAATAAAATAACGTCCAGCTTCAGAAGCCGGATCTTTAAATCTTCTATACACTCAGTCTTAGCACCTATTTTATGACCTATTTGAGTGTACTATGAAATATCACAAGCTCAAGGTAAAAACTAGAATAATTTCTGAATGGTTACATGAAGAACTTCACCTAGTTTAGTTTCAGATAATTTTCTTAAAATATGTGGAATTTTTTATTCAAATTTATAATTTAAAATCGGTTTAAAATTTATAATACATACATACGGTCGCATTTAGAACTTTTTGGAGTCGACTAAAAAGGCTTAATTATGATTTTTGCAAATACTAAAACTGGCAAAACATTGACAACTATAGTTAAAAAAATAATTTATAAAGACCATAAACATAAAATTACACATCGGGTAACAATACGGTCCTATTTGTAGTAATAAACATTCTAGGGTATTAAAATATTCAAAACACTCATTAAAATATGTCACTTCATAGTACCGAATGAGCGTCGTATATGGTCGTATATTATAAAAAATATGAATATTGCTTCAAATTTTTATGGAACGAAATAAGATCAATATAAAAACTTTTATCCAAATTATGGAACAGTTCACAATATGTTATGTTAGGAAGTCACCCAATTATGAAACAAATATTAACAGTAGGTAATCCGAACACTAAACATTAATTTTAGTATAAGTATAATAAAAAGCTGCGATTTATGTACGTGTGACAATGCTCTAAGTGTGTATTTTGCATGATATACAATAAATGTAAATAAAATTAGTAAGTAACTTTTTAACTATGGTGCGAAAAATAAGGAATGATCTTACTTTTACTGGGCCTCATATGCAGTCTACGTAACACCAACAAAAAAAATCTGAAACAAAAATAAAATCTATGGTAACTACATGAGTATGGGAGGAATGTGCATTTTTAAGGCAAAAAATAGTAATAAAAGACGTTAAAAATCAATTACTAAAAGTTCTCTTATCCATCGCAGTCTATTTCTCCTAGTGATGCCTCGTATAGAGGTGAAACACGTGTCGCATTTTCGACAGTGGTTGTCTTTCCTAGTGTAGTGGAGTTGAGATTAGTCATGACGGGGGATAGTGCACGCAACGCAATTGAGGGAGGGCGGAGGGTGATTTTCAAACTGGGCAAGACCAAAGACGTATTAAAAAAGATAGACAGGTTACACACTAACATTATTGTATTTTAAAGTGGCGCAGGTAGTACTATATCTACGTACAGTCTAAGATGTTTTTAAAGTATAGATACGTCATACTCGCTCTAAAATGGCATTACGAAAGTCAGGTAATTGCCCGACTCGCATTCAGTCGGGCACGCTCTCGCGTCGCGGCTGTACCTTCACTACAGCGCGTAAATGTTCTAGTTATTCGAGGTAAAAATGCCTTCCTGTGTTTTAAGGCGGTGCACGGCAACTGATAGAGGCAAGAAAAACGTCTCATTAATATTTTGAATATATATGTTTTGTTCATAATTAGTTTATTATTTCAACACTAACCGCTAGTGTAAACTTTGACGCCTGTAGGTAGATACAGTACTATCTGCGCCACTTTATAATACAATAATGTTAGTGTGTAACCTGTCTATCTTTTTTAATACGTCTTTGCGTACAGATATTTATTATGATACGTTGCGCTAACAAAAAGAAACAAATGATAGGGCATACCTATCGTTAGAACAAGATGAATAAACATCATTAGTTACGTATTGATTGCTGCTGAGCGCTCATTGGCGCGAGCGTGTGAATACCGATATGGAAAATGAACACACTAGCTAGCGTCAACGTTTACACTAGCGGTTAGTGTTGAAATAATAAAACCAATTATGAACAAAACATCTACACGAGTATTCAAAATATTAAGGAGACGTTTTTCTTGTCTCTAACAGTTTGCTGTGTAACTTGTGCACCACATAAAATACAGGAAGGCATTTTTGCCACGAATAACTAGAAGATTTACCCGTTGTAGCCAGAGCGTGCTCGACTGAATGCGAGTCTGGCAATTACCTGACTTTCGTATTCCACTTTAGAGCGAGTATGACGTATCTATACTTTAAAAACATCTTAGGGCAAGACACGTCATTTTTATCTTATTTTATAGGTTATATATTCTCTGTAATCTGAGATATGGCAATTTCTTAATATACTTAATATATTGAAAAGGTCGTTATTATTTAAATCGGCCATCTTAAATTTTGTCTTCTATCTCGCTCGCACCCACTGGTTGTATGGAGCGGTAGTGATGTAGGTATCAACAGTGCAAGTGAACATCGATATTGACAATTTTAAATCAAATTTAATATTCTATTTTTCAAATATATATTTCTCTGAGTTCTGTATTTTAGCGATATAAATAGTTTTAAGTTTTTAATATATTTAAACCTCATATAAGTTGAGACAAATTTAAGGATATTGATTATCAAAAAAAATCGTCTTATTCGTGCATTCTGGTCATAAAATGTCGACAACGCGTTGCACATTACTATATTAATGACGTATGGCTGACGTATGATAGTGGCGTATCTATAGTGCGTTGTATCGAATCCCAGCGGGATTGTTGGTTTTTGGATTGGGTTGTGTTAGGGATAGCTCTACTGTGCCTCTGATCGTGGTTTACACGCATGGTTTAGGACAAATGAGTGGACTATATGAAGTGATGAATTCTCTTATGCCGGTGTTCCCAGTATTCAAAAAGCTGGAATAAAAACAGGTGCTGAAAATAAAATGTGGAATGTGTTTAAAAAATCAGTTGTTGATAACTCACCTCACCCTAAAGCTCCAGCCGCGACAGACGCCATTACAACGAGTACAGCCGTCGCGACTCCGCCGGCGCCCACCTGAGCGCCATAAACTGTACCAGAGTCCACGACGCCCGAGCCGAACGCGTCCGCTGCCGACAACGTCTCTGTCAAATAGTCAGCGCCGTGAGCGCGCGAACGCGACACCGGGCGCGTCTAGACTAACGAATGGGCTTTGGTTTCTCTTTTTAAAAATTATTACTGTCATTTTTTCTAAGTTGACAGTATCTTTTATTATTACTAGAATGTTTCATTTATTTTAGAAAAAAATTGTAATAATACTTTTTTTAATTAAGCTGGCACGGAATTGTCAGTTTAATCTATAACATACGTAGTTGATAGGCACCAAATATTTACAAAGTTGATAAATATAGTTGCATTATGTAATGGTTCTATTCTACTACATCAGAAGTGTAAAAAGGTTATCTATATACATATAAAAGATAATTTGAGTAGACCTGAGAATAATTGAATTTTCTATGACCACATTCACAGTGCTCTCAAATAAAAGACCTTAGACTTGTTTGGGCACCTTAAGAATAACTTCCAGATTGCTAGAAAACGTCACATTCAATGTGGATAACCTAGGGCCAACTTCTATCTATATCATCAAGGCTATTAGACATTCCATATTAAAGAGTCCTAAGTGGAAACAACATATCTACAGTTTATGATTCATTCCAAGTTGCTTACAGTGTTTTGTCAGTTGTTTTGGGCTATAGGAACCACTTACCATCAGGTGGACTGTCAACTCGTTTATCATTCTAATATGAATTTAGACAAGATGGTGTAATTAAAAAAACTCTATGTTCCTGCAGAGAGCGAAGAGTTGTCAAAGGCAGACTTCACCATCAGCAAAGATTAATCGTTGTGCAAGTGAGAGCAGGAAAGGGAGCGACTGTTGAGAATTCTTAGTTATTTAGAATCACATTAAGTCTTTTCTAAACTTAATATTACGAAAATAGAATTAAAATAAATTTATTAACAAAACGTTTAATCATTTGTCAAATTGTCGTCAATTGAATGATGGCATCCACGACTTTTTCTGCCACCAGGGCGGCGCCACTTTACAGTGAGGTAAAATATTTGACAGATTTCATAGCGGGGATGATAATTTCTTAGGAAAATGTAATCTTTAAGGTTTCTTTCTGTATTATTAGTTATATTTTATATTCATTACATTAGAAATGAATAAACCAAACTATAAAATATAACTAATGGCCGATTTTTTCAAAAAGATTTATAAAGTGCAAAAAATTAAAAAGCAAACCACTGACGCATTGTCTTGTGTATTAATATAATATTATAGATAATGATAAACTATTTTCATAAACTAATTTGTCAATTAACTGACATTGTGTAACAAAAAACTTTACCTCAGTCGCAACTAGCGACATCTGGTGAGTGAAAAATTATTAGCCCTCATTCAATGGAGCAAAAACAAATAAAGTTTTATATGAACTAGTAACCACTGAAAATCACTGTCTATGTTTATAATTCTTACTCAAATTAAGAAAACAAATGTCATATTTGGTGCCTATTCAAAAATATATGAATATAAATTAATGCTATAACAAGTTATTATTGTTTTCATCCATTGCTAATCTCATAAAATATTATATAGACTGCTTATAAACAAAATGAAACTAATGTTACGTTCTTAAGCTCATTCATTTTTATTTACACTCCCTCAATTTGGTCTTGTTTTCTTGTGTAGTTCCAAACAAAAAAATATAGAAAGACCATGACTCAGTCACCACATGAACTCGGCTCTGCAATTAAAATGTGTGAAGCACTCTAGGTTCTACAAACGCACACAAATACGTCAAGGTACGACAATCGACGCCACGCCAGTATGTAGCACGCGGCAGCTCTAATGACAAAGTAGTACTTTATATGTATAAACTAATAATATAAAAGTACTAATAATAATAGTTTACACAGAGTACTTAATATGTAAAAACTAAAAACTATTAATTTTTTTACAGTTTTTACACCTAAAGTACTCACTTTGTGATCATTAGAACTCCATTGTCAGACTTTGATGTATTTGTGTGCGTTTGTAGGACCGAATGTGGTATGCACATTTTCAGTGTAACATAACGTTCAGGGTGTTACCACATCAATCGATCGATCGATAGGTTCTACCACACCGATCGATCGATGCCATCGAACGATGGTACAATGAATTAGTCGACGTTAATCGAGGTGCTTGATTATTCGAGGACCCGTCCCACTCCAATGAACGCTATTTAAAATGTCGTCTAGATGAAATAAGCGATCTCTGGTCTTAAAAACGGTTACTTTCAGAGTCTACTGCGTTTACGTCTTCGTAATAATAATAAGAGCAAGAGCGCCCTAGCCAACAATAACGCGTCCTCTTTCAAATACAATGAAAGATACTGATGATGAGTCTACAACCACATCGATTAATCGTCAATCGACATCGATCGATGACTGAACAACGTTTTATACAGATACTACACGATTCGTGTGGTGACACCCTTACGTCCGTGTGTAAAGTACTCCAAATATCGGGAATATAAATAGCTTAAAATTAATTTCATACTAATATAATATCATTACAAATTAGTAATGCAATAACCATATCCCTACATGCAATAGTAAATCATTTATTGTCTTGTATACCACAGATTAAATATACAATCACCAAAGCCCAGAACATTAATCTACGACCGCCCGCCATTTTCATGCAGTGGATATTATAGAAAATAAATAACAATGCATTAATATACAGGGATGTTCAAAAAACAAGTGCATTTATAAGAGAAAAAAAACTGCACAAGTGATTATTATTTTATTAAAAAAATATTAATAAAATTGTCAATTCACCGTTTTAAAAATGCACCCATTTTAATGAACTATAATCAAAACATAATACCATTAAAATAATAAATTACTATGTTTTTTTTCCATACGAAATGGCTACAACAAAATCTAATTATTACACTAAATGTACATACAGGCAAATAAAATATTAAAGTAAATTTTACAGAAAAATTTACAAAGAAATTTCACTAAGTTAAATTTCAGTTTTATTAAGTAGTATGCATTGAGATATTGTTTGTATGAATGATATGCCAGTGTGAATAAATGACCAACTTGAATCTCGAAATGTGTATATTATATGTATGTATGTAATGGCATATAAATTCCAATAAAACAAAATTTTATTTAAAATATAATGTTTTTACACAAATATTTATAGTGTTGTATCATGTCTCTAATATTTAATACATACATAAATCTTGAAATCAAGCGTTATATAGAAACGCGTAGGTAAGTAAGCCTATGTAAATCAGTGTGCAAGAATTCGTGCATTAATGCCAACTCCTGGTTTATTAACTGGAAATAGCTTTCTCTTTCTCTTACAACCGTTTGTATTTAGAGAATCTCCTACTCAATATCAACTTGTAAGTATCGTAAGAGGCGATAGAAATGGAATAGGAGATGGGCAGCAGCACCTCCCTGATATCAATTCTAAACAATCAAAAACTGCGGTTGCCAACCCACCCGACAAGCGAGGCAACTATGGCAAATATCCCCCATGAGACCATCTATGGCAGAGACCTATGTTCAGCAGTGGACTTTTTAGAATATAATGAAGCTGATAAAGGTGATGAGCTTCCTTTTAAAAAACGTATGTGGTAGTAATGTGATGGTTTAATTTATTTCACTAAATTCCATAAACAACAATGTTGATATTTTCATTAATATGTCTAAGGACGTAATGGTACACTGAAAATGTGTGAAGCACCCTGGATCCTACAATTTAGTATACGCACATTGACGCACACATTGCATGAAGGTCCGACAATCGACGCTATTATTACGAAACACGACGTAAGCTATACTGACGCGCGCTGCATAATGACGCAATTGAACTTATGTGTACTACGTACTAGACACCGCGAACAAAATCTGTACTACAGTGCGAAGCGCGTGGTCGGAGGCACAGAGTACCTTTTTATGAGAGAGACTAAGTAACTTTGGCCCATGGGCCTAACTAACGCATGTTGCAAACGACCAAGTCTCAGTGTCTCCTCTAGTACTTCAATGAATGACGCCGATTGTCATTTGTGTTCATGTATTTTGCGTATTGACAAACAAACAAAATTGTACGACCTAGGATGCTTCACGCATTTTCAGTGTCGCATTACGTCCGTATCTTTTCATCCGTTACTACAATATATATGAATAAAGTAAAATATTTTGACAAGCATTAATAAGAAATCTAAATATAATGTTTAATATTAGAACACATTACAACAAATAGTAAGTGAATGAAAGTGACATACCCTCTTTACCGACTGCCACGATGAACGAATGAGTGGATGAACATAGAAGAATGAAATTAATATTTGAAGCAAAATAAATCATTATAAATAAGAGGAGTTTAAACAAATTTATTCTGCATGGAAGTAATTGAAGAAATTTAAAAATACAAAAACAAACAATAGGGTATTACACCAATTTTCAAAAAGTGTTTTAAATGAATCCTAGAGTGATAATGAACTACTATAATTTTTATATAATTTATTTAAAACCGAATAGTGACATAAAAATTATTTTTAATCTATCGTTTTAAATTTTCGCGTGAAATTGCTAGCCGCCATACTGTTCTACTCGTGACGTCACTGTCGTAGAATTTTGACAATTATTTTGCAAAGGAATAAGATACTTTTGAATGTTTAATAATGAGTTATCATTTATATCATCATTGTAATGTGCCTGATTGCAAAAATACGAGCATAAGAACGCCGGGAAAGTTATGGATTAAAGTTCCAACTGATTTAAATATGAGAAATACTTGGTTAAAACTGGCAAGAAGAGACCCGAAGGCATTTTCTACAAAATCTAAACTAAACTTCTGTGAAGATCACTTTGATGTAAGTATGATTTATATTTATCTATTGATTAAACAAAACAAAACATCATGACATGATAGGTACCTATTGCAAGTCAAATTTTGTAATAGATTAGGTTAATCGCTCGTCTGTCCCGCCCTTTGCGGGCCATTTTGATAGCCCTTGCAAGTGCAGTGCAGTGTTTTACTTAATTCCTGTTTTCTTCTATTATATGGGAATAAAGACATGATTTGTACTCAGACCAAATAAAAAAGTGACTTTTTATTTCGTCTGAGGGTTTGTACAAAAAAATATAACAAAAAGTTTTTCTCACCTAAGCTTATATTATAATATCTATAACATTAGTGCTAAAAGCGAAGTAATAAACTCACTTTTACGAATCCGTCTTCCATGATGCCTTTTCAATAAAATTCGGAATAAAAGTCAACAATCGTAATGATAACTTGAAAATTTTCGAAATTAGCTAGTTAGTACACAGCACATAACCTAGGTCTTTGACTTAGTGACGTCACGACGCTATCTAATATGGCGGACATCGTTTTGCAGATTTGAGGCACAGGTACAAAAAATATTCTTTAAATTGAAATATAAAATTTATAATGGATTTTTATAAACAGAAATCAATATTTCTCGTTTACTTTTTACAAAATCTATCATAAATATATATTATTTGATTTTTTTTACATGGTGTATAATACCCTACTAACTGTCAGAATTAGTTTAAGTGCTGAATTTAAAAAAAAAAACAAGTTTGAATAAATGACAAATATATTAAAAAAGCTACTTTCACATTGTAAAATAAATGCAAGGAAATCATGATAAGTCCTCTATTTTGAATTAAATATTATTGTTTATATTTGAATGAGAGTTGTAACATCTTAAACGACATTAAAACCTAAACACGATATATGCTGGTAGTTGTTGGAAACACTTCGCTCGAAATTGTTTACGAGAATTTTAGTTTACCTAGAACAAACTGTTCGACTAGGTAAGTCCAACTTCCCCCAAGACAGGTTGTTGTCTCTTCGTGGGATTACTAAGCTCGTACCACTGGTTACTCAGTCCGAGCCGTGACTTTGTCACTCACTGTGAGCTATGAGGAATCTGCATGGCTGGCCTGAGGTGAAGGGCCGGTCTGAGGTAGCCACTCTATGTGGACTCACTTAGGACGTGTGTTGATTGACTGCGGCGAGAAGTGTCCTCTTCCCCTACCTCCGCAACCGAGATGGCGTCGCGGGGGAAGGGAGAAGAGGAGAGATGGCGATGCAACACTCGCTCTATGCCGGAGTTTCACCGACTAAAACCCCATGGTTTTCCATCTTCGTCGCATATCGACAGTGCCATGGAAACACTTTCGCACATATCCGCAGCTGAAGGAGAAGTAGAAGGGCCGGCTGGCCCAATGCGGCCTCTTGGGAGTGGACTACTCCTTCCCCTATTCTTATAAGGTAAGGTAAGGCGCGTTGGAGCAACAAGGTGCGCTTTCCTCCACAGATTCCACCCCACAATAGTATAGTCACTATATACACGAAATATAAAACTTTATTACAACTGTTTATAGTTTGATTTTGCATAACTCTTAATAAAGTATTACCTATGTCGTATCGTATGTCGTAAATTTCCTTATTGTTGGAACATACCTTAGGTTTGTGTCTAACAACCTCAAATATGTAAAAACGAAGAATTGCAGAACTTTTCATTGATAAAAGTGGGATCAAAAGAGTTTGATAACGTATAACACAAGATTTAAATAAGTTATATTAATGTGACTTTTATTTTAAACCCTATGCACAATAGCATTAGCATTATTATATGCATAAATCATGTTTTGTGATATGGTGATGATATAAATATGAAAAATGCAAGGACGTAGAATCCCAACCGCTAATCATCGAATTGCTGACATCAAAATAAAAAAGCATTGATGATATGAGGGTATTAGTATATATGAACAGCAAATGGATCAATGTTATGATCACCCGTCAATCAATTTAATGAATAATGCATCCGATTTGCAACTATATTCCAATGTGAATAAAGCCCGTGATCGCTTACCTCCATATCGGTTCAACAGCGCCATTACGACTCCGTTGCTCCAACCGAAACCGGTCTGCAGGACGTATTCTCCACCGCCGCCAAAGCCACCAAAGATTGTTGCGTCGTACTGAAATAGTACTTGTATTAATTAAACGAAAATTTGCTCATAATAATCATAATGTTAACTACTGACCGTGTAGTAGCGGTAGCTAGTAGCGATATGATGTGGTGGTTATTCTTACAGAATATCCTCTACCCACCACTAAACTTTCCTTGCAAAGATATAGGGTGACAAACGAGCACACAGTCCACCTGATGGTAAGTGGTTGCTGTGGCCCATAGACATCTACATCTATCCTCAATAAAGAATCAAAATGCAGATGCGTCGTCACCCGGTTAGAACTAAGATGGAATACCTCATTTCCAGTATAATGGGTCTCCGTTTCTCTACACTCACCATCCGAAACACAGCAGTGTCAAGCTGCCATTTTACGCTGGTATTCTGTGAGAGCGTGGTCCTTCCCCGGTCGAGCCGACCCATTCGTGCTACAACTATACAATACATGCTACTACTAATACAGCTACAGCATGGCTCTAACAAGTTTAAAATGGTAGTAACGCCCGTCATACATTTTACAATACCTAAGCTACAGTCGTTATCGCAAGAAGTTTACATAATATTTATCAACTCTCGCTGAACAGACTAATGACTGAATGACTGCCATTAAGTAGTTTGGCGGGAAATTGACCGCGAACCGATTGCTACTTCTGTATTATTGTTGAAATAGTGGTTTAAAGTGGATCTTGATATGTAAAAGTGGTGTGATTTGGTGTATTAAATAGCTACGTATATAAACTATTAGTGGAAACGGTTTAACAACTGCTCCAATCGTGATGTGAACCCCAAGATAATGTGTCTGCATAGGCACCTTGCGATATAGTATCCCAAGGTGTCTAAGCAAACATCGCTCGCCATAAACTTTCTGTTGCCTCATTATCTCCTAGTATTTAATACAGGCAAAATTACAATCGAACAAGTCCATTACCAAAGAAAAACAGAAGACTTGACATTGCCAGAATCCGTTACTACGAGATTGTCATAAATGAATGTCATGGAATGAGAATTAATCGAATTTGTTAATTTTTCATATTGTCTAAATAAGTTACCTTCTCCAACATCGCAGTCTTCTGCTTCCACACTTCAAAGTTGGAGCGCACCCACTTGGTGGCCATCTCGTAGGCCAGTCGAGTCGCTTCTGGCATCTTGGTGTTAGCGAGTCCAGTCACCACGATGTACTGGAGGGGAGGCCACGCGTTGGGGTAATCCCACTGCTCACCAGAGTGTTCGAAAGTAGTGGGTATACCGCCCTCGTAGATGTCCACCTGTGGGACGATTCGTTGTTGAGTCATTCCTTAATACCGCAACTGAGCGTTGGTCCTACCAGTGAGAGTTACGCTTTATTGTTTTTATATATACATACTTATTGGTACACGAAATTTCAATATAAGTACGATTTCTTCAAGTTTAAAATGTCAGTTTAACAATACAAACAAATATAATTTCAAGTTAATTAATTATAATTTTTAATTAAAAAAAAATTAATAATATCAGTGGTCAACCCGGATCAGTAGCGCAATGATTGCCGCTTCGAATCCCGGACGCAATAAGTATTTTATGAGCTACAGACCGGCGTGTTGCTGCCGCAGAAGAAATAATTATAGAAATATCGTTATAAATTTGCAATAGTTATATTGTTTAATTAGGAATAATAATACATTCATTAAAAATGAATCATATATGACTTGACTGACTGACAAATAAATTTTGTCGGTATGATGCGCGCGTCACGTACTGTAAGTTACTTACTTACTTACTTATCGTCACGCACAATCCCTGACGGGGTAGCCAGAGAGAACAGATCGCCAAGTGTCACGATACTTACATACCTCTTTCGCTTCTTTCAGATTCATTAACTTCTTCATACATGCACGTCTAGGTATCCGAGTACTCTTGACCCTCCCCTCTTCGAGCAGTTTGCTCACATGGTCTTCGAAAGTTAGTCTCGGTCTACCTCGACACCTTTTAATATTAACTTCCGCGCTATATATTTTCTTCACCATTCGGTCTTCACTCATTCGCTCAACGTGCCCAAACCATCGATGCACGCCCTTATCAATTTTTGTGATAAGGTCATCTTTCAAACCTGCCATATTGCGAATCTCTTCGTTTCGCTTTCGGTCGGCCATGGTAACGCCGCACATTTTACGAAGAGATCGCATCTCCACTGCATTCAACTTGCTTTTATGCTTCTTCTGGCATACCCAGGTTTCGCTGCCATATAACAAAGTCGGTACCAACACTGCGTTATGTACTGTAAGTTAATTGTACTATACCTATAACCTTCGCGCAAGTGCAAGCAATAAGTTGACAAAGTTTTAGCACAATCTAATGAACGATATGGCAACGCATAAGATAATAACCGATAAATAATTGTTCCGGTGCTGGATGTTTATGCATGGGATGTGTAATTTATGCAGATATGTAAAAAGTCTTCACTATTTTGGAAACAAAATCTAAGTGTGGGGTTGGGGGTAACATTTTAAAACCACATGATCGATTTGTTGCACCCCTTTGTAAGTGTTCATCAAATAAAATGAAATATTTTGATTTTTTTCGACTTAGTAATAAAAATGTCTTTTCTCAAACATTTTTTAAGCAGACTAACATTACAAAATGAGTTTCCGATTGGCGAAAGATACTGTCTGTAAGTACTAAAGTTTATATACAATTACTAAATAACCTGGTCTATTCCTACCTTGACTTTGTCCAAATAATTGATGACCCGCCTCACAAAGTATTCGGTTCTGGCCTTATCATAGCTCCCAGTCCACAATGGAGCCACGTTGGACGGGTAGAAGTAGTCCCTCCTCCTGCCAGACTCCAGACTGTAGTCCAGCCACACTCCCACATCCTCGTGCCAGAGCACCTGGAAAGAATGGTAAGGTTACAAAAACAGTTCACAGAGTATTAACTATGGCGAAATACGGTATTGGCTATGGCGCTTTAGTATTTGTACTAGTAATGTTACTACACTAACCTATAATATATCGTGGGTGTCATAAAAGACGACAGAAGGAAAATAAAACACGGGATGGGCAGTAGCATGTTCCTTATAACATTTCAAAATAATAAAAAATTCGTGCCAACCCACCAAGCCTGACAACTATGTCAAATATCCCCTTTTGAGCTCTATGTTCAGTTTACGTCAAGGAATTACCGGAATTGCCTCATAGGGGATCACCCTGCAAGGCAATTCACTCGATTCCGTCCTCCATGTTGGCACTACGTGACGTAGAGCGGAAGTGTGGTAGTCTTGTTATTCACGAAAAGCGACAAATCTCAATTGAAGTGCCGTTTACGAGAGCGTCTATAAATCGACTCGCAAGCAGACTTGACGACAACCAGTGAGTGAACAAAAAACGAAATTTTTTTTTTAATAGGATAGGGTGACAAACGAGCACACAGTCCACCTGATGGTAAGTGGTTACTGTGACCCATAGACATCTACATCTATCCTCAATAAAGACTCAAGATGCAGATGCGTTGTCACCCGTGAGGACTACGATGGAATGCCTCTTTGCCAGTAAAAAGTGTCTCCGGTTCTCTACACTCACCATACGAAACACAGCAGCGTTAAGCTGATGATACATTGTGTTTTCATGCGATGGCCAAGTCAATCTATTTATTTAAACCATAAAAGATTTTTAATATTGATATGGTCACTAATTTTTTTTATAGGATATTTTTATAGGACTATAAGATGTTGTTAAGTTAGCTAAATACGCAATAACTTAAGACAGAAGGACCCTTAAGTAGGGGCTGAATAAATTAACCGACTTGGTATTACATGGATCTCACAACTTTTTACGGTAGAAGAACTGAGTGCGAGACTTGGATTTTTCACAAGTTATATTTTAAGTGACATCTACATTTATCCTCAATAAAGAATCAAAATGCAGATGCGTTGTCACCCGTGAGGACTAAGATGGAATGCCTCTTTTCCAGTAAAAAGGGTCTTCGGTTCTCTACACTCACTATACGAAACACAGAAATGTTAAGCTGCTATTTTACGCTGGTATTCTGTGAGAGCGTGGTCCTCGACCGGGGTCGAGCCGACCCATTCGTGCTACAACTATACTACTAATATAGCTGCAGCATGGCTGTACCACATAATACAAACATGGGACAAGACGAAGAGCATGTGTAAAGTTCATTTCACACCTATGCCGATAGTTGTGGGGGCACTACGCTCGAATTGTTAACGAGTATGTTAATCAAGAATAAATTGGATGTCGCAAGTAACTTCAATCGACAGATCAGTCGACGGATCGAAATCAAGAGTGGACAACCTGAGATCTGAAACGTAACCTTCACTGCTGGCCGTATGACGAAGCTCAAGGTCGCTTAGCAAGCTATGGATTGGACTATGTTCGGAGTTTCTCTTCGCGATATACTTCGTAATGAGTATATCCGTAGTGGAACCAGAGTAACGAGTAACCAGAGTAAACCCTAGAATTTAATTCGCAATGAGCCGGCCATGTAGTTCGAAGCAATCGTCAACTAATGGGAAAGGAAGGATCTCGAGTGGCAGCCGAGTAACGGTAAGCGAAGTGTAAGGGTGCGTACAGATCAAGTAACATGTTGTATAACTTTTGTTTTATAACACGTCCACATTATGTTTTTTTTATATAGGAGGGGGCAAACGAGCATGCGGCTCACCTGATGGTAAGTGACTACCGCCGCCCATGAACAGCTGCAACACCAGGGGGGGAATCGCAGATGCGTTGCCGGCCTTTTAAAAAGGAGTACGCTCTTTTCTTGAAGGTCCCTAAGTCGTATCGGTCCGGAAAAATCGCTGATGGTAATCGATTCCACAAGGTAGTCGTGCGAGGAAGAAAACATCTTCTAAATCGCACAGTGGTGGACCGCCAATTATCCAGATGGTGTGGATGATATCGGGAGTTCTGCCACGATGTGTGTTCGTGAAATTTGGCGGTTGGGATTAATCCGGACAATTCCTCAGAGCACTCCCCGTGGTAGATGTGAAAGAAAATGCAAAGGGATGCAACATCTCTTCGCAGTGCCAATGAATCGAGCCGATCAGAAAGGACTCGGTCGTCGACGATTCGAGCCGCTCTGCGCTGGGTGCGGTCAAGTGGAAGGAGCTGGCATTGGGGAGCCCCTGCCCGGAGATGGGAACAGTATTCCATGTGAGGCCGAACCTGCGCCTTGTAAAGTTGCAGACGGTGTGCCGGCATGAAATACTGTCCCGCTCTGCTGAGCACGCCAAGCTTTTTAGAGGCCAATTTGGCCTTCTCTTCCAAGTGACCACGAAACTGCACGTCACTCGATATGTCGACTCCGAGGATTCCGATACTGGCTGAGGCAAGGAGGGGAGTGCCTTGAAACTGAGGAGATACGACAAAGGGGTTCTTTTTAGCGGTAAGCGCGCAAACTTGTGTCTTCTGAGGATTAAACTGGACTAAATTTAGTCGCCCCCAATCCGAGACTTTGTTCAGCAATGACTAGACTTCAGACACAAGTTTGTTCCGGTACTCAAAGACGTTTTCCCGAGAAACATTGGCACGGCCGGTGTATAGAGCATCACCAGTGCTGTCATCCGAATAGCAATGAATGTTACCAGTTAGCAACATATCATTGATATGCAGAAGAAACAGCGTTGGTGATAGCACACATCCTTGTGAAACACCAGCGTTAATAGGCTTGTAATCGGAGCATGCACCGTCTACAACGACCTTGATGCTCCGATCTGCAAGGAAGCTGGTGATCCAATCGCACAATTTCTCGGGAAGCCCAGAGGAAGGGAGCTTCGAAAGAAGCGCTTTGTGCCAAACCCGATCGAAGGCTTTCGCAATGTCCAAACTAACGGCCAACGCCTCCCCCTTGGACTCTACTGCCTGCCGGAGCACACGTCCTCAGCACAATTGGGGGGATTCCGTCATGCCCACTCGACTTCTGGATGTCCAGGGAGAGGAGTGCTTTGCGTACCGAGCGCTATGAGAACAGCACATCCGGCATGAAGCACTCACACCGCGGGATGGTCGGCGGTGTTTTCCCCCCGTCATCAAGAGTCAAGTTGGACGCAAAAAGGGAGCCTAAAAGGTCGGCTTTGTCTTTTGCGTCTTGGGCCAGTGAGTCGTCCTCCCTGTGCATACATGGTAGTGATGGCTTACAGAAATTCCCTTGGACAGCCTTGGCGAGAGACCAGAATGCTCGGGTTCCCGAAGGAAGGCGAACTAGTTTCTCGCCAATTCTGCCTATGTGCTCTGACTTTGCCTTGGCAATAACTCTTTTGAAGGACCTGGAGGCGCAGTTATACTTCTATTTAAGTGTACACCAGCACACTTAAAAAGAAGTATATATACATCCCAAGTCGCCCAAGACGCAGCCCAGACTTGATAACACTCCTGCTTACTGCGTAATGCAGGAGTGTAGTCTTACAGGAGCGACCAAACCAAAGCTGAGATATGCCTCCGATGGGTACCACAGATGATGGAATAAATAGTTCCATTCCCTGTAGCACCACATCAGTGACAGAATCAGCAACAGCGCTGGGATGATCCGGCGAGAAGCAAACCCGCCCCCATAGGTAGGATGCAAAGGAAGACCGCATTCCGTCCCAATCCGCTGTAATGCCAAACACGGCGGCAACCTGCAGAACGCAACCGCGAAGGGAGCGTGAGTGGCACCACATTCCGGATCAGACAATGGTCCGAAGAGCCGAGAGGGGCATCGACGGAAACCTTATATCCGTCCGGATGATAGGTCAGCAGAAGGTCCAACAGGGAAGGTGTATGATCCTCCACATCTGGAATCCGCGTAGGCGAAGTAACCCGTTGTGTCAGACCATATGCCAAAGCAAAGTCATAAACAGATCTCCCCGCATGATCGGTTAAACGTGAACCGAGCCATTCGGCGTGGTGGGCGTTAAAATCGCCAAGGATCACGATCTCTGCGGATGGGACCTGTTGTAGCAAAGAATCTGTAGCCATTTGGACGGTCTGTTTCGGCATTACTGCTATGGGACCTATAGTACCCGTAGACGCGCGGATGTTCGTCGCTGTCTACACGTAGCCAAAGGATGGACAGGTCCTAACCTTCAAGACTGCCGAGGCGTCGAGAACAGATGTCCTCTCTGACATACACGCAAACTCCAGCCCGAGGCACAAAGGAGTGCTCCAATTTGTACCCCGGGTAGGAGAGATACGAAATATCAGCCGGAGAGGAAACCTGCGTCTCGGTCAGAAAGAGCAAGGACGGCTTCGCTTCGTTTAGGTTTGAGTGAAGTCCCCTGATGTTGCAGAAATTCACGGATAGCGTGGCAGGGGTCGCCTTGGTCTTGTTGCTCAGTTTGCCCCGAGCAGTTATGTTTTTGAGCGGAATTTTGCCCAATAATACGCGGGGCAGCCTAAGCACCCACGCTCAAGAGTGGAATAACATGGTCGTAGATGCTCAGCGAGGGATTGGGGGGGGGGGGGGGGGAGATTGGGCATTAAACATAAAAAATGGGCTTTGTCAACTTTGAGAACTAAGATGGAAAACCAGATAATAACAACCTGTTGTAATATACCTATTATGCCAATATGGTTCTGACCAATTCCATAACCAGTTGCTTATGTTTTTGACTAAATACTAGCGCTAATCAAGATTGAAACCTATGATCGGATACTCAGTAGTTATGTCCTCTGACAACTAGACCACAAAGCTCATAGCAGTGCCGACTCTTTGGTTCCATCACTATATCCCCGTTGTAGTGATTTGAGTTTCCTAATGGCGTCGTAAACACAAAAATTGCAAATGATCAAACACAAAGGGAACATTGAACAAACATTTAAAAGCCAAGCAAATAAGTTAGCGGGAATCAAACCCGTGACCCACAGCGCCGCAGCCACTTCGCTGCCGAGTTTACAATGAGAGGTCAGTACCTGTTCTATGGCCTCCATGAACCTCGCATGGACGTCCCTGTAGTATTTCTCCTTGTCGGCGTTCCCGAGTCTCTGGTGGAAGTCCGCCATGATCTCCGCGTTCCAGCACATTATCGCGTTCAGGTCCACGGGGATTATAGACCTGGTTTTTAAATTTGTGAGATTACCTGGAAAGAAGAAACAAAACGCACTAAAATAGGTTCACTGGTTCGCACCTCAATTTACATTTTCAGAAGATTTTAAAGAAAGTGGTTTATAATGCGATTGTATGATTTTTATACATATGAGTGTTAAACGATATAGTCGTCAATTGTGAACCGGTTGATCGATGATTCTTTTTTTATTTAGTAAGTTATACTGCCATGCCCTGAAATCCTCTCAGAAATAAGAGGACTGTGCCCAAAAGTGGGCCGTATATAGTCTGTAACTTTCACTTTTTAGGTTGTACTGCATGGGCGGTCCCATACAAAAATAATCTAGCTCCTAAGGTTGGCAAAATAGGGCTAAAGTGTTTTAATGTAATTATTTAGATGACATTGAGATTTTGATATTTCTTAGTCTATCAAAAAGGTAATAACTTAACTTTTACTAAAAGTTAAAGACAACATCAAAGAAGTAAAAAAAATGAAATAATTTTACAATCTATAATCGGGGCTTAAATATTTCTTCTTTTTTTTCATACAATTGGAGATATTATAATATATTTATGGAATTTGAAAAAATCATATATCTCAAACCATTGACAAACCACACCGTCGCCGGTATATTGGATCTGGTAGATAAAACCGTCTTCTATCGAAGGGAATTAGAAAAATTATTATTACTCCCAAAACTAACGGGAGGCATCATCATCATCATCATTACAGCCCTTCACAAGTCCACTGCTGAACATAGGCCTCCTTCAAGGAATGCCACAAAGCACGGTCATGAGCCACCTGTATGAATCTACTCCCTACATGTCTTACCAGGTCGTCACTCCATCTAGTTAGGGGACGCCCTACAGTTCGCCTGCCGGTACGAGGCTGCCACTCAAGAAACTTTCTTCCCCATCGGTTGTCGTTTCTTCGAGTTTACTTACTAATCCGTTGGACTATGTAGATTACTCTGGTGAATTGATTAATCTTTATACCGCCGCCACACATTATAATAATTATCTGTGGTAATCATATCTATGATGTGTGGTTATTTATGCTATCTTCAATTAGAAGTTAAAAATTTTCTCATGTAGCAAAATAACAATTGTCCCATACTGCATTAACTTACCTTTATTAGTGCCATTCAATATGAACCACCTCGATGAGAAATCCCAACCAGATTCCGCTGCGGATTTAAGCTCCGCGTATAACTCTTCCTTCTTGTCCGTTGTATCGAAGTGTCTAGAACAGATTAAATGATAATGGAACAGTCAAAAAAATTTGTGTAAGCTAGACTAATCTGCAAATTTCGTTTCTTTTATTCTAATGATGAGCGCAAAATCGGAAGTCCTCATCAACGAGGCTCAACATCCGGACGTCCACGTAAAAATTTTTATCAAACCGTTTTTTTTTCAAAATAGCAATATAAATGATGTTTTAGAAAATAAAAGATGGATTAATTAGTGTTTTCTTGATCAAATTATCGTATAAGTGCCATATGGTTATGACAGAGGCATTTTAAGAACACAAAATTGCTTGACCTTGACGTATAGTGAGTAAAACGCTATCTAATAACACTTAACGTTATGAGGAGTGCAATATAAAAAAATAGTTAAAATGTGCAAAAATTAAAGAGCAAACCACTGAGGCATTGTTATTTGTATTAGTATAATACTCTAGAAACTGATAAACTTTTATTAAAACTAACTTCTCAATTAAATGACATTTCGTATATGGAGTGTAGAGAAGTAGGACCATTATATATGAAAAGTGTCTCTAAAAACGTGTCAAATAAGGGTGGCGCTGCAGTAGCATAGGATAAATTTAAAAAAAAGCGCCAAAAGTAATTAGCCAAGAGAAATAAACAAGGACTGACCAATCCGCTTGGTTTTGTACTACGTAAATAGTTGAGATTTTGTATACTGGCATTTTACTAACTAATCGTCATGAATTTTTTTAAATATTTGAATTCAGCTGACTTCAGTCCGTTCACAACAGCTATCTTCATATAGTAGTTTTTCAGACGCCAGCGCTATTGTGGTAGGTTTTGGAACCTCTATTTTCAGTATATAGTAGGACACTTTTTCAATTTTTGCCCCTTATAAGATGGTTGTCCTTGTACTCTACACTCCATAATTTCGGAATAAAAAAATTCACCTCACTGTCAACTAGCGACATCTGGTGAGCGGAAGATTATTACTATTGCCAGTAGTATTTCTACATTGTCAAGACTTTATACTATGTATCTTGTTTTAGACTCGTTGATTTCAGTTAAGTTTGCTATCCACGGTATATCTAGATATTTACTCAAAAGATAGCAACGTCAGCTTATGCCGAAAAGACTTGTATAATGATATTTATTGTTACATTACTAACTGTTTTTTTTTACTGTTTTGTTTACGACAGCCTGTAAAATCTGGCTGAACATAGGCCTCTAATGCAGAATATTAAAAGAAATGGAATGCATGCGCACATACTCTCAGCATACTTACTGGGCACAATCTATGTCTTCCTTGTAACTCTCCGGTCTTGGGCCTTGCGACTGATCGTAATACCTCGAAAGTTGGTATCTGGAAATTAAACAGGAAACATTTCAGTATTAAATAGTCTATTTACGATTTACCCCCTAAGGAATCTAGACCTGTGATCTGTTGTGGTGAAATTGTTGAGAGAAGTGGTAATGTACCAGAAGCAAGCGCTGGTGGGGTAGCGGATGAGTGCATGCGGTTTTTTTTTATAAAACTGAAGTGACAAACGAACTTTCACGCCTTAGTCATAATATAGTCTTATAACAAAATGTGGTCTATTTGATAGAATGTGATTTAAAGAAGAGTTTTTGTTACGAGAGAAGTCTATTAGTTACAGCGTCATAGTCTTTGAGAAATTTCACATTATATTCCATATTTAAAATTTTAGTTTGCAATATTTTTTTAATAAGACAGAATGAATATTTCAAAATAATATTGCATTGCATTAAAATTGCAAACATTCGACTTTACTGTTAACCTGTCAAGGTCACCCGATTCTCTCACATTTTTGCTGGTTCAAGCCTGTTTAAACAACCGTCCTTTATTATAATAAAGTAGTTGCCTACTTTTTCTTTATTATACTGTAGAAAGACTGGCAACCGATAGGGAGGCGTATATCCTGCCCAGTACGAGTAAGTGAGCTGCAGAGTATGAGCAAATATTTCCAGTTACAAGCAACGTGACGTATATTTGAAAATACCCGCAGTAAAATAATAGAAAAAATGGCCTACTGTCAATTTGATTTGGCATTCTAAATCTAAAATTGGCAGGCTAAATCCTATAGGTGTATATTGTTTCTCTTTTTAACCGACTTCAAAAAGAGGAGGTACTCAATTCGACTGTATTTTTCTTTGTTTATGTCTGTTGCCTCATAACTTTTTTCTAGGTCAACCGATTTTGATAATTATTTTTTTTATTTGAAAGTTGGTGCTTCTCATGTGGTGCCATATAAATTTGATCAAGGTATGACCAGGAATTTTTGAGTTATCCTTAATAATTTATATTGAAATCGGTTGTATAACATTTTTACTTTACCACTTGTTAGTCGCTTTTTCGTTTCATCGAGTTCAATTCAATTCAATTCACAACGATTCTAAAGAAGTTTTCACTTCAATAAATCTAATATATAAAAATTTATGTTTGTTTGCTTGTATTTTGTTTTGTCAATTTATTGCTTGCACTTGCACGAAGGTTAAAACCATAGTACAATTAACTTAAAGTAGGTGGCGCGCGTATCGTACCGACAATTTGAAAGTCATATATCATTCGATTTCAATGAATGTATTATCATTCCTAATTAAACAATATAACTCTTCCAAATTTCAAACGATATTTTCACAATTATTCCTTCTATGGCAGCAACATGCCGGGTACCAGCTAGTAAATAATTATAACTTACTTCCGTCCATTGTGTTCAACTTCGACTGTGTGGTTGTTGACCCAGAAGTCAAACTCCCTATCCAACGTATGGATGTGCTGCTTTAAGAAATCTACATCATACGAGTCTTCCATGATTAATTGCATCATGGGTATGAGTAGAGGTGGTTGAGATCTGAAAATCAAAATACATATGTCAGTCCAATACTGAGGAATGTGTTCCGAGGGATGTGTGCGAGAGATGTGTGCGAGGGATATCTTACGAGGGATGTGTGCGAAGATGTGTTGCGAGGGATGTGTGCGATACATGTGTGCGAGGGATGTGTGCGAAGGATATCTTGCGAACTATGTGTGCGAGGGATGTGTGCGAGGGATGTGTTCGAGGAATGTGTGCGAAGGATGTGTGCGAGGGATGTGTGCGAGGGATGTGTGCGAGGGATGTGTGCGAGGGATGTGTGCGAGGGATGTTGTGCGAGGGATGTGTGCGAGGGATGTGTGCGAGGGATGTGTGCGAGGGATGTGTTGCGAGGGATGTGTGCTAGGGATGTGTTGCGAGGGATGTGTGCGAGGGATGTGTTGCGAGGGATGTGTTGCGAGGGATGTGTTGCGAGGGATGTGTGCGAGGGATGTGTTGCGAGGGATTGTGAGGGATCTGTTGCGAGGGATATGTTGCGAGAGATGTGTGATAAGGAAGGACGCAAAAAGCAGCGGGCAGTGGTGCGAGCGCTCCGCTCCTACCACACCTCACCCCGCTCGCATCTGAAACGAGCCCCCTACACATCTTCGCACCGGTCAGCGGCCTAGCACATCTCTGGTGGAAACACAGCCTAAAGAATCAAGATCCAGATGCGTTGTCACCCCTGAGGACTAAGATAGAATGCCTCTTTTCCAGTAAAGAGGGTCTCCGGTTCTCTACACTCACTATAAGAAACACAGCTACATTAAGCTGCGTGCAAGTACAGGTGCATTCCCTATTCGCTCACTATCATAGTCCGATTAGACAGCAATCCAATACGAACTGAGAGAAATCAAGCGCACGACCAACGGGCCCTACGTATTTTCCATTGCACAGGGGTAAAATATCGCCAATTTCCCGACCCCGGGCTGCGACTGAAAATTTCTTGACAGAATAATTGATTTTGACGATTTGACCGACCCGAAATATGAACACTGGACTTCATGATCAGCAGTCGTGCTTTTTTTATAGGATAAGGGTGAAAAACGTTCACTCAGTCCACCTGATGATAGATGGTAGTTGTGGCCCATAGATTTTATCCTCGATTACGAATCAAAATGCAGATGCGTTGTCACCCGTGAGGACTAAGTTCTCGTGAAAAGGGTCTCCGGTTCTCTACACTCACCATACGAAACACAGCAGTATTAAAAGTTGCTATTTTACGCTGGTATTCTGTGAGAGCGCGGTCTGTCCCCGGTCGAGCCGACCCATTCGTGTTACAACTATACCAGAAATATAGCTGCAGCATGACTCTACCACGTATAATACTACTACCAGTATTATACGTGGTAGAGCTTACTACCAGTAGAAAAACGAGGCAGTCGGGCTAAGATGAACTGCTGGTAAAGTCCTACTGTAGCTTTTGGACATCTGCCACGTAACGAATTAAAACTATAACTTCTACAAATAAACAATTTCACGAATGCAGATACGATTTAACAATTATTTTTAAGCTTTGTTAGATTTTTGACATGGTAGAGCCATGCTGCAGCTATATAGTGGTATAGTTGTAACACGAATGTGTCGACTCGACCGGGGAAGGACCACGCTCTCTGAAGAACCGGAGACCCTTTTTCCTGGAAACGAGGCATTCCATCTTAATCCTCACGGGTGATAACGCATCTGAATTTTAATTTGTAATCGAGGATAGATGTAGATGTCTATGGGCTACATCAACCACTTACCATCAGGTGGACTGTATGCTCGTTTTTCACCCTTATCCTATAAAAAATGCTTTAAAGTACTTGGCGGGAATCGAACACACACGCTTAAGAAGTCTTAAGTTAAGTTTTAGAAACGTTTACCAACTGTGTTATCACGCAGCATCCTGGGTTAACAATGTTCATTTACCTTAAAAATACACATTTTTTTTATAGAACAAGAGTGACAAGCGAGCACACAGTCCACCTGACTAAGATGGAATGCCTCGTATCCAGTAAAAAGGGTCTCCGGTACATTATTAGCATTACGCCACTATTTTACGCTGGTATTCTGTGAGAGCGTGGTCCTACCCCGGTCGAGCCGACCAATTCGTGCTACAACCATAATATAGCGGCAGCTTGGCTCTGCCACGTAACACATAAACACACTTACCTCATAACATAGTATATTCTTCCACCGTTCGGTATAAACCCTATTTTGTCGACGATGTCAAGGAAATTGGTGACCATTCCCCTAGCAGTGACCCGCATCTCGGAAAGCAGGAGTCCCTTTATAATCCAATATGAGTCCCAGTAGTAGAACTCGCGGAAGCGACCACCTGAAATGAAAAGCGAAAGAAATTTTTAAAAACCACCTTTAATTTGTGAATTTTTACTTTTTTTTATAGGATAAGGGTAACAAACGAGCACACAGTCCACCTGATGGTAAGTGGTTGCTGCGGCCCTTAGACATCTACATCTATCCTAGTTTGCGAATCAAAATGCAGATGCGTAGTCACCCGTGAAAACTAAGATGGAATGCCTCATTTCAGTAAAAAGGGCCTCCGGCCACCTGCACTCACCAAGCTAAAAGCAGACGTAAACCTCTACTTCACGCTGGTATTCTGTGAGGTCGTGGTACCACTCCGGTTCGAGCCGGCCCATCTGTGCGACAGCAAAAGCTGCCACGTGGCTCTACCACTGTTAAGTACTTGGTTGTCGTAAGAAACCACAATGGAAAATTCCAGAAAAACCTTATGGCTTGCGATATAATCGTCATCTTCAAAAGTACAGTATGGACTGCAGTGGTTTAGTTTAAAGATAAGAGAGACAATTTTGCAAGCTGTGCGATCTTAACATGGTACAGCCAAGCTGCAGCTATATTTATAATATAGTTGTAGCACGAATGGGTCGGCTCGACCGGGGAAGGAAAAACGCTCTCACAGAATACCAGCGTAAAATAGCAGTTTAATGCTGCTGTGTTTCGTATGGTGAGTGTAGAGAACCGGAGACCCATTTTATTTGATTTTTGATCCGCAAACAAGGATACATGTAGATGTCTTTGGATCACAGCAACCGCTCACCATCAGGTGGACTGTGTGCTCGTTTGTCACCCTATTTCTATAAAAAAAAATAGGTCAGTTCGACCGGGCTCACAGAATACCAACATAATGTTAGTGTGTTTCTTATGGTGAGTTTAGAGAATCAGAAACAAACTGTTTCTGGTTCTCTAAACTGTCAACGAAACATTATATTTTAGTTGGCAGGGAAAACAACACATCTATACTTTGATTCTTAATCGAGGATAGATGTAGATGTCTAAGGGCCATGGCATGCACTTATATCCGCTCTTACTCTATAAAAATAGTAAAGTTAAAAAGTAGTTACAGCCTAAATATGTCCCACAGCTGGGCACAGGACTCCTCCCATTTCTGAGGGAGTTTTAGGACAAGGAAATATCCGCTGTGTTACCCCAATGAGTGTTCGAAACTTTACATATCTTCAAAATACTTTTTTCTTATTTCTCAGACATGCAGGTTTCCTCAAGATGTTTTCCTTCACCGGCGAGGACGTGGTAAATCGGTATTTAAAATTGCCATTAACTATTTAATTGGTGCGAGCGGGAGACACAGTATAATTACAAGTTAAACCAATTCATCTATATCTCAGGATAGCACCGCTTTTTTCATACTCTTGATGTTTGAAGTTGGTTGTAGGTGTCACTTACCATCAGGTGGACTAGTAGCTCCTTCGTCAGCACTAAGGAGTAGAAATTCCAGTTAAGTTTGTCAAGTCATTTATCAAACCAATCCATAGGTTCTGCTCAAACCTCTACCTGTAACATTTTTGAGCATTGTAAGAGAAACACGTACCAGGTACAATTACAGGATTGTCCACGTAGATGATGGAGTACAGATCCTGATTCTTCTTCACCTCTTCCTTCATCTTTCTTCCAAGCTCCAGCCACAGACGATTTAAGTCTGACGCCCATTGATGCAGAAGCGGATCCTTGATCCTTTGGAGAAACGCTGAAATGTCACAAAACCTTGTAAATGATATCTAGTTTTAAATATATTTAAGTAGTAGGCATTAATTTTAGGACTTCTGCAAACAATAGAGACCGGCCATATCTGACGACCTCTGGCATCATTAATCATGATTATGACTACTAAAGGACCTAAATTATTAGCTGGTGATACAACAGAAGTGTCATAACTTCCGTTATGACACTTCTGTTGTCGACGGCTCCGTGGCGCAGTGGCTTAGCAATCAGTTGTTGCGCCGGGGGCCGCGGGTTCGAATCCCGCAACGGAACAAGTATTTGTATTGCCTACAAATAATTGTTCCGGGTCTGGATGTTTGCCTTTGTGCAATTTATGTTTGTAAACTGCCTCCACGACACAGGAGAAAATCCTAGTCTGGGGGTAACGTTTTTTTTTTAAAAAAAAAAAGTAGAAATGGAAACAGAAGTCAAAAGTAAATTTTAGCTGAAACAGAAACGGAATCGTATGCGGAAACGGAAGTGTAAATACTAAGAAAAAAGTATATTTTTTTTAATAAATTAATATTACAAATTAAATAGCGGTAACTTAGCAATCTGTTCGGGTGTTCTTCATACATATGTAAGACCAGCTCTGCTAAATAATTGCTCACTGGTGACCGGATGAGATGACAAATTAATATTGGCGTACTACCAGCAAAAGATTATGATGTTTGTGTAATTTCCATTTTTTTTCCCTATAAGTACCCATGAAAGTGTGACTTTGTTTCCAAAAGTAGATTTTCACTCTCGTTACTTGTAGTCGAATATCACTTGTCTTCATTCCGACTTAACATAGATTCTAACATTTGTAAGGATGAATTCATCATCGTTGATAACTTAGGTTGGACTTCATCATTAATTTCTTTTTGGGGAAGGTATGCCGTCCTCAAAGTTCTGATCTGAATAAAATTTCCGTTATAAAAGTTTTTTTTATAGGATAGGGTGACAAACGAGCACACATTCCACCTGATGGTGAGTGGCTGCTGTGGTCCATAGACATCTACATCTATCCTCAATAAAGAATCAAAATGCAGATGCGTTGTCACCCGTGAGGACTAAGATGGATTGCCTCTTTTCCAGTAAAAAGGGTCTCCGGTTCTCTACACTCACCATACGAAACAGTAGTGGTATTCTGTGAGAGCGTGGTCCTTCCCCGGTCGAGCCGACCCATTCGTGCTACAACTATACTACTAATATAGCTGCAGCATGGCTCTACCACGTAAACAGAAGCAAACACGGATGTAAAAAGTGTGCAAAACTTCCGCAGTTACGGAATCAGAAGCAGAGGTCTGTTGCATTACCACTTATTACCTGATGCCGTACCTAATATAATATGGGTCTAACTACTACCCAACTAATGCCCAAATACTCAAACGCCGCTAAATTTTAAGATGCCTTTCAGTCTCGTGCTGTATCTATCACTTTAAGTAAGACACCACGAGACTTACGACATTTTAAAATTGAGTAGCATTTTAGTACTTGGCCATAATAATTGTAATAATTTCGGCGTGCACTGTACTTCTGTTACCTACATTGACAAGATATCCTTATCGACAGTATCGAAAGCTTTTTAAGTCAAGATAAACCACATCCATCTGCACTTCTGCATCCATAGCTGTATCGCCTTTATCATAAAATTAAGACGGTTGGTTGCAGTGCTGCGCGCTGGATGAAAGTCGTGCTAAACCTCGGACAGAAAAGTTCGCATCTGCTCGTATTAACCTATTAATGTATTTCCGACAAGTATGTAATAAAATACAGTTCAGTTCGGCAGTACCGGGTCCTGATGTTCATCTTCATGAAATTTATGTATGTATCTAGTTTAGGAGTAACGTTTAGTAAAGATACGCTGCAGAAATTCGCTCGGAAGATTTTTCTATGCGGTATTTTTCTATTAGTATTTTATTTTAGTATATTCGTTTTTTCTATTAGTAGTATTGACGGCTCCGTAGCGCAGTGGCTTAGCAATGAGTTGCTGCGCTGGGGGCCGCGGGTTCGAATCCCGCACGGAACAAGTATTTGTATTGTGTACAAGTAATTGTTCCGGGTCTGGATGTTTGTCCTTGTGCAATTTGTGTTTGTAAACTGCCTCCACGACACATGAGAAAATCCTAGTGTGGGGGTAACGTTTTTTAAAAGAGAGAAGAAAAAAAAGATAGTATACACATATATATATATATATATATACGTGGAATTTTCTTAAGGATCTCAATTAATTTGTTAACAACGCTTAATCGTGTTTACAAGGTCCGATGACGGAAAATTATGCAGCGTAATCATGTACTTAGGTCATTTATCAATAATGTTAATTGTCAAAACATTCCCTGGGTAGTGCGTAATTAATTAATATGAACAGCCGGCGTCCCCGTTGTTTGTATTTTCACCCCTATCTTTAATATTACAAATAAAACAAGATATGGCACTCAAATAGCGTCTTTAGGTATACAAACGTATGGCTTGTTTCGAACCTTACTATGTCGTCAACATATGAAACAAGTTTTTTTTATAGGATAAGGGTGACAAACGAGCACACAGTCCACCTGATGGTAAGTGGTTGCTGTGGCCCATAGACATCTATATCTATCCTCGATTACGAATCAAAATGCAGATGCGTTGTCACCCGTTAGGACTAAGATGGAGTGCCTCGTTTCCACTAAACAGGGTCTCCGGTTCTCTACACCCACCATACGAAACACAGTAGCGTTAAGACGCTATTTTACGCTGGTATTCTGTGAGAGCGTGGTCCTACCCCGGTCGAGAAGACCCATTCGTGCTACAACTAATATAGCTGCAGCATGGCTGTACCATGTAAAAATGTTAAAGAATATTTCGTCTCTCTTCTGTAATAGTAAGCTATATTCTCTGCTCGGTGTTGATGTATTGCAGTCTGAATATAGCGCGAATGTGAAGAAGTGCTTAGCGATAAAAAAAAGTTAGCAGGAAAACATATCTGAGAAATATTAAGAGAACCAATAAACTGTAAAGTGAATCTATGCTAAAAATGTCTGTGCTCAGCTGTAAATCTAATAATTTTTTTAGTAATGTATTTTTATTTACGTTATATATATGTCACAGTCAAAACTCATAACCGGTCAAAACCACTTTTGACCACAAAAATCAGGCAAAAATGGTTTTGAACGACGCCCTTGGTCAAAGAGATTTGACTGATTTATGTACTCAAGTCGTTTTAACCAACGTTCTTAGTCAAAAGTGGTGTTGCCTGATTTAAACTTCAGACTATCGGTCAAAACTCGCAATTTCACTAAGAGTAGGTTAAGGTGGGGCTGGAGTGGCCATTTGCCACGTACATTATAATGATATAAAATATAATATTGAGAAACGAAATATATAAAAGAAGAACTTTTTAATTTCAGAAATTCAAAAAATAAAATTCAAAAGAAGTTTTGATTAACTATGTTGGTCAAAACCGCCTTTAACCGATGTAATTTGATCAAAATCACAATTACCCAGTATTTTTGCAGTAAAAAGTGGATTTGACCAACGGCCTTTGTCAAAACTACTTTTGCCAGCAAAAATCAGTTAAAAGTGGTATTGACAAACGTCATTAGTCAAAACTAATTTTGCCTGATTTTTTACAGTCTACAGTGGTTTCGACCGGTTATGAGTTTTGACTGTAACATATATATTGTTGTGGAAGGCCCAAGTCTGTTCAGATTGTAGAATTTAGTGATGAATAAGTTCTAATCCCGCCGTTTTAATGCTTTGTTTGAATCAAAGCCTTGAAAACAACTTACCCGGATTATCTTTCCAATCAGTTGGCCTCCACTCTTCGAACTCCGAGCCCTCCGGATCGAAATTCTGGTTGACGAACTCCTGGATATCCGCTTTCGTTGGGGGCATAGGATGTGACCTGGAAAAGTGATGAATAGTTAGCGTATTGTATTGTATTGTATTAAGTACTAGAGCCCAATGACTTCGTCAATCTTACTTAGCGGTACCATGTAGCGACATCTATGGAAATGTATTAAATAAAGAACGATGTATTTAGCACGTCAAATTTTCATATCGATATACATCGCAACCGCTTCCGTAGATAGATAATAGATGGCGCTAGAGTAGTCAAGTGAGCTCGGCCACTGTCCTTATTGCTTTGTAAGAGAGATGTGTAAATACGATATACCGTGTAGCGGCGGTGTATGAATATACCTCATACCGTCCCACGGGTGTCGTAGGAGGCGACAGAGAGAAGAGTAACAAGAGATGAGCAGCAGCAGCTTCCTGATAACAACTCAAAATTATTAAAAAAAAATTGCGGTTGCCAACCCGCCTGCCAGGCGTGGTAACTATGGCAGAATCCCCCCTATGAGGCCTATGTTCAGCAGTGGAATATACGCTGCAATGGAACATAGACCAGGCATACGTGTGTTGACGAGCCGAATCTGATTATCTATGCAGTTTGAAATGACGGCTTAAAAGAATAATTCCTTATTCTCATTGTAAAAAAACTAGATACATAATCCAATGCAAAAGTTCTTTAAAAAATGTCACCAATTGTTTTGACGTAATTCTAGTTGAAATAAATATACATGAATGTAAATTCAACCTTAAATGCGTTGGCTAAAGTTGTATTCACAAAGCTACGTACGAATTAAAAGCGCACACAAATGTTCGAGTCAGCGCTCATTCGGTAAGGACATTTTTGACACTGATTCTGTGTATGTAGTTTTTTTTTATTAGTGATCGATGTATTTGATATACAGTATGTAGACTTAATCTACATACTATACGTCAAATGGTACAATTTTTAAACGTTTTCCTGTTTGAAAGTTACAGAGAGCTACATATATAACTGTGAGCTGTGAGACATTCTATCTTAGGCTCGTATTATTAAACGTTACTCAGCTCAAGATTCAAGTACACGCACTTGAGTACAATCATGAAGTTATGATCTTATTAATAAACATACCTCAAGATGCGGTTTACGTTTACGATATCAGCTGAGTGCCACACTGATCAGTGTGGCACGATAAACGAAACTCGACTTTCAAGTGTGTGTACTTGAGTGCAAGTCACATAACTACAGCGTACTACTAAGTACAGCGTTTTAAGATACTGTTTTTATGTGTTTATAATTAGAAACCATTTTGAGATGCTGATATCGTAATGAGGGCGTATCAAATGATTACCCACTTGAGTTCGTCGTTGAGTAACGTTTATTAATACGGGCCTTACTCTTCAGCATCTGTAGCTTTCTTTGTTTAAAGTTGGTCGCATGTGACCATAGGCTGTAGTAGACACTCCATCTGATGGAATGTCAATTTGTTCGTCACTTTAGTTTTATAAGAAAAAACACTAACTAATAAAAATGTAAGTAGATGCTCTGGCCCATCTCAATTAAGAATCAAAATGTAGATGCGTTATCACCCCTGAGGCTCAGTCGTCAGGGGTGACAACGCATAAGGCAACGGAATAAGGGTGATATACGACCAAACAGTCCACCTGATGGTAAGTGAATGCTGTAAACCCATAGAAATCTTCTATCATCGATTAAGAATTGAAATGCAAATGCGTTGGCACCCTTGCGGACTAAGATCGAATGCCTCATTTTTATTTATAAGGTAAGGGTGAGAAACGAGCACACAGTTCACCTGATGGTAAGTGGTCGATTACGAATATAATTTTAATTGATTTTCATACGTGGTAGAGCCATGCTGCAGCTATTAGTAGTATAGTTGTAGCACGACTGGGTCGGCTCGACCGGAGAAGGACCACGCTCTCACAGAATACCAGCGTAAAATAGCAGCTTAACGCTGCTATTTCGTATGGTGAGTGTAGAGAACCGGAACCTTTTTACTGGAAACGACGCATTCCATCTTAGTCCTTACGGGTGACAACGCATCTGCATTTTTATTCGAAATCGAAGATAGATGTAGATGTCTATGGGCCACAGTAACCACTTGCCATCAGGTGGACTGGGTGCTCTTTTGTCACCCTTATCCTATAACAAAAAATGCAGATACCTAGTTTCTAATAAAAAGGGTCTCCGATTCTCTACACCCATCATAGCAAACACAGTGGCATTAAACTGGTATTTCACGCTGGTATTCCGTAAGGTTATTAATAAATTTTGAAAATTTTAGTTCATTCAAAGACTAAAAGAATCATATCAGTGCGTCCAGTGCCGTGCCTTTAAGACTATGGGTGATGCCAGGAGATCTCTAGTCACATTTATTTGACTGTCCATCTATCCGGTTCATGTCCTCATCATCGTTGTCGGCCAGTAAAATTCCACCGCATTATCAGAAAGTGTTCTCATTTCACTACTCACCACACGAAACTAGCACCAATATGCTGCTATTTCACGCTGCTATTCTGAGAGCGTGGTACTTCCGCGATCGAGCCAATCCAATTCATGTTACAGCCATAATGTAGCTGCAGCGTGGCCATATCCTGACAGCCTGTATGTGTTCAGTAAAGTAAGTTTTGCGAGTAAAATTCGCTACAGTTACCTGTTCATCATCTGGAAGAAGTGTTCCAATGTGATGTTGGGAGAGTACTTGATCTTCATATCGACGAAGGTTTTGGAGTCATTGTAAAGACCAGCCATCTGGACCGTGTGCAGTAAAGGTCCATGGCAGTAAATCAAACTGAAATAAAAAAAAGGTTTATTTATATTATGCGTTTAATAGTTTATACTCTGCCGTCCTATGAAACACGACTCACAAGTTTAAAAATATGAGAAATAGCCAAAAGAAATAATTCCTAATAAAAAAAAAATCGGTTGTCTGTAAAGTCGGTTTACTGACGATAGTTGAACGTGACAACGTCATAAGAAATATTTAATATCGAAAGAACCATTACCTATATCGCCGCAATTATCGTTGCTATAAACAATTGACACCACATTCGCTCGCACAGTCGCTCGTTCCGCGCTCTCGCTTGCACTTTAAATGGAACGCCTAGGTAACGCCGCATGAGTCATGTTTTTTTGTGCGTGCAGCGAGCTTCATCGATTTATAAGACGTTGTCACGTCAATAAAAGCATACATCAAAGAACTAAAAAGAACTTTCGAACGTGGTAGAGCCACTATGCAGATTCTTCTTCAACTTCGCGAAATCGCGGGCAACAGCTAATATAATATAAGATAAACGTACCTCGTAGAACATTGAGTAAAGCCCAATCAAACGGTCAGCGGGTATCTACCTCTCCATTGTCGACAACCGCATTCGAATATCGATGTTCGAGTGCGGTCGAATCAAACGCTTCACTTCGTCTTTCGTGACGTAATTTGGCAGCCTGTATATTTCCGTCCGATTCTGGGTATCACGTCTTAAACACACCCAGATTGTTATCGTACGAGTGAATAGGCTTTTGTTACGCTAAGAGATTGCAATTTATCATCAAGGGAAATAGAACAGTAGGTGAGTAGGCATCTTCCTGATACGAAATCAAAATAATAAAAATCTTTGGTTGCCAACCTGACTGCCAAGTGTGATAACCTTAAGAGTATAAATAAACAAGCTATGCTTATAAATACACAAAGGTGACAACAGTAACTGTAGTCCATTGTCTTACTGTCTTATGAGGCAATCGACAGAGGAACATAGACCATGTTCAGCAGTGGACTTTCAATAGGCCGTACTGAATGGGTAAATGAATGAAGCCAATGCTTGACTACATTGACAAAGCTAGATGATAAATCAGACATGTCTTAGCGTAACAAAAGCCCATTCCTCTCGCCTTGAAGACGCCCAGATTGTAATCGGCCGGAAAGACGGACGCCTTCAAATTATTCCGCTCTTTTGTTGTACGCTTTACACACTAAAGACGAAGCAAGCCTTCACGGCTTGCTTCGTCTTTAGTGTGTAAAGCGTACTGTTTACTTTTAAATCTACTAAGATACTGAAGTATATTTAAATAAATTATCAATCTAGACTTCTTGTGGAATATCTTTTCGTGAGTCTTATCCGACAATGTTACACAATGAATAAAACTACTTTTACGGATTTTATCGTGTTTAGTTAACTTATTTATCTTATTTTTATTAATTCCCCACGTTTCGGATGCTTTACAGCACCCATAGTCACTGGGGACTGAGGTGATTGACGTACCGATGTCACAGATAACCCGGAGTATAATTAAAAAAACTGAAGGTACTCCGGGTTAACTCTGACATCGGGACGTCAATCATCTCGTGACTATGTTGTAAAGAAAAGGTCTTGTTTCGCATGGAACTCCGTAGTCTGAATAACAGGCGTCATAGTTATGTTATGTTTTAAAGACCGTCGGTATACTAGACATAAAAAAACATTCAGTTAATCAACAACAGTTAATATTTTATTTCATTATAATATCTTAATTATTTTTAGATTTATGTGAATGTTAATGACAATATTATATACCTAAGCAACGGTGAGACTACATTTTTAAATCTAGACATGCAACAGACAACATCGTTTGAGTATATATTTAAAATACTTTTAAGCAAATATGATCATTACCCAAAACTAATATAGGTTATTATAGCGTGACATGTCGTTGATATCAGAATAGCCCGTTCGATCTGGTTTTCCGACAGGTTAATGTCAATGAACCAAAGTAAAGGAGGAACAGAATGTGCAAACATTCAACGTAATAATAATGTCACAGTCACTTCTTTGACCCAGGTGTTTTATAGAACGACCAGGTTTCAATTAAAGTGAAAACATTTAATTAATCAACAAAATAAAATTAAAATTTTGGAATCGCATAAAGATGTTCTGCTTTCTTTTTTCCTTAATTAGAAGTTTTTGACACCCAGTTCCGGGTTATTATTAAGTGGCGAAGCTTGCGAAGTCACTTACTGATTTCACGATGTCTGTCCGTCTGTCCGTCTGTCCGTCCGTCTGTCCGTCTGTCCCACGATTATCTCGAGAACGGTTTCGAATTTTCAAATTCTGTTTTCAGCAATCGATTACTTATCACCCAGGCATCTGAACTGATATTTTGAAACTGATTGCACAACGGCAACCGTTAGAAACCGCTACAAAGCTGATTGCTTCGCCACTTTGCTATGCTGTTAGCTTGCTAGGTTTATTACCTGTATAAATGTTTGGTGCGTTAATGTGAAATAATTTTTACAATCTTTTAGAACCAATTTTACTAATATTTTCCATAAGCAATAGTGCAGCAACATTGTTGCCGCAACGTGCCTGTTTTGCTGGCAACACTAATTACGGCAAAGTATGCAGCGTTGCTATCATCATATTATCAAGTTGTTGTAGTAGAGTGCAAACATTAAAATTGCAACTTTATTATTTACGGCGGACTATTTTTTATGAAATAAAAATCAGCAGTATAATGTAACAATAATTCAGTTAATATAACATAACATAACATAACATAACATAAACACTCACGCCTGTCACCCAGAGGGGTAGGCAGAGACTATGGAATTCCATTTGGCACGATCCTGACACAGTTAATATAATTTTAAAAAAATCCTTAAGGGTAGAATAAAATTGACAAAAGCCAAAAGTGCACACCCTAAACGCTCTACGAGTACATCGTAATACTTTAAATGAATTACAGAAGTGATTATCGAAAGGAACCAGGTCTATTCACCGACTTGGTATTACATGGATCTCACAACTGTTTACGGTAAAAGAACTGAGTTGCGAGACTTTTTACAAGTTAAGTTGTTGATGGCATCTCATTTCTTTTTGTAGATAGTCCTACTTTTTTTTTCTTTCCGGTACCATCTACTTCTTGAAGACCAACTACGGATTTTCGGGCAATTTAGTCTACTTAATACTTAATACTTTATTTAATACTTAATACTTTGCGGGATTTTGGTACAACTTCATAAGACATGTCTCATTCTTGCTTTTTCATTCCATTGACCATTTTACAAGTTACCTTGAACATCTAGGTACCAATCTACATATATTATTCCATTATATTATGGATATACAGGTACATTTATTCATCACTGCAAATGTAACTTTGTAATCCCATATATTTATATAGGATTATAAAGTTATTTATGCAGTTGGTATATTTAGAAAACTGGACGGAAATTACAAAATATTTTAGTTTTTATTTGATTTATACACTAAATTGTATTCTAAATTTGAAGCTTCTACGTCTGCTAGAAATGCCTTAAGGTACGCGTACACCAATCCGTCAACGGCCGAAGTTTGCTCGGGCGATGACGGCCGAACTGGGACGATCGAATCAAACACTTGTAAAAGAAAGAAAGTGCGTACATAAAGACGACCTTCATCGCCTGATGACGCACGAAATCGGCCGATCAACCGTTGAGCCAGAACTTGTTGGGATTTCTCGCCAGATTGCCGGCGTCTACAGTGCAAATTGAGTGTATTTATAGTTTAATAATTTTGTCTTTATTCTGTTGTTTTGTCTAAATGACTATGGATATTGAAAAATTAATTTGTTGTGTTTATAATAGACAATTACAATAATCGAGAGGTTTCAAAACGGTAATGGGCTGAAGTTGGATCGGATATGGATATAGCGGTTCCAGATATTTAAAAAAATGCGTCTTCACTCTGTTAAGCAACACAGTCAACTACAGAATACCGGCAACGTTCAATGTCGGCGCACGTGGTACACTGTTGCAGTGTAAGCACATACACGTCCGAGTTACTCGTCCGGGTAGTTCTGTCCGTCATCGGCCGACAAAATCGGTTTTGGTGTACACGTACCGTAACGGTACCGTAAATCGACGGTCGAAAATGGCCTGGACTGCTTCGAGAAAAGGATGGA